>CM027468.1:3858850-5058850 GCA_015776775.1 Magallana hongkongensis
AATGTGTATAACTATCTGAAGAAAAACATATGTTAAAATCGCACTTGAGCAGACCTGCGCTCTATACTTTCGAATGCAAAATATAGAGCAAAAATGAGAATATTTTCATTTGTTTGCAAATTTGCGGGATTTGGGTCATTTAGGTGACGTCATAGATAAACAGCGAATGAGTAATGATGACTAAAATCAACATCAAAGTAATATAAATCCTCTATACAATGAGTTGTGAAGATTTTATTTTTATACGATACAATTTAAAAATTGGTTGAAATCGGGGGCAGATATTTGACCATACTGCACATAGTCCTTTAAATCAAAATGGAAGCTAATGTTTTACATTTTGGATGTTGGCAAGTATGTTCAGACTTTGTATTCAAAAACAACAAACCCAAGATTAGTTATATAAATATGTAATCATGTTTTGGTGAAGCAGATTTGTTTTGATCATGCCCAAGGGTATGGTGGAACCACAATATAGGATCAAAGCTATTCATGAGAATATACTTAAAAAAATCTTTTAAATTTGGTTCGTACACATCCTGATGTAGTGCAGTTTCGTTTAAAATTGTGAACTAAATGGGCTTGGTGGGACCCTAATATGGTTTTAGTTCTTTTACAAGAACATGGTATTGGGTGGGGATCATAAATTGCATTGCCGGTTGGACTCATCTGAGCATTATGGCCCTTTTTCTTATTTTAATATACATCTCGAACAGTCATTATTGTTTTTAGATTATCAAGTTTATTACCAACAAGATAGTTGTTGTGGATCCTCTTGGAGAGACCGGAATAACTATTAAGAATATTTTTTCATCTTTTACTGGAATGAGAATATAAAAAGATAATTTTAAATAAACTTGTTTTGTTTGTGAAAATTAACATGTACAAAAACATAAATTTGTTCAGTTTCCTATGTTTGGGTTCCTTTTTTTTGTTTCAAGTTTGCAGAAAAATATGCAGGTGGAATTTGTCTTGACTTTGAGTCATCCAAGCCTCAAGAGCTTGTTTTTGCCTGCAGGAAAACATTCTTCAGACAATTGTACAGAATCCTGGTAAGTAAAACCATTGTTCTGTAGATTTTGAAATGAAGATTTTCATTTCAAAATGGAATGCAATCACCTTATTAATGATGGAAAAAGCAAAATAAAAGTTATGAACACCAGTGGAAAGTATCCTAAGAAATTGATGATCAGTTTTGGGTGTAGTAAATCTAAAGAAGATGGAGACAACTGGTTCTTATCGATCAATGGGAACCTAGAGGAGAAACATGGTGCAAGTAGTACCTTACCGAGTCTCCATCTCTAGATAAGAGAAAGTTAAAGTACTGTGTGATATACCCTCAGACAGAGGTGTCTTAATAACCATTCCAATCATTAACTCAGACACCGTAAAAGGCCCTCGTAAGAACCTGATACACATTGCATAGGAAATATCTTTAAAATCTTCTTCTTAAGAAAAACTACTGGAAAACCATTTTTTATCTGCTAGTTCCACGAGCAACTCCAGCTCACCAATATTTATCGTCGAGAACCAAACATATATATGGGGTTCGTATGTTGGATGATGGTTGACGAAAAACACTGTTTAAACTTTAACTATCGACCTCTTATCAGCTGCTAATGAAAGTTTTCAATAGACACAAACTTAGCAAGAGTTATTTCCCATTGGTTGCTTTGTAGGAGGTATATAAGCCCAAATTCCTTCATTTTTCAACCAATTTAAACTTGTAATACTGGGCAAGTTTAGTTTTACATTGGAGTGCATAGGGTAAAAAAGTCTTTAAAAGTCTTCTTCTCCAGAATAGCAAAGCCACTTATATATTAATCTTTTTAATACTAGCTGATTTACCAATGTGCACAGGTGAGCGTAAAGAATACATGTCAGCTTTAACTTATGTTTTCGTAGTATTAATTATCCCTTGAACATTCTTCATTAATGTTAACTTAAATAATGTTTTTCTGGTGACTTTTATAACACATTATCTTTGAGCAGTTTAATCTGTAATGTTTATTGCAATCATGTTTTATTTTCAGATTTGATGTGAAAAATGTGGCATGTTTTGGTGTCATTTCATTTGTATAAAGACATCAGACACTTATTCCAAATTTATTGCAGAGAAGTGGATTTGTAGGTTTTGTTCTTGAGTTCACAGACAGTCTATCTTTTGGAGGAAGAGTTCCACTAGATCTAGGATAAAGACACCTCATGTGTATTCTTCTTGGCGCACTCTAACTTAAGGAGTTCAAAATTCACGTTAAACTATTGTGAATGATAATCAACACTCATGTACTTGTCATCCTGCAGTAAAAAAAGAATTGTTTTTGGCATTCATGACTAAACTTTGTATGCACATGACATCTTTATTTTGCGTTGCAGAAAATATCTGCAGTTTTTCACTTTAATGATGCATATAAAGTTTTTATAAGATAAAAAAAATGGTGTATAAAAAAGATAGAAAATAACAGTTTCAGTTGTGTAATTGTTGTAAAATGTACCATCAAAATTGATTGAAACATATCATAATATTCTATACACAGAGCAATTGCGCGGTAATTGTTTTATTTGTCTGATTATCGTATTTTAATTCTTAGAACTTCACTGTTTTTGAGTATATGTAAAATGTGATTCATGTTTCGTATATTTTTTTTATGTTCATTATCTTCAAAACAACAAAATGGCAAAGAAATAGATTTGTTGATTTAATTTACATTAGAGGGAAAAATAATATAATGAAGGTGGAGATGGTAGCACATATATTTTTTTTCTCAGGTTCAGTCCCAACAGTACTGTAAAAGCCATGAATGAGTAACCTTTGTTCGATCTAACGAGTTTTCTCTTATTGTTTTTTTTGGCATCAGGTATGATTAATAAAGCATTTGTGTTGATGATATTTAGCCGCATTGCATGATCATTGAATCAGTAAATCTATTTAATGTTTAAATTATTACCCACGCCAATTTTTTTTTTTTAATTTACTTACGTCACTTTCACGCATGAATAATCACATTGCCTCATGTTCTGGTTCCTTCACACTATAAAAAAGAGTTTTGTGCTTTTTAGATCAGTGTTAAAAATAGTTTTGATTTTAAATTTCACTTTAAAAGTTTTTTTAAAGTAGACCCAGTGTTCTGTTATGTCGTACTTTTTTTGGTAAACTTAGAATTCTTTAAAATTTGTACAAGCTAGTTTTTTTTTAAATTTTATTTGAATATAATCACATGGATGTAATTACATGTAGAAATACTGTAAAGTTCAAGATATTTTTGCAGCTTATTTTTATTCTAAATTTCCATTTTTTTTTATACATTTTATCGATGCTTAAGGGGAAATATTTCTTTTTTTTGACTTTTCTATCAGTTGTATGTCTAAATGCCATAGTTTTTTTTTATTCCAACGATTAATTTTAAAATATTTTAGTAGTTTTAGTTTCCGGATAAAGTTGACAATAAAATTAAACAAGATAAAAAAAATTCTGCTTACAAAAATTTTACTTTTAACCAAAAATATGCGGTTTTCGGATGCTAAAATATGCTTTAGTTTATGATTATCTGGCATCTCAAAAAGTATAATGACATGCATATGTTTTCTAACAATTGATAAAATTTAAGTCTATTAAGTTGGAATCAGTTCGGTTTTCAACTTTCATCAGAGCATTTTACGAGTATGGAGTTACCTTAAGTAAATAAAAATTGAAATTCATTAGAATTGAAATTTCTAGGCGGGAGCAAAACTATTCCCCAATTCTATAATTGTAAAACATGTTCAGGTATAATGAATCTTAGTGAATTTTGAAGGTTTTGATGCATTTTTGAGAATGGATTTGAACTTTTTTATTTTCAGACCAAAAAACGACAATGACTGACAAGTCGTCTATGCGTGAGTCTTATATATTACTGTAAATATATTTTTTTTATCATTTTTTTCTTTTATTTTGTTTGTTAATTAATTTTTTTTAATTGGGGAGGAATTGGGTTGATCTCTTTTCTTGCTCGTTTTTATGTTGTTGTTGATTTTTTAAAATTTATTATATCTTTAGAAACCAGTCCTCCATCTATCAACGCGTCGGTAACAACTGACAGCAAGCGAACATCCGCCGGTGTTATCTTTGTTTCTCACACGCATCATACATTGTCCACTGTTACTCACACACGGGTTTAAAGTCCCTCTCGTGCCACTCGCTCACACACCCAAACGTCCACCTCCGTTGCTCACGCCCATGATCAAACATTTACCGGTTCTACTCTTACATCCCCCGCACATCCACCCCCGTAATGAATACACAGGACCAAACATCTACCAGTTCTACTCTCATTCAACCCCCCCCCCCCTCCACTTCCTAGTACAGAGGACCACAGATCCATCACTCCCGTATCTACTTCACTTTGAACATTTCCACAGTCAACACATCCACCCCTATTTCTATATTCCACCCTGCAGAGAGGACTAACACGACCGATTAACGAAGTAAATATGTTTATTACTTCTCGAGTTTATTTGGAATACCCAGAGTTACCCAACGTTATTCTCGCATGTATTTATAATCAACTGCATAAAAAGAGAAAACGGTTTTAATCGCATGAACTGCGACGTCATAGAGGAACACGACATTGTCAACAGATTAAAAACCTCTGTTCATGACACTGATATCGAAATGAACGAACTTGATTCTATTTAATCTTGTATTTTTGTAATATATACATGTACGCTTATTTTTTTTTTTTTGTATTCTCGTTTCTATTTGGATTGTAGAAATAAATGTGATATTTCGTATGCACGTGGTTTTCCTTTCCTATATGTTCCAATTTTGGTTTTTGTTTTGCATGATAAAAACTGATGTAGATCAGCATGTAAGTAGTGAATTTATTTCTTAAATTCTTAAAGTATAAATTAAGTAGAGTGACACCAGGCGGAGTGTAAATCTAAAGTAATCTACTGTTTTCATGTTCATTTTCTTTATAAATAACTTTTTTGTTTCAATTTATTACAGTCCAAGATGCCTATGGCCTAGCCATCTCAGCCTTGGTTCAGGGACTCCTCTTGGAAAAGACCCTACGAGTCATCTAAAGTCATTTTGGTATTGAATGCCGCGCCCCAGTGAGGAGGGGGAGAGGGAGCGCTCCGGGGTGATGTAGAGAATCTCCAGCCACGGGCCGAGGAGACTCGCACCAAAGAGCGTGTACATGTATATACAGAAGTTAACTTAATTGATCGTAACAATAAAAAAGAAAGATGTCCTCTTGAAAGCCTCTTCAAAGATGATATTATAGAATAACATTTAAAATATATTTTGTTACACAGCTAAAAATGGTGGATTTGGCAGCCGGGGAAAATGCGGCCCCAGGCCAAGACAGATCGCTGCCGACTGGGGCAAAGGGTGAACGGCCCCGCCCGAATCCATCCACCCAAAAAGTCACTACTGTTGACTTCACCTGCATACTACCTCAGATCGTGTCAAATGTTTTATTTCAAATCTCGATCTCTCTCTCTCTCTCAGTTACAAAAAACCCAGAAAAACGAAGTTGTATACTAGTTATGGTCTATTTTTTCTTCATTTTTTTTTTGGACACGTCAATGAATATTATATACATTGAAAAGATTTTTCTTTAATTTTTAGCTCCAAGATTTAAAGGACAGGAAGACAGACTAGAGAGCGATAGTAAGATAGACTGCGCATCCGATTTAAATGTTTAAAACAATTTTGATGAAATTTCATTTGTTTGTTTAAATGAATTAACTGAAATTTCAACAGTTTTGATTCGATATGACAGAGTAAGTCAACCCCGTTCCTCTGTCAATGTGATTGATGTTTGAAAAGTGAGCAAAGCCACGTAGTGAAATCCGATCGTAAGAAACATAACCACCCGAGTTGCGTAAAAATTGGTTTGAGTCTGTCTACACGGTCAACATACATGAAGTCAAATCTAATGTACCAAGAATAGATATACTGAAAACAAGAATATCTTTTACTGTATGTAGTTTTATGGATATTAATTTTCCTTAATAGTACAAGTGAGATCACCGTGTACTTGTCTGTAATCAGAAAACCCATCTGACCATGAAAACGGCTAGACTTATCATATGAAGTTTTCTGTCCGAAACACAAAATGAAATTCGAGTGTATGAGCTATTCCTGTTCATTGATATTGTTTAACCACACTTCGTTCTTCTGTGCCTTTTCTATATCTAATAAACACCATTTTAGTGAAAACCATCTTTTATTTCAGACGTCAGTATCAGTGCGTTGCGCCATCGCACAGTGCATTCCGATGAACTTTCATTCAAAGTTGACAACACAATCGATCAAAGGTGTATTGTATTCATTTGAGAACAAATAACCCCTCTATTGTTTTACTCCCCCCCCCCCCCCCTCCGAGATTTGGTGTTGATGTTCCCGTTGGGATCACCGATGTGGATCATTGATCAATTGATTTCCAGCCACCGTTGACAATGTAGTGATTGTGGACTTATTCTATGTACGGGCTGTGTATAGCCCGTGACGTCACCAAGCGGGAGTTCCAGCACGAGATGCTTTTACCGGCAGTTGGAGATCTGCAGCCGGCCAGTACAGACGCTTGACGTGTGTAAGACGAGGCGACCGGCGAGTCCAGCGGTACCGCACCCACGGATCATTATATTTGTATACATTAACTCAATAAATTCTACAACAATACCCAATTGTTTTTCCCTCTCTAGAGCCGCACGCGCCCAAAACAATAGCTCCATTCAATTGAGAACAATAGCACCCATTGTTGTCCCCTCTGTACAGCCACCTATTATAGTCATATACTTTTATTTCATGCATTTTTTAGGAAAGAGGACAGACGGAGTATACAGCATTTCAGAAGTGTTGGACCTGGAAAGTATTTTAGGACATTCAAAGCCACGTGTTTTTCAAATCATTAGGGAAGAGGGAAAAGCAACGATTTTTTGGAAGAAATGATCAACCGATCTGGTATGTGTAGTGATCTAAGCTACATTTTTCAGCTGTTGCATAGATATGATAAAACGACAAGAAAAACTATGATCATGAGTCTAAACAAATGATTACTACAAGGAGTATATAGTCAATTGCCCTTATGCTTAAAATTGAGAGAATCTTCACCGCCATATGATTTTTTTCAAATCTGGTCAAAATGTGAATGGAATCTTCTGAAGGATAATAAATTACACTTTACTAAAATTAGTCCATGTGTGGACGACATTGACTTAGAGAGACTTCTGTGAGGGGCTCATTTATATAAACGTGGATGCTTTTGCCAAGTTTGGTTGAAATTGGCTTAGTAGTTCTGAAACAGAAGGGGAAAATGTAAAATGTTTACAGACAGATGGACGAATAGACGCCGTACAAAAAGTGATCAGAAAAGCTCACTTGAGCTTTCAGCTATTTATACACGTCAGTAGCAACTTTTTTTTCAATCTCGAATGGCCCTTATCTGTTCTTCTGAAATATCGTCTGTTTTTTTTCTAAGGGAATCTTTGTTGGTCCTTATGCGCTTTACGCTTTGTCGTTTTGAACGTTTGGATATAAGGGTTGAACTCTTAGTATCCAATACTTTGAAGATTTTCCGACATTCTTCGGAACGCCATTTAAGATTAGTAATTTCATAATTATTCTAGACACCCCATATTGATCCCGTTGGTGTGAATCAAACAAATGTACCACATCATTGAAACTGTCATAGTATATTGCTACAGTACTATCACGAAATGTAACAAGATGGAAAGATGATATGTCCAATGCTTGTAAAATTGCATCGCGGAAATGCATTTGCCCTGAATTCCTGTCAACTGCATATTGAGAACTAACTGGCCCATAATATCTGTCATAAAAATATTCAACTTCACCATAATCACGATTCCAGATATGAAAATTATTAGGTAAATCTCTGTGATACAGATATTTATTACGGGCCTCTCTCTCCCGTACAGGACTAATACTGGGCCAACCGTGAGCTTATTCTCTTGTTGTTGTACCCAGCCTCATGAAACCTCAGACAAGCCAACACGCGTTTTAGTATTCAGACTTTTATATAGACTTTACATGAAATATACTTTTACGTGAGTTTGGTATGCATCAGCACCGAAGGTCTGATTCCAACTAACTATAATTTACAATTCAGAATAATATATAATGAACAATGGAACAACACAATGAAGGATTAACATAGGAAGTACAGATGTAAGTAAATCAATTATCAAACAGTTATTGAGTGACTAGGGACATTTTAGCAGCATGTACATAAAAGGATTAATAAGATGAAAGAAGCTTAAGTGTCAATAAACATAAACAGAAGTCAATTAAAAGATTAGCTGTCCATCACTGATTGTGCCTCAGGTGGGATTAATGCTGCGCGGAATTTATAACGTTTATAAAACAGTTGTCGAAATAGATGAAAAGTTTTTGTAACAATTAACACAAAGTCCGAAAAACATAATTTACACAATAATTAAAAATAGTCCGAAAGATTGAATTTCACATCGTGACACATGCTTCGCGTCTGCGTAAAACACGTCCTCGTGTTTTGAATTTTTATCATCGACGGTAACCGCGTTGTTGTCTTCTTTGCTGCCTGTGTGGTTGAAATCGGCGGTCAAGTTGTTTATCGTGCAACACGGCCTCTAGATGTTCGTTATCACATTCCAATACATAAATGGTCTGCAGCAGGGCGTTGTTTTGTTCCCTCAGCTGTTTGATTGTATCGTCAGCCTCTGTCTGAATTTTCATTACATATTGAGAATGTTCACTCCCGATATCTTTTAGTTTCCTCTGCATTAAATCCATGAGTACTTTATCACCGTGTGCCTCTGCTTCTAATTTTTGTATTTTCTTTACATAAATATCAATGTCAGAACGTTTCGAGTTTTCTTGGAGCTTTGTTCTCAAATCCTTATTTTCACTTTGAAGTCTTGCGTTCTCAGACTTAGCACGTTGTAGATTTTCAGCCATACTCTTCGTAAGTAGATCGGACTTGCGTAGCTGAATCTTAATGTTGTGTAGCTCAGTTCGTAGAATACTTGAGGTATCAAACAAAGCATGAAATTGATTGTTACGAATTGAATTAAACGGCAATTCTCTCAAAGTACGTTTGTTTTCAAGATATTTGCACAGTCGTTTCATGTCTCGCGTCTTTTTACGACCCAAAACTGCTTCCTTTTCAACACATTTTGTTGGTTTCTTCATCTGTGTAAAACACATTCTGGAATAATGTCCAATTCTGTGACATCGGTAACACCTCTGGTTGAACGCGAAACATAAAACGTTGGGATGCACGTTTCCGCACCTTCCGCACACTGGACGCTGACATGAGGGGAAGCCGAACTTCTTCTGTCTCCACTGCGGTCGGAAAGAATATTCCATGTTGTATCTAGTTTAAGTAGTCTTCTTCATCTGTAGACTCTGAATCTGGGGAAACTCGCTAAACTGTTGTAGAGGTCCAGGATCTGACTACTACAAAATATATTTAGCAGTCCCGGGTGTCGTTACCCTTAGGTTTCTCCACCAAATATTACGGGGCTCTCTCTCCCGTACAGGACTAATACTGGGCCAACCGTGAGCTTATTCTCTTGTTGTTGTACCCAGCCTCATGAAACCTCAGACAAGCCAACACGCGTTTTAGTATTCAGACTTTTATATAGACTTTACATGAAATATACTTTTACGTGAGTTTGGTATGCATCAGCACCGAAGGTCTGATTCCAACTGACTATAATTTACAATTCAGAATAATATATAATGAACAATGGAACAACACAATGAAGGATTAACATAAGAAGTACAGATGTAAGTAAATCAATTATCAAACAGTTATTGAGTGACTAGGGACATTGTAGCAGCATGTACATAAAAGGATTAATAAGATGAAAGAAGCTTAAGTGTCAATAAACATAAACAGAAGTCAATTAAAAGATTAGCTGTCCATCACTGATTGTGCCTCAGGTGGGATTAATGCTGCGCGGAATTTATAACGTTTATAGAACAGTTGTCGAAATAGATGAAAAGTTTTTGTAACAATTAACACAAAGTCCAAAAACATAATTTACACAATAATTAAAAATAGTCCGAAAGTTTGAATTTCACATCGTGACATATTCCCCGGACCCACCGTGATATATAAATCAGTTTCATACCTGAGAATGAAATCAACCTCTTCGCTAGACAAATTTTATATATATGGCATACGCTGCATAAAGACAATTAAAGCTATGAGTGCAATTGAAGTGCGCTGAGCACTATTGTAAGGCCTAAAAATATTGCACCCTTGATGCATATTGGCTAACACGCTCCTTACCATTCTGATGTTTCGTGGGGAAATCCTCAGCATGTGCGCGGCAATAAACAACAAATATGGATCGTTATTCCTGCAATTACGTTATGTTTCCAATTCATAAAATAATCCTGTACTAAACCTTGAACTTAATTTTTGAATAACTATGATTTAGAAATTTGAAGATCATGACTTCTGTAAAAAATAATTAATTTTTAAAAAAAAATTTAAATATTGCACGAACATGTTCTTAAAACGAAAGGGCGATTAATTTTAAAAACACCAACTGTCACTCGTACTTTATATTCTAAATCTCGATCATCCAGACGCTTCTTCAATTTGTAGCAAAAGAGTCTGGATGATAATAAGTGTTTGTTGTTGTATTTTTGCTTCTTGCGAGAAAAAAAATATATACGTATATTTCCCCAAAATACCATAATTTTATTTATTTCAATTAAACTTTATATTAATTTATTAAAAAAACACCTCCGTAACTTAAGCATAGCTCCGCAGTAAATCGTGCGACTTTTCTAAACTTATTTCATATTTTTTGGCCGGCTCGTGCCGGCCCTTAATAATATTATTATTAATATCTCGCATCCATTGTTAATTAATGTGATTTCTAGTAGAAATCAAGCGGGGGATGTAGTGGAACAGTTTCATGAACGACTTGTCTATTACTGTTTAAGACATTTTACATACGAGTTAACATTCTTTATATAACTTTGCTCTCCGTAGAACTGTAGTTCAAGTGGGTGTCGAATGTCGTTGTGACTTTATCTCGGAGTTTGCGTCACCGAATAAGGTCTGCCGTCCGACATAAATTGTGGAGTCTCATATTCGATGGTTTCGTCAATCTCGGTTAGATCCAATTTTCTACAAACAAAAATTATTCTCGGTATGTTTTTATTAAATAGATTCATGTACATGTGTCATGTCAGTGCTGATTTTTTCGTGTTCGGCTTCGGTCGATCACTGTTGTGTCCATATGAGGCATCCGGCAAATGCTTCCACGTGCGCACACATTCCGCTTGCCTAAATAGTTCTTATAAAAACTTGGAAGTTTTTATATAATATTTTATATAACATTTTACTCACTTTTATTTCAATTTATTGCCTGACGTCATGACGTCAGGCATATCTAAGGTTTAAAGGTTGCAATCTCCGAAACAGTGCAGACAATGGGACAAGCAATATCATGATATTTCACAAAAAAAGATTAACCGATGCATGTTTAAGATGTCGGCATTTACACTCACAATTGATGAAAATGTTATATGGCATGTAATAACAACATCGAGCAAGTGTTTTCAAGTAAAAGGGACGTTCACCATGCAGTACACGTGTGTAATCCTGATTTAAAAATAGATCAGCATTCCACCATATTTGAACGGTGAAAAAGGGGAAGCGGGGTCATTGCAACAAGTGTTGGTGTTGGATTATCATTATTACAAGAGAGTCATCAGTTTGGATTAAAACAAACATATATTTATACAACTGTAGGAACTAAATCGCCAAAGCGGGATGTGACCCGATTTTCGTTCAGTTGAATCTTGAAAAGGGATCATAACTCGCATGTCTTACTAAACGTACATTACTACATTTAACAATTACTAATCAAATGTGTTTCTTAATTCGATAGATTTCTTCCAAACCATCCGAACCAAAGTATAATATGCATGTATATAGCTGTTACAAAAGAAATGTCAAAAATTCATCTGACCCCCCTCCCCATGGCTCTCGGTAATAGCAGGATTTCGCGCCATAATGTCTCGTTCATAGTTTTTCGCGCGAGTTGACGAGTCCGTTAATTGGGATCATGCGAATACCCCAGAGCACACCATGTGTTTACATCACAGGCACGTAGCATCGGGAGTTGGGTTGAGGGAGGCTGCTACCCCCTCCCCACTTTTTTGGTACTTTTCTTAACTTTATAGGATAAATGGAAATATCATGGATTTGCCCCCCCCCCCCCCTCCACTTTTGTAAGAGCATGCCATAAATGAAACTGCAAATAAGGAATTCTAATTGAATTGAAGTTACAGTTAGGGTTTTTTTCATGAATTTGAGAATTCACCCTTTTTTAATTGCTTGCCAAGATGATTTTGATTAAGCTGCCCACACACATTCAAAATCAAAACGTGTTTGTATACCCTTTCATATTTCATATGGTTGGAAATGTTTAAAAATGCCTTTCAGTTGATTTCGCATCTTAGTTTATATTTGTAATACATGTACAATTAAAGAAAACGACTATTTACTCTCCAGCTTTCAAGCTTACATAAACTTATAAGATATGTGTACATTCCTAAAAAAATGAATTAATAAAATAAATGAATTTTAATTGATATATATATTTACATGTTCTAGATCGAGGAAAAGACTGACATTTCGTCCTTAACATTTGCACGTTCCGTTTATAAAGAAAGTAGGCGCTTATGATGTACATTCGGCAGGAATCTGGACGCACAGGGAGAGTGAAAATTTCATCAATTAATTTTGAATATTTTTCGAATTAAAGCCGTTATTTGCTTTCTGTTGGATGTGGAATGAGTGGAAAAATATTTGAAATGCAAAAGGTTTTATCATAATATGGGTCTAAATATAGCAACACGATGCAATTCATGCAAAATCCTAGTTTTTTACAGCTGTTTTTAAATGATTTTGTTGTCTCTGGGTCTTCTCTCCACAAATTTGAAACGTGTAAAGATAACATATTTCGACATTGAAAATGTCGCTTTTTAAAAAAAGATGGAGAGATGACTAATTATGTACTTTTTAAATTAATTTTTGAAGGATAAAAAACGAAGTCCATTTATATGACAATGTTTCAAACAGTACTTTATAGAGAATATATTGACAAGTCTCGCATGGCTCAGTGGTTTCGTCCTGGATTAGTGAATACAAACATTCAGTGTTTTGGGTTCAAATCCAACTGGTGGTCATTTTTTTTAAAAATTAAACTTTTTTGTTTTAAATGTTTGTTATTTTACCATGATGTTGAATTATAATATACCGGTATATTTTAATTTGTTGTTATTGATTTCTAGATCTGCTGTATGAACATCATTTTCTTTTCTTATTACTAGTTTTTTTAGGATATACACAATATAACTTCATTAAAATATGTTTGCATTAACATTTCCAACTAGTTATCGGTTTAACTCTCATTGCCATTTTTTGAAAGCCTGTGAGTTTTTTAATAACCGGAATAGCCATGAACTTCGACTCTCAATTTAATATATTTTTGTTGAAACCTGTACATAGCTTTTCGAGGTTATAGACATTTAAATCCCAATTGATTCGTGTCGAGGATTCCTGCAAACTTACTATCTTGTGCGCTCACTTTCTTTATGATCAGCAGCGAAAATTAAAATTCATTTCTGATAAGATAGCCTAATTGATACATGCATGCTTTATTTGAATAATTTTGTTTAGTCAGGCAAGCTTTTTGGAAAGCTATTTCTTGTTTACCTTAAGAGATGCAAACATACATAAAATACAGTTCAACCTGTTGATTCAATAATGCACATTTTGTCTCACGCGTAAGAATTTCGATCGAAAGATTCATTCAGTAATGCAGTTGTCCTCGATGAACTGACCTTAATCATAAGAAGATGCTCCATGAATTGACCTCGATCTATTGATGTTGCATAATAGTAGCTAGGAAGACGGCTTGATTTATAAACAAGGTTACGTTATAATGCGACCTCAATAGCAAGTTATGATGGCATTAAAAGCTTTTCAGTCGCATTAAATTATTTTAATACAACCCTTTCTTTGTATAAGTGTTGAAGATACATTAACATTTAATAATTACGTTATAAATATAAAACTAGACAAGGAGTTTACGAACGGCTTTCTCCAAATTTATTTCAAAATTAATTTTTTTGTTAAAATACAGTCCTTTTTTAATTATTTTATATCAAACTGATCATGTTGATTGCTTCTAGCTAGCAATATATATTATTATTGCCTATAATTCCTTTAAAAGGAATACTAGTTATACTTTTCTCTCTTTCGACGTAAAATACATTTAGTAAGTATTTCAACATGTAATTCCATCCTTCGGTCATGTTAGTTTTGCATACGTTTGTAATCAGTCTATATCAAGCACCTATTGTATCTTGAAACATAATTTTAATCATATTAGCAGGAGAGACGCATTAAATGGTTCCTCGTTTAAAAGTACACAGTTATCCCCGAAGTTTTCAATAAAATGAGAATACGATACACATTCACATCTGGTACATTGTATACACGTTCCGAAGGAATTCAATTTATTTAGACGCCTTAAAATTTCTAATACATTCAATTAAATCAATAATGTACCGTAATTAAGAAAATATGGAATGTGTTAAATCGAAACTCCTTTGAACAAGGTAACAAATGTATCTGTGTCTCGCATATATAAATCGTACGTAGAAGAATTGGATTACATAAATATCAACTTGTGTGTTAAATAACTTTGTTTAGTATTTTGTTATGTATTATCTTCATTTCTTTTCACTTAAATTTCTTTAACTAATGATATAAGAATATTCGTTATTTAGAAAAATTAAATGTGTTTGAAGCCTTTAAGATATTGTTTACTCGTTAAAAATAGAACAGCGCATGGCTACTATACATGTCGCCTTTCGATAAAACACAAGCATATTGTGGTACAAATTACTGCAATACGTTTCCTTAAAGACCGGGGTTGACCTAGTTGAATATCCACACGGACGGCAATTAAGCATATAAGGAAGCAGGCCCCTCCTCCAAATCACAGGGGCTTGTGTAGAAAAATAAAACATCGTTAAAAAGTGGGTACTTCGGAGGAAAAATATCAAGGGAGGACGCCATCTTGGATACCACCTCACTTCATCAGCTAAGTTCTCATTTAAATTGTTAAACTAGACATATGCGCCTATTCGTATTCCTTCGTAAATAATTTTTTTTTGAGATATAATCTTCGCTTTAGTTCTTTTTTACACCAACATTGACAAACTTGTTGATTTCTCGCGTAAACATTCAAAATCGACAACTCCCTGGCTTCTGCAATAGCGAAAGTGTGGCACGTGAGATCTCTGTCATACGATTGGTTATGGAAAAGCCAGGGAGTTGTCGATTTCGGATGTTTACGCGAGAAAGAGATAAAATTTGTTGATGTAGACGTAAAAAAAATTATACTGGATTTGAGATCTTAAAAGAAGAATCATTTATGAAGGAATACGAATCGGCGCATGTGTTTAGTTTATGTGAAATGTGATATCGTGAATCAGTTAGTCCATAATAAGTATAAATATAGAGATATATTTGCATTTTTATTATGCACAGGTGGATCAACTACCAAGAGAACAAAAGATGTGCTAATTTTAAGGTAAGAGCATATAATGATACGTGCCACATTAAATATTTTATTTTCTGTAGTAAATTGAAGGTAAAGAACATGGCGGTAGCGTGTTGTGAGGACCAAGCTGCTATGATTGTTGGTATCTTACACTTGTAAATTCATGTGTATTTGTGTGTTTGCATTTTAAACTCTAGATTAAATGGCCATAAAGAAACAAGAAGTTTGGTTTCTATGGTTAGAACACTGACAGGTGTACATCAAATAAATAGTGAATGTAACCTTGGCTTGAATTTAAGCAGAAGCATGACACAATGATCAAGCCTTATGAATTTTTTTTTAATCGATTTCCTTGTATTTCAGGAGATGCTGTAGCTCTTCTCCTGGATGGGGGTGTTTGGTGGCCAGGAGCATGTTCCTTGACGGAAAAAAGTAAGTGTATGTAATATTTTTTGTGCTTTTTTTCTTTTCTTAGAAACATCTTAATGCATGTTATCTTCAAGTGAAAAGCACATTAATTTGCTATTTCAAAAGTTTTGAGAAATGGATTCCTGTATTTAATTTTCTTAATATTTCAGTGTGAATGCAGACAAAGGTAAAAAAATTATAATGAACATTTTTTTTATTGCTTGCTTGTTTACACCATCATAATTATATTCCTTTGATGAACAGTTGGATGTAAACCGTTTGTTGTAAAGGTGTTTGAAAATTTGGTTTCTGGAACTTGATAAACTGAGGAAAAAAGCACTTTTCAGTTGCAATTAATTGAATAAAACTTTCTTGTAGTGATAGAAGAAGAAGACATACAGGAAGATGAATAAGAGGATACATCACTTCGAGGAAAGAAAACCTCCTCATCTAGTAAATATTTTTTTCTTCATATCATACCACATGACTGATTTGAGTTAATCTATTAATTCAATTAACTTTTCTAATTTCAAACTCCATCCAAACAGGATATTATCAGTCAAACTTTGTGTGCAAAGTAATTAATTGTAAATGAGGCCAAGTGTGTGTTTCAGTCCTTGTTAAGATATGATTTGAGTTATTTTATTTTCTATCTTTATTTAATTAACATATTTTATGTGACGTACAAATTTGTTTCATTGCAGCATGAATGAAATGGACGGAGGCTGAACTGGAGGAGGTTAAGGAATATTTCAGAGAATGTCTGATCTCGAACACCACTCCAGGAAGAATAACTTGCAATTTGTGGATAGAGGAAAGCAGAGCTAATATAATAAGCGATGGGAAACTCTAAAGAAGAAAGTGTGGAGTCTGCCCCCCCCCAAAAAAAAATAAAAAATAAAACCACCTTGACAGTTTTTGGATCTAAAATCTACAGCAAAACTTAATTATGTAATGATGTTTGTTTTCATCTTCCTCCTTGCTCTTATTACAGTGAATTTTTTTTTTTTTAGTTAGACAATTTTTTTTCATTTTCATCACCGTTTAACATACTTTTCACTGAAATTGAATCAATGGTAATTTCTTTTATTGTGAGAAAGACATGCATTGTATCTTTTTAGAAAGGATGTAATCAGTTTGCGAATGTTATCATTCAAAAGTACATTTTCATTTAATTGGACATTTGATGAGAATTTTGTTTGATCAAGTCAAATTATTGCAAGATTGCAATTTATTTAGCAGTATGGTAGTATAAAATTATTTGTAGTATTTTCGTGGATTTTCTTCATTTGATGAGAACTTCTTTTATTAAAGGAACTGATTGCCAATTTTTGTTACTAAGCACTTGATTTATTTAAGACACTGTTTGCCCTTTGTCATAAATATATCTTTGTATCAAAGCCTAGATTATTATCTTTCTGTGTTTTGAAGATAAAAACAAAAGAAAGTTGACACCTCTTAGTTTGGTAATTACATATACTTTGTGGTAGATGAATTGAAGGTTTGTGGACAAAATATTTTCATTATATTGCTTGAATTTTCTTGAACTGTGGCCATGTTGCAATTATTTAAGATCCATGCTTAGAAAAATTGTTAATTGCTAAATTGTCATTTGCATAACAGCCAGGTAGCTGCAAAATGATCGTGCATGTACCTTGACCTATCATAAATTGATATTTGTAAAGGTTTCTAGACCAGATATGTAGTGTTCAAAAAATATTTGAACTATTTAATGCTTATAATGCTTATGAATGCCAATTGTTTTTTGAAAAATAAAAACGAAATGTTAAAATCTCGTGAGATTTGCTTCTTGTGATTCAATGTGGTTATAAATTCCTCGTATTTAATTAGGAATCTTCAGTACAAAACAAGGGCTATATAAATGCCCTCTACTGATTGGGTTGTATTCTAATGCAGGAGAACAGATATTGAAGAAAAATGCCGACAGATGTTCCAAATATCTGTTAAGTTATATAGCCGTTAAGGAAGATAGGTAACAAAGAGGATTTGGAGAGCCAGGTGTCCAGATCTTGTTGGGTTGTATTTCAATTAGAGAAAAATAGGTTACCTACAGGATTTGGACCGTGTCCAATTCTTGTTGAGTTGTATTATAGTTAAGGAAGGAAGGTAACCAAGAGGATTTGGACAGGTGTCCAACTTTTAGTGGGTTATATTCCAGTAAAGGAAGAAAGGTAACCAAGAGGATTTGGACAAGTGTCCAACTTTTATTGGGTTGTATTCTAGTATTAAAGGAAGAAAGGTAACCAAGAGGATTTGGACAAGTGTCCAACTTGTGTTGGGTTATATTCCAGTAAAGGAAGAAAGGTAACCAAGAAGATTTGGACAAGTGTCCAACTTTTATTGGGTTGTATTCCAGTAAAGGAAGAAAAAGTAACCAAGAGGATTTGGACAAGTGTCCGACTTTTGTTGGGTTGTATTCCAGTAAAGGAAGAAAGATAGCCAGGAGGATTTGGACAGGTGTCCGATTCTTTTTGAGTTGTATGCCAGTTAAGGAAGAAAGGTGGCCAAGAACATTTGTAAGGTGCCCAATTATTGTTGGGTTGTATGCCAATTGGAGAAGAAAGGTAGCCAGGAGGATTTGTACAGGTTTCTTTTTTCTATTGGGTTGTATTCCATTGAAGGAAGACAGGTAACCAAGAGGATTTGGACAGGTGTCCGATTTTCATTGGGTCGTATTCCAGTTAAGAAAGAAAGATAGCCAGGAGGATTTGGACAGGTGTCCAATATTTATTAGGTTGCATTCCATATAAGGAAAATAAGTAATCAAGAAGATTTGGACAGGTTTCTAATTCTTGTTGGGTTGTATTTACATTGATAGGATACAGGTAACCAAGAGAAGCTGGACAGGAGTAGAATACCTGTTGGCTACTTGTTTGTATCAAATATGAATGGGACTTTATCATAAGACTTGCTTAGTTTTCTTGTAATGAATAACATGCTTTTCAGTAGGAAGCACTTTAAGGTAAATTGTAGAAGGAAATAATATTTTTTTTATCTTAGCAAAACAACTTCACAAAAAAATAGTTTGCCTCACACAAAACATTTGCAGTTTTGTCACAATATACCTACAAACAATAAAACAAGCATTAATTTGGAATGAATAAAGAAAAATAAAAAATAAATTCAATAAATGTGGACACTTAATTATATTTACCCAATTAGATTAAAACAGTTACAACCCAAAAACTACACTCTCGTATGTACGGTTTTTTCATATCCAATAAGCAATATCCAACAGAACTTGGACTTGACGAACCCAATAAATAGCCTAATGTGTGTCTGTCCGTCTGTCTGTTCGATTCGTGTCCGGTCCATATCTTTCTTATGAAGAAACATTGGAAGTTCTTACTTCGTACAAAGATTGCTTATGACCTAAGGATGTGTCATGACCTTGAACCAAGGTCATTTGGACAAGGTCAAGGTCAATGGCAGAAAAAAGTGCAAAATTCTTGTCCGGTCCATATCTTTCTTATGGAGAAACATTGGAAGTTCTCAGTTCACACAAAGATTGCTTATAAGCTAAGGGTTTGTCATGACCTTGACCCAAGGTCATTTGGGCAAGGTCAAGGTCACTTGCAGAAAAGTATAAAACTCGTGTTCAGTCCAGATCTTTCTAATGGACAAATATTGGAAGTTCTTAATTCACATCTAGAATGCTCATAACCTGAGAGTATGTCATGACCTTGACCAAAGGTCAATTAAGGAAGTTCAAGGTCATTGTAAAAAAAAAAATCGGGCTCAGTATACCAATAATTCAAAATGTTTATATTAAGTGGCTGCTTGACATGTGGAATTTCGTTTGATTCGAGTCATGTTTGTTAACATAAGGATGAAAATGTCCTCATGCATTAACAGTTAACTTGAACTAAAATGGAATTTAAAGAATAGAAATTGGTCTGTGTACTCAAATAAGCATTAACAGTTTTAAAAAATAGAGCAGTTGTTATTTATAGAAAATGGACGATGAAATAGATTCATCCAATATTTTCCAAATTCCAAAACAAGAATAGAATTCCAGGGTCCCCCGCCGGTCAAGCAGTATACTAGTATACTGTATATTGGAATATTTTCAAACATTCAGGGCTGTTCCAGAATTAAATGTGTGGGGAGGTTGGGAGGAACATTTTTTTACCCCCACCACCCATTTTTTTTCTTCTGTTTTTCCTGTCGCAAATATATCCAAAATACTACAATCTAAAAGAACTTGACCAAAGTATTAGCGGTATAAACATTTGGTATAAATTTAATAAAAATCCGTCAAAATTTGTAGGCATGAGAGCGCTTACAAGGTCACAAAGTCCCATAACTCCAACAAAAAGTATCGACCAATGCTAATTTTCGAACTTGACCAAGATAATAGTGGTATAAACATTTGGTATAAATTTAATGAAAATCCGTCAAAATTTGTAGGCATGAGAGCGCTTACAAAAAAGTGTGATAAATCCGTCACAAAGTTCCATAACTCCAACAAAAAGTATCGACCAATGCTGATTTTCGAACTTGACCAAGGTAATAGTAGCATAAACATTTGGTATAAATATAATGAAAATCAGTCAAAATTTGTAGGTATGAGAGCGCTTACAAGGTCAATTTCTTTATAAAATGGAGTCGTTATTGTGGTCAAAGTCCCATAACTCCAACAAAAAGTATCGACCGATGCTGATTTTCGAACTTGACCAAAGTATTAGTGGTATAAACATTTGGTATAAATTTAATGAAAATCGGTCAAAATTTGTAGGCATGAGAGCGCTTACAAAAAAGTGTGACGGACGGACACACGGACGCACGGACACACGGACGCACGGACGCACGGACGGACGCCCGGCATTTCTATGTCCCCGCACCGCGTTGCGGCGGGGGACAATAATGATTTTTTTGCCAGATTATTATTTAAAGTTTTGATATTCAATTTAAGGTAAGTGCTGATTGTAGAAAACATTGATATTTTAGGGGACAGATTAACAGACGAGAGAGTTCAATCAGCTCAAAAAGCTATGAAGAATGCAGTAACAGCAAGAGAAAAATTAGAAGGGTTTATTTCCAAAATAGAAGATTTTCATAGGCTGATGAATTTCTTAGAGGTACCTATCTAAATTTTTTTATTTAATTCTTAACGTTTTGTTTGTCTTTGTTTCAAGATAAATTGTGGGACTTATTTGCCGAATGAAAAAGATTCAAAAAGTTATGATAGAGCATTTCTATTTCTTAACATCTTTTGAGTTTTCTCTTTATCCCTTATGGTATATGTATCAAGTTGACTAGTTTTATATTATTATTTAATCATGATTATGTTATAGGCAATAGCCAAGCTGACTTTCAGCACAGAGAGTGGACAAGATCCTGGGACTCTTTATTTCTACAGAAATCTGTTGAACCATAGAGGTGTGAAAGGTGAAGTGAAGAACGCATATCGCCCTTACAAGCTCCTTTTCTACACTGTATTTGATGCCATTTGTCAGTTGCTTCTCCTTCATCATTTCCACCTGACAGAAGCTGATTCGAACATCCCATTTCCAGAGGGATTCCAGGAACTATCAAAGAAGGATAAAGTGGAATGGTTGAACTTGGTGGCAAGTGAAATCTTACAGACATGGTTTTTTGAAAATGAAGAAGACATTTGTAAAGAATTGAGGGAAGTGTTAGATGATCCACAACACTCTTGAGAACTACTCGTTGTCTGGTGCACTTGAAAATGAACGTTTGAAATGTCACTTTTGCGAAGCAACATATGCCTGCGTGGGTTCTCTTCAAGCACATGAGCAAAAGAAGCATGATATTCAAATTCCTCCAAAGAAGCCCAAAACCAAAAAGAAGAGCAGAGATGAGCTTCAAGATTAAGTTGTCATGTTATTTAAACTTTTAATTATTCACAAAAACTTGGACACAGCAGTCGACATGGGGGATGGGGAGCGGTCAGTAAGGTCAGCTAAATACGAATTGCCTCTTTACAACAAGACAAACAAAGTGAAATACCTAATAGGCTCTATTCATCTGACAGCCTTAACTTCATGTACTGGGATACTTCCTGAAGATCTTAGGCAAAGACTTGTTGCAAACAGATTCGTCAATTTTCAAGGTGGACAAAATAACAACATAGCATTGGATGAATACCTTGAAATGGTTAACCGTGACAGTAAAGTGGCATGCACTGGAAATCAGACAAAGGAGAGCATCATTCTTCATTCCAAGGAATATCCGCACTTGGTAAATTTTGTTAAACATTTCGATGAAATTGCAAGTGTACGTCAGAAGAAAGGTTTCCATCATCTACCTTCATATCAAAGTGATGTCCAAAAAGTTCTACAGGATCTAATGCAGAATGATATTCTCGTGTATGACCCTAACAGAACATTTCGCTGTCAAAAACTTATCATTGATAGGAATCCATATGTGAACTGTTTTACAAAACTTCCTATAATGATTCATCGACATAAACCAAATCTGCCATATTGTCGACTTAGGAATATGCAATATTAAATCTAGACTTTGTTTATGTTAGATTATACATGTACATGTACCAGCTTGGTACTTGCACACGTATGTTTATGTACATGTATGTTATTAAACTTTGTATGATGTTCTAAGAATCAGTTGTCAAGAACTACAAGCAAGTTTGTGTACATCCTGCCTTATGTGCATGGCATTTTTTTTAAAATTTTGTAGTACATATGTGTATCAAAATATGTTAAATGATTACCAGTAAGTCCTAGGATTGCAGGATTTTGTGCATGGCAATTTTTTTAACAGATGTTATTGTATCAAAATATGTTAGATGATTAAGTCCTAGGATTGCAGGATTTGTTGTTGTATTCTCAGTTCCTACTATTGTTAATGCTATTTTACCAAAACATGTCCAATGGAAAATTATTGAAGTAGTGAAAATGGTGGGTGAGCAGACAGGCAACTGAATTTAAAATATGCATATTCAAAACATCTGCATGCATTTTTGTAATTAAGATATATTTTGTAACAAATATTTTCAAGTCAACAAATTTATTCTGTATGTCACATAAGAATTTTTACAGCTATAGTTCGCATTCCTACAAAGAATGCCAGATCTGCACTTATTATGGTACCTGTAATTTTATGTTGAACTATAAAAAAAGAACAAATGTTTGTATCGTACATTGAGTTGGATTTAATATTTCTAATGCTTCATAACATATCACAATAGCAACTGTTCTTATCAGATTTCAAGGTTAAAGTTCAATTCTGAGGCAAATGTACTTTCCCAACAGTCCTCTGTATTTTCTGAATTATCACTACAAGCACTGTCCGTGTCAGTTAGAACTTCATTCTCTAAAAGTCTCTCTAAAAGAAGTAGTTCACAATTGTCACATTTACAACCTTTTTGGCAAATATCACAACAAGTATGTACTCCTGTGTCTTTTTCTAGTTCTTTTAAATCCGAGTCCATCAAAAAATGCCTCATAATATTCAATCTTCTGCAGTCACTTGAACAAAGAATCTCTTTCATATCTTTATTTAAACGCCGCAGATGATAGGAATTAAACAGTATCATTGCTATTGACTGTTCACCTTTTCTTCCTATTCTACCTATCTCTTGAACTAAATCTACAATATTGTCAGGCATTCCAAACAAAATAACAGAACAACAATTTGACACATCAATACCCATTCCCAATGCATTTGTACATATAACTAATCTTTTTTTACTACTGTTTGTTTTATCTCCCAAAAACTTAACTATTTCTTCCTTTTTGGATGGGGGAGTTTCGGAATGAAACATATCAATTAAGGAGCCAAATGTCTCCTCATCCAGCTCTTTAGAAAAATAAGAGTAAAGTTTTGACACATCATTAATACTGTAACAATACAACAGGGTTTTTGGAAAATCACCAGCCAATTGTTTCAAACCATCTACAAGCCATGACATTGCAATTTCCAGTTCATTTGAAACTTTACACACTGAAAGTTTAATGTTGGCTTTGTTTGGAGACTTGAAAATTTCCACAGTGTTTGGTCCAAAACACAACTGCTTCATTACTCGTTTCTTAATTTTTTGTGTGCAGGTTGCACTCAATGCCACAACATTGGCTTGTGGAAATAAAGAACGCAGTTCTCCAACAGAAGCAAACCACTTTCTGAAAGCTTGTTTATTTAGTCCACTTATGTCTTCACCCCTGAAAAATAAAGGACCACATGATCATGATGTTTTACTCTATAATTACTGTGGAATCATTTTTATTCGTGGGGGTCAATGTTCATGGACAGCCAAAATTGTCCTGGTTCATGGGGACGTTATTTAGTTGGTAGTAATCGGGACAACTTAATGAATATTAAACAATGCTTGTATATATGTTTGTGGGAATGTAAATTCGTGGGCTAGGATTACCCACGAAAGCCATCAACATTGGTCCTCCACGAACAACAATGATTCCACAGTATTATAGTCTAAACTTAAAATACTGGTTCAGTGTTTTAGCTATAATATTTCAGTAGATTGAAAAAAAAACTTATTTTGATTAACTCTGCCAATTGAGAAATATGCCTATGTGTGACATTTATTTCAGCAGATTGAAAAGAAACTGTTGCTTACAGCAGTTACCAATTCTCAACAAAACATTACAAATATAAACATTCTAACGACAGCATCAATTTTAATCTCTGTAAACCATTATTCAGAGAAAGTTATGGAAGCCTGGAATATAATTACCATGTTGCAATGGTGTGGAACTCGTCTATAACGATGGAACAAACTTTCAACTTTGTTATGCCCTCTCTCCACCCAGCATCATTTATAACTCGTTCTGGGGATGCATATATGATATCTATTTCCCCATTCAGGATACGGGCATCGCTTTCTACACTTGATCCTGTAAACAATGTACATGTAATTAATCTTCAGTTGACTTCAACTTCAAGTATGGCGAGGGGAAGTCCAGGAGAGGGTGTTATTATTTGAACAGTTCAGACACGTTTACTCATTAATATTGTTACATTGTAATAGTAGTGGCATGGGTCATTGAAATAATTCAGAAAAATACCATACCTATGTATGCTGCCGAAACACTTTTTATTGTTGCTAACTTCGCCACCTGGTCCTGCATCAATGCAACTAAAGGACAGCACACTAACATGACACTTTGGTTAAAATCTGCTCTTATCTCGCGAATAACCGGCAAGAATACGTGAAAAGGAAGCGATTTTCCAAATACTGTTGGCAATATAACTAAACAGTCTTTCCTTTCGACTAATATATCCAATATTTGTCTCTGTTCCGGCTTTAAAGAGTCAATACTAAAACTTGACAACGATTTTTTCAATGCTTCATCTGTGTCCGCCATTTTTAAAGCTATACCGAACATGAAATGAAAAGCGTACAGTGATTGGTTAATATGAAAGAGTTTCATTGGCTGACCCTGGGTCATGAAAGTTCATTCTGACGTGACCTTGTACGGGATGTCTTCAGATCTTTGTGTAGCGACATCGAATTTGTCAGAGCGGATCAAAGATCTTATTTTAATCAGATTGGTACCTTTGTAAGCATTAAAAACTACTTTCATTTTTAACAAATAAAAACTCTTAAAGCTAAAATTTAAAGGCCGCTGCAAAATTGTGTATATATATATACATATACATATATATATATATATATATATATATATATATATATATACAGTACCCGAAACGTTATTTTTTACAAGATAAACGATAGGTTAGGATTCACGCACGCTATGATAGGATTAACGCACGATAGAACAGTATACACGCACGAAAGGATAGGATTACCGCACGATAGAACAGTATACACGCACGATATGATAGGATTGATACACGATAGGAGTAGTATAGGCGTCTGTTTAACCCCCCAAAACAATGGGCTATTGTTTAAAAAAGAACAATAGGAGAACAGTCGGGGAGTATCGATTGGAGGCAGGTGGGGACCACCTGTTCCACCTGTCCCACCTCTCCCCCTAAGATTTTTAACCCCCCAAGACAATGGAGATTTATAACCCCACAAGACAATGAAGATTTTTAACCCCACAACACAATGGGTATTGTAGGGGGGTGGGGGGGGGGTGGTCACCTGACCCGATATATGTAGACCACCAAAACACAACGGGGTATTGTATAGAGATGACAAAAGCAAGTATTTGTCATTGACCTTAACAAAGAGGAAAGGGAAAGGAGACCTGACAGTAGTAAAACTGAACGTGTACTTTTAAAACAGGGTTAGAGTAAGGACACGATCATATGAATGAAAATGGAGTAGATTGATTACCCGAGCGTAGGAAACTATGAAGGGAGATCGGCTAGATTTGAATATCGGTGTTGTTTGAGTAATGATACGCGGGTAGGTTAAGGCAACTCTTAGTTAAATGACCATCAAAATAATGATCTATTTGAAAACTGTTTATTTTTATGAAAACAGTGCGGAATATTAATACCAAGTGAATGTGTTCACCAAGATATTATTTTTCTACTTCGAAATCGACTGGATCTTTGAAGCTGCCGTGCCATGGTATCACGTGACAGTAAAAAAAAAATCAATTTTTTACCTTAACAAAAAATCAAAAAGTGTAACACTACCCCGAAGTTCATTTGTATGATTGCTACAATAATTCGATCGGCAATTAGTTCAGGTTCATTAGTATTATTGCTAGAATCCTATTGTTAATCGCATAAAATAAATATTGTAAATATTTATCGGAAACCCTCTCAACTTCTATAATTTCATTGAAAATACAACGTATTTTTCATTTAAAACAACGATTCACATGATTCTAGCACTAAGCAGCACTTGTCAAGTAGTTTAGGTCATATACCGTTGATATTTACCAAAGTCATCTATCATAATATCCGAGGTAGTGTTACACTTTTGCCTTTTTTGTACACACTGACAGAGGAAAGGCTGGTCAAGCCATATAAATGTCGATCTGCTTACCTTATAACACTCGCTGATTAAACAAAATATCCATGTCTGTATTATCCTGATTATATCCTAACTGAAACTCATTTAAATCTTAGGTATCTGAATTCAAAAAGTCTTATTTCGGCATTGTTTACACTGCATTCCGATGATTTGTCTCCCGACATGATCTTCTCTTTTAAACATGCTTGTGACGTCATCAATGATAATTATACGTAATAGAGAGAAATCGAAGATATATTCAGTTAGAAGAGCTTTTAGTGATATTTTATGCCTGTAGTTTTTATAATTTAAACCAGAAATAAAGTTAAAATCGACATGTTTCTGAGTAGAATATGACATCATGGTGCTTATTGTGACGTCATTTCGATAAGAGGAATTTGATCGCTGATTAGTTGACTTATCATACCCGCGTACGGAGATTGGGTAGATTTAAATCTCGTTGTCGCTTGAGTAAAGATACCTGAACGTAAATGTCTGAGTAAAGATGCCTGAACGTGAATATTTTTCTATCTATCTTTTTCTTTCATTCTCTATCATGTTTTAACCTTAGGGACACGGTTGCGTGAGAAAATTCCACCTTCTGTCAGTTTGAAGCAATCTCGACCAATTGTAATATTGTAGAAAATGCTGATTGCTACAAGGAATGTTTTTTCTGTCTATCTTTTCTTTCATTCTTTAACAGGTGGTTAATCCTGAGGAACTCTACTGCGTGAAAAAACACCGCCCCCATGTCAGTTTGAAGCAATCTCGACCAATCGTAATATCGTAAAATACTGCTGACTACAGTACAAGGAATGTAACTTCGACAATTTCATTTTTTGACCAGCTCGATCGGACCAACATGGACACCAACTGTCGGTTAATTAACGGCCGTGCTGTGTGCCCGCCAGGTAAATAGCGGTTGCATTACATGTGTTCGAAATGATAATACGGTCATATATTTTTTGATGAAATATTTATGATTCTGTTATATTTTCAGTGCATTTTATCACTCCAAGAATGCGGGACCAGGAGTCCGATGAATGTAAGTCATTGTTTGTTGAGTTGGTTTTGTATTGACATTGTTATTTATTCGTGTTCTTGTTATTTATTCGTTTTGTTTGTTTTCTTGTTTTTTTCTTGTTTTTTTTTTCATTACAAACGACGAAGGATAGTACTTTGGTGTTTTTGCTCATGTATATTGTTTCTAGTTGTTCGTTTACTTCAGATACAATCCCTCATCGTTCAACCTCGACGAGCATAACGATTGACAGTGAACGGACACGCGTGTTAATCCAACCCCTGGTTACTACCCTGTTTTGCACTTGAGTATTCACCCCCCAGCATAACAACAAACATCAATCTATTCCCAGTCTCGTGAACATTGTTCCATTGTCCTTTCTATTTAGGTCAGCACACACACTACCCCCCCCCCCCCCTCACTACTCAGGCTAGTACACATACTATCTTCGCCCCCACCTGTAATACTACTTGTGTTAGACTTCTCCCCCCCCCCCTTTCACTTCTTAGGTAAGGAACCTACTACCCCCTCTCCCACTACTCAGACTAACAGCCAGACCTTCAGGAACACCAATCATTCAGTAATTAAAGTAATTATGTTTATCTTTTTTAAAACTTATATTTATCTGATTAATAATTGTTTTTGCATGGTTTTATTCTTTCAATGTATTCCATCATGTTTTAATTATATATGTTCAAGAAATTTGTATTAATACCTGACACTAAAAGTGTTGTGTATGTAAGAAATAAGTTAATTAATGATTAAAAAAAAGTGTATTGATATTCTTATTATATTAAAATACATTACTGTATTGATTTCAATAAGAAAATATTTTATTACAGCTCTAGACATCAGTATAACGTCATTGGTGCTGGCCCTCCTCCTCCTGCTCGGGTGGATAGCAAAGAGGCTTATGAGACACTGCACCCGAGTGAGGAGGAGGAGCAGAGGATTGGAAACTATTCCAAAGGAACGTGTATGTACTTATTTGTTTTATATTAATATTTTTGAAACTCTTAAATCATTCATTCTGAGTCATATTAAATTCAGTTTGCATGTAAAGTTTCCCAGTAAAATTTTTTGTAGCATAGATACATACTTATGTCTTTTGTTTTATACATAGTTTGAAATGGAACCCCGTCAAGGGATCAACCCACCGCCCCAGAAAACAACTGCACCACCCCCGCCACCCCAAGCTAGGTCTCTACCAGAGCCACCCCCGCGGGCACCTCCAGCCAGGTCTCTGGCACAGCCACCACCGCGGGCGCCTGCGGGGGGGGGGGGGGGGGGGGAGAGATATAATCTCCGCTCAGCAAAGAGGTAATTCAATGTTTAAAGTTCTCTCTCTCTCTCTCTCTCATACCAATGTATTTTTTTTTTACATGGAAATATGAACAAGCTCTTAACATTTTTCTTTCAAAATATGACGAACTGTATTTTTAATTTTAATTTTTTTTCAAAACCAATTTTATATATATATATATATTTTTTCTCTTTAATTTCAGACCTAGGACAGAGTAGATGGGGCCAATCGGCAAGGTCTTCCAAGAAGAAGAAGATTGTTTTTTTTAAATAATTAAATTTGTTTTTACATGATTTCAGTATTTTCTTCTTTTTTAAAATAAACAGGAAGGAATGTCATGCGCGGATCCAAGAAAAAAAATCGAAAGGAGGGGGGGGGGTGTCTGACAGTTATTTGAATTTACATTTACCAGGGGATTCGAGGTGTATTTTTTGAAATTTTATAATATAATTTTAAAAAAAATGGAATTTTGAAGGGTATCTCTGACTCGTCCCCTCCTCCTCCTTTTCTAGATCCGTGCATGAATGTTGCGTAGTGATCCGTCCGCAAGTCGTAAAATAATAGAGGTGTAACCCTCCTAGTAAAGTTAACCAATCTTCTCGTAATGGAATCATTGATATATGATAAAGGGAAAAACACATTTTTAAAAGATCACATTGACAATTTATTAACATTAAATTGCACAATAGTTAATTCTTTTCTTCGTCCACGCAGTCCTGTGATCTGAAATATAAATTGTTGTAAAAAGTCGTTACGAATACTACAAAACAATTATGAAATGAGAGACAATATATACAATTTAAGTGAATGAACTTACACAGGGATCTCGTCGGACTCTGAGAGGTCTCTATCGTTGCAATGAAATAAAAAAAAAACAAAGGAAAAGTTTTATATTAGAAACAAGAGCGAGTTTTAAAAATAATATGGATTTTTTTTTATTTTTTTTTTTTAGATAATTTAGGTAGTGTATAAAAAAAACTTACAAGGGAATTGCTAGAACTTCCGAACTGAGAAAAAAAATAAAATCTTAGTGAAAAACAACCCAATTTTTTCCCTTAGTTGAATTCTTTTAGAATATGAAAATTGATAGTCTATACGAAACAAAAGAAGATTAAAACCTACGACGAGTTGATGATGATGGTGGAGTCTGCACTGTAAAAAGTATATTAATATTTATAAGTTTTATGAAATAATTGGAATTAGTTTTTTGTTTTATTTAATATTCAAATTAAAAAGACTTGTGAGCGATAAAAAATAAATAAAAATAAAATCTAACCCAATGGGCGACAGTTCCCACTGAAGGGAACCGTCCTCTCCCCGGCTAAGTCTTCTTGGTTTACTGAGAAAAGAGAGATAATTTATAAATAGTGAAAATATTAGATATATTTACTATGAGATCAGATTACCCCTTTCCCCTTCTGAAATTATTATATTAATTAATATTACACTTACCAATACCTTTTTGGGGCCCTAGGTGTGGTATTATATTATATTTTTCTGCATAATAATTCATAAAAATAATTAATATATATTCTGCATTAAATTTCAAAAAGTAGAACTCATACATTTGGTAAGGTGTATGAAAATCAAGGTGTGAATGTTTTATCGAAATTTGGCCCCCACGTGCACCATTTTGTTACCAAAAAAATCGATGATGAAATTCGAATGGTAAATCGAGTTGAAAAATATGCAGGTATTTTTATAACAAAACACAAGGTATTCTCTTCTTTATATGTTAACTTTCTTCTGTTTATTCCTTTTCCCCCCACTTTTTGATGCAATGCATCAACTAAAAAAATGTGATCTCGTGTTCCGTAAATTAAATCGCGGGGTATGACACTTTGACAGATAATCATCGTCTGCAATCCGATCTTTTAATGGGAAAATAAATGGATCGTGAGTTAAGTACATCTTACACCTTTCACAATCTAACAAGTATTTTCTTTCCATCAAGCCCCCCCACCCCCTACTAAAATATAAAAATAATTAAGTGACAATCCACATGTCATCTACCTACCATCTTCTTTCAAATGATGCGCACTCAATTAAGTTCAATAGTTGAAAAATGATGGCGTAACATCCAAATTTTTTCCGAAATAGTCTCCTCATCCCTGAATTATTTTTTTACTTATAAACTTGCATACTTATTTTAAGGATTTCTTTAATTTTAGATTTTTAGGGTCTTCCGTTTCCGACGGAAGACCCTCTTGTTATTCTATTGTTTCTTTTCCTTATTATTATTTTATTTTTTATTTTTTTTCTGGCTTTTTTCGAACGCTATTTCTCGTGAACTACATGACCGATTTGCATGAAATTTACAGGACACATTGAGCATCAAATATACTTGATATTTTAAAATTTCTGGCTTATGACGTCACTTCCGGTTCGAGATTTTGAGGATTTAGTGAATTTTTAAGGACCATTTTGTCCACGTAACTTCTCAAAAACTACTTGCGATAGAAACGTGAAACTTTCAGGGATAGTAGATGAATGTCTGTAGATGATCCTATTCATTTGATATTTTGAAAAATGCGCAAGGCGGCGAAGCTCGCCCGAGCTCAAAAATAGGAACCAATTTTTTTCACGAAATTTTCGCACATTTTCGGCCCTAGCTTATAATGTGTAAATATTTTGTTAAGACATGTAATGCAAAAGTTGTTCAGATTAACTAGGACTTGCGTTTGATTTCAAGAAAAAGGGGCTGGCCCCTCAAATAAGGGGCCAAAATGGCTCTTAAGTCTTTTTGCAATAACTCTTTTCTGAAAAATAATTTGTTATCAATTATAGAACCAAAAATGTTCATTGTATATCTGTTTATTTATACAGTACCATGCCTAAGTCATATGTTACGTAATTAGGGGTTTCAAGGGGCCAGAAGTTCAAAACTTTGATCTTTAGTATCTAGAAAAGGAGAAATATTTTGATAAGCATTATAGAACAAAAAATGCTTAGAATAATGTTCTTAACAATATGCTACCTTAATAGTTTTTGTTGGTGGCCCCAGTAAGGATTTTAAGGGTCAGCCCCTAAAACACAATTGTTCAGATATCTTTAGAACGGTCAACAATTTCTGAACACTTGTTGAGCAAAATGTGTTTATATTTATAAGACCTTTTATTTGATATCAAGGAATAAGGGCTGGCCCTTCAAATAAGGGGCCAAGAGGGCTCTAAAGTCTTTTTATAATAACTCTTTACTGAAAAATAATTTGTTATCAATTATAGAACCAAACATGTTCATTGTACATCTGTTTATCTATACGGTACCATACCTAAGACATATGATACGTTATTAGGGGTTTCAAGGGGCCAGATGTCTAAAAATTAATATCTAGAAAAGGAGAAATATTTTGAAAAGCCTTGTAGAAGAAAAGTTGCTCAAAATAATGTTCTAAACGATATGGGATCTAAAAATATTTTTTGGTGGACCTGGTAAGGAGTTTAAGGGTCGGCCCCTAAAACACAGTTGTAAGGATATCTCTAGAACGGTTAACAATTCGTGAATACTTGTGTTACAAAATATGTTTATATTTACAAGACCTTTCATTTGATATCAAGAAAAAGGGGCCAGCCCCTCAAATAAGGGGCCAAAAGGGCTACAAATTCTTTTCATAATAACTTATTTTTAAGCGATAATTAGTAATTAATCACAAGGCAGAAAATAAGAGCTTATTATTCATAATTCAAAACTGAAATCCGTTTTAAAATCGGACGATGCAATACAGAGATAAAGAGTTTTAAAAATTGATTTTTCCGGAAATTTTGATTCCACATTCTTGGTTAAGAAAATAGTTTTATGTTCAGAGTTAAATTAACTCGTACCTAAAATTAATCGATAATTGTTAAATCGTACTTTTACAGATTCGGATTTGTATTTGCTATGTCGTTCTTGAAATCGATAAGGTTTGTTAATTCGTACTTGGTATCATTCGGATTTTGTTAACTCGTGCCAAGAATAATTCGATTTTTTTTGGTCTTAGTTTTTTTATGTTTGTTAGTTTAAAAACCCTGCTTCTTACAGGAACTTCTAGCTTTACTTCCGACATTACCGGAAGACCCACTCGTTGCTTTGCAACGAGCTTTGCTCTAGTTATTCGTTTCTTTTTTTAAACAGTAACAAATTCATAAAATTGACTTTACACTCACAATTTAAATAATAGTATGTGAACACGCCGAACGGAACTCGAACCCACGACCCTTATATTACAGAGGCGACGCTTAACTAAATGCGCCATGGTGACTGCATATCTATCCTATTATCATGCAATGTTTGTTCATGAAGGAATTTGTTTGTAACTTAAAATTATGGTCATTGTGGTTTTAATTTTAATATAATATAGTGGATATGTAAAATATTACAAAGCAATGTTAATACGTCATTGCTATATGTACATAAATATATGTATTGCATTCTTGAATTTCATAGAAATCAGTGGGAATAAACAGCACGCTACAGCGGTCATTTATATTGCCAATTCATTCATCGCGTTTACTCAAGCAAAGAAACAAGATGTTCAGGTCTATAAGTGTCTCCTCAGCACTTTTCCACGTTAGCACGCGTAGCATGAATGTTATTCACAAAGATCCATTCGAACACAACTAATAGCGCGATTGGTAACTACCAATCAAAAACTACTGTTTCATCCAACTGGCCAATAAAAATAAACCCTTTAACAGATTAAGGTTAAGAATTGCCAAGTCAGCACTTTTTACATGTATATATATTGCACGGTAAACCTGTTAAATTCATTCCGGCTTCTTGAAGAAACGAAAGTATAGAGGACCAGGCTACAAAAAAGTAGGAGTTGTTGTTAAAACGTGCTGGTATCTTTTTTCTATATAACTATTTATTTAATTTATGAACAGGTGAGTATGCAAAGAAATGCGTTATACATGTATATATAAGTTTGTATGTTTAATTCATTTTGTATTGACGCTTGTCTCTATCAGTCTGATATATGTTTGATCAGTATTTCACAACTTTGCGTTTTCCTCGTATAATTGTTGTGTTGTCTTTTGGTGACTTTTTTGCCTGAGAAGGCATAATTTACATCCAAACTGTATTAATAAATGAAATTTTTTTTCTATTTATTCATAGCATTTATTTTATGAATTTCAGAATCTCCGAGTGTATGTTCTTCATGAACATACCATAAGGACAATCAAAAGCCGTTATGAAAAGTCTGGAAGGAGTCTCAAATACTACGTTCCGGCTATTGTCCAGGGGGAGACAACAACCAAAAACATTTCCACGTTCAAGAAAACGCTGATCGAGTCCCTGAAGCCGGGGAGGCATTATAGGCTCGTAAATGCCACGTGCCGCCCTACCTTCGGCATTGAACTTAAGGCTGACTTAATCGTAGGTTGCTTTTTTTTTTGGTGTTGTTTTTACTTTACGTCCTTATAGTTTAAATTAAAAACATATCAAAAGAAACACAAATACACACTCCCACTATGTATATCTATATGAATTATAGGAATATTGTGTAGTTTTTTAAAATATTTTTTTGTAGATCATGGACACCTTGTTTGACTGGACAGAAGATGAGAAGAAAATGAGGACACATTTCTTTTCTCCTCCTATATTCGCTATGGCTGATGCATCCTCGTTGGCTAACTGCACGAGACTCTGCCTTGGCCCGGTCCAAGTAAAAAGTGTAAGTGTATAAATAATGTACGTCTACAAACGTACATAATATATTCATATTTGATTTCAAATTCAGATTGGTGAGACCGGTGTTGTTTCTACCGGGTCAAGGCGGAAAGAGGTGCAGTTGGCAATGGAGGGCAGATTTGCTCTCCTTACCCTCTGGGGTAAGGAGACAGATCTTGAAGTCGTTACTGGGGAGCTGTACATCGTACAGAATATAGTCCCCAGTAACGACTTTAACAAACAGCGTTGTTATTCTTCTACACCCCTAACAAAGTTTGAGGTAAAATGGATATACACTGTCTCATTGCAATATCTTATCAATTTTTTTTTTGGTAAAATCAATGCATTTAGACAAACATTACTTGAAAATCAAATAAATTCTATATTTCTAAAAGCATGAAATTGAAATATTGTAAAAAAAAAATATCTTCATAAGACAAATGTTATTTTGAATTTTGAGCACACTGTTATATCTATTGATATTGGTCTATAATTTCAGACTTACGAAAGCGCGGAGTTGAGGGAACATTTTGAAGGGGTGGTGCAATCGGTATCGTTTACCAGGTATTACTTAGTTTTTTCTTTCGTTTTATTTTTTTTAAATTGCATTTCCCGTTCTTATAGACTATAAGAATACTGCTGGTGTTTAGTGCATTAATTGGTTTTATTATTTTGCTTATATAATAACTATTATCATCATTATTATCATTTTTATTATTGTCTGATTTTTAAGGTTACATATATTGACGTAATTTTTTATAGTTTAAACTTTTGCTGACAACATTGACGTTTAAAATTACCAATTTATTGTAGCAATCTCATCGAAATCCAGGATAACATGTTAACAATATCCAAGAAAACCTGGCGAAGATTTTCCCTGAGGGAAAATTCAAGTGCGTAGAGGTGGTGGGGATGAAAAACAGCAGTGAAATTTGTGAAATGTAAGTTTAAGTGAATTTAATTTATCAGTTTATCAAGCTATGTGACATATTTCTTTTCTTATCAGTTTGCAAATTGATTTTAATTACTTTTTTTTTCTTTTTAGAGATGTGAAGAAGTAAAAGAGAACCTAAGAACAAAAGTATAAAGTACCTTGATCCGAGGGATTTTTTTTCTTTTAAGAAACTAAGTTCAAATACTTTTTAAAAAATAGTTCGGGCAGTATTTTTCTGAAGATGAACTGCAGGTTTTATTTTTCCTTTTTCATTTCATTAGATAAGGCAAAAACACAGGCAGTGAAAATTAAAGTCGGCCTCATTAAAAGCTGAACATGTAGTCGTGTACTCAGTATAGTTATAAAAATATAGGAATGTGTGTATATGGCGAACTATGTAGAAATTCCATTATAAATGAAACCTTATGTCATCATCAATAATTTATTCCGAGCATATCAATCTTAATTTTTATCTGTAGTGCCTTTACTTGGAGGTAATCATGTTATTGAAGAGCTTAAATAATTAAAATAGAGATTTCAAATAGGTGAAAAACGTAGGATTTGATTTAAATGCTGATTTAGATGAGAATGTGCCAAATTAGTAAAATACGGTTTCTTTTTTTAACGACCTTTGAGTCACTTGTGGGAAGAAAGGGAGATGAGACCTCCTTTGGCTTTGCTGCGATGCATGCCAGCAATGGTATCATCGAAGTTGTGCAGGGATTTCTATACAGGCATACAAGACCATCGGAGGAAATCCCTGGAAATGCAGACATTGCCACTGAGTGTTGCTGGGAACCAATTTGATATTTTGAAAGAAATTATCTCCCTCTTATGGCATTATAATTTTGTTGAACAATTTCAATTTTCTGCATTAATTATTTAATTTGATGGAATAAATTTGCAAATCATTTTCAAACCTGTTTGAACATTGGCTTTTGTACATAGCAATATCAAAATTGTATCAATGTATTGCTGAAATTAGCGCTCCAAAGTTTGATGTTTTTTATTCTAAATTTGAACAAAATGTGATGGCACAAAGAGAATTGCCAATGATTTTTTTAATGAAATTCATACATCAACCTTAGCATGTGCTTTATAACTTAGAGAAGTATGGGACTCACGATTAAGAATCTACCGCGCAACTCCGAATGACGTAAACCAATTCGCAGTCGTTTAATCTGTTGGTTCAATTCTAAGGTATTTAACAATAAAATTTATTGTGGAAAGGATTTCATGGTTTCTGTTTAAAATAAAACGTGAACATAAATAATAATAAAAGTTAATTTAACCCAAAAATCTTATTTTATGACATAAATATCGGTTCGGTTTTCGGCAATGCGGAGGAAACGTGGATTTAATTTTGAACGCGCTGAAAAGACATAAAGGTTGCTAAAGTTCAGAAAAAGGATGGTCTAGTCTCATAATGCGAACGTTGACGCTCTCTTGGGCAGACTAATCACATATTTTGATATTACAGCTGAATAATTCTCATCACAGATGGAGGAAGATGACTAGACGCCAGAAAACCTAATGCTATATTACTAGGATTAGCTTACCTGTACTTGTATTCGATTATTTTCTTTTCCTGTAGCCTCCAAGCCAAACACAGAGGACATTATCTCCACTCTGCTTGGAGATTCTGCAGAGACACAAGAGTTCGAAACATATAGAAGACTGGTGAAGAGTGACAAATCGTTCCAAAAAGCATACATGTATGACCGATGCTTGGCAAAAGTGCAAATTCAAATTAGCAAAAAACATAGAGAGTTAAAAGACAATGTGTTGAATGAAAACAACACAGTAAGAAAACAGCATATATTGTATGCAGAACTATTAATGCAGCATTTGGGGGATGTAATTTTAGCATACAAATTATAGATGTTGATGATGTTTAAAGCTGCTTGGTCTCGTTAGCATTTCATATCAAATTTTGTGTACACTTTTAAACAAGAGTTTTGCTGAGTATGTGTATAATAACAGACATTGCAGTAGTGAACCCAGTCAATTAAACCATATTTTCATGGAAAAGTAAAGTAACTTTTCAATACAAACACTAAATACAAGGGTACTGCATCATCTTGGCCCTTTTTAAGAACACTTCTCCCCCCGCGCTTCGAAGTTCAAGCAGGTGTTTTTATATTACAACATTCTTTATAACTAAAGTAAGACTTCAAAAATGTTTTGGCAAATCAAAGATAGTCCTATGCACATTTTCAGTTTGCATTAAGTCTTGGCAATGGAGAATTTCCTAGCTTCTGTGGACATGAACATGACAAATCATTTAGTAACTGCGAAGGCCTGCGAAAAGCAATATACTCTATTGAGAATGCTGTTTAATCTTCAAAAGTTCAGTATGAATCTGAAGACCAGAAAGATGAGATTCACTATACTTTGAGTCAGGTAATATTTGTTTATAGACCAGAATAGCAACACAGCAACTGTATTGCAAAGAAAGTCAAATAAAAAATATCGAGACAAAGGATAGGACAAAAATCAAAATGATTTTTTTAATAAAAAGGTTTTGAAAAATATATATCGATATAACTTATCCCTAAAATATTTCATAAAAATTTCAGGGATGTAAAGCAATTGAAGAATGGAAAAAACATATCTTGCGCACAGTAAATCAACATGGAGCACGTACCGAGATATTAAGGAATTTATAAGAAGATGAAGTCTTTATAGAGCGTGATTGGTCCATGAAGTTTTTACCCATGGTGTACAGGTAAACATACCAGAAATTGAACTTTGGCTCTATTATTATCTAGACAGCAGAATAAGTTGCTATGAGAATTAGCAAGGTAAACTAAAAATTCAAGGCCCTGTGTATGAGGTTCTAATACTGCTAAAATGATGGAGCACTTTTGATGATTTAGTGAATAACACACTTCTTAATTGATAACACACAGATTAATTGGTGGGATTTCCTTCCCAATCCAGACCCATAGCAATCCGTAAAAAAAAAATGTGAAATTACTAACATAAACGCAGACCTTTATATGATTTTGGAAATAATTATTTCTTTTTATGATAAGTCATAAATATGTATTTTAAACAATAAAATTTGAGTTTTGATTTACAGACATAAAAGAAGCTCAATCGTGTTTTGAGCAGCACACTGAGCAAATAGTCGCTGCCTGTAATCAGGGGAAAGACAATCTTATTGCATGGACAAAATCAGTTGAAATCAACAAGATCAGGATCTGGACCAAGGAAAAGAAAAATCACCGCAAAAATGGTGGCTCGGTATTGTTCGGGGTCACGGTTTTTACAATTTAGATTTTTCACTATATAAGGATCCCTGCATAGTAATCTCACATCTGTTACATTGTAGTTTTCAAGAATATTTTTTTAACATGTATCTTATATATTTCTATGTTAAGCGCCGCCTGGACCCCAATTTTAGGTCTGGGGTCAGGATATTTAACAATAAAGGGATTAGGATTCTGCAATAGCCAAAGATATATGCATAGTTATATCCAAAAAAGTCGCGTTGTAGCTTTTAAGAAGATTTTTAATCATTTTATTTTTTATTTTAACTTTGAACCCCGTCCAAGTTTTTGTCCGAAGACCACGATTTTTAAAATTTTGAAACTTCACTATTTTTACAGGCTACGTGGAAATGTTGGCATTTCAAGTGCAGTTGTTTTCGGCATAAATTAAAAAAAATACATTATATGCAAATTGAGTGGAAGCTAATTTTTTTACATTTTGGATGTTGGCAAGTATGTTCAGACTTTGTATTCCAAAACAACAAACCCCAGATTAATTATATTAATATGTAATCATGTTTTGGTGATGTCGAATTGTTTCGATCATGCCCAAGGGTATGGTGGAACCACAATATAGGATCAAAGCTATTCATGAGAATATACTTAAAAAAATATTTTAAATTTGGTTTGTACACATCCTGATGTAGTGCAGTTTCCATTTAAAACTGTGAACTAAATGGGCTTGGTGGGACCCTAATATGGTTTTAATTCTTTTACAAGAATATGGTAAGGGGTGGGGATCATAAATTGCATTGCCGGTCATCTGACCATTATGGCCCTTTTTCTTATTGTTATATACATCTCAAACAGTCATTATTGTTTTTAGATTATCAAGTTTAATACCAACGAGATAGTTGTGGATCCTCTTGGAGAGACCGGAATAACTATCAAGAATATTTTGTTCATCTTGGATGTAAGTTATTTTAAAATATATCAAGTTATTAACTACTATCAAAATATCCAGGATCTATTCAATTTGTAGAACCAAAGACATGAGTACTATGTTTCTAATAGAACAATAGCCATTTTTCTCAGCTTGTTCGTCCATTTTCTTTCTATGAGCAATGTTGTAGTAGTCAATAAAATAAAGTGTGAAATTTGTTCATAATGCTATGCCTACAATTTGATTTGATGAAAACAAAAGTTGGCACAACTGTTAAAACAAACTTAGAACAATACATTGTAAAAGGAAAACTTGAATGAAGTGACTTTTAAGTTGAGATGTGCCTTTTATCTCTTTTTATATTAGCAAAGCTAGAGTCATAATCTCATAAAATATCTCTGATTTTTCAGGACTTTCTTGAAATTGAAAGGTGATCCCCAGTTAAACCTTTGGAAAGTCTCAACTCTGAAACATCCTTAACAACAGGACAGTGATTCTTGCGGCGTTAACTGTTTGATGGTCAGTAACCTTTGATTTTAAAAAGTCTAATCTTTTACTGGAATTAGAATATAAAAAGATAATTTTAAATAAAATTGTTCTGTTTGTGAAAATTAACATGTACAAAAACATAAAAATGTTCAGTTTCCTATGTTCGGGTTCCTTTTTTTGGTTTCAAGTTTGCAGAAAAATATGCAGGTGGAATTTATCTTAACTTTGAGTCATCCCAGCCTCAAGAGCTTGTTTCTGCCTACAGGCAAAAAATTCTTCAGACAATTGTACAGAATCCTGGTAAGTAAAACCATTGTTCTGTAGATTTTGAAATGAAGATTTTCATCTTCCAAATGGAATGCAATCCCCTTATTAATGATGGAAAAAGCAAAATAAAAGTTATAAACACCAGTGGCAAGTATCCTTAGAAATTGATGATCAGTTCCGGGTGTAGTAAATCTGAAGAAGATTGAGACAACTGGTTCTTATCGATCATTGGGAACCTAGAGGAGAAACATGGTGCAAGTAGTACCTTACCCAGTCTCCATCTGTAGAGGCGAACAAAATTGAGAGTGTGTGGAAATATGCTAAGAACCACTTAAAGGCATCCTCCTATATTTCACCAATTAGAGAGCTGTCCTCCATGGAGTTACCAGAAAGGCCGGCCAGGATGTCAGACAGCTGTGATGCATTATTGCATGCCATGTTTTCAGACTCAGATGATTCCAGTGAAGCGGATAACACCCTTACTGGTAATTATTCTAAAATTATGAATAGAAATAAGAATATGTTGAGCACCACCATATTGATGTATGCAATTAAAAGTTATTATAAAATGTTGATAAGATCAATATTACCTTTTATAGCAAATGTTCACGCATGCCACACGCCCTTTTCCCATCAGCATTTGAAACTGAAAGAAAACCCTGGTATACAAATTAAATAAACAAATATTTATAAAGCTATTTTACGGAACTTTCTGATAGACAATTTTCATAAATACTTTATGAAGGTAGTGAATCGTATTTAAGGTTGGAGGGAGTGGCAGTGCGAAGGTGCAAGAAAAGGTAAATGTTAAAATAAAGCCTAACGTAATGGCTAACATACAAATATTTCATAAAAGAATAAATGCAAACTACAGGTATTTTATTATAATATTCTAACTTCAGTTACTAATAAGAAATATGCTGCGGCAAAACCCCAACCGAAATCGATTATTGGCACAGAACCCAAACCCAAGTCGAAGGCTGGTGCAGAACCCCAAACCAAGCCGTAAGCTGAGCTGAGAAACTGAAATGTAATATTACAAATTTAAATCATTAATCTGTACTTTAAATTACTTTTAATTGTAATGTAAATAAAATGACATCTGTATGTACCGTTCATTACCTATCACATCTGGGATGAGGCGGCACATGGTAGTCATTCCGAAGATAGTGACAGTTCTTAATGACAAAATTCCGCTTCAGCTTGCTGTTATCCTTTACCCTGTACTTCAACCTGTGCAACAATTCCATCACAGCATGGTGCTGGAAGCAGTTCATCATCTGTCAAGAAAGAAAAGAGGAAATTGTTGCCACCTGTAATAATTTAATAGTATAGTTAAATTTAATTGTCGTGACATAAACTCTTACATGCAGGTACATATCATATAATAATAAAATACTCACATCAATTTTCAATACAGGCTAATCCAAGATGAGAACTGATAAAGTATGCCAACCTCCCTTGTTCAAGGAGAAGAAGGAAGGCCCACAGAAAAGCTTTCAACTATATTTCTTTCAAATGTATTTGTATTTTTATTTTAAAAATCATCAAATAGTGTTGGAAGCAATAACTCGGACAAACTAAATTAAATTGGGCGGGGTGGGTGTGGTATATTTACATGTACACATGTTACATTATTCAAATATAGGGTGATCTTTGTGCGTGTAAGATACAATTTCTCTGCAAATTTATGCTGTTTTCTCTATATAATTGACTATATAACGGCTGTGCAACGAAAACCCATGATGCTGCTACCATTGAAATGTTGAAAACGGATGGTTATAATCTCGTCTGGTAAACATCCGCTGTAAAGCACATGCCAGAATGTGACTACATGGACATCATGAAAGACCAGGTTCCTTCAAACCAAGAAGCCACTATACAGGACTTGGCCATGTCTATATATCTACCAGGTATTGATAGAACATCGGCAATGACGAAATCAAAAGTCTTGTAGTCTACCGAAGCCATCTTATCTACCCGCCTACTTTACGCCAACCGTAAAACGAGTATTTCTCATGGATTAAGGACGGGCCGATTCCCATCTTGGTTCGGAACCAAACTTTAAAAAAATGCGATAAGTTTTGTTTTTATATGCCTTTTGAGTGATAAATTAATAGCTTAATGGCATAATTTGAACTTGGTATAATTCAGAACACTGCTCTATAAATCAAATGTGATTAGAAGAAGCAGGCCCTTAATCATCTTAAATCTATAAGTGCAAACCAAACAGTTTTTGTTATGCATGTATTTCTTGTCTAGATTTTGTACATTGCTCATTAGTAATTTGAATATCATTTATGAAGAAAGTTAAACCTCCCTAGAGAGGATAACGACAACTTTGACACTTTTCTCCATGGATTACAAACAGAAACTACATCGGCGTTCGGAAACTCTATCCTAAGCTACCTAGAGCACTTGGTCAGTGAAAAAGAAAGTGGAAGTAACAAGGGTAGAACATTTAAAAAGTCTGCAAGTTGAAACCGACAGTTATACCTTTGCCACTGATAAAAAGAAAGGCTATTACAGCCATAACGGCAAAGCACACGACTGAGCTACAAGAACATAGTTAGAAACTTCTGTCGTTACATAACCAACCTACAAGACCGGGCCACTCATCGTACACGTCCACGAACAACAAAGGTCATTCCAAACAACAAAGGAATGTAGGACACATTTTTTTTCCTTTATAGTTGTTGTCCTGTTTTATGTCCGTGTTTTGTTTATGTTGTTCCGCGTCAAAAGAGCAAGGTGAGGCCGAGGAGGTGGTAGAGGTAGGGAGACCTCCCTACCGAAACCAAAAACTACCCACCTGTGAAAGTTCACGGGTGCTAAGACGCTGTTAATTTCCTTTTTTATGTATATATTTATTTTTTTATGTATATATTTATTTTTACCCTCATCCGTGATGTAAATATTATATGTATCGTTTATTAACTTTAATGTTGAATATATATAGTTTACATATATTTGTTGAATAAATGTTGTGTTTCATTATTTTGAATGGATTGTCGTATTGTTTATAAAGTAGATTTTATTTTTATAATATCACTCTCTGTGAATAAAAAAAGAAATTGATTTCATACTTTAAGAAAAAGATGTCAAATTTTGGGTAGCAGTTTTATTATTATTTCATTCATAATTTCACTTACTCGTGTACTAAACTCTATGTACATGCTAAGTATTTACATGTACATCTTTTCTTTTTAAAGAGATAGAGAGAGCAGCATATATACAGGATTAATTCGCTTAATTTAATGAAGAAGGTAAGTGCATTGTATTCACTGATAGTTTTAAAGATATATGAGCTGAAGTATCTAAAAGTATTTATCGGAGCTCAGTTCTAACAGAAGGAAAAAACAAAGAAACTAGAGCACAGATTAAAAGAATCTAAAAAAAACTAAAAGATCAGCATTCCCAAATTATTCAGAATATACTCTTAGATGATCAATAATGATTAATATTTTATTAATTAATAAGTAATTTTGCTGAGCATTTACATAAAGTTAGATGCGAATTTTTAATTTTTATAACGAGAACAATTCAACACTCTTATTGGAATCTACCGACACAAGAGACTGTGTAATTCAAAACTGGCTGGTGCTAAAAAACATCTCAGACGATATATTGATATTTGGCAGAACGCAGGAGGAGCCTGACAACACGCTTAATGACACACTAAAGGCACTGACCGCCAGGGGGCTAAAGCTCAGTCAATCGAAATGCGAGTTCAATCGTGACCATATTACATTTTTCGGCTTGTTGTTCAGGAAATCCGGGATATCACCTGATCCTACAAAAGTATCTGCTATCCTAGAATTGCGAATCGTCTTACTGTTCAAGGTTAATACCTGATCACTCAACCGCGAGTAAACCATTGCACCGCCTAACACGATCTGACACTGACTGGCATTGATTTCAGAACAGGAACATGCGTTCGAAACCTTCAAAAGCTACAATCCGAACGAAGAAATCAAAGTTGTAGTAAATGTTAGCGCTGTCGGCTTACGGCCAATACTTACCAAGGAGGACAAGGTAGTGGCATTCGCAAGTCGTTCGTTGAGTGTACTAAACAGAGAGAGAGGCTTTAGTAATCATTTGGGCGTGTGAACATTTTGACTTCTATCTGAGAGGCACATCACACTTTCCAGTTATCACAGACCACAAACCCTTGGAGAAGGCTTACATTGGCATTGCCTGCTGTCTAATCCATTTATGTAAATGTATATTTGCACAATAAAATATGTTCAAATCAAATCCTTGGCCACGATCTGAAAACGTCCAAAACCACCATTAAGGATCGACAGATTGGGATTTAGACTTCAACCATACACACTAGACATTGTCAATCGACCTGACAAAGACATTCCTGCGCACTTCATGTCGAGACATCCTATTGTGACAACTAAGCTATCGCGAGAAGATGTAGCAGAGCAGTATGTGCGATTTGTTGCTAATGAAGTCGTTCTGTAAGCCATGGACCTGGATGAGGTCAAGCGAGCAACTGTCCTCGATAAAACATTAAAGAAAGTAATTGAATACATGTGCACTGGAAAGTGGTATAATCTCAAGCACTTGGAAGATGCTGATGTAGATTTACTCGAATTGCAGATCATACGAAATGATCAAGACGAATTAGCTGTATACTCCGACACCGTTCTACTCAGAGATGGTCGTCTTGTCCTACCTAAGTCTCTCCGTTACCGTGCTGTAGCTATCGCCCATGAAAGTCATCCAGAGATCCGTTCAAAAGTAATGTCAAAGATATCAATAAAGCAAATAATATTGGGTAGCAACAGCACATCCAGAAAGTAGGGCTTTCTAAGTCGGATGTACCAAGGTCATCGATAACAGAACTAAACCTTTCTAGACAAGCGCGCTTTCAAAGGTTACAAAGAGAAAATGCACATAAACAAGCTGTCGAAAAAGTAAATCAGAAAGTGTCAGATATCGTTTAACCTTTTCACTTCTTCATACCACGTTTATCTAATACGGTTACGAGCTGAAAAATGACACAATTGTGAGTACACCTATACTTTTTTTCTTTTAAATATATAACTGTATAATAGTTTATTCATATTCACTCTCGTATTCAGCATTTTTTTTTATCATTTTCAGTGTAATCTTGCTAAAAGTCAGATTCAATACTTTCATATAACTCTTTTTCTTCCCCTTCTCTCTCTATCTCAGTGTCTCCTCCCATGCCCTGGTCTTGCCTCTGATCTGTCTTAATACCATATCTCTCCTATTCTTTTTCTCTCTCTTATCTTTGTTCTTCCACAATGCCCTCTTTCTCATGCTGCCTTGTTGTTTCATCTTGTTACCTCTCTTTCAACAAACTGTTGATGCTGCTTTTCTTCTGCATTTCTACAATCCATCTTAACTCTTCTAAAGAATATGCATGACGGAGGTTCCGTGAGTTTTAATAGCATCAATTCTCAAGTTTGATGTGCTATTACAGTGATCCAGGATGTTATGTCCCTCCGGGTTTTTGTAGAATTTTCTACAAACCTCGCACCACATATTTTTTCACTCTCATCGCATTTGAGCAATGATCTACCCACCTGTCAATGTTTGTGGAAAGCACGATGTCTTGCTTCGTCTTCATACCTTTTTCTGTTTTCCGTTTTGCCCTTTCCATCAGTTTTGCACTTTTTAAAAATACTCTCTGCAATTAAATACGTCAGCATGGCAGATGTACACAATGACAAACAGTAATATTTGGTATATATAGTTACACAATACAAAATATGTTCAAAATTTACTTTAATGTTGAAATTAATAACTATTTGAACAAAGTTAGTGTAAAAACATAACTTTGAAATTATTTATTCTAATTTTTTTTATTCCGATTGAATAATAAGTAATCGGAAATTTAAACACAGACAAAATCTTTATCGTCACAACTGTGAAATTCATGGACATGGAAGATTCCATCATCAATGCCCTGTAACAACCTGTGGTAGAACTTTTGGAAGAAAATATGCATTAACTTAACATTCAAAAACGGCTTATTGCCGTCATTATAAAGATCCAGTATTTGTTTCTGTTACCAATGATCTATATATATTCAGATACTTGTGACTTTGAAGAATGTTTAGACAATCCCTATTCACCTGTAAGTGAAATATCCTTAACATCTTTACAAGAATCAATCTCGGAACGTAAACTATATGAATGAAGAAGAATATACCCTGAACCTAGAAAATGATGAAGACGATGAATATATCCTGAATCTAGAAGAGGATGAAGATACTCTGCACCAAGAAAAAGAAGACGTGAGGATTCAAGAGTGTAATGAAGTACAATCAGATAGTTCATCAGATGTTCCTCATACTAGTGAAGTAGACACTCGTGAACTAATGCGTATCAATTTGACTTTAAAGAGATTTCAACATCCTTATGTGGACGGGCACCAATCGATAGAAAGAGAAACTGAAATAAGTTACAGTAAAGGACTTGTATCTGAAGAAGTTGGCTTCTCCGCCGTAGCCGAAAACATTCTCAGTGAAGTACCGGAACATATGGAAAATGTAAGAAATCGTTTTGTATCTGCAGAAAATATTTGTTACCGATTTGGACATTCGAGTATTTCGATTAATTGGATTTTTTTTTTTTGACTTATTTTCGTGAATTGACAGTTAAAATTGTTACTAGTCCTATGAACAGTTAAAGATATTATTTTACTATTGTATAATTGATGTTTTATTGTTTAATTCGTTTGTGCACTTCTTTTAATAGATTTTTATGTTAATCATTTAGAATCATTTATTAGTAGTACTGAGATAAAAAAATTAAGGTAGTGGGTAGAGAATTTCATCGTTAATTCGTTAATTTCTGAAGTGTATATACTTACTGTTTAAGTAGTTTAGTGGAGGTTTTTTTTTTATTATTTCTAATAGTGTATCTTGGTGGTAGTTTTTTGTAGTGGTAGTTTACAGTTATAGTAGTCATAAACTGAGGACAGTTTATTATTCATATTAAAAATGAGGGGAAGGAATGATGAGGGGTAAATTTGAGTGCATTAGTAAATAGTGATTTATATAGAGTTTCAGATTACTGTTCTTTATCAGGAAAACCTTGGATTGCTGATCAAGGATCCAATCCAAAAAATCCAGGAAAGTTCGACTGTCTTTGTGGACAAGATTAGAGAAAGACAAGCGATCATTCTAGCAGAGTCGTCTAAAAAACCTGCAATGACCTTGCTGAACTCAATTCTCGGTTGTGTCTTCAAAGATGAAGAACTTGCAAGCTCATCTGGGCTGGGACTTAGGAAAAGTGGAGATGACAAAAAGCCACCACCTAATAAATTAAATGTTGATGCAGTCAGAGGTCTGTATTTAAAGCTGCTTGTTCCGATTCTTTTGTTATTACAGTATAAACAATTTTCCCATACAAATCTTTTATCTTAGAAAGTTATGGACTTTCTCCTATTTACACCAGCAGAATCAGTCTCCTTTCAAAGGTAGAAACATTCAAAGTAAATAAAAATAATTTCTTTTTGGGCAAACGAAAAAACAAACCAAAATGCATCACGGGAATGTTTAGAAAAAGACACCGTTTGGTTTCGTCCCCCGAATGATTGGAGTTATTCAACCAGCATGCTATGCATCGATTGTAAAGAAAGCAAACTTCAGAAATACTAGCGAACAAAATGTAAAACTGGTTTTTTTTTTGTAATTTGATAATTTCGACCTTTATTTAAAGTGATGTCAAAGTCGTAATACAACCATACCCGTCTCTTCGTCGGGGGTGAAATTTAACATGAGGCGAAATAACGCGCTACCCTTTTATGTCGTTTGTTTTGTAAGCAAAACTTTTTTACGTATTTTCCTTCATTGAAATATGGCTTAATTGACTGGGAAAACTACTGCAATGTCTATTATTATACACATACTTAGCATAACCATCGTTTAGAAGCGTGCATAAAATTTGATATAAAATCGGATCACGCAGCTTTAAAGCAATAAATTAATTTTCATATAATAATTTAATATACATTTGTTTGGTAGCAATTGTCAATTCGTGTATTAGGATAGTTTGTATGTAAAACAACATTAATAAGTATTTATTTTGTCTTTATGCAGGATACATCACACACTACTGCAAAATAAAATCAGTGGGAAAAACTCTCCGTCACAGACTTTAATAAAGTAGTGACAAATAAAAGAATAAAACAGTACACATCACAAAAATTGAAACATTCCAGGACTTTGGCCGTATCTCTTTCCAAAAACCAGAATCGTCAATTGACCAGCTCGACTATAACTGGTGAACATTCATTCAAGCGACTACGTATGTGATAAATATACACATATTCTGCAAATGGGAACAAGATATCTGTGAGCCAATACTCACTAGTGATACCCCCGCTCTGATGTGAATATGCAAAATAAGCAAAGTCGACATTTAACGGTAAGCTTGCATCTGATTGGTACAGAAATATCTCCCACAATATGACATGCCTAAACAAATAGTGTGTTAAAATTTCAAGCATCTGCGATAAATAGCTGCAGAGAAATCTGAGGAAAATTTGTTTGAAAATTTTGGCTAAAATAAACAAAATACTCATTTAACAGGAGGTTGACGTCCAATTGGTACAAAAATATATCCCACGATATGGCATGCCTATACAAATATTGTGTAAAAATTTCAAGCATCTGCGATAAACAGTTGCTGAGAAATCTTTGAGGAAAATTTGTTTGAAAATTTGGCTAAAAATAAGCAAATTCGTCATTTAACAGGAAGTTGACGTCCGATTGGTACAACAATATATCCCATGATATAGCATGCCTTAACAAACACTGTGTAAAAATTTCAAGCATCTGCGATAAATAGTTGCTGAGATAAATGCGACAGAAATTTTTGTTACGGACGGACCGACAGACAGACACACAAGGGTAATACAGTATACTCCTTCGGAGCAGGGGTAAAATTAATCATTTGTGAAAGAAGATTATTGTTATTCCCAGGGTTTTTCCTATAGGTAATCATTCAGATGGTTAACTGTTCAGTTGGAATAATTTGTAATTTTGTATGTATATGTTTGCATGTGCATGCAGGATGTTTACGCATATGGAAATTGTCAAGGAAGGCAATATATAATGAATAATAATAAACGAAAGTGGCTTTTTAAAAAAAAAATGTCCATTAACCATGCCATATGGAAAGTAGTTGGGATTCAGTGACTTTATTTGGCATTTAAAAACTTGTAGAACCTTTGCAATGTCATTTTTGTTTTACAATTTTAATTTTGAAATCGAGTAAGTGGTACAGTGGTAACACTTTTTTTTACGGTCCAGTAGATTCGTGTCCTCTTAATCTATAATGAATGAACTGAATAACATATCAAAATAATTTGTCATTAGCATGAACATATTGCAAACATATATTTATTTACAAAGTGGTCAACTTATCAAGTTCTATATTTTTTTTCATATATTGTAGAATTTAGATTGTTGATATAATGCACCTTTGTCTTGTAAAATGCACCGTCACAGTAAATTTGCTTCGAATGTGTGCATTTTGTAATAAAACAAATTGTTGCTTATACTTGTTTGCTTAATTGTGATAACTTTAGGAAATTTGCTATTGAAAGTATTTAATTGATGCAGTTTTCATAGCAGTTCATTAACAGTTATTTTGATGGATGTATAAAGTAACTGCTTATGGACTGCTAGTTTTTAACAGTTAACAGAACAGTTCTTAAACAGTTTTATTATACTTTCATGTTAAATTCTGAAATCTGATTGGTTTAGACGCAGTTGGAAATCAGTTCTATTACCCTCAGCAACACACTGGGCAATGGGTAACACAACGTATTGTTACATGTGCGTAAATTATGCGCGTACGGTTCCCCGTAGAATTCACTTCATTTCTATATAAAATCAGTAAAAAAAATTGATTATCTTGGGGAGTCAATTTTGTAAACAGTGCACAAAAATCCAAGATATAGTTTAAAAAGGATGCACAAGTCTACGTCATGTTTAGTGCTAACGTTATATTCCTCAATTGTACTTGTATATCATATATAAAACCTACATGTTTTGACTTATTTATAATCTTGGTGATTGCATACGTACATGTGTATGTGTAAATATATACATATTACATGTTCTTGCCTTGTGTGAAAATATGTGGGAATTTTGTTTTTGTTCCCCGGTTTTCTTGATTTTGGGTCCGGGCACCGGTCGTTTTCAAAGTGACAACTACAAAGCTTCTGGTATTCTGATGGCGTCCACTTCGTTCTCTTGCCACTTTTGTAAACAACTTCTCGTTTGCAGGCATTGGTCCACCTTTGAAAATATTCTGGGTCCTCGGGAAATGTGAAGAATGTACAAGTTGCCGTATGCAACACAAAAGTCATTTTTGCCCATTTCGAAAACAGTATCTAATGACGCTTTACCCCTGACCTCGCTTGACCCCAACATCCGCCGCATGGATTATCGGAATTGTACAAGTCGAGAATGTCCAAAACACCAGTAAAGGTTTTTTTTATTTAAAGTGATTTTTTTATTCTGCTACATTGTAATCGAACATTAATAAACAGTTGTGAACTAATGATAAGACACTTGGGTTTCAGAATACATGTATATCTTTAAAATATGATTTACCTATCACATAACAATTTATTGTCCTTAAAGCACAAATTCTAAAAATAAATTTGTGTAATAATACCATCAAAAGTGAAATCTATGAGGACATTTAGTCTGATAAAGAGTCATTTGAGGAAGATTTATCTCTGAAAGAATACAATGATAAAGAATTTGTTCCCGAGTATGAGGAAACATCCGAAAGTCCAACATCAGAGATTCCAACATCCGAAAGTCCAACATCAGAGAATTCAAACATCCGAAAAGAAAAATTCGATTACGATTCAATTAATCAAGAAAACAGTTTCTTATGGGGACGGAAGAACTGAAGTTATCAAAGAAATTAACTTTTCATACACCGAAGAAATGAGGGAAGTTTCTCCACTCGAAGTATTTTCGAACTTTCTTAACGATTTTATGGATGAATTCTAAAACGAGTTGGAGTTTGTTTCAATTGAGCCAATTGAGATATCTGACCCGATGAACTATTTCCATAACAGTTATTTACTCGCGTACCCTGATGACTTACCATAGAGTGACTTATGTAAATAAACTGTAAACGTTATGTTAACAAGAGGCCCATGGGCCACATCGCTCACCTGAGGAACAATAGGTATGATAAAGTCAGCTTAATGGATTCATAATACAAACAATCTGGACAATGTACAATAATACATGTAGATCATGTATATATAAAATCCATTTTTCCCCTTTGGAACTCGGATAGCCCTGATTGCTGCCAATATTTACAAGAGCAGACTTTAATTACTGCTCCTGCACATATATAGGGACTCAATTTTACGCAGGCAGGGATGTCCGTACATCTACGCAACTCGACAGGTACCAACGTTAATGCAAGCAGGGATGACCACACACTTGCGCCAACAGCTCAACCTAACGCAAGCAGGGAGTGCCACACACTTGCGCTAGAAAGGCCAGAACACCAGCAGGGGTGACCATACACTAGTGCTCCGCTGAAACCACCACAAGCAGGTATAACCGCACACTTGTATCAATGCGATACAGGGCAGGAAAGAACGCACACTCTGTATCATACATTAAAAATCACAAAGATTAGATAGAGCAGGGGTGTCCACACACTCAATCTATCTGTACCTGTTCAAGTTTAACCCCAAACAGTCACTCATCATAATGCAATAGACACTGTCCCTATATATGTGCCGGCCTAAAAAAATTCATAGTATCTAAAAATTGGAAATCAAAAATAAACAAACTAATCCGGCCCAACCCAAAACTACTTATGCAGAACAACTTATATACATTGAATATTTATTATTGTATAAAAATAATCATCACAATAATTGGTTAACAGTGGATGCATTAATTAAAATAATCAAGAATCAATAAATCAAGGGCAATAACTCAATACAGTAATACAAAAAGATTCTAATGAAAAAATAGCTGCCTGCTTCAATTTTATAGTCATATCACATGTTGAGTATTGCAGTTCTCAAAAAGATCCTTTACAATTGTTTATATATGGGATATTTAGCTGCATCAAACTCTGAACCTTCTTGTGAGGCCGAAGAATTGTCCTGGAGCCAAAGTCTTAACAATTATAAAGAATCATCTTGCTGATCCGTTTCTAAGAAGAAGATTTTTAAAGATTTGCTCTTTATATTCCTATGTAAAACTTTAACACCACCCCCCCAATGTGGCCTCACCCTACCCCCAGGGATCATGATTTTCACAACTTTGAATCTACACTACCTGAGTATACTTCCACACAAGTTTCAGCTTTCCTGGCTGATTAGTTTCTGAGAAGAAGATTTTTAAATATTTACTCAATATATTCCTATGTAAAACTTCAACCCCCCATTATGCCCCACCCTACTCCCAGGAATCATGATTTTCACAACTTTGAATCTACACTGCCTGAGGATGCTTCCACACAAGTTTCAGCTTTCCTTGCTGATTAGTATCTGAGTAGAAGATTTTTAAAGATTTACTCTATATATTCCTATGTAAAACTTCGACCCCCATTGTGGCCCCACCCTACCCCCGGGGGTCATGAATTTCACAACTTTGAATCTACACTACCTAAGGATGCTTCCACACAAGTTTCAGCTTTCCTGGCTGTTTAGTTTCTGAGAAGAAGATTTTTAAAGATTTACTCTATATATTCCTATGTAAAACTTCGATCCCCCATTATGGCCCCATCCTACACCCAGGGGTCATGAATTTCACAACTTTGAATCTACACTACCTGAGGATGCTTCCACACAAGTTTCAGCTCTCCTGGCTGTTTAGTTTCTGAGAAGAAGATTTTTAAAGATTTACTCTATATATTCCAATGTAAAACTTTGACCCCCCCATTTTGGGCCCACCCTACCCCCGGGGATCATGATTTTCACAACTTTGAATCTACACTACCTGAGGATGCTTCCACACAAGTTTCAGCTTTTCTGGCTGTTTAGTTTCTGAGAAGAAGATTTTTAAAGATTTACTCTATATATTCCTATGTAAAACTTCGACCCCCCATTGTGGCCCCACCCTACCCCCGGGGGTCATGAATTTCACAACTTTGAATCTACACTACCTGAGGATGCTTCCACACAAGTTTCAGCTTTCCTGGCTTTCTGGTTCTTGAGAAGAAGATTTTTGAAAATTTCTCGAAATTTTTCATTAATTTCTAATTATCTCCCCTTGAAAAAGGGTGTGGCCCTTAATTTTCACAACTTTGAATCCCCTTTGCCTATGGATGATTTGTGCCAAGTTTGGTTGAAATTGGCCTAGTAGTTCTTGAGAAGATGTTGAAAATGTGAAATGTTTACGGACAGACGGACGACAGACAAAATGTGATCAGAATAGCTCACTTGAGCTTTCAGCTCAGGTGAGCTAAAAACAAAGTTATAAACTGTACGTATTTGTTCTTATAATGATTTCGTACCATTTTTTTGTTTGAAAAGCATCCGTTATTTAAGCATAGCATTTTCTTATTTGCATTTCCTTAATTGAACGGTGTACAAAATCTAAGCAGTGGTATCTGTAGCATAATTAATTTTATTTTCATAGTTTTTCTGGGGTTTTTTTCAGTTTATTCAGCAGATTAACCCTGACTGCGAACAGGTCATGAAGGGGGGGGGGCAGTTAATTGCATTAGGAGGAGAGTGTTAGATAATAGAGTGTGGAGAGCAAAGGGAGTAGTGATTTATTGTCTTAAGATTTATAGCCTGGCCTTAGGCAAGTTCATGGGGAGTGAAGGATGAGTGAGGGGAGTAATTGGGTACATATAGCCGGAGTAATTCAAGAGGAAGAGAGATATTTTGATTGTTAAATTGGATTTTAACGTTAGTGCCTTTCATTTATTTTGGATTTATTAGGTGAATTATATTATGATTATATCTTATTCTACTTCTGGATTTCAATACACATTTGTATCTTTTTGAATTGCGTTCATCTCATGAGGAGGAATTAATTACTACCGGAATAATATACTGATATTGACTTTCCGCCACCAAACATAAGGACAATAGTAAAGTCGATTAAAACTCGGTAACACTATATACTTTTGCAGAGCTTATGAGTATATTCAACCTCATAATATAACTTGTTACGGAAGAAACTCTGGGGTTTTTATTGTTTGGATTTATTAAGATCCGCAGTTCCTGAAAGCAACACACATTGGAGGATACTTGGAGACGCATGGATAGAGAGATAACTGAGGCTCACTCGATCATTGCCGATTAGATAAACGTGGCATGACGACTATTTTATGAACGAGTTAACAAGTCATAACTGGACAAATTTAAACTAAATCTTTCTTAAACAAATTCGTAAAAATCATTCCTGCTTGTGCAAAAAGTGATGATGAAAAAAGCTTACATGATCAGGACTTTGTTTTATTCACAACCAGCAGAAGATGAGGACATTGATATATTCAAGCCAATGATATATTCAAGCCTAAATATATCTTTATTAATTTAAAAGTCGGAAACAGAAATCAACACCAATACCATAAGCTGCTTCACATTTTTATTTTTGAAAACATTCTGTAGTAGTTTGATCTTTTTCACTACTGTATATGATATATTTTGACTTCGCGTTGTGTTTTACATGATATTTCACCCAGATAATTTTGAGCCCACCTGTTAAGGCTATTAACAAAAAAAAACAGAAGAATTTGATAAGTTGAAAATATAATTTATTCGTAATTAAATGATAATTACTGACGATGAGGAACCTTAGTGTACCTTAGTGACCAAAATGAATAACGAAAAATCAAAGAAAAAAGTAATTTTCCAAAATAAATATGGAATTTGAGGCATCTTAAAATTGCCACAAGGAGGGCGACTTCGCACCTTGATGCAAGGTTCAGAGAAGAAGCCCCGAGAATGTGCTCGGGTTTACATACTCGTTACTCAATAGTGAACACTAAAAACAGAATTGGCCAGTAAGAATTTACGTTTTATAATAGATGAAAGAGAAAATGAATAACGAACCCGATGAATTTGGAAATAATTTAAGTAGGTACTAATACACTCCTCCTCCTTAAAACAGTTATTACATTTTATTCAATAAAATTAATAATTGTAACAATACGTCATGTTATAAATAAATCAACAAATTGTAACTTTAACTGTACAACAAATGTCTTGAGACATACATTACTTTAATCAGTTTAATGTTCAATAACCAATAACTTTTTCGAAGTTTGGAATGATGCAATAGTCTCCAATCACTTCACTTTTAACTTTCTTTCCGTTTTCTCGAAGACTCTTGATGACTGATGTGTTGCCGTTGTTTTCTCCCAGGAAAATATCGATTTCCTCATCTCGACAATTAATTCGACATTCCTCTTCCAGGGAAGATGGCGCAAATAAGCCCCTCTGTTGTGCCCGTCTCTTCCTCTGGGCCAGGGCCTTTTCTTCTTTTAAATTCTTTCTTTTTCTTTCTTCCGGCGCACCTAGGCGGAAAGGTACACAATGTCCAGGTTCAACGTAAAAAAATGTTTTCTTTTTCCTGAACCTCTAAAATGGCTTCCCTGTGTATGCAAATGTGTACGCGACCTTAATTTTGGATCACAAAGTTCTTATGACACACAGAACATTTGAAGATATTAATATATTTAGTATGGACTTTGCTCCAATGGTTAATATATTTTCGGAAAGTAGAAAAAGGGCCAAGTTTCCTACACGTCCCCACCTCACAGATGGCGCCGTCGACCCACAGCTTTCTTTCATTCTCCTGGAATTGCTGCAATTCCTCGTTTGAAACATTAATGTCGTGAAAGTCCATCTGGAAATACATATATGTTAAAATAAATAAAGAACATGTTTAGTTTATACAGAATTTGAATGCATCTCAACACTAGGATAAAACAAATAATAAACATTTACCATAAACCAAAACACTGTATACATTAATTTTATCTACAGCTTTATTTTATAAATCAAGGATATTCCGCGGTTTTATAAGGCGGCCCGCTCTTGTACATTTCCTCGGGGGTGGCTGATCTATTTCCCCAGTGTCTGAGTGTGAATGGATTACTGAGTTATCATCTGAAACCCAATTAACAGGAGGATTCCTACCCAGATATTGTTTGAGATAATCTTTATTGATTGATATAACTGTAGATGTTGCATCTCTCTGTACCCTACATATGGACTTGCACACATCTTCCACAACTAAATAAGCATTAATCATTGCTTCTTTCTCATCTGTAAAGTACATTAAACCCGTCGAAATACAGGCACACGAGGATACACGTTTTCACAAATATCTTTTCCATCCTACTGACTACAAATTGGATTTAAAACCTGATAAAATATTCTGATAATTTGAGATGATATATATATAACATGTGCTTTGAAAAGAAAAAAACTTACCTGTACAGAAATATATCCTTCCGAAAAGCTAGTCCTAGCGCCAAAATAAACGGATGTTTGTCTTTGTCAGAAATATGCTTGAGAGTTTACAAAACGTTTCATGTGCTAAGGGAGACAACTTCAGAAAGCGTCCGACAGAGTCCGAAAAAAGCGAGTCCTCTGATTATGTGGTTAATTTTAAATGAAGATAAAACTGTTACTAAACCCAGAAGCAACTAAATAACGTATTTTTGTTTGAAGGTTAGGAGCTAAGCTCATAATTTTGAAAAAAACACTTAAGTATGTCCTGGACAAATCTTTCACCACATAAACGTTTATGGTTAACACTGACGGACGACGGACAAAATGTGATCAGAATAGCTCACTTGAGCTTTCAGCTCAGGCGTCAGGTGAGCTTAGAACTTTGTTTTCTACTAAAAAGTGTAATCCTATCCTAATCAATTTATATCAAAATAAAGTTGTAATCAAATTATTTATTTCTAACGCGGGGTCTTAAAATTTTTTTTTTGGAAATAGTCTCTATGAGTGAGGAAAATATTATTTAGCGACCAATATGTGCATAAAAACTTAATAATAACATATTTACGATATATATTAAAGTACAATTTGATTTAATTTATATCTGTTGCTTATTTTTCGAAAATTTACAAAGCAAAACTCTTGTTTTTGGAATGTATTTCGGTCTGTAGACATATGTCCCCCCTCCCCCCGTGAAACAACAAACCCTTTGGTAAAAATATGACAAATAACAATAATTAAAACCCCTCGAAAGGAATTTTTGTTTCACGGGGGGGGGGGGGGAAGAAGTTTTAAAAAAAAACATTCCGTTTCCGTTCATTATTTTCTATTATGAAATGAGCTATTTTAACCAAAAATTAAAAGCGATCTTTTTTTGTTTGACCAAATCATTTATATTTAATAAAAAGATCTTTTTTTGTTTGACCAAATCATTTATATTTAATAAAAATATACATAAATGTTAACATTATAATAAAAAAATTACTTTAATTAGACAACTTTCAAAAAATGACTTTTAGTTAGGCGGCTGAACAATGTTATCGTTCGCAGTCCTTATAGAATAAAGCTAAATCGGTTGTTAAATTAGAATTTTACAAAAAGAAAAGCAATTAGTAAAATAAAAAAAAACAAACTTCCAAAAAGACAAACAAAGTTTGTAATCTCAACAGCATCAGTAATTGAGAATGCAGCCCTAAAGATGAAAGGGGCTCTGAACGTTGTATACATGTATTAACAAAAAACCAGCATATCACTTCCTGGTAAATGCTTTTGATTTTCACTAAAACGGGCATTCTGTTTCCATCTGTAGTCAAATGGCTAATGAGGGTAGGTTCCCTGTCTGGAAGTAATTCATGACAGATTTTCTCGGTGGTGAAGTGTTCACAGCCGATGGATGCATCCATGGTAAGGGTTGCTGAGCATTTTCCTGAATGATATGTGCATTTGCTCTTATAAGTACGCTTACGACAAAGCTTGTTTTTTGCATCGAACCTATGATTGTTTTCTCAGTGGCAAGATTTTTAGTTATGGTGTAAGTACTCTGTGGTGCAGGCTGGAATGGATTTCTGTCCCGATACCAGTATAGTGGATTGTTGTTGTGGCCGTCACTTTCAAATGGTATAGGTGTTAGAGGTCAGTTCCAGAGTGTCCTTCAGGTACTTTCTTTAACGTCTCTTACCTTCTTCAACCATCTCCACCAGCATGGGACCATTCTTACTCCCACTGCATTGCAGTCCGGTGTAGGATAGAGCTGGACAGTTGAGGGCCAGGAATATTTCTTGTAGGGTGATCCCCATTATCGGGTTTTCCATTAAGGCTACCCATAGGCTTATGTTTGGTTTAAGCAGTCTTTGGACCCCGGCTGTCTGTCTGCATTTCTTCCTACAGATTAGAAGTTGCAGTACAGGCATTTAAGGGTCTATTTCCAGTAAATTTCTTTTTGTCGTTCAGCTTTAAAGGCATCTCTATGGTAATCTAAATTGTGAAATTCATGGCACTACCATCCCCTGGGCGCCACATGTGGGGCCAGATATAAAAACAAGCCACATTTTTAAAAATCGTCTTCTCTACTCCCGCACATGTAAGGAAAAAACTGGTTGCATAGTTATGATGTCCATGAAGCCATGAAAACAACAAATGCCTGCAAGAAATTTTCGCATATAAGCATTTAACACCATTCTACATATACAGCAAACGTTTCTTCTCCCATTGACAACAGCTTGTCTTTGGCCAGTATATAGATGGGGCATTAGTGATCCAGCTGGAATTAAGTGAGGTCCTCTTGCTTTTCTTTGAAGAGAAAAGGTATGCCTGCTAGAGTTAGGCAGTCTTCTGCGTCTATAAATTAAATAAAGCATTTACCTTCAGAATTTTTTTTCAGGTTATGTGTAGTTTATTAGTTAATTATTTTCATGAACTCTTTATTTAAATAAAGAGTTCATTCTAAAGTATGTTTAACTAATCACTTAATGTTTTTTTTTGTTAGAACAGATTGTGTGCAACAAGAATAATGTTTGTATATTGTTTCGTCCAATCAATAAATGTGAAGCTTCCTTAGTTGTCTTACTGAGAACTTGATGTACATTCTTGTACATGATATTGTCTCTGATCGCTAATCCATTCACACCTGTAGCAGAAACAGAGATGGGTTTCGTTGAAGGAGTGACATATTTATAAAGTAATTGATCATTAATACAGTAGCAATACTATTTAAAACGTACACTGTAAAAAATGTGTTTAGCTCCGGAACATTTTTCTAAACACCAACCATGTTAGAGGTTTTTTATGTGTTTAATTTTTTAACATGTTCATAACATATTTACATAAATGCTTAAAATCTTAACATGTTACTCATGTTTTGCGATTATGTGATAAACACATGGAATTTCAGGTGTTTAAAATCTAAACACATTTATTCAATGGTTCTAAGGCATACTCAAAAAATTTCACAAGGGATACATATTTTTTTAGATGGCTATTTTGTATATTTTGATAGAAAAATCTGAAATGAGACTGGAATATACATATCAAACTTTTATTAAAATAATCTTTTAATTTTTCGAAAATGTACAGATAATTTTAAAAATTCATGTATTCAAGTTTCAATTGTCTTTTCTACAGTTCTTATTACAAACGAAAAGAATGTTTACTACTTTATTTTCAGACATGTGACAATCTAATGACTAATTGGCTAGCTCATCATCAACCTTTCTGGAAAATTTGAGGTAGCTGGTAATTCTTTCTGTCCTGAAGTACATAGTGTTGAAGAAATCCCACCAACTGATGTTGTTTAGGATATGTCAGATCTAGCGCATAGTACGGAAAGATTAAAATGTTCAGCGCTTCCTATATGTTGTGCCCCACATCCATACTGACACCATCACCAACCACGATACAAGTTGATACAGATTCATCTCCATTAGTGACAACAACAAGCCTTGGTGCCTCAGATTTTTCCCCAGTCAGTACCATGTTGGAAGACTGTATAATGAAATATCGTTATATCAAGATAGTCAGTCATGTAATTTTCTTTCCCAAATGTGTATTTTCAGGATAAAAATTATTTAATTCCTTGAGTAGAAATCACATATCTTGCAAATTTATGGATATATAATATTGGCACATGGAAATGCTATACCCCATATAATTTCCAACATAATAGAAGGAATACATGTAATATAGAAATGTATAAATTCAATGTGTGGATTAAAAAAGGGATTGGGTTTTAGTAAGGACACCCTTCCTGATTTTCAGTTATTAAATTTATGTAATACACTTATCAAAAAGAAGCTAATTAACTTGTTACTACACGGCAGATTTCCATACCTTGCATTTTGAATTCAGTGGCACCATTGCTTATCCCATTGACTGGTATTTAATTTGCTGTGATACTGCTTCCATGCAACTGAGGATGTCCAGCTCACTATCCTTAACATAATTATACTTAATTACAATTTTATGTACATTGTCAATCATTCAGCAAATTATTCTGATCACTTTTTGTCCACTGGTACATGTAACATGTACAGTAAAATATGTTCATAATGAACTCTCAGTTATAAGAATTATCATTATTGCCTGTTATTGGTCTTTAAAGTAACCGTTGATGCCCAGTCAAAGAATCTTAACAATACAAGTTATGACAGCTTGGAATCGTGTTTTATTCTGTTCTAGGCAGATGTTTACAATATCAGGAAACGATGCTTTTGTGAGCACCATTACAGTATTTATTATGGTAATAAATTCAGAATGATGCTAATTTCAAATAAAAACACAATACAGAAAAGTGATAACTTTGCACTAACGAATGCCTGAAAATAAATATACTCAAAACCATGTGCACTCGGACTGGACTCGGTCCTTAAAAAAGCTAGCACACCATTCACAAAGCTTAAAGCTTTAGTTTTTAAACAGAACCGTGGAAAACGTGAAACGTACTGTTTTAAAAAGCATACTGAATCGATCAGTGAAACTAGTGTAGTAGCATGTTCTAGTGTTCTGTACATACCTTAAAGCTCTACTGAAGTCATTTAAACGACAGGCCACTGTCAGCCATATTAGTTTATATAGCCCTAATATCTGCCAACCACGTACTACCCAGGTGAATGGTCACGCACGAATGATTTTGTTGAGATTGTCAACGTGTTCGAGTCGCATCGGCCAAAACAAAAGGCATACATAAGAAAATAATTTCCGGCGTATGAAAAATACGACAAAACGCAAAGGTTTCGGAAATGCCCCGAGTTCAGAAATAAAATAAAATACATGTACTTTACTACTCATTCTTGACGTTGAAGAACTGCTGGCAACACACGGGCTCCGAGCGCACGGGAAGGAAAATTTCTACTTCGAATATCAATATCGATTCTTGATTTCAAAAGTTCAGGAAATAATTTTTTTTAAAGCGTATCGGCCTACACTGTACATGTACCTTTACATGCATTAAATTGAAAAATAAAATAACGACAACATGACATTGTAAAAGTGTTAGAGAAATTCAACACGAACCGAGTAAAACCACGCGTTTACCTCCAGCACAGACTGTTAACGATATGCTTTGCTCATGCGCAGAGCGGTGTCTGAAAATTAAAGTACATGTTAAACGTGTAAACACAAGGGAGAAATTATTAGTTAATGCTTCAAGAATGCGAACGCTTACTAGGATAGACACAATTGGAAACAAGTTTTATAGAAACAAAAATATTGCTTTGGATGGCATTTTAGACTCTATTTTGTATTGTAGCAGTGCCTTAAATATGGATTTTGAAAGAGATGGTGACGATAATGTTATATAAAAGTATGTTAAAGTTTTCTACCCTTCATACTCATAAATAATTCACATGTTGATGTACATGTATCATGCATTTTTTAATGACACACTCTCTCTCATGACAATGTGAAATAAGTGTATATGAGCAGAGGTTTTATTAATTAGTCTTCTTTTTCTTAGTAAGCTGCACCTGAAATATGGATCTTGATTTTACTTAAGTTTTTTAAATGTACATTGAAAACACTTTTTCAACCACAATCAACTTGATTGAAATGGGGGTTTTCGGTGAATTTATTTATTGCAAAACACTGAAATACACCTTTAATTACCAATTTTATCAATTTTTTCATCAGAAACAATTAATTAGGAACTTCACTATCCAGCAACCAAGCCCCTTGTGGTAACACTATCCTGGCTGTGCCAGTGAATGAATCTAGTTGAGTCCTCCGACTCAATTGAAATCGTCAATCACTAGTAGAACAACTAAATATTGCACTATGTCCCATTCATATTAGTATATATATATATATATATATATATATATATATATATATATATATATATATATATATAAGCCTAATTATATCTACTTTGGTTGCATAATACATTTATAATATATACAAAGTATTAAATTTGATGTTTCCATGGGAATGATATACCTGCTATCAAATCTTGAAAATGCATGAGTTCTATAGGAATATCATTGTCAATCTGTTTGTGAGGAAGAATTAGAATTATAACTAGATTCGATCTCGTTGCGAGCAACGAGTGGGTCTTCCGTCCAATTTTTGAATAGATAAGATTAAACTTATCAATTCAAAGATAAAATCATAGATCTTAGCGAAAAAAAGAGAAAATAATTTTGCGCCACTCGAGGCTTGAACCCGGGTCGCCTGGGCCATGTCCACGACCATAACGACTGAGCTACTCGGACTCCGCTTCAGAACTTTGACGCTTAATTTCTCGAGAATGCCTTAATCGATTTTAAAACTAATTACATATTCCTAATCAGTAAAAGGGTCACTATAAGGTGTAAAAATTTCAAAGAAAAATATTAAAAAATAAAAAAGTCGAAAAATTCAATTTTTCAAATTTCCTTTCGGTGACGACCGGAAGTGACGGCAGACCTTCTCTTGACCGAGGTACATTAGAAAAACGGTAGATCTATCATCTCTGAAAATTTCAGCTCTATATCTTTGCTCGTTTTGACAAAATTGACTTTTTAAAATCGTAAACGGACGATAACTTCCGACCGGAAGTGTATTTTCAAAAAATAAAAATTATATATCAGGTTTAGATTAAAACACGTTTATATTGAAAATTTGAGCGAAATCAACCCAGCCATCTCCGAGAAATCGTCTGCACAAAATCGGTAAGAAAAAAAAAGAATAATAAGAATAAGAAAAGTGAAAAAGAAACAATAGAATAATAGAATGGTCTTCCGCTGAAGACGGAAGACCCTAATTATGTTCAGAACAATGTATTGAAGATGAAAAACACTTTCTTTTATACTGCACTTTGTATAAAAATCTACAACAGAAATTCAAATATTTCTATATGGCCGGGTGAATTTTGAAGAATTTGATAATAGTCAATATTTATTTGTTTCAATGATCAATAAATACCCATTACAAACTGCTACATTTATAAACTCTGCATACCAGCTCAGGAAAAATAATATTCAAAAGTAAATGTGCTAAAATTTTGTACATCAGAAATGTAATTTATCAATGTTCATAGGTAAATATAATATAAATCTGAAATTATGCATGTATAAAGTTACAATTGTATAAAGTGACTTATAGGGGGCCGGGTGCAAATTACGATTATTTGACATATACTTTATATAATAGAAATGTCTTGCATAATGTCGCTATAATAAACAATTACTTACTTATTTTAAACCAACTTCTTGCAGGAGCCACAGACAGTACATGTTGACCAAAGGCTTCAAGTGGTTCGACAGAGAGGACAAGCTAATTTAGATGTTGTTAGAGACACTTTTATGTATATTCCACTTATTGAAAGCATTGAACAACTGCTGCAAAACCAAGATATACTTGAACTTGTAATTAACCAACCTGCAGAAAGAATGGATGGGTTTTATTCTGATATTCAAACTGGTTCTGTCTATCGTCAACATTTTCAACAAAACCAAATAGCTGTATTTTTGCAATCCCTTAAACAAGCGTGCAGGAACTCACAATATCTGTTTATTTTATTACAGTCTTGCAAACATACCAGTTTTATATCGATCACGATTACCAGCAATTCGTTTGTTGGCGGTTATAAAAAGGATTATAATGAATAAGCATTATCTTAATGTTGTATTAGAAAGAATAAAAACAGATTTAGAAACTCTTTCTAGGGGAATAACTTTGACCATCAACAGTTGCGAATACAATATAGCTGGATGGTGTCATTGTTTTGTAGGAGATACTTTGGCTGCTAATGAATTTGGGGGGTACAAAATAGGTGTTGGTTTTGCATATCAAAAATGCAGAACTTGTGAATGTACATTTGATGACATGCAGGCAAATTTTGAAGAGCATCTTTTCATTGAGAGAAACTTAGATCGTTATGATGAACAGTGCTATGAACTTTCAGTGGCACAAACTCAGTCAGAGATGCCATATCTCGTGCCTATGGAATTAATGGCAGAAATAGGTGTTGGTTTTGCATATCAAAAATGCAGAACTTGTGAATGTACATTTGATGACATGCAGGCAAATTTTGAAGAGCATCTTTTCATTGAGAGAAACTTAGATCGTTATGATGAACAGTGCTATGAACTTTCAGTGGCACAAACTCAGTCAGTCAGAGATGCCATATCTCGTGCCTATGGAATTAATGGCAGAAGTGTAGCCCGTGATTTCCCAAATTTTGACTTAACTCAGCAAATTCCACATGACATCATGCGTGTTATTTTTGAGGGAGTTGCAGTGTATGAGATCAAATTGGTTTTAAAAGTTGTGTTAGATGATAGGCTTTTCTCTGTTACAGAGCTTAATAATTTAATAGACAATTTTTCTTATGGTTATGCAAATAGAAGTAGTCAACCAACTCCTATTCCAGCCAAAGTCATCAATGGAAATGATACAACTCTCAAGCAGTCTGCTTCAAGTATGATAGTACTTATGCGGTTGCTTCCTTTTTTCCTCATCGATAAACTAAACTGTGCTTTCAATAATCCATACATTCATTTCTTGATAGAGTTGTGTGAACTTACATTGATATTATTATCTCCCTTGATATCTTATGAATCGGTGCAAATGTTGAAGGTAATGCTTTCAAGTCATCTAAAACAATTTAAAGAATTGTTTCGTGAAAAAAAAACGTTATTCCAAAATAGCATTAACACATCTTCCATCAACCAAAGAAAAGTTTGGAGCTCTTTGTAATGTTTGGGCTATGAGATTTGAATCCAAACATAATTTCATCAAAGAAAGGATGATTGGATGTCACAATTTTAAGAATATTGAAAAATCTATTGCTGAACGTTGTGCAATGTATGAGTGTACATTAAATTTATGTGACAAACATCCATTGTTTAACAATGATTGCATGTTTGGGAAAAAAAACCTGTTTTGCAAATTGAAAACTCGAGAGAGAAATTATCAAGTTTTTTTGGTATTGATGCAAATCAAGTTAAGTCTGTTCATGAGGTAGGATGGATTTTGTACAAAGGTCAAAAGTTTGTCTGTAACCAATGTGAGATTGCATTTGGTGTTGCAAATAGTATGCCTGAATTTGGGACTTTGAAATCCATTTGGATCACAGAAGAATGGTTTGATGATTCAGAAATTCAACGTATTTACTTTAACTTACAAATGTTTGAAACTTTCAGTTTTAATGAAGAAATTCTTTCATACCATGTAGCTTACCCGAGTATGCCCCAAGGACATAAGCTCATACACATTGATAATATGTTGATCCATTGTCCTTTGCATGTTTATAGGGGGCAGCAGCAAAAATGTCACATTCCTATACCATTTGATTTTGTAGATCTGATCATGTACAAAATGACTATGAACAAGATATCTGTGAGCCGATGCTCACTAGTGATACCCCCGCTCTGATGTGAATATGCAAAATAAGCAAAGTCGACATTTAACAGAAAGCTGGCTTCTGATTGGTACAGAAATATATCCCATAATATGGCATGCCTAAACAAATAGTTTCTTAAAATTTCAAGCATCTGCGATAAATAGCTGCTGAGAAATCTTTGAGGAAAATTTGTTTGAAAATTTTGGCTAAAATAAACAAAGTCGTCATTTAACAGGAAGTTGACATCCGATTGGTACAAAAAAAAATCCCACGATATGGCAGGCCTATACTAATATTGTGTAAAAATTTCAAGCATCTGCGATAAATAGTTGCTGAGAAATCTTTGAGGAAAATTTGTTTGAAAATTTTGGTTAAAAAAAACAAAGTCGTCATTTAACAGGAAGTTGACGTCCGATTGATACAAAAATATATCCCACGATATAGCATGCCTAAACAAATAGTGTGTTAAAATTTCAGGCATTTGCGATAAATAGTTGCTGAGAAATCTTTGACGGAAATTTGTTTGAAAATTTTGGCTAAAAATAAACAAAGTCATCATTTAACAGGAAGTTGACATCCGATTGGTACAAAAATAAATCCCACGATATGGCATGCCTATACAAATATTGTGTATAAATTTCAAGCATCTGCGATGAATAGTTGCTGAGAAATCTTTGACGAAAATTTGTTTGAAAATTTTGGTTAAAAAAAAGCAAAGTCTTCACTTAACAGGAAGTTGACGTCCGATTGATACAAAAATATATCCCACGATAAAGCATGCCTAAACAAATTATGTGTTAAAATTTCAAGCATCTGCGATAAATAGTTGCTGAGAAATCTTTGACGGAAATTTGTTTGAAAATTTTGGTTAAAAAAAAGCAAAGTCTTCACTTAACAGGAAGTTGACGTCCGATTGATACAAAAATATATCCCACGATAAAGCATGCCTAAACAAATTATGTGTTAAAATTTCAAGCATCCGCGATAAATAGTTGCTGAGAAATCTTTGACGGAAATTTGTTTGAAAATTTTGGCTAAAAATAAACAAAGTCGTCATTTAACAGGAAGTTGACATCCGATTGGTAAAAAAATATATCCCACGATATGGCATGCCTACACAAATATTGTGTAAAAATCTCAAGCATCTGCGATTAATAGTTGCTGAGAAATCTTTGACGAAAATTTGTTTGAAAATTTTGGTAAAAAAATAAGCAAAGTCGTCATTTAACAGGAAGTTGACGTTAGATTGATACAAAAATATTTCCCACGATATGGCATGCCTTTACAAATTATGTGTTAAAATTTCAAGCATCTGCGATAAATAGTTGCTCAGATAAATGCGACAGAAAGTTTTGTTACGGACGGACAGATAGACGGACAGACAGACAGACGGACGGACAGACAGACACACAAGGGTAAAACAGTATACCCCCTCTCCTTCGGAGCGGGGGTATAATTAATAAAAGCACTTTATTGGTTACTGAATGGTTTTGAGATTTGACACATTGATCAATATGGCAATGTATAGACTGCATTGATCTCCTTAAAAATGGATTTCAATGAAAGTAAGTTTATAGCTAAAGACATTATATTCTTATGCAATGTAATTATTATAAAATTGAAAAAAAAAATCCAATATTTTAATCTGGCTCTTTTTAAACAAATATGTACATGATAGATATGTACACATATTGCACCGTGTAATGCAATATTTATCTAGTTCTTCCCGATCATGACTGCTGGTAATGGCGAATCAAGATTCTTAAAGGTGGAGACAATAAAACAACCTTGCATGGACAAGTATATAATTCTGATAAATAAGGACAATTATACCTCTTTGAAAGCAAAGGAGATATATGCCATTTCTGAAAAGCTAGTCACTTTCAAATTTCCTATTGTATTGCCCAACCTGTCTGTGTGCAAACTCTCTCTCTCTCTCTCATAATATACTTATAAAGTAAGTCTGTTTTTGCTTTAAGTATATGAGAGTCTTTATCATAACAAATATCAGTAAAGGAATTACTTAGTAAATCATGTTAAGTATATGATAGTTCCTTATCATAACAAGTATCAGTAAAGGAATTACTTAGTAAGTCATGTTTAGTTTTTAGTAAATGATTGTCCCTTTTTTCATAAAAATAATCAGTAAAAAGGAATTACTTAGTAAAACATTTCTACACATTAAGTAAATGTCAGTAAAATATTTTTATTTAGTAATTGACATGAAATTCAGTAATTGTTTTAAATTTGTAAGTAAATGTTAAGTAATTACCTATTACTTATTAATATGATTTTAAGTAAAAAATGATTACTAAGTAAAACTTTTTTTAGAGTGATCGAGTTTGACGAGGACAGAAATGCTCAACTCAAGTTTAAGAACAACTACCCAAAGAAGTAAGAACTTTAGATTACATTCAACTTCACTGCAAAAAACTTTGAAATCTAATGTCGTTTTTCTTTTCTCACCAATGTATGGAATCATTAATTTGTTAAATAATTAATTAGGTTGAGAAGCCAGTGAGAAAAAGGTAAAAAATAGAATAGAAATGAAAAAAAGAATTTGCACCCTTGAGCAGAAGAAGACCGTCAACTGCTGCGCAGAATATTCCAAAGAAGTTTTACTTTAAAATGTCCCCCAAGTAAAAACGATGATATATTACAAGGGAGGAAATGTGAGGGCATCCAAAGGTTAATTACAGAGAGAGGACGGCAATCGGTTAAATATTATGTTTGAAATTTGGTTTAGCAGCTTATAAAGACCTAAAATAAAGTATTAAACTATATGTAATCCTGCTGTAGATAACTTTGGTGTTGTACAAGTTCTGCATATGTACATGTACAAACTTCTCTATATATAAGGAATGTCTTTACAATCAACTTTCTGACTGTAAAACCTTCCTAACAAAACTTGATGATTGTAATCATGATGCTGTTTAAATTCAGAAACAACAGCATAGTGTATTTGTCAATGCAGGTTTTTAATTTGGTTGTCACAGAACTGTATTAGAAACATCAAAAATTATTCATGGATGCAGCATCTCTGCGTTATATCTAAGTGATGTTTGCAAGGTTATGAGAGCAAATTACCTAATGATAAAAGAGGACAAAAAAGCAGAGGAAATGGCAAAATTCATCTCACGTTTACAGTTGTTTTACAACTGATTTGGCCTTAAGTATTTGCTAGTGGTGATGAATCAGTAAAAAAGAGAGTCTGATTTAAGAAGAACAGTTAGACTACCAAGTATAGAGAAAGCATCTTAAGCTTTCAAAATTTACAGAGGTCATGCAGATCATCAGATTCTTAAAAATCTTCCTGCAATGCACCTACAAGCAGTGTGCGACTGTAGCTTACGGTTTTTAGATATATCTTGTGGATATCCTGGTTCTGTCCTTGACTCTAGTGTCTTCAGAAATAGCCCTCTTCATGATGCTCTCTATAATCTCCCAAAAGAGGCAGTCTGATTTAAGAAGAACAGTAAGACTGCCAAGTATAGAGAAAGCATCTTAAGCTTTCAAAATTTACAGAGGTCATGCAGATCATCAGATTCTTAAAAATCTTCCTGCAATGCACCTACAAGCAGTGTGCGACTGTAGCTTACGGTTTTTAGATATATTTTGTGGATATCCTGGTTCTGTCCTTGACTCTAGTGTTTCAGAAATAGCTCTCTTCATGATGCTCTCCATAATCTCCAAGGTAAGTACCATCTATTGGGAGATTCAGCATACACCTTATCGATTATGTTGTTGACACCCTTTCGTGAGAATGGCCACTTAACATCCGAACCAAAAAATTCAATGCAGCCTAGTTTAACCAGAGTGGACATTGAACGTTCATATGATTTGTTAAAAAGCAAATTAAGAAAGTTAAAATTTCTAGATACGAGAAAGATGGAGGCAATTCCTGGTGTAGAAGTGTCTTTTTGTGTTTTACATAATTTTATTTTAATGAATTGATGAATACATTGTTGAGTTTGAGAGGGATGAGAATGTGAATGGGAGTCGGAGTAATACTTCTGAGATTTCTGAGAGGAATGCTGAAAACCTTTCAGGTATTAAAAAAACAAAGAAATAATGAATTTGTTGGGATAAAGTTCATGCAAAGTATCAGTATGTGTATGCCAATCAATTTTTAATGTTGTAACTTTTACAGAAGAAATTGTGAGTGATTTTCATCCAAAATATATAATATGCTTTAGGTTTCTGCAGTACTTAGTGTGATATTTGTTTTAGATCATTTGAGATAATTAGTCAAATATGTGTGTATTAAGCTAATTTAAACAAACTTTTTCCTTTATCCATTGTTCTTGCATCTGTCAAAGCTTTCCAAATTCAAAAAATCTTTTATTTAACTCATTTATTCTGAAGTGCATCAATTTGGCCGTTTTCAACCAAATTTTGCATCATTTTTATGCAAATATTGATAAATATAAGTTCGTTTAGTTCAACTACCATTCCCTATTTTAGAGGTTTATCAATAAAATATGCTTCTCTTTACAAATGCATAAACCAACAGTCTTCAAAACACTTCATCAAATCTTCAGAATTGCATATAAATGCCGAGTTAAATATAATACATGAATAATGGTCTTTTATACTGTAATTAATTAACTGATAGTAATATATAGATAAAATATTTGTATCTGTATAAAGAATTTTTTTCATATACAATATACCGGTATATGCATTAAATACCTGAATTTCTAAGTTCGCTTACGAGTTTCACTTTGAATAAGTAAACTGTAGCTATCTATGACATCAAATGAACAAGAGGATCTGACTCATTAAATGTATTCTATTTAATATATAAATTTAAAATAAATTAACTAAAAAAGTAATCAATTAGGTATATAAATAAACACATCAGGATTCCGTTGCACGAACGTCAGTTAAATTAACTCTTAGTTAAAACCGTAACTAGCTGTTAGTTTTTTAATGGCAAGCTACATTACTAAGAGTTAATTTTGGGTTGCTCGAAATATTGTTAAGTGTCTATTAGCTAACTAGGATTTAACAGAGCGAACTTAGATAACTCATCGTTAAAGCCGTCTGCACCAGCGTTTACCCTACAGTCTGACAGTGACCATGGCGACTAAGCGAGAAAGAAGCAGTAATTGATCACTGTCAGAAAACAGCATTTTGACTGAATTTTTTGAGAAAAATGAAGATGTTTTGAAGGCAAAGCAAAGCAATTTGATTACCAATCCGCGGAAGAATGCAAAATGGGCAGAGGTGACCGAAATGATAAATTCAGCGGCGCACGGTTGACCAGGTAAAATTCAAGTGGGGTAACTTACAGCAATGTGCCAAGAAAAGTTTCAGCGCTGCACAGAAACAGGCTAAACTCACTGGCGGAGGCCCTCCACCAAAGCCCCCAACCGCGGCTGAAGAGAAAATCATGACACAATGTGGGTTTTTGACCGATAAATCAATAAATTAATACAAATTCTTGAAATAAAAACAATTATCAATTTTACTGGAAAATTTCACCGATGACTGAGATTGTATGGTTTGTTTACATTGTCGTCTGACAAACACCTCACAAATTGATGACGTCAATTATGGGTACACATTGAAATTACAGGGGATTCCCCGAATGCAGACAAGCTTAAAACTTGTGATTAATACATATACCATTACTTACCTTGTATTAAGTACTTGTACAAGGATGATACTTTTATACTGTAACATATTTCTTTCACCACAATGATATTCAGGCTGGTACGTGGAGGGAGGCCAGTGCTTCTGGATCTGCCAGTTCTACCAGAATGGTTCCACTTGGAATGCTGGCTGGCTTGTCGGCAGGAATGTCCTCGGAAATTTCAGGTGGCGCTCGGAAATCAACATGAATGGCAAAAATTGGCTGGTCTGAGAGTATAACCAGATGTTCATTGGCGGGGGGGGGGGGTCTGACTGGCTGTCAATGGCAGGGGGCCCTCTGGTTTGCTATCAATGGTAGGGGGCCCTCTGGCTGGCTGTCGATGGAGAGGGGATGCTTGGGCTTGCATGGAATGGCGGAGCTCTCTGGTTGACCTAGGATTGGAGGAGGATCCTGAGGATGGCATGCACTGGACATCTTAGATGATACATAGGCTGGGGGGGGGGGGGGGGGGGGGCAAGTTCCCTTCCTGATGCTCTGGACCAATAGCAAGGACAATGGACAGCGCTTTCTTAACAGATGGAGAGGCCCCAGGAGTCGTGGAGGGCGGTGTCTGGGAAATCTACAAGACTTGATATTATAGTAATGATTCTGACGCTTTGCCCTGGTCTTGACATTCTGCCTGGCTAATTCATGAATACAATGGAGCTTGGTATGGTAATAATATCATCTGGTTCTGTTTCATTTTCTGTAGATGGGGAGCAAACTACAGCTTCTAGAAGTATATCTTTAGGAGTCCCTTAGGGGTCAATTTTAGGGCCATTATTTTTCATTCATTCTCTATATAAATGACTATTCAAAGTGTCTTAAACACTCTTCGGTTACAATGTATGCAGACGACACATCACAGGACGTAAGTGACAAATCTATAGATACGATAGAAAATAAAACTCCAAGAAGACCTCGAGCTTGGTACGGAATGGATGATTAAAAATAAACTTAGTATAAATCTTCAAAAGACGCAGTGTATGCTTATTGTCTCATCCAAAAGGTTGCAAAAATGTAGAAATTAGAACATAAATTTTAGTGGTGTGAAGATTGAATTTTTGGTGGTTTATATAGATAATACCTTATCCTGGAATGCTCACATCGATTTTATTTCAAAGAAAATTTTAAGAAAACTTGCTGTGTTAAGGAGAGTGAGCTATTTTATGCAACCAAATGCATTACAGAGGGCTTTTAATAGCATTATGTTTCCACATTTTACTTACTGTTGTTCTGTCTAGTGTAATGTAAACAAGCAACTGTATTTAGATAAGTTAAAACTGCAGAAAAAGGCTGCAAGAATACTGTTAATGTACGTAATATTTTAACTCCTACTAGTTTTTTATTTCTTTCTTTATCATGGATGCCAAATAAGGATTTTTTTATGTTTAGACAAGTGATCCTTTAGTACAAAGCTTTACACAATCAAATGTCTGATTATCTTAGTGTGTTTCGATATAAAGGATGTTAATTGTCACCAAATCAGATCAAATGATTTTATGTCAAACCTTTTATATTTTATATAAACCAGAATATCAAAAGTATGCCAAAATTTGAAGGAAGTGAAAATTAAAGTTATTATCCAATATCTTGGTGGGAAATGAATCATTTAGCATAATTGGGGTGTTAAACATTATCCCTTTCGGATTTTGGATACAAGTAAAAAATGTAAATACAATTACATGTGGTTTAGATTTCCATGAGAAAAAAAAAAGTAATAGGTGTACATTAAAAATGAATGGACAATATTTCACCGATTTATTTTTTAATAACATGTAATGCTAACAATTTAAGAATTATTATGACTAGAGCATAATAAACACAACTTCTCAACTACAATATATCATGCATGAAAGAATTCACAAAAATTGTAATAGTTCTAGGAAAAAAAGGCTATTAATAAGTCAACATTGACTAGAGAGCATTGTACATAGACTATATGGTTATTTTAGTCCAATATATTTCTACTAGATTTAAATTCTGACAAGTTGACTGAATTTTAAAATTTGTCTCTATTTTTAAAAGCACTTTATGTGAACAAATGGGGAGAAAAGGTAGTAGAACCATATTAAAAACATGCTACTGGCTGTTTCTTAACAACGTATTAGAAAACCTAAACTTCATTCTAAGCCAAATATATGTATACATGTAAAACACATGACATGACAGAAAAAAAGGAAAAACAATTTATTTACATCATTTTCAACAACCAAAAAATCGATCAGCAAACCTTAAAATTAAGCAGGCGTATATTTTAAAACAAAAATACATATCGTATTGTCAGTTAAAACTACAACCATCTAAATACATGTTACTGACTGTTTCTTAGCACAGTATAAGAAAACCAAAACATCATTTCAATGTGTATAAAACGACTTGTCATATGACAAAAACAACAATCTCTTTGCATCATTTGGCAAAACAGAAAAATAATCAATTGCACCTTTAATGAAGATGTTGTCTCAAGGAACTTCTACAAAATAAAAAATCCCCTCTGATATTCAACTGTAATGTCACTTAAGGTAGCTCCATACTCGTAAAATTCTCTGAGGAAAGTTGAAAAACTGAACTGATTTTGACTTAATAGACTTAAATGTCATCAATTGTTAGAATAAATATACATGTCATCACACTTTTTGAGATGCCAGATAAACATAAACTAAAGCATATTTTAGCATTAGAAAAATGTATTTTTTTTTGTTAAAAGTAAAATCTTGTAGGCAGAAATTTGTTTTTCTTCTTTAATTTTAATGTCAACTTTATCAGAAAACTAAAATTACAAAAATATTTTAAAATTAATCGTTGGAATAAGAAAAACTATAGCATTTAGACATACAACTGAGAGAAAAGTCAGAAAAAGAGTTATTTCCCCTTTGCATAGATAAAATATATAAAAATTTGGAAATTTAGTATAAAATTAAGTGCGAAAATATCTTGAACCTACCAATAATTCTAATTACATCCATGTGATTATATTCACATAAAATAAATAAAACTATCTTGTACAATTTTTAAAGAATTCAAAGTTTTACAAAAAAGTGTGACGTCACAGAACACTGGATCTACTTTAAATTAGACACGTCAAAACTGTTGCTGCCTTGGAACGAGTAGGCAACTTTTCCATTATCATAGATTGAAAACTTCATTTCCTAAGAATATTATTTTGCTATTGTATGAACTCACACAATTAGTTTAGTAAATGATTTGGTGTGGAAAACTGTTAAAAATTCTAATAAAGCTTTTGTTTTGGTATTGTTCAACACTTTCTACTGAAATATTTTTTTCCAGCTATTATGAAATTGAAAAGACATAAGATTAATGTATGGACAGTTTGATGTTCTGTTACATACTTCAGTGACCCCTGGACCTTAGATCCGCCATTCGTTCTCACGGTAGATGCCTTATTCAGGTCCAGGACGGTTGGCCTATGGTATGGTATGGTACAAAGTACAGATTGGACGACATTAGACAGACCAAAAAGAAAATAAAGAAACAGGAAAAAGCATCGTTTACCGATACTTGATACTTTTATTCAACCATCTTTTATAATACAATTGACAGTAAGAGTTTTAACTCCTAACTCTACTACACATTCCATAGTAGAAAAAAAGTTAATTGACTCGATTGGCCAATCTTATGATGTTAAAAGTCACGTGACTTAATCTAATTCACATTTTCTCACGGTGAAATCAAATATATTGGAGCAAAAATCGCCGAGGATCTGTTTGAATAATGCATAGGCGTTCTCCATCTAATTCGGTGCATAAAAATATCATCCCTGTAGAGGTTAATTGTTACTTTATTTTTTCTAATAGGCCCTTTCATCACGCGGTTGATCTCCTTTCCGGAGATTTTTATTCGACATTATAGAGGGAAATATTTAAAATATACATAAATACACTTACCCTTACAAATGTTGTTAACGCGGTCCCGAATAAGTCGACCGGTGTGTGGCCACTCAATCTTCTAAATTTTAACGTCACAATCAAATAATGAAATGTCCCGCATGTTCGGTTGTCCTCTTATGATTAAACACGGTTTAAAACTTGGGAAATTACACCTGTAGATCCCCTGATGGGGTAGACATGGATAACATTTTGCGTTATTAGTTAAATTTATATCACTCTTAACTGTTTCTATTAAGAAAGAGGATTTTCTATTCGTATCCTCTTTTTTTCAGTGCAAAATGAAAAATGAACTCAATGCAATAACAGAAATGAACATGAATTTTATTCATTATCGTTGTTGAACACAACATAAATTGGTGAACCCACCATCTTTTTCACACAAAAGCACATTTTACAGTACCTTTAAACCTTCATACTCAACAATAACAGTCAAAATATTGGTGACTCCACCAACTTATTTAATCGTATATCTCACTTACGAATAAACTTGGTGGGTCCACCAATAATAAGATAATGGCGATTCTATTTTTTTAAACAGCATCAACTATCTCATTCACACGGGACCCTGGTGGTTCCACGAAAAATCAATTGTGAATCTGTACACAGTTTTGTATTTCAGTCAAAGATTTGGTGAACCCACCAACAAAGCAATGATAGCAACACATCTTATAAAACATTTCAGTTTTAAAGAAACCTTAATTGGTGATTCCACCTAAATACAAATTAGCAATAATCGTTTTGTCTTACACATCACTGATTAAATTTGGTGAACTCAACAAAATGAAAAATGAAGACAGAATTTCATTATCCAATGCAAATATTTGGTGGATCCACCAAAATGAAATTTTACAAACAAATATAGAGTACAAGGTTGGTGCATTCACCAAAAGTTTCTAAACATTTATCGATGGCATTAAATAAACAGAAACACTGCAACACATGTCAGTTTATATACAAATCAAGAAAGTTGGTGAAGCCACCAAAAAAGATTGACAAAATTAAAAATACCCTGCTTGGTGGAACCACCAGATATCAAGTTATACGAATTATTAAAAAACAGATTACAAAATTGGTGGATTCACTAAAGAAACTCCCAGCCGGTAACAATTAGTTTATCGCTGCTATTGAATACATAATTGGTGGGCCCACCAAAATGAATGCTATGTTCAGTTTACATAAAAGATCAGAAAGTTGGTGCATCCACCAGAAAGATCAACATGTCATCATAACTCATAATCGCCTTTGGATTTACAATGCCATAAAAAAAAAGAAATACATGTATAAAGACATTTCAAAGGTTGTTGAAATATCATGAAGTATTTTTGAATTATAATAGAGAAGCATTTTATTATATCATGTTATATTCTCATGATTATTATTATATTCTCTTTTTCATTAAGAATAGACTATTTAGAAAACATTTGAAATATTTCCTGTGCATGTGCGAAAAAATGTTTTGATCTATTCACATCATTGTTTCTTACTGTTCTTATATTGCTTAGTTTTTTTCACAGATGATTTGTAGTATTCAATTTAACTTATTGACCATTTCCAATCAGTCAAGTGGATTAAAATTCTTCCTTTAAAAATGCCGTTAAAGATGAATGGGAAATGTTTTGGTATTCCTCTTATGCTACGAATTGTGCGACGCCTAAACCATGCTTGTTTATCTCCTTTGGGTTTCTTGTTACATGTAGGAGAGTCATCCATCCCTATGTAGAACGTTTTCACTATCGAATCGTTGTTTGTAATCTTGTAGTGAAGTGGACGAGTAAATTTTCTAAAATCACACATACTTTTTTGCATCAGGTTGTGAATGTCATTATCAAATTAAGTTAATAATCATGTTGACATTAAGAAGTAGCTCAATGGGATCATCGAACGTTTCGGCACCATTTCCTCCTCAGTTTTTAGCCTCGTTGCTGAATCATGCATTGACATCCTCATGTGCCTAAGAAAAGGAGCACCTAAAAATACATAATTTTTTTTTCAATCTTTTTAATTAGATCTTCAATAAAGGCAACAAACATTTGTTTCCTATATCAAAAGTGATAATGCATTTCTATTCTTATAAATGTATACATTTTGTCAATAAACTAATGAAGTAACCGCTTACACCCTCTGTATTTTAAGTCGTGTGAGAAATTGTCCTTCAGATAAAATTTCATTTTTGCTTGATCAATACATGTAATTATTATAAAATTAAAAAAAAAAACTACTATCATTTTTGAAATAGTATAAATGAAAGTGAGGTAGTGGACACGCTTTGGCGGATCCAAGTTAGTGGGAGTACATAAAAATATATACTTGAAATGAAATAATATTGAATAAATACGCTAAGAGTTAGAGTACTTAGCGAGGACTTTTTTCGTGGATTAACTAACAAATAAAATCATAGAAGATAGTGTAGGGCGAGTTCATCAAGTTGTGGGCAGATACACTGGATCGGACAACTTACTAGGTTCAAAATCTGTTCACAAAGCATGCTTTAGACTAAGTTATATTTTGTGAAAAAACCGTTTTTCTTAAACAGTTTACGCTCTTTTATAAACCGCCTCGCGGTTAATAAAGCGTAAACTGCTCAAAACCATTTTATATCGTATAAAACAAATAAATATTGAATTCATTCCTTAAATAAAACCACAGATAAAATGTTCATATATCGATAAAACAATGCAAGAAAACGAACAGTTTTAGCGGCGTTCACCCCATGACATCACAGTTCATCTCGCGCTAAATCGGCTTGATTGAAAACTCATTCAGGGGTGTAATCGGGTTTTCCCCAAAATATCTCGAAAACTACTTAAGCAATCACTGAAAAATTTTCAGGATGATGTTTTTACACATATATCTCCATTATATCAATCAAAGTACTGAAGTACTGACGGAAGTTGATATTATCGATTTTCATTTATTTTAAAATCAACTTATCTTGCATGACAACTATTTTCTAGTCTGTATTTGAATTACGCACTTTTTTATAACATAAATTTTTGACTTTTCCTACAAGAATTTCGAGAAACCCCATATGAATCATGTTGTGTAATATTTAAAGATAGATTTCAAACTACATGTATGTATTAGTAATCGAAGCAATTCTAAAAATTGTATGGATCCAAGCACAATTGATATCGAACTCTAGTCTCGTTCAACCAGACGCTTGGCTGTCTCCGTTGATATCCGACAAGCAAGAGATTTACGGAGACAGCCGAGCGTTTGGTTGAACGAGACTATATTAAACTCTGGCGTAGGAATACATGAGAATATAAAAATATCTTAATTGTTCGTATTATATGAAATCTGACTATTTTCAAAGTGTTTATAGATAAGTTTCCTTGAAAAAAAAAATGCTTCCGCATACATTCGACGAATTATTTTCAAGAACTAAGCCTTGTCAGCGGTGATGATTTGTGCTTAGGTTCAAACACTGTTTCACTTTCGGTTTGCCAGAGTAACTGCATAGGAGAGTTGATTAAAATCAACTCCCAAAAATTGACCGGCACTGCATGTACCCTTTAACTTTATGCATCAAAATGTCGCAAAGTTTGATTCATAAAAAACAATTTTTAAAATCACTATGACATTTCATTGTTTTGTGTACACGCCTTGCATATTTATTTTCTGTTAACTGGGGAATCAAATTAAAAGTTTTTATTTACATAAGGCCACACGACCAATATACTTTATATCCCACCTTTTTCGTATGTCACAAAATTTGCAAAAACTTCTTGTATTAGCGTCAGCCATTTTTTGCAATTAAAAAAACAACTAGGCAGTAGCAATCAAATTTGAATATAATTGTTGCGAAAAAGCGAGTACTTGATAATCGCAAAAATGACCAGATATACATTATTGTCATATTAACAATCGTCATGAAGTTCAAGTTGGTCGTCTGCATAAATAATATTATTTCTTTTCTAGTCCAGCTAATCTTAATTATTTTAATTTAAATTTGTTACTGACCTCTTAAATATCTGAAACTAAAGCATTAACTAGACACTTGAATTTAGATGAAATAATGAGATAATGCACAGTGTGTACATGTATCTCAGCCGAGTTGGACAAGGCATTTCGCTTAAATAACATCAATAAGGATAAGATAAAAGTCCGATTTTTGTGTGGATGACAAAAATTCATTTCGAAAGATTATTAATTCAGTTAATAGACAAAGACGTAGTTATTTTAGGGATTTTTTTAATTACTTACTATATGGACATTGTACATGTATACTACAAGTTCTAAAATATTTTTTTATTGCAACTTTTATATAATTGAAATATTTTTCTTCATTTTATTTGATTTTTAATAAGGATTTACCTTGAATATTTGGTATTTTTACAGACAAAAAAAATGAATATTGCTGCACACAAAACTTGATCTGTATGATGCATACAAAATCAGTACTCTGTTTTGCATCAGAGCTCTGGGAGATTGTAAATTCATGTTGTACAATTCTAAATTTCATTAATACTTCAAGTGACCTTGAATTACTTAAAATGTGATAACTATCTGTCATACATTATTGTAGAATATGGGATCCTCAGTGACGTTGAGTTTTATACATAAATGCAGTTTTGGTATATAAACTTTACATAAATAACATTTTTCTGTATGGCAATTATATTTAAATGATAGAGAACAGTGGTCATACGTAAATAGAAAGAGCTATGTTCACTTAATCATATAACGGTTTCGTCTATATCCCAACTACATGTACATGTTTTTATTATACAATCAAGACACCTATTTTTTTTTTTTGGGGGGGGGGGGGGCATTTTAAAGTTTCATTTGAGATCCATGTTTTATGAATCAGAATATGAAAAATAAATTTTGCAAATAACATTTGCAGTTCATTTCTTTCATAAATATATACAAAGCAATCCACCTTAACAGACACCATCATCAAAACATGTGTTATAATGTATAATATTAGAGGCAAATATATTTATGCGTCGGAACCGGGGGGAGGGGCTGACCCCCCCCCCCCCCCCCACTTTTTTTGCAAAGTTAGACCTAACCATTAGGTAAATAACATCATAGAGGGCTCAGCCCCCCACTTTCTCTCGCAGGAAAGAAAATTGTTCCAAAATATACCTTGAAAAGATAGAAATATTGAGATACTGAGATGTTGGAGTCATAGGAATACTAGCCCCCCCCCCATCCCTCCCCCCCCCCCCCCCCCCCCACATTAGGAATTTCACGATTCGGGAAAGAAATTTATCGTTGATAAGAATTTTTTTTTTTTAGGAACTATAGTTATACCCCCATAGATTAGGATTTTCATGATTTTGGGAATTAGTTTTTTTTTTTTTTTGCTTGTCAAGATTTTTGAGGATTAGTCTAGCCCCCCCCCCCTCCACACTTTCAATTTGGTTCCGACACCACTGTATTATTATAAATACCGTTATGCATCACATTAAAGTAAATGTGTGCTCTCTTCAATATTTGCAATGTTTTTTGAAGACTACGACGAATTTATCTACCTCGAAGTTATGTAGCTTCATGTCCCAATATTGATGCAATATTGTGATTTTTTAAAGGAGGACTATACACATAATCATTACTCTATTAAAGGGTCTAGATCGAAGCATATATTCTATTTACGTTTAGTGTATGACAACCTACCTTCGGGTAATGCTATTGAATGGATCTTTTCAGCTAGTAGATTCATTACCAGGCGCTTGAATATTAGTATTGTGACATCACAGCAACTTCTGAGTCCGAGTGTGTAGCTTTTTACGAGGTGTTCGAGAAAATCACAGCACAACACAGAGGAGGCTTTGTAAAGGTTTTCTAAACGGAAAAGAAGGAACATTAGAATAATTTGGCAGTGATGTTGATCCATCTCTTAACATGGTCAATGCAGACGTATTTGACAAATCGCCGAGTGAAATGCCGAGGTTATCACCAATGTTATTGAGATATTTTTCAAAAAATGCACAGCAATAAATAGAAATTCCAAATCTAACTATAGAGTAATTTCCCAATAGGCATGATAGGCAATAAATTGTTCTCGACATGACCCGCTATTCAAAAGAGAAACATCGAGAGTAATCTTCCCAATCGTCTGTACATTGACCCATTTTCTCAGCGTCCACATCGTTAGTATATTTATTAGTTGGAAAAAGGAAAATATTCGTGACGTACAATTTGTACTCAAAGTAGTCTATTTTCTCTTTATATTTATACTTCAACAATTTAAAAACGTACCTTTGACTTAGAATTTTTCTCCTCGTCATCCATGAATTACATGCAGTAATCGAATACGTTGTTTGTATCATCGAAATGCAAAGCTTGTAAACATCTGAAACAATTCTATAGCGCGGACCGACCTGTTTATGCTAATACAAAAACGACACAGCATGGCTCCACGGCAACCGTTCGACACTAATTAGGCCGCACCTTAGACCACTCACTCGCATGCCACTCACTCAGTCTAGATTTATTTCCCAATGAACAAAAGACGTGTCTCCTTTCGATATATATCGTGCTCTGCGATCTATCCAAGTCTCTGGTGCTTGCTTTCTCTTAGCCATAAGAAAAGTAATGAAATTTGACTCACGGGTTTGTAAAACTTTGCAAGGCTAACAGGGTTGTTCACATAGAATTTCAACTAACTCACAATGTTATACGAGGATTGTCCCAAAATTTCGTAGATAAGTAGCGTTATTCACTCAATAATGCAAATAAAAAATGAAAAGTAAAGAAATTAATATCGTGACGAAAAGTACTTTTCAAATTAAATAATTAAGAAATGAAAAAAGGCTTAAATTTGTTCAGGCTCATTTTTAACCAATAAATAAATTGTTTCATTTCGTATTAAAATGGCCATGTCAGCGTTTGAGGCGCCGCAAAGATAACAACTTTTGTAATGATCTTTAAACAGATCTTAAGGCGATATAAAAGTATATAAAATTTACATAATCGCTTAGAAATGAATTTTGTTAGCAAATAGTCAAGCAAACAAAGAATGTTGACATCGAATGCAAATATTGAGGTAAAAGGAGAATTTCATCGGGTAAAATGCGATTTATCCACTTCACGGGGAAGGCCCCTGCTTGATACATGTTCACGGAGCAGATTTGCCAGACCATAGTCGCAAAGCCTCTGCGGACAGGCCCTTCTTCCCCGTCTGCCGCCGTATCCGTAGCACCGGCTCTGACAAGACGAGCATCACCACAGAGCCCATGCGGAGTCGGGCGTCAACGGGTACGTTCTGTGTTCGCTTCGGAGGGGGGTACCGCACCCGGAGTCGGGCCCAAAAACAGCACTGTCTTTGTGTAACCGGTCCGTCCAGACTGAAGCAAACTTCCTCCGAGTCAGGATAAGGGTGAGGGTTAAATTGATTTGCTAAATCTGAATAAATTTTTGTCAATTTAAAAAAAAATTACATGAAGTTATTCGTGTTCGCTAAATTCTTTTCATTCAATCACAATTTATTGTACACGGGATCACAACATCCTTTCATCATAGTAAAACACATACACATGTATATACATTGGTGTATCCACACGTGTAACACCTGCGCGGGTGTAAGGGATGGGGTGTCTGCCTTGAATGTGAATAAATGAAACAAGGGTTTGCAATTTACCCATTTACATGAGGTCATGAAGTCAGATGCAATATCCGAAGATTTTTTTGGTGGATGTTTTGTTTTATTACTTTCCGAACTTACTTTATCATGTTTAATTATATTTCAGAGAGAGAGAGAGAGAGAGAGAGAGAGAGAGAGAGAGAGGGGGGAGGGCTTAACTTCGTTTCTATATGAGAAATTCAACGATCTATATGTATGCATAGAAAACTATCTTAACGAACGGGAAATATACCAAGTTAGGGAACAAAAATTGGATTTACTCTTTTGTCATCTTTATATTGCATGTTATTCAACGGGGGTTCATTTCCTACATGTGCCTGTACAATGTATATTTTACAATGGGATTTACTTAGCTTCCAAAGTCTGTACTACATTTATTATCGATTTGTCATTTTTCATACATATACATGTAGCTGTTTGTTTAAAAATTGTTGAAACTCTTATGTACATCAGCCGGAATCCGACAGTCGTCCTGATACCACCGATCTGAATCAAAATGTATCTCAGATCTCTGATAAATGACGAAGCGCTAATTGGGTTTTACTTGGTGAATTAACGATTGGAGGACCACAATCCGATCGAGTGACAATCAGGTTTTAGTACAGCCGGATCGATCGAGTTGTACAGTGGTCCTAATTGGTGGTGCTGATGTAATTTCATGTCGATAATCGTTCCAAATAAATCCTTTCTGCACTGGGCATTACTAGCAAATGTGAAAGCAATTCAGGAACGGATTATTGGTGCAGATATGTGTACCGGGTATACGATCCACGCCCATTCCGCAACTTTTTTTTATGGACAAGAGGAACATTTTGGCAGAAATAATGGATCCTGTGCTTTATGTAAAACCAAATCAAATGAAATTGAGATTTTAAGCAACTTCCTGAAATCCTTTTGACATGTATGCTAGATTTAAAATCATTAGTAAAGAAGTTTCGAGAAACAATCGTGATCCTGAAAATGAAAATCTTGCTCTTGGTTTGATTCCCAATGACCTATTTTTGTAAAGAACAGTATCCACAAACAGAACCTATTATAAAGATTAATGTTTTCCACAACAGCAAAGGGTACTGAGGATATGATTCTCAGCAATTTAAAAAGGAGAAGAGAAATTTATGATTAAGAGGCCCCGTCTCCATCATTAACAGGAACGTAGCATCATTTTTGAAAGTGGGGGGAGGGGAACAGACTCATCCAAAAAATCTTGACAACCCCCCCCCCCCCCCCCGAAAAAAGGAAGGAAAAAGGGAAAAAGAAGACAACTTTCCATAATCATGAAAACCCTAATCCGTGGATTTTACTGTTCTCAACCTTTTTCCAATTTTATTTTTTTTTTTTACAAAATGTATGTAAATTTAAGAAAAACCATTGTTGCGACAAAAAGCCCCCCCCCCCATACTACGTCCCTGCAAAAAAACTAGATAATATCCCGCACAAGCTCGGAGATTACATGTACATGTATCACTTACACATTAATATGATGAAATGCTTAATATCTTCATTTCTTAAATATTTAGTTAATTTTGTATATATCGTGTCCAATTTTTTTTAATAACTTTCTTAATATATTAAAATTAACACAACAGCAAAATGAAAAGTTATAGGAGAGGATAGGGTTGAAAAATCTAAACTGATAATTTATGTAATATGCGTGGCCATAATTCTTAATTTTTATGCAGCTGACTGAATTTTTTTTAGGTCACTTTTATTTTCATCATTCACCCAAATAAGAATTTGGGATAAAATACTGTTTTGAAAAAAAATTAAGGTAGGGGGTCACCCCTCACCTTCATCTTCCCCGTTTTATGCATAAATAATTTATCCATATGTATAAAGACGTATCTACACCATTTGTGTATTGTTTACAAATTATGCATAAGGCGGACAACCAATCTGTCGCAGTACATATTTTTACAGTGGTTTTTATCAACGAATAATCCAGTAATGTACTAACTGTCTAATTGTGGTAAATTATCGCTGTATGAAGTCATAAAAAAAACAACAACAAAAAATGGACCTGCTAAAGAATGTGTATTTTAGATTCTACGGATTAAAAGTATTATTTAAATGACGTTTTGTGTGTAATATACATTAAGTTTTCTTCCACCTTTACGCACGGGTTTTTTTCTCATTTTGCTGTGTCTCGCAAAGACTGATTCTTTCATTTTGGATGAAAACTGACTGAACGATAAGTGAACGATGAACGAACGGTGAACGCTTTGTGAACGCACAATGAGCGCACGGTAAGAGCTTTGTAAAACGGTGAGCGCGAACGGAGCGGAGCGGAGAGCGCAAGTGAACGCAGAGTGAGCGCACTATGAGCGCACGGTGAACGCACGAAAAAATGGGAAAGTAGTACGTTTCAGGGTCTGTAACAAGGACAATTTTTTCATCATATCTAAATTTGCATGTCGGCAAAAGGTGGGTGCGGGTTCCGAGCACTAGTTTCAGTAATTTTACTATGTGATTTTATTCAGATTAAATTCATTCTCCCCACGCATGACTTGTGTTACATATATTGAGTAGAGATTCCGTTATCTAAATTTTAAGAAGATTCCCCATACATGTAGATCTCAGTAAGCCTTTTGCAATTTCCATTTTAATAAAAATCTAATATGCGGCAAATCATATCTGATCGAATATAACATTTATAGATCAAAAAAAAAAATATGGTGCATGTGAGAAAACAATACACGCAATTAAAATTTGATGAAAACATGTTAAGTATTATGACATGTATTCATATATACAAATGTACATGTATATGCATGCACACACCATTGTCTACATTTACCTGAGTAAGAAATGCAAGAAACAAGTATAATATGTTAAAATATCAGATTCACGCGAAGAATTGGAATTGAAAGCAATTAGTACCATTAAATTCTTCATGAAATTTACTACTGATATCGCCTCTTTATTTGCCTCAGACTTTCTCCGAAACACGCTACCGAACTCGGAAAATCAAGTATGTTGAATTTACATCGAGATCGAGAGTCGCCGTTTTTACATGTAAACAAAGTGCACCACAAAAGTAGTAAATTGCATGAAGAATTTAATGGTACTAATTGTTTTCACAGAATTTGCGTATAAATAAGGTAAATTAGTCGAAAACTATCGCACGTTTTTCTGCGCAATAAATATACAATTTTTTCATTGGGTGACCCTGTAGCTCTCCGGTCTGTCAATATTTCTTTTCCCGGAGAGCTACAGTTCTGCAGCTAGTTATGTACATGAGTTCTGTACCATTACCTTTTAGGATGTTTCAAACTCTCTATCGGAGAATTTTATCCTAAGTAAGGTGACCACGGCTCGCTGATATTTAAAATTGAAATTGGCGCTGATAAAATTATATAAGGCACGCATTTTACTAATTAAACGTATATACGTTGTAATTGTAATGGGTGATCACAAGTTAAACTAAGCCAAAAAAGTAAAAAGAACCATTTTATCAAGGCCTTGGACTTTCAGTAAGACAAAACTATCCATTTCTAGCGTCAAAGGATTAGGGTTAGGGTTAGTCTTAGCTGAAAAGCCAGGCAAATCTTGTCGATTTCAAGGAGTCCTACACAACTACCCAAAGCCGAAGCTGTTGTTAAAATGGTTTTAATCGTCATTGGTGAATAAAATAACTCATTTGAAATCTTTGAAAATGAAATTGCTTAACATTCAAGGTTATAGATAGTATAAAAAGATGATCAGCACGTCATACAGTAGTTATCTAGCAGCGAAAGTAACAAAATTATGTGAACTCTCTCTCTCTCTCTCTCTCTCTCTCTCTCTCTCTCTCTCTCTCTCATTGAATATTCAGGCGCGAATGCAGGATTTTTTTGTTTTAAAAGGGGGACTAAACATTTGGGGTGGCAACGGTAGGAGAAAGCGTTGTAAACCATCCCGGTATATTCCTATATTCCCGAGGAGGGGGGAGGGGGTTCTAATTCAATGCTACATACTGTTCATGTATGTACTCCTTATATCTCTGCAAGCTCGGATGAATTGGGAGGGGAAAGGGCACACACCACTATAATGCCCCTCTGTATCAACCTATAAAACTGTCTTTTGGAGGCAGACTGCACTTTTAAATGCAATGTATTCTGTCTTATAAACTTATCACTTGCATGTTTCTTATTACACGTAAGGTGAGTCAGTCACGTTTTGTCCGCCGTCACATTATGTTCGCCATTACAAAATGCCAACCTTTTTTCTAAAAAAAAAATCGTTATGACCACCGGCTGACATACATGTAACTATGAAAAATACAGTGGCGGCAGACAGAAGGTTCATGTGTGCGAATTTTCATTAAAAGCATCAGAGACAATCAATTCTGGCTTTTTTTTGCGAGGGAAAAGGAGATCATGTATCCGTTTAATACATATCTTAAATAAACATCATTTTCATTAAATGAATAAAAATTTATCCAATGATTTATTCTCAAATTTGATATTTTACTTATCGCAGCGTGAAGAAACTGTTGGATTTGATGCAACAGAGAATAAATAAAATGGATATAAGTACATCATTCATGTACATAAGTATCAGAAGTTGTCCTAAGAATGCACAAATATTCAGCAGCACATGGACCTTCATGTAAAATGCGTCATACCCGCCTCTCGAAAGTTTCTTATTTATAAGATACATAGCTTCATTAACATTCCTGTGGGTGCTCATTCTGTTCATCTCAATCGTATTTTTGTAAGGTACATACTTTTTCCGTAAAGACTTTTTAATAATTGCTTCTAATTTTTGACAATTACATGTATTCAACTAAAAAGATATATATTTATATTCATTGAGTTATAAGTTACTTTCCAGGAGCATGTTTCATTAGAACATCGATCATTGCAACGTATAAATTACGTAAAATTCAGCAATATCTGAGAATTTCAAAATAATTCCGTGACAGAAGCTCAGCAAAGAGGGAGGTCTTTGATAAAATAATTACAAACACTTGTAAGATCACTTTCTTGGTCGGCACAGTGGGAGGCTACATTCTGTTGAATTCGCCGGGTCTTCACACCAGCGGGAGGATAAACATTGCTGACCTTGTGCAGGACAAGAGGAACCGCGTTTTTGTCTCCTTATCACGATTCAAAAGATTCTCTATATCCTAGCGACCTTATCTTGTGGGTTTACAATTTGAAATATATTATATCACATAAATCCACCTTTAAGTATTTTTTAATGATATTTGAAGAAAGTGCTAAGAATATTAAGTATACATGTATATTTTTGTTATATACATGCTTATGTTTTCTTAAGTGGCATTTTTCAGCAATGTGAAATGAATGTCTCAGCAAAAAGCAAAGGAACGCTTAAATATTGCTAACTGATTAATTCAAATAAATACAAAAAAAATGTTGTACCAGACACTTAATTCATGATAAGCTTTCAAAGCAACGTATGTAGCTATGTTGACTTTGTTCCCTAAACGTTTCATCATCAAATAATACACACAATCCTCATTCTTTTTTATGCATTGGACTCTTTCTATTTAACAAGTTTTCATTTGGACGGTAACGAAATATATTTTAGCAAAACGAAAACTATTCTAAAAATCGGCCCGCATGTGAAGCGGAGAAATCGAACTTTATCCGATGAAATTCTCATCTTCAAAATCAGCACTCGGTGTCGTAATCGGGGCGGCCGAACATTAGGCAGGGGCGGCTTCACTGAGTCTGTATGTAGGTCATGGTAATAGTTAACCCTCCCCAGAGAGAGAGAGAGAGAGAGAGAGAGAGAGAGAGAGAGAGAGAGAGAGAAAAAAGAGAGAGAGAGAGAGAGAGAGAAATTCTTCACTGCTCTCGGATGTAGTAAAATTCCCACATTGACTCATGTCAAAGTCAGCAAGATCGGAGAGAGAGCTAAAGAAAGATAAAGGTGCATAGATATTTTGCAGAGAGAGAGAGAGAGAGAGAGAGAGAGAGAGTATTGATCATATAAAATTTTCTGTTTATTCTAGGAGTAGAGTGTATATAAAAATTTATGACAATTAATTGTTTGTATCGATTTAATCTTAGATTAAAATTAACAAATTTACCTTTAAGGTTACATGTACTTTATGAATAGATGTATTATGGACTTATGTGGTTGAAATAAGTGGGTCGGAAAAACTTGTAAAACAGGAACAAAGTGATCGCATAATTGAAAAACATTGCGCTTAATTTTAGTACGATTCATCAAATAAATACAGTTAAATGTAGCTAGATATAGTATTTTATTTATTTTGAATTTGAAATGGACAGCACAGTCAACAAATAACGGTAACGGTTGCATAAAGACTTCCTGCTGTGCCTTCCTCTGAAACATTATACGATAAACCAATGGAAGGCTGGGTGATACGGCATGCAGAGAACAGTTTACAGTACGAATGTTCAACATTCTAAAATAGGACATACGGATTAACAACAACGGAATTTTGAATTAACCACGAAATATAATAATTCATATGTTTGAATAATGACCGAAATATTGGATATTGTGTGTGAAAGAGAAGAAATGAATTATATGGATGCCGATGGTTGGATAAATGAAGAAAGAAAAAAAGAAATAAAGACAACAAATGAAGTCGGCCTAGTTATGGTAAGTCATACATTATACATCAACATGAATACTCGGAATTATTGTGAATATGTTACTTAACCATGTTCACAATTAACTGCAGAAAAAATGCGCAAAGTTATGACGATTGCTAAAGTAATGGAAGTAAACATTACAAATGCAACAGATATATCTGCATCATTGACATGACCTTTCCTTTTTTCTGTGTTCAAGCATAACTTGGCAATATATGCATATTAGTACCTTGTACATGTAACTAAGGCACGTAGCATCGGGTGTGGGGTAGGGTAAGGATGAGGGGGCAGCAGCCCCCCCCCCCCCGATTTTTTTTGCGCAGTAAACATTTTTTTAAAAAAAATCCATATATAAAGAGGGAAATTAAAATGGACCCCCCCCCCTTTTTTGGGGAGAATGTAAAACATTGAATTGAAAGGAAGTTGCTGTAATATGAAGTTATAGATAGATATGCTATATTCGGACCCCCCCCCACCCCTTCCCATGGATTAGGATTTTTATGATTTTGAAAGTTCCTTTTTTTCGCTTGTCAAAATGTTTTGGATGAGTTTGCCCCCACACACTTTCTAAAACGATGCTACGTGCCTGTAGCTGCTGTCATAATGTTTTTTTTAAATATTCAGTGTTTTTGGTTTTATTTGTTTTTAATGTAAGTATTTAACACGCGCAAAATAAATACTAGACCTATAGATGACATAATCATGTCTCAAAACCATCTTTTTTCAAAGAGAAAAGAACAAGAAGGTGCAAATTCTTCAGTGACTGTGTAACGGAAGGTGCACTAATCTATTCCTTCGCCTGACGTAATTAATGGGTTGGGTTAGATATTTATGATATAAAAAAATATATTCAGTGATATGCTCTCTTTGATATATACCTTTCTTACATGGCTACCTAATTTCTTCAAACATAATTGAATGATTTCAGCATCTGGATTTCACTTGCACGTTATCAAAAAGGAGATGAAAGTTTTAATGAATATGAAGTTTAATTCTAAAAATAAGATTTATGTACACTGGTACAATTTAAATTCAGTGAGCATATGCAAAGTGGTGACCAATGGAAAAGATATGTAGGGATTTCCATTGAAAAAATTATTAATCACGAGTGTAAGTAGACATAGTTATTTTTTCTATAGTTTCAGTGAAGTGAAATTTAAATATATAATGCCTAAAAACATTTTTTCATTTACTATACTTTGAAACAAAAATCATCAGGAAAATTGTGAAAAAATACAAAAGGAGACAGGAATCATTCTATTTTAACCACTATTTTCGCTTAGCCAATATTATTTACATGTAAGTGAAGTATTGTAGTTTGTTAACACGTATCAATGACGACACTTGATCTGCACGTGAAGTAAGCTTACTTTTTTAGAGGTCGGTTAACGGTTTTTAGAGATATTACGAGGCTTTTAAGGCAAAAACTTGTCTTGAGATATTGAGGGTACTAATCATATCCACATACCTTGTGAGAGGAGGATTAATCAGTTCAAAAATTAGCTTTAGCTATTAAGATTGCAACGTTTTAGCGCGTAAACAACTATAACTATTATAACTAATAGAAAAGACCCAAAGACGACATAATCATTCAAAGACAGCAATAAATAAGTAGGATGTTGCATGAATTGCATCGTGTTGCTATATTTATACTCTCTCCCGAGTTTTTGCTTCCACCACGTTTCGCTTGATATTTCAATAATCATAAATACCTCTGATTCCAAACTACGATTATCCACTAATATAAAAAATGTCCAGATTATTTGTTTTGAAACGCCCCCTTTACCGCTTCAAATTTCAATACACATCCCAAAATAGAAAGTCTACGAGGATTTTGCATTGCATCAACAAGCCCGGATGATAACGTTGAAAAATTGTGCGAGTTTTCCCGAGTACTTCCGAATGGAGAAAAGATGTAAACATTTCCCATTATAAATCTCCGTAAGAAATTTGTTTTCGTTCCTGTGAACTTTTATGAGTGAAAAATGATAATTTGTCCATGAAGATATCTTGGATATTTGTCCTTTTATCGATTTCAACAGCATTTCTTTCACAGGTACAATGTATGTGTTTTGTTTTGTTTATTAAAATCATCAAAAAGTGATGGATGCAATAACTTGGGACAGACTATAGACCCATATTTTGATACAAGCATTGCATTACAAACATTTTCTACCCATTTCACGTTCAACAAAAACCAAATAACCGTTATAATTCGGAAAATGTGCAAAATTGATCGATGGAATTTTCATTCTCCGTGTGCGCCTAGATTCCCGCCGAATGTACATCTTAAACGCCCACTTTCTTTAAAAGATTTAAAATTAATATACGCGCAAATGATTTTGTTTTGTCACTTGAAACACTCAGTAGGCCAATATGGTCATACAGTGGTAATATACACGCAAAATGGTTGAAACTTTTCTTATTTATCTCTACTAATACTGCATGAATTTTAAGAAAGACTATAAAGTAGAAAATTAATAATTCAACAACCACAAGGTGGGGTTTCTTATCATAGGGTGTGGCCAGAATCCGCGTTTTCAGGTTATGTTATTTTTTCTGCAATTCCCGCTACATTCATATAACCAATATGAATCATCAAATAAAGCATACCCTCGTTTATGTTTACATCTTTCTTTTAACAAATTGATAAAATGATTGTTAAAGATTATCTAAATCACAATGCATATACATCAGCAACATGTATATGTACATGCTTATTTCGTGCAGTTTGTGATTTTTTCTAGGTCACTGTAGGTATACATAGCTATAAATTGCAATAAAGGATGACTGCACTTAGCGTCGGGTTTTGGGCCCTTTTTGGTTGCTTCTCTTGCGTTTATTTCTTAACCTAGTATTACTTTTGTTAAAATTTTTAAGGAGTCTAGTCAATTTCCAACATGAATTCTGATTTTAGACTGTTATACATTAAGCTCTAACTATGTTTTTCCTAACAACTTTCGAAAAAAGAGATTTTTCGCTTATCTGGGCTTGATTAAACATAGATCACTCTTTCACCATAACCCTATCTATTCTATAAGGTACAGGTATACTATTTAATAGTGTTTCAACAATTAGACTACGCCCATGTAAGTACAGAAGACGTTAAAGGGACTTAAACACGATTTCAGATGAACGTTTTGTTTTTTATTTGTATGCATAAAATAGTTTTTTTGGTCTACTTTGAACGATTTACCCAGATTTGAATGTTAGAAGTCATGTTACAAACGAGATACAGAGGAAAGAAATCGTTTTTATGTAAACAAAGCTCGAGTCTTATATTTGCTTACATAAAATGTAATTTTTGTAAAGTAAAGAAATTACAATTTCTTTGACAAAATAACTTGAGGAAACAAAATAAACTAATTCAATGTGCTCATAAATAATTTTATCAACAACAAAAAGTAACATTAGATTGAAACTTATATCAATATAATACACATGTAAACAATAACAAGGCTCGAGTTTTGTTTTCAAATTTTTATTTTTATTTTTCATTTAATCCGGTATTATTGCTCTCCGGCCCCTGGATAATTGAGGGGTTGTTTAGTTAAAACATGTATTCTATAGCCATCGTCATGAAACAATACATATGTAAAACTATCTTGGCAGCAAACAAATTAAGAAATATTATTTAGTATCATGAGAGACTTGTACTATTCAACATTTATTGACAACATATTGATTATTGCGTCATTATTTGGATACTAAACTAAAACTGAGTACTTAGTTTTCTTATTGCAATTTTGTTCGTGATATCAACATTTTATTGATTATTCTAAACTTCAACGCATGAAATTAACATTGACAATATTTTCTTTCATTTTCTCTGTACTTGAGCTGATAAAATCAAGTAAAATCATTTTTGTGGAAGTTTATCATATCAAAAAGAGAGTAGATGATTTCTTTTCATTTTCATAATTATCCAGTAAAGTAATTAGTTTTGAACTTCTTTTACAGATCGCTGTGTTGGATTACGCATAAAATCCCTGTGGCACCACCTCCATCTAGAAGCCTGAGGAGGATAGACAAATTATGCGTATGTCGATAACTCGAGAACTTTTTAAAATATGACCAGAGAATAGTGTCGGTGATTTTCTACGAGAATAATCAACTAAATTATTGAAATGATAATAGTGACGGTGACTAGTTTATTTACAACACCTACCATCAATGGAAATCCTTATAAGTTTCTCCTTGGAGTTAGTAATGATAATTTTTGCTTTTATCTTTTAAAATATAATTCTGTTCTGTCATTGATAATCCCGTTAAAAAGGAAAACTTTTGACAGGAAGAGCAGGCTCCGACAAATTCATATTTTTATTTGACAGTGAAAAAAAGCTTTTGGGGGATTTTTTTGTGTGTGTGCATGCACCAGGTTTGTAATCTATTTTGGTCAACAAGTCTTCGTAGATCCACAAAGTATATGTAAATTTAAAGTGAAAGTGCTTGTTTTTAGTGAGTCTAACAAGGTAAATTTATTCCACTATTCTGCATCAGCGAAAACTAAAAATATGTTAATGTGATCTTTCTGGTGGATTTACCAACTTTCTTCTCTTGTATAAAAGCTAAAATTGTTTTGTTTGCCTAACCAATGCTATATTTAATACAGCGATTTATAAACAGTTTTTAACCTTTTAAAATTCTTGGCGAGTCCACCAATTTGGAACTCTAGTTTCATTTCACATTTCGCACAATTTTATATTCATTTGGTGGATCCACCAAGTATTAAAATAGCGACAGCATTTTTCATATTGGACAAGTTCTTAAAATTTGTTCAGTGTAGTAGTTATTGATATATTGACATATTAGAAAATTTTACCTTTTTTACTATTGGTGGAATCACCAAACAGTGTTTGCAGAAGTGCTGATTTTTAGGCATTCGATAGGTTTTTGTTTTTGTCATATGTTCTATTATTGCTTTGCTGGTGGGTTCATTCTTTGAATGAAATACAAAACTGTATACAGACAATTTCAAACTTGCTTTTTGGTGGAGCCACCATGGTCCTCTGTGAAAGAGATATTTTATGCTGTTCAAAATAATAGAATCGCCAATATCTTATTATTGGTGGACCCACCAAGTTTATTCGTAAGTGAGATATTCGATGAATAAAATTGGTGGAACCACCAGGGTCCTCTGTGAATGAGATATTCTATGCTGTTCAAAATATTGGAATCGCCAATAGCTTATTATTGGTGGACCCACCAAGTTTATTCGTAAGTGAAATAATCGATGAATGAAATTGGTGGAATCACCAATATTTTGACTGTAATTGTGGAATATGAAGGTCTAAAGATACTGTAAAATGTGCTTTTGTGTAAAAAAGATGGTGGGTTCACCAATTTATGTTGTGTTCAACGACCAAAATGAATAAAATTCATGTTCATTTCTGTTATTGCATTGTGTTCATTTTTCATTTTGCACTGAAAAAAAGAGGACACGAATAGAAAATCCTCTTTCTTAATAGAAACAGTTTCTTTAAAATGTGTTACAATTAATCTGCCAAAAGATCATTAATATTGTCGTCAATCTTATCATAAGTATAAGATTCGGTATCAGATAAATTATGGTCACTAAATTCAACAGGATTCACTATAAAACGTTTCTCTGTAGGTGTCAAATCACGTGTCCAACAGTCACACTTGTCGGCACAGAGATCACAGCATTAATGTGATATTGTCTTACTCTTTTCCTTTAAAAGTTATCACTCTTAAAGAAAGGGCTCCAACATAGACACACGTCTGCCGTCTTTTGAGGTGAAAACGTCCTTTACCTCAGTGTCAACTGTCCTCAAGTGATAGGAATTAAAAAGCCGAGGGGTTATGTAATACTACATCTTACTATCAAAATTTAGTTGTTGGATGAAGGTTGCGTCTTTGTAATCATTACAACAGGATGTTGCATCTTCTGCAACCTTTCTTGCCAAAAAAACCCCCCAATACTGCAAGCTATTTTGCCCAACTTTTCTTCACTTAACATACCAGAATCAATTGCTTCTACAAGAAAGTCATTAAGGTATTCCCTGATCGTAATTTTTATCTTTTTACAGAAATTCTCCTCTGCATAGAGGGCACAAAAATTGCTAATATATGTATAATGCTGAAAAAGTACACCAGTTTCTATGAGAGCTTCAGTTGCACTCTTCATTATGTTTTTTTTTTACCTTTGTTTTTAAACACAACAAAATCCTTCCCTTTGGAGTATGTGTCGTGCTCCTTTCCTTTTGGGTGGCATTTATCTCCTATTTTAAAGTTGTATGCAATAATTAGTAATTTCTATCTTACCTACTCTCTCATACACACACACACACTAACACTCCCACTTTTTAAAGAAAACGTTGATAGTGTCTTTTATTTGTACAAACCCATTTTGAAACGGAAATAGAATAATAAAGTATTAAAATTTCACTATATTTTACCAATAAACCACAAAATGAAATATAAAATTTGTAATTTATTTTATATGTTAGAATATTAGGAAAAGCCGTTGAATGTGTCATGTTTTTGTACAAAACGTCTTTATAGAATTAATTGTTTATCTTTGAAATGCGTATCTAAGGCACTTTAGGCAGCAAGTAGACTATCAGGATATCTTATTGAAAATAAGCACGCACTGAACGCCTTACTTTATGAGACGATGCGAACTTATATCCAAACTGCTTTTAATTGGATGATCAATGTGAACTGTTAAATGACAATTATCTCGCGAAAAGAGCATAAAAATGGCATGAAACTGAACAAACTTAAGGTGATTAGTCATAATTTTTAGCATTGATGATATTAATGACAGAGTCCATGGTCTTTTTCCTCTGTAGGAAAGCAGTCTCGAGCATCACAATGAACAGATTGTCGTCCATGAAGTGAACTCCTTTTCTCGCAAGAGAACACAGATTCTTGTAGTTATAAAATCTACGCTTCCTGTCTGTCTCTTCTTATTTGATGATTAGTGACTTGGCTGACGCAGGCAGACAAAGGAAGTTGTATTTACAGAGAAGGATAGATCTGGATGAGGTCAGGGATAACGAATTGATGACACCATCCGTCTCAAGGTAGATGGCTGTGAACTCCCACGCCTGCAGCTCCTGATACGGAGTCATGGTTTTCCAGCCTGGGGGTGACCAAGTGAGTTTGGGTCTATCTGGAGAAATGGGAAATGGTGCATCTTCCGACCAGTATCCTTGCTGTGGGAACAGATGGAGCAATGTCTCGTCCTGTGCAAAGGGCTGGTACGTGGAGGGAGGCCAGTGCTTCTGGATCTGCCAGTTCTACAAGAATGGTTCCACTTGGAATGCTGGCTGGCTCGTCGGCAGGAGTGTCCTCGGAAATTTCAGGTGGCGCTCGGAAATCAACATGAATGGCCAAAATTGGCTGGTCTGAGAGTATAAACCAGATGTTCATTGGCGGGGGGGGGGGGGGGGGTCTGGCTGGCTGTCAATGGCAGGGGGGCCTCTGGTTTGCTGTCGATGGAGAAGGGATCCTTGGGCTTGCATGGAATGGCGGAGCTCTCTTGTTGACCTGGGATGGGAGGAGGATCCTGAGGATGGCATGCACTGGACATCTTAGATGATACATAGGCTGGGGGGGGGGGGGGCAAGTTTCCTTCCTGATGCTCTGAAAGTGCTCTGGGCCAATAGCAATGACAATGGACAGCGCTTTCTTTACAGATCGAGAGGCCCCAGGAGTCGTGGAGGGCGGTGTCTGGGAAATCTACAGGACTTGATATTATAGTAATGATTCTGCCGCTTTGCCCTGGTCTTGAGATTCTGCCTGGCTAATTCATGAATAGAATGGAATTTGGTTTGGTAATAATACCATCTGGTTCTGTTTCATTTTCTGTAGATAGGGATCAAACTACAGCTTCTAGAAGTATATCTTTAGGAGTCCCTTAGGGGTCAATTTTAGGACCATTATTTTTCATTCATTCTCTATATAAATGACTATTCAAAATGTCTTAAACACTCTTCGGTTACAATGTATGCAGACGACATACATGTATCACAGGACGTAAGTGACAAATCTATAGATACGATGGAGAAAAAACTCCAAGAAGACCTCGAGCTTGGTACGGAATGGATGATTAAAAATAAACTTAGTATAAATCTTCAAAAGACGCAGTGTATGCTTATTGTCTCATCCAAAAGGTTGCAAAAATGTACAAATTGGAACATAAATTTTAGTGGTGTGAAGATTGAATTTGTGAAACAGGCAAAATGTTTGGGGGTTTATATAGATAATACCTTATCCTGGAATGCTCACATCGATTTTATTTCAAAGAAAATTTTAGGAAAACTTGCTGTGTTAAGGAGAGTGAGCTATTTTATGCAACCAAATGCATTTCAGAGGGCTTTTAATAGCATTATGTTTCCACATTTTACTTACTGTTGTTCTGTCTAGTAGTAATGTAAACAAGCAACTGTATTTAGATAAGTTAAAACTGCAGAAAAAGGCCGCAAGATTACTGTTAAATGTACATAATATTTTAACTCCTACTAGTTTTTTATTTTCTTCTTTATCATGGATGCCAATTAAGGATTTTTTATGTTTAGACAAGTGATCCTTTAGTACAAAGTTTTACACAACCAAATGTCCGATTATCTTAGTGTGTTTCGATATACAAGATGTTAATTGTCACCAAATCAGATCAAATGATTTTATGTCAAAGCTTTTATATTTTATATAAACCAGAATATCAAAAGTATGCCAAAATTTGAAGGAAGTGAAAATTAAAGTTATTATCCAATATCTTGGCTGGAAAATGAATCATTTAGCATAATTGGGGTGTTAAACATTATCCCTTTCGGATTTTGGATACAAGTAAAAAATGTAAATACAATTACATGTGGTTTGGATTTCCATGAGAAAAAAGTAATAGGTGTACATTAAAAATGAATGGACAATATTTCACCGATTTATTTTTTAATAACATGTAATGCTAACAATTTAAGAATTATTATGACTAGAGCATAATAAACACAACTTCTCAACTACAATATATCATGCATGAAAGAATTCACAAAAATTGTTTGTAATAGTTCTAAGAAAAAAAGGCTATTAATTAGTAAACATTGACTAGAGAGCATTGTACATAGACTATATGGTTATTTTTGTCCAATATATTTCTACTAGATTTAAATATGACAAGTCGACTGAATTTTAAAATTTTTCTCTATTTTGAAAAGCACTTTATGTGAACAAATGGGGAAAAAAAGGTAGTTCAACCATATTAAAAACAGGCTACTGGCTGTTCCTTAACAACGTATTAGAAAACCTAAACATCATTCTAAGTCATATATATATATATATATATATATATATATATATATATATATATATATATATATACATGTAAAAACACATGACATGACAGAAAAAAAGGAAAAACAATTCCTTTGCATCATTTTCAACAACAAAAAAATCAATCAGCAAACCATAAAATTAAGAAGGAGTATATTTTAAAACAAAAATACATATCGTATTGTCAGTTAAAACTACAACCATCTAAATACATGTTACTGGCTGTTTCTTAGCACAGTATAAGAAAACCAAAACATGATTTCAATGTGTATAAAACGTCTTGTCATATGACAAAAACAACAATCTCTTTGCATCATTTGGCAATACAGAAAAAAATAAATTGCACCTTTAATGAAGATGTTGTCTCAAGGAAATTTACAAAATAAAAATCCCCCCTGATATTCAACTGTAATGTCACTTAAATTAGACACGTCAAAAACTGTTGCTGCTGATTGCTGCCTTGAAACGAGTAGGCAACTTTTCCATTATCATAGATTGAAAACTTCATTTCTTAAGTATATTATTTTGCTATTGTATGAACTCACACAATTAACTTAATAGATGATTTTGTGTGGACAACTGTTAAAAATTCTAGTAGAGCTTTTGTTTTGGTATTGTTCAACACTTTCTACTGAAATGTTTGTTTTTATTTTTTCCAGCTATTATGAAAATAAAAAGGCATAAGATTAATGTATGGACAGTTTGATGTTCTGTTACATACTTCAGTGACCTCCCCTGGTCCTATTATCCGCCTTTCGTTCTCCGCGGTAGATGCCTCTTTCAGGTCCAGAACGGTTGGCCAATGGTGTAATATTATGAATTGCTCGGAAAGAATAACACCATGTGCTCGTACACATTTATTACGGAACTGACGTCACAAACAAGACAATACACTAAACATGAAACCATTACAAAATGGACAATAAATTTCCGGATATTACATATGGTATGGTATCGGTATTGTCCAATCCTATACAAAGTACAGATTGGACGACATTAGACAGACCAAAGAGAAAATGAAGAAACATAAAAAAGCATCGTTCACCGAGTAAGTTATTTTTTAACAAATTGAAACAACTCACCTCTCTTCTCCCGTCCCTGCTCTGCGCCTAGTCATTGTAATATTCTTCCTGAAATAATAAAATAAATTTATAGTGTTCAGTTGTTTTCTAAACATTTATGTAAACTGTATAGTGTAAAGCCTGATCTACAAATGTGACAACCCTTGCAGTACAGATTTAAAATAGCAATTTAAAAGTGTTTTGAATACACACCAACTGTCTGAATACAAAGGATAAAGCATTTGTAGAAATTGTTCTTTTATGCTTACGTTGAAATTCTTCCAAGGCTAAATGGGAATAAAATATTAATTAATCCTTCAAATGCTTGGTCAAGAATTTTCCCACTTGGATAGTGTAGCTACCTGAGTTGGATCACCAATCAATCAGTGTCACTTGACTTGAGTAACCACTCTTCAAGCCCCACTTAGAATGGGTTGTAGCTTTAAGTTATTTTGAAAAGGATTATCCCACTTAGAGCGTGTAGCAATCTGAGTTGGATCATCAACTTTTAAGATATTTTTAACTCAAGATTTTTTAAATTCAAAACTTTTGTTGGTAAGTCAATTTGTAATTAATTTTAATTTAGTTACCGATATCTGATCAAAACTAATAATTTCATTATTAGAAAGTAGTAGTAGTAAACTAATGTATTTGTCTTTATATTTGTTTTTAAAAGGTAGGTATTTCTAAATGAGTAGTCAATAACCAAATTGGAATGATTTCTGAAAAAAACCACTGCATTGTGGGGGGGGGGGGGGGGGGGGGGTAAATCCTCATGAGTGTTTTTTTCTGGGGGGGGGGGGTTTAAAGATTGAGAGTCTAAAAACTGGTGGCATCAAACATCAACATTATTTTTTGGAGTACACTTTTGATGATCAAGGTAGTCTGTATTGCATTTATTCACACTTATAGGTTTTTTTTTCTCGAAATAAATGCATATTAAAAGTAATTAGATTTCAAAATGTTTGTTAAATAATATATCTCTTTACTTTGATTGTTGTGCTTGGCGTAGAATGAAATTCTTTTTTTTTCCTTGTACGAGGCCAACTTCAAGATGTAGCCTCAATACTTGATCCAACTGCTGGGAAAAGGGATGACTTGGATCCCCATAGCTTTATGTGAACACCACCTCCTTGGTCGAGTCTAATTACTCTGTGCGTGGAGTTTTTCGATTTGAAGACATCAGAGACCTGAAACAAAATCATCACCAAAACCATAAAGTATGCTATAAATATACATCAGTTATAAACAAGAAAAATGTTTATTTAGACAAGTTAAATGAATCAATGTGAGAGTTGATGTTATTTTGCGGTTAAGAATTTCAAGGTCAAAATCTGTTTTAGATGTGTTGTTAGGACGAATAAAACGTTTATGCAGCCCAAAATAAATTTTGTTATGCTTTCCAAATGTTCAATCAATTTTAAGAATTATTTCTTTACATCCTTATGTACATTTAATTAACATTTAAAAACTTACCAATTTTCTTGGACAAAGTAGTATATGGGGATGTCGTGTTTACTGTTAAATGGGCTTTGGTATCTCTAGTGTTAATCTGATGTCTCAGAGGAGGATTGGTAGCACTGGTGGTTTCTTTTGTTGTTTCCATGGTACTGTAAGTTACCTCTAAAAAATAAAACAATAATGATATATCAAGCTTTTTGAATTCCTAAAAGTTTTACAATTATTTTATTTTATTAATTTTTTTATGAATATTTCATGATAAAGATAGTGAATAATATATACATTATATTCAAGAAAGAATTTACTTTTTTAAATGTCATATATACCCTTAGACTCGACAGTTTTGTCATTAATTAGATAACACTGCGGGGTTTTCCTTCAAAAAACCCAACATGTTTCTCGCAGCAGCTTGAGACTTTTTATTATACAATGCCAGTAAGAGTTATAACTCCTACATGTAACTCTACTTCACATTTCATAGTAGAAAAAAAGTATAATTGACCCGATTGGCCAATCTTATGACGTTAAAAGTCACGTGACTTAATCTTATTCACATTTTCTCACGGTGAAATCAAATATATTGGAGCAAAAATCGCATATGTTCTGTTTGAATGATGCATAGGCGTTATCCATCTAATTCGGTGTATATAAATATCTTCCCTGTAGAAGTTAATAGTTACTTTATTTTTTCTAATTGGCCCTTTGATCACGCGGTTGATCTCCTTTCCGGAGATTTCCATTCGACATTATAGAGGGAAATATTTAAAATATATATAATTACACTTACCATGCAGTCTTTAATCTGGAGATTTATACCGCTAGTAACAACCCCAAAGGCATCAAAGTAAAGGTGATTTCCTTTATTGGATTATGGCCAAATGGTAAGAAAACTGACAATATCAAAACACACTATTACAATTCAATCTCAAATAACATACCTAAAAAACAAACATGCAGAATTGTGACAGTTATTGGTGACCATGCTTTCTCTCTCTGTGTGTCTCTCTCTCTGTGTGGGTGTGTCTCTCTCTCTCTCTCTCTCTCTGTGTCTCTCTCTGAGGTCTCCTTTTATGTGACCTTTATTTATTTATTCTGATTTTGGTTTCTTGATCAGTTGTCTGCAATAAAAAGAAAGAGTAATTAAACATTTTGTATAATGTCATATATCAGAAACAAGGTGCATTAGTACAATTTATGTTTCAGCAGTGGGTGCAATATTATTTTTGTATATTTTTTAAATGTTACTCACATTTCTGACACATTGTTTTGTTTTCTCTTCCCCTCTATCTGTACCTTTTCAATATTATTGGTAGGGAATATCTGTTTAAGTTGCGATGATGACACATTTAGGATTGTGCCATTAACCTCGATGAGATTGCTAAAATAAGAATTTGAAATTACATGAAATGATTTCTGATATAAAATTGAAAAAAAAGAAGAAATTCCTTTGAAAACTTGAATGCTATTTTGTTTTAGTGAATTATTTACAACTTAAATTTTATTTCATTTACTTTCTTATAAAGCAAATACATTACTGCGTTAGATTTTGATGCTTTATGATTATGGTGATATATAAATCTTAAATTATACGAAAACAATTTCAATAACCTTTCAATTGTATCTATAATACCAGTTGGTAAACAAAAATGTAAACCTAACAACAATAAGAATGGGTATAAGTGGAAATAAATTTTAAACCATATATTAATATTAATTATGCATAACATATACCTTTCGAAAGAGACGGATTCCACACCTCCTCGAAATTCCTCCTCTTTTTCTGGGGCGTTTTCTATTTTCTACAATAGTACAAATTTAAATATATGAGTCAGGGGGTACTATATTACGATAAATTTATTTTTTTATATTTGATTGATAAGATTATAAAGAAAATCGAGATCGGCAATTAAGATACAGATTATTTATCAACAAGATAAACATATTTTAAAATTTTAGGTACGAGTTAATTTACGAGTTAACCAAGAACTTAACACTACTTTCTTAACCAAAAACGCGGAATTAAAATTTCCGGAAAAATCAATTTTTAAAGTCTAATATCGCTGTAGTGCATTGTCCGATTTAAAAACGGTTTTCAGTTTCGTAATCAGCATGAAAATTACCGTAAGATACGTTTGTTTAATTTTTAAAATTAAAAAACATGAAAATTTAAAAAAATGATTTTGCTTCCGGTTTCGACCGGAAGTGTCCGAATTTAGTTTCCAGTCTTATGTCATAAGTAAAATGATAGGTCTACCTTTTCTATTAATTTGATAGCTTTATCTCAAGTCAAAAATGAGAATAGCTCCGGACAAAATCACTTTTTAAAACGTGATAAAAGTCAATATCTGACGAATTTGATGATGTCATCAAATAATTTTTTTAATTCATAGAGTTCTTTTAGATACACATAAAACCTGTAAATTTCAAAGCAATCGATGCAAGCGTTTTTGAAATATTTGAGTTGGAAAAAAATAAAAAGAATAATAAGAATATGAATAAAAAGAAACCGCAGAAAAGCACTTATGAAAATAATAATTATGATAATAGTAATTATAATAATAACTAGACACGATCTCGTTGCGAGCAACGAGGAGGTCTTCCGTCCGATTTTTAGAAGAGGAAATGACCTTGCCTTTTATCTTCATCAACGAAACATATCAGGAAATGCAGATGTGATCTAAAAGAGCGATGGATGAAGGATTATACACCCCGTTGGATCCCTAATTTAGGGACCAGCCACATTTGATTTCATATCAAATAAGAGGTCTTTTGATTTCGATACATTTTGTGTAAAAAGTTTAGAAATTTGTAACCGTTCTTGAATTATCTGGAAGAGATCATGGGAACGGATAACAAACAAGTTTTGGTTGCAGATTGTTAATCACATTTTTTAGCGTATTTTGTTTAATACTGCTCCTTAGAATTGCTTTTTTTTTAATTTTGGGACGTTGATGATAAGTTTGGACTTTTGACCCCTTAAAATCCCTTATTACATAACATAGGAGTAAACAATTTTCATGTATAGGTACATAACATTTCGATTAACATAATTGCTTCCGTAATGTATTACAAAATATTTCACAATTAAAAGTTATGATTAAAAGACTTTAGAACTCTATCGGCTCCTAATTTGAATAGCCAGCCCCTTTTTCGTGATATAAAAAGAAAGCTCTTGGCATTTTAAACACATTTTGTTCAACAAGTATGTAGAAATTATGTACCGTTCTCGAGATGTCTGGAAGAGATCGTTTTAAGGGCCGACCCTATAACTCCTTTTAGGGACCGGATAACAAAAAAATTTTGGTTGCAAACTGTAAACGATATTATTTGGAGCATCTTTTGTTCAACATTGATTTTCAAAATTTCTCTCCACTTTCAGATATATAAGATCAAAATTTCGGACTGCTGGCCCCTTAAAATCCCTGAATACGTAACAAAGGAGTAAACAACTGTCATGTATAGGTACATAACGTTACGATGAACATAATTGCTTCTATAAAGTATTACAAAATACTTCACATTAAAAAGATATTATTAGAAAACTTTAGAGCCCTTTCGGCCCTTAATTTAAAGGGCCAGCCCCTTTTCCCCTAATGTCAAATGAAAGTTCTTGACTTTTTAAAGTTGTTTTGTTCTATAAGTCTTAAAAAAATACTTTTTTGAAAAAATATATTCAAAGAAAACCACAAAAAAATCATGACGCTTTTTATCTCAATTTTTAAGCTCAGGCGAGCTTCGGTGTTTTTTGTCACAGAACAATGAAAATGCTTCTGTCATATCCACAAACATAGGTCTATAAACCCTGAAAATTTGAATCAAATATCTGTTTTCGTTTAGGAGAAAATCACCGGACAAGCCGACCCTCTAAAAATCGTAAAAACGTCAATATCTCTAAAACGGAAATGACGTCATCAATATAAAAAATTTCCAATAAGGTTCAGATCAATATGTGTTAGTTCTGAAAGTTTCATTAAAATCAGCCAAGCCGTTCCCGAGAACTCGCGTGCACAAAAATGCGTAAGAAAAAAAAGGAATAATAATAAGGGAAACAGAAACAAAGCAATAACAAGAAGGTCTTCCGTTGGAAACGGAAGACCTTAATAATAATAAAAATAAGAGCCTTCCGTTAAAAACGGAAGATTCTAAAAACGATAAAGAAAAAGAAGCAATGCTATAACACTAAGGTTTTTTTTTTAATGAAATATCTTTACTATATTCTTTGACGTATTTTAGATTTATCAAAATAAATATTAGTTATGACTACTTTTAAGTATTTAAAGCCTCCATAAAGTATTCATACATATATATATATATATATATATATATATATATATATATATATATATATATATATATATATATATATATATAAGGAACAATTACTTCAAATATAGTAGAAGGGGTGGAGTTGAAGGCCAGTTGACCTCGGAATTCATTTTCTGCCTTAATGGCAATGATGTTATAAGTTGATTCTGCTTCGATACATGAGTCTTCTGCGATAGTTCCCCAGAGTGTTAAGTTCGCGGTCCGGTTTTCTGAGGAAATCTGAATCTCCCTGCGAGATTTAGTTATCTTGGCAACGTCTCCGATCTGCAAGGTTATTTCATGAATTAAAATTAGAAGTACAAGCAATACTTGAAACAGTTAGCAATAATTTAGCTACTGATATTTATGTAATCTGATTAAAAAACTAAACTTTTATTTTTAAAAAAATATAAAAAGTATGTATTGTATTATGTACCTTTGTAAGCATTAAAAACTACTTTCATTTTTAACAAATAAAAACTCTTAAAGCTAAAATTTAAAGGCCGCTGCAAAATTGTGAATATATATATACATATATATATACAGTACCCGCAACGTTATTTTTTACAAGATAAACGATAGGATAGGATTAACGCACGATAGAACAGTATACACGCACGAAAGGATAGGATTACCGCACGATAGAACAGTATACACGCACGATATGATAGGATTGATACACGATAGGAGTAGTATGGGCGTCTGTTTAACCCCCCAAAACAATGGGCTATTGTTTAAAAAAGAACAATGGGAGAACAATGGGGGAGTATCGATTGGAGGCAGTTGGGGACCACCTGCCCCACCTCTCCCCCTAAGATTTTTAACCCCCCAAGACAATGGAGATTTATAACCCCACAAGACAATGGAGATTTATAACCCCACAACACAATGAAGATTTTTAACCCCACAACACAATGGGTATTGTAGGGGGGTGGGGGTGGTCACCCGACCCGATATATGTAGACCACCAAAACACAACGGTGTATTGTATAGAGATGACAAAAGCAAGTATTTGTCATTGACCTTAACAAAGAGGAAAGGGAAAGGAGACCTGAGTGTAGTAAAACTGAACGTGTACTTTTAAAACAGGGTTAGAGTAAGGACACGATCCTATGAATGAAAATGGAGTAGATTGATTACCCGAGCGTAGTAATAGAAAATTGATATGGAGTGAAAGGTGTCCTTTTAAATATACAGAGAGGAAACTATGAATGAAGATCGGCTAGATTTGAATATCGGTGTTGTTTGAGTAATGATACGGAGATTGGGTAGACTTAAATCTCGTTGTCGCTTGAGTAAAGATACCTGAACGTAAATGTCTGAGTAAAGATGCCTGAACGTGAATATTTTTCTATCTATCTTTTTCTTTCATTCTCTATCATGTTTTAACCTAAGGGACACGGTTGCGTGAGAAAATTCCACCTTCTGTCAGTTTGAAGCAATCTCGACCAATTGTAATATTGTAGAAAATGCTGCTAGCTACAAGGAATGTTTTTTCTGTCTATCTTTTCTTTCATTCTTTAACAGGTGGTTAATCCTGAGGAACTCTACTGCGTGAGAAAACACCGCCCCCTGTCAGTTTGAAGCAATCTCGACCAATCGCAATATCGTAAAATACTGCTGACTACAAGGAATGTAACTTCGACAATTTCATTTTCTGACCAGCTCGATCGGACCAACATGGACACGAACTGTCGGTTAATTAACGGCCGTGCTGTGTGCCCGCCAGGTAAATAGCGGTTGCATTACATGTGTTCGAAATGATAATACGGTCATATATTTTTTGATGAAATATTTATGATTCTGTTTTATTTTCAGTGCATTTTATCACTCTAAGAATGCGGGACCAGGAGTCCGATGAATGTAAGTCATTGTTTGTTGAGTTGGTTTTGTATTAACATTGTTATTTATTCGTGTTCTTGTTATTTATTCGTTTTGTTTGTTTTCTTGTTTTTTTGTTTTTTTCTTGTTATTTTCATTACAAACGCCGAAGGATAGTACTTTGGTATTTTTGCTCATGTATATTGTTTCTAGTTGTTCGTTTACTTCAGATACAATCCCTCATCGTTCAACCTCGACGAGCATAACGATTGACAGTGAACGGACACGCGTGTTAATCCAACCCCTGGTTACTACCCTGTTATGCACTTGAGTATTCACCCCCTAGCATAACCACAAACATCAATCTATTCCCAGTCTCGTGAACATTGTTCCATTGTCCTTTCTACTTAGGTCAGCACACACACTACCCCCCCCCCCCCCCCTCACTACTCAGGCTAGTACACATACTACCTTCGCCCCCACCTGTAATACTACTTGTGTTAGACATCCCCCCTTTCACTTCTTAGGTAAGGAACCTACTACCCCTCACCACCCCCTCTCCCACTACTCAGACTAACAGCCAGACCTTCAGGAACACCAATCATTCAGTAATCAAAGTAATTATGTTTATCTTTTTTAAAACTTATATTTATCTGATTAATAATTGGTTTTGCATGGTTTTATTCTTTCAATTTATTCCATCATGTTTTAATTATATATGTTCAAGAAATTTTCCTTTTTCACATGATGTATTAATACCTGACACTGAAAGTTTTGTGTATGTAAGAAATAAGTCAACTAATGATTAAAAAAAGTGTATTGATATTCTTATTATATTAAAATACATTACTGTATTGATTTCAACAAGAAAATAGATCAATTTTCATTGGGTTTTTTTTATTACAGCTCTAGACATCAGTATAACGTCATTGGTTCTGGCCCTCCTCCTCCTGCTCGGATGGATAGCAAAGAGGCTTATGAGACACTGCACCCGAGTGAGGAGGAGGAGCAGAGGATTGGAAACTATTCCAAAGGAACGTGTATGTACTTATTTGTTTTATATTAATATTTTTGAAACTCTTAAATCATTCATTCTGAGTCATATTAATTTCTTCCCAGTAAAAAATTTTGTAGCATAGATACATACTTATGTCTTTTGTTTTATACATAGTTTGAAATGGAACCCCGTCAAGGGATCAACCCACCGCCCCAAAGACCAACTGCACCATCCCCGCCACCCCAAGCTAGGTCTCTACCAGAGCCACCCCCGCGGGCGCCTCCAGCCAGGTCTCTGGCACAGCCACCACCGCGGGCGCCTGCGGGGGGGGGGGGGGGAGAGATATAATCTCCGCTCAGCAAAGAGGTAATTCAATGTTTAAAGTTCTCTCTCTCTCTCTCTCTCTCTCTCTCTCTCTCTCTCTCTCTCTCCAATACCAATGTATTTTTTTTACATGAAAATATGAACAAGCTCTTAACATTTCTCTTTCAAAATATGACGAACTGTATTTTTAATTTTCATTTTTTTTTCAAAACCAATTATTATGCATATATATATATATATATATATATATATATATATATATATATATATATATCTTTTTTCTCTTTAATTTCAGACCTAGGACAGAGTAGATGGGGCCAATCGGCAAGGTCTTCCAAGAAGAAGATTGTTTTTTTTTAAATAATTAAATTTGTATTTACATGATTTCAGTATTTTCTTCTTTTTTGAAATGAACAGGAAGGAATGTCATGCGCGGATCCAAGAAAAAAAATCGAAAGGAGGGGGGGGGGGGGGTGTGTGACAGTTATTTGAATTTACCTGGGGATTTGAGGTGTGTTTTTTGAAATTTTATAATATAATTTTTAAAAAAATGGAATTTTGAAGGGTATCTCTGACTCGTCCCCTCCTCCTCCTTTTCTAGATCCGTGCATGAATGTTGCGTAGTGATCCGTCCGCAAGTCGTAAAATTATAAGGTTAACCCTCCTAGTCAAAGTTTACCAATCTTCTCGTAATTGAATCATTGATATATGATAAAGGGAAAAACACATTTTTAAAAGATCACATTGACAATTTATTAACATTAAATTGTACAACAGTTATTTCTTTTTTCGTCCACGCAGTCCTGTGATCTGAAATATAAATTGTTGTAAAAAGTCGTTACGAATACTACAAAACAATTATGAAATGAGAGACACTATATGCAATTTAAGTGAATCAACTTACACAGGGATCTCGTCGGACTCTGAGAGGTCTCTATCGTTGCAATGAAATAAAAAAAAAAAACAAGAAAAAGTTTTATATTAGAAACAAGAGCGAGTATTAAAAATAATATGGATTTTTTTTTTTTTTTTTTTTTTTTTTTTTTAGATAATTTAGGTAGTGTATAAAAAAAAAACTTACAAGGGAATTGCTAGAACTTCCGAACTGAGAAAAAAAATAAAAATAAAATCTTAGTGAAAAACAACCCCAATTGTTTCCCTTAGTTGAATTCTTTTAGAATATGAAAATTGATAGTCTATACGAAACAAAGAAGATTAAAACCTACGACGAATTGATGATGGCGGAGTCTGCACTGTAAAACAGTATATTAATATTTATAAGTTTTATGAAATAATTGGAATTAGTTTTTTTGTTTTATTTAATATTTAAATTAAAAAGACTTGTGAGCGATAAAAAATAAATAAAAATAAAATCTAACCCAATGGGCGACAGTTCCCAGTGAAGGGAACCGTCCTCTCCCCGGTTAAGTCTTCTTGGTTTACTGAGAAAAGAGAGATAACTTATAAATAGTGAAAATATTAGATATATTTACTATGAGATCAGATTTCTCCTTTCCCCTTCTGAAATTATTGTATTAATTAATATTACACTTACCAATTGTTTTTTGGGGCCCTAGATGTTGTATTGGGTCTTTTAAAAAAAATCTTTTATTTAGCGATTTTGAAAGTTTATTTTAATTATCAATGATTTTTCATATAACTGATATAAAGAATGTATGAACTTTAGGATTACCGACCCACTATTACTGCCGATAATTGGTGTCATTATAAATGAAACAAAAAAAGGATTATTTCAATTAAATTAAACTAAAACCTAGTCATGTTCGAACTGCAAAATTTAAGAAACTGTGAAAAAACGATATGGAAAAATATTGAAACCTACAATGCTGGGGTTGGATGAACCTCCTCCAATCCCCCCTCGTCTACTGTGTCTTAAAAAAGGTAAACAGAAATTTAAATAAATGAACAAACTTTTTTTTTAGAAGTACGGGAACACTTGTAAAAAAAAAAACAAAATCGATAGTTTGTTAGCGAAAATAATTTTTATTATTATCTAAAAAATTACTTACAGGCAAGGACACTCGTCCACCCGGTGTAGAGCTCTACCAGCTCAATTTTTTTTTGCAAATGCAGGAACTAAAACATTTTAATTAAAATTATCTTTAATCTAAAGTAAACAGGAATAATATTATAGTCATAAGTAAAATGAATAAAAAATTACTGACCTTGCCATTGGGATAACTATTCCGATCAGGAAATAAGGTGAAGTTTTCCAAATCTTTCATTTTTTATATCCGGGTTTTTTTTAAAGACTGACTTATGCTGTAAAATTGATTGGTTAAAAAGTATAATGAACGAAACGAACATGAATGCTGGGGGAGGGGGGATACGGTAAACAACAAAGAGAGGGATTCGGAGGATCCACCCTACACCAAAAAATTAATATAGTCGTTTTATTGATTTTTATTTTTTTTCATTTTGGTTGACGACACCAAAGGGTACCCCCCCCCTCACGCGTTTTTTTTTTCTCTAAATCATATAAGAAGTTTGTAATAGAATTATGTCTAACTTATGAAATATTGAAGTGGTATTTATTTAACGAAACAATAGTAGATTGTCTAATGGTGTATGGAACCTCTGAGTTTCTCTCTCTCTGTCTCTCTCTCAACTGCTAGTCAAACTGTCGGGTTCTGTTTTTTTAAGCAAAAGTCAGAGTGTCATTGATGTAGGGGTTAATAAGCTTTCTTTTTCCCTAACAATATTTAGGTCATTAAGGTACAGAAACCAATGGGGTATTGTTATCTAATTGAGTGATAGGGGCACGCGAGTAAATGTCATATATTGAGTTTATAATATAGACATTGTGGAAATTCAAATATCAAAGTCGAATGACACTGTTATAAAATTTGGTGGCCGACTATTCTAGCTCTACCTTTGGTTTCAATAGATCTCTACTGCGTGTAATTGCCATTAATCACAATCATTGTTTTATTTCTTAGGATGAGTCTGTCTCAACACACTCCTCAGCGAGTATGTAATAACATAATGGGCATAGCGACCAGTCCTTACGTACGTGCATGTCCAGTAAAAGCACAGGTCGTCCAGATAGAGTGTCAAACCAATCAACTTGTTTTAGATTTTACGGTGAAACAATTTATGATTCATGGTGAATGTAATGACATAGAAAACTTCAAGAGACTCTGCACCGATCAAGTTGAGGAAATAATAATGCAAAGAAACGGGAAAACTTTTGATTCCTCAGGTGTTTATTTTACAAATAAATAACGGTTAAAATAGGTCGATTATTGTTTGTTTTGACATTAAAAAAAACAAAGACAACAACCAAAAAAACACCTCAAAATACAATTTATAATATTTTCTAATTTAGTACGGTTTTTGTTGGGGGGGGGGGGGGGGTTGTTAACAATCAACCAATTGCACAATGATCACATACTTTATTTGGTTACGTATACACGGCTCTGGGTTATTTGATCTGAATATCACCTGCCTGACACGCAATACTGATAATGTCTTTTGTACTTTTTGTGCAAAATTTTATCAGAATCAAGCACGCTACACAAAATAAACTAAATGGGCAGGTGGTTCGTAGAGCTACTGATGTTTTTTTTTGGTGAATATCATAACTCCGTCGTATTTATTTTTTTATTTTAATTACAAATGAGTTGACTTTTTTTTTAAAAGGGGCATGGTCACGATTTTGGTCAAAAATTATTTTTTTGATTTTAATGTTTACAATGCTTCAGTAAGGCATGTTTAATAGAATCTGAGTGTCATTTGATGAGTTATAAGTGAGTTACAGAGCTTACAATTCTTTGCAATGTAAACAAAGTTTTTGTATACATTATGAATGTTGAAATGAAAATTCCAGTTTTAGACCTAAAATGAATGTATTAATCGTTAGGAACTGTTCAATTATGCTTTAAATGAATAATAATATAGACAAACCAGCTTGAAAAAGATTTTACTGGTATATTGAACCTATGTAAACAAAAACAGGGCACGAGCCTTGTTTACATGACGAAGAATTGTGAGCTCTGTATCTTGCTTAAAACTCAACGACTGGCACCCAAATTTCATTTTATCATTAGAAATGCATTCCAAAAGTATTGCGAATAATAAAACCAGAAAAATAAATTTTGACCAAAATCGTGACCATGCCCCTTTAAATTACACAATACGTATCACATTCTAAGTCAACCTTTCCTTTGTTAGAGATTTCAACTATGACTCCATTATCTTCGACCTTGTCGCTATCTGTTACCCTAAACGTGTGGAATTATTTTTTTGTGTTTTTTGTTTATTTGTTAACATTATTTATTATCGTTTTTATTATGAAGTGCAATTAAAGTTTTAACACTCTCTCTCATATTCGTCTGTATGTCAAAATAATAATATATAGCCTCTGTAATGTACTTCATTGTGACCAGGTCATTTCGGTTTAATTGGCACTTTCCTCCCTCGTTTACCCTTTATTTCCACTCTGATGTGTGAATGGCATAGAGTCTTTTCAAATGCATTGAGTGTATTTAACACAACATTATCCGGTTTCCCACTGCCAATTTTGATAGCTTCTGAGAATGCTGACAATGTCATACGCTCTGCTTCCCCACTTCTTCTTCTGTTAAACAGTATTACTTGAGCAAGGCAAATTTGGGCTAACTCTGCATAGAGATGGGGATTGTCTTTGACTTCCAAGCACACCCTTTTTGCTTCTGTGTCCAAATAAATGTTCAGTTTTTTGACATCCTCAACAAGTGGTATAAGCATTGGTTTGTTATATTTCTTCTCATGAAGCGATGACAATGCCTGAGATGAAATAATATCAGTCAAGTCGAAACAAAAGTATCTGCAATTTTAATTTTGTCATCATTATTTTCTTTCAATCGGTTGTACGACATGCGATTTATGTACCCTTTACAAAATGATTAAAATCGCCGAATTAATAAAAAAAAACGGGGCACATCCCGCTTTGGCGATTTAGTTCATCCAGTAAATATTCCAGCTATGTGAATCTATATCTGTTCTGATCCATACTGATGATTCGTTTTTAATAATGATAATCCATCATCAATTTTTTACTTACATTGTACCTTAAAAAAACGATATGTAACAACTTGTTGCGATGACCCCCCCCCCCCCCCCCCCCCCACACAAACACACACTTTCTTTCCACAGTTGAAATATGGCAAATCTATTTTTAAATCAGGGTTACACACGTGCATGGGGAATCTCCCTTTTACCGAAAACACTTGCTCACTATTGCTCATTTTAACGCATGTTACATTTCAATCAATTGTAAATGTACAGTACCGATCAGACCCAACCGAACACCAGAGTAAACCCCAGGTTTACTTTTTTGGCTTACTGTGAGTTTACTTTTTGAAAATGTTGGTCTACTCCGGGTTTACTTGGATATTGCTTTTGAGGTCAACAGTATGCACTGAATTGTGAAGCAGACCCGTCTTTTATTTTACCATCCTACTGCCTGTAATGTTTGCCCCTTGTGTATTCCGAATACACAGTAAGCATCTGTTTTAAGGGGTATAATTCTAACTAGGTTTACTCTCTGTGTCCACTCTGAGTTTACTTTGGGTTTACTCTGGGTCCACTGTAGTAAACCCAGAAAGTAAACCCAGGGTTTAGTTTGGGTTTACTTTCTCTTAAGTTGGGTCTGATCGGTACTGTAAATAATGACACATTAAACTTCCCTCGATTGATCTTTTTTATGAAAATTTTTGATATTGCTTGCTCTTGTTACCGGCACTGTTTAGGAGATGGTAACTTTTAAACTTTAGATATGCCTGACGTCATGACATCAGACAATAAAACGTCATTTTACTCCGAATCCTCTATTTTGTTGACAAACAGCTTATTTACTAAGTCTTCCAAATTAATTGTCACGGCATCGGAAGTTTTTTTTCTTAACAATGTTGTTGGAAACAGCGAAGGAATCTTCATGTTTATCCGAGTCGCCAATTTTGTTTACTTCTACGTCATGTCCGCCCATGTCTTATCTTGGCCTTTTTGACGCGTTATTAGAAACGTTGTCGGCCTTTCTTGTTGTATTTTGTTTTCCAACCAATTTAGAATCACTGTCATCTGCCGATTCTGCTTGCACCTGAATCAAGTTTTTTATTGCGTCAAAGGATATCTTCATGGCCATCATAGCCGAATTTTGATCAACCATGAATTTTTTGAACATGGTTTCGGTAACAAATTCAGTGTTGTGCACACTATGTTGTTCCGTGCACACATCATCTTGCGTTGTTGGGTAAATAGTCGTGCCAATAATTCTTGCAAACTAATAATCTTGATTCCTTTTTTTTCTTTACCTTAAGAAGCGGTAAGTAGGGGAGGCAGTGGACCCACTTCTTTTGTAATCTAGGAAATGATTGTGTAGTTTCACTTTTCTTACTCTTTAATTCCTCTAAAGAAACGAAACCAAAGAAAAGTGTGCCAACTATATTACTACATGTACACCTGCAACAAACAGAACTGAACGTAAACACTGAATTTAAACTAACAAAATTCTATGCATACATTCTAATATTTATGTTTATATTAAATTGGCCAAATAAGTGCATTTCAATATGTTGATACAGCTACAAACAATAAAGAGTATTAACTACATGTAAATTACAGAAACAAAACAGAAATTTCTCACTGACCAAACAAATATTACACGTAATATCTAACGAATCGTCAATAGGAAGGATGCATTATCTTGTCTTAACCTGTACACAAGAACACCTCAAGGCAAATTCAGGTATGGTCATTCTACCTTTTCAACAGCTGCTTATTTTGTTCAAGAGTTTAATCGACCAAAACTCAGGATTCGGGTTTTTAACTGGATGTATGTAGAGGCAGACACTACAAATACCACAGGAAGGCTGAAAAGGCATAAGTCTTAATGAAATGTCAATTCAACAAAGCATTAACATTGTGAGATCACGTGACAATCTCTTACTAGTAGGATTCAGGGATATGGGAGATGAAACAAATTCAGTTAAGACGATTAAAGAAAAGAAATACCAACAAACCCCAATCAGTCACATTTTTCAGCTTTTGTATTTGCCCTTTTTGTGAGTCAACAAGCCAGTATCAGTGATTTATAGAGTGGGACGCCCTATAACCTGTCTACATGTGGACAAATACCCGCTGTCCAACAAGATTTACGCGCGAATATGTCAACAATATTGTACAGATCGATATAAGGCGGTTCCATATCAGTTTTTCAAAATTCTCCCAGACAGAAAAACAAAACTAACAAAATACCACAAGGCTCTTTTCAAAATTTATTGTATTATTATACCCCCCGCAAACAAAGTTTGGGGGGGTATATAGGAATCACCTTGTCCGTCTGTCTGTCTGTCTGTTTTGGAAATATATATACATGGATTTTGTTGTTCAACTTTTTGTTCGTTCCCGGCATTCTATGCTTGTCGTGCATTTTGTATCCTCTCTGATTTCCATGTTGAAAAGTTTATTGTTATCTAAAGGTGAGTGTACAGTTGTAAAGAGCAATATTTTTGTTAAATGTCCCTATACTAATTGTTTCTACAGAGAAAAGTACCAGGGAAAGAGCCAATGCATTTAAAACAATGAGATTTTAAGTTTTGAAGTTTTTTATCCAAGAATTGAGTGATAGACATGTGACAGGTTTGAGGAAATGTATAAAGGATTCTAGAAACAACTATTAATGGACTGAAGCTTTTGAGGTGAAGAAAAAGGAAATGTTTGTTTTAGGTTTTTATGAATCTGTTACTGAGAGCTCTGTCTTATTTTTGCACTACCTTTTCATTATGGTATTTGATTAAAATGCTGTAATTTGTGTAATTTTACTGTAAGTTGTGTATTTTTACTGATAGCCATGATATATTTAGGTAAATGAATAGATAAAGTCAATACATTATATGCCAATTAGGCAATAGTACTTGGTTAGCTAAGATTGTCCATAAATTATGATTCCTATATACCCCCCAGACTTCGTTTGCGGGGGGGGGGGGGTTAATAACACGTATAGTACTACTCGGTGTCAAGTGGGAGTTGTAATAAGTTTGCCTAAATAACACATGCGCAGCTGCTCCACTCCGTTCTATTATTAGGGATTCAAAAATTAGGTTCATATGTGGTTTAGTGCGCAAGTCGGAAAATTTCTTTTTTCGGGCTGCCGAAATTTAACTTTGCTCTCGGTAGAACTGTAGTTCAAGTGGGTGTCGAATGTCGTTGTGACTTTATCTCGGAGTTTGCGTCACCGAATAAGGTTCGACAAAAATTGTGGAGTCTCATTTTCGATGGTTTCGCCAATCTCGGTTAGATCCAATTTTCTACAAACAGAAATTATTCTCGGTATGTTTTTATTCTATAGATTCATGTACATGTATCGTATCAGTGCTGATCTGTTCGTGATCGGCTTCGGCCGATCACTGTTGTGTCCATATGAGGCATCCGGCAAATGCCAAAGTTTTCATGAAAATGAGAATACGATACACATTCACATCTGGTACATTGTATACACGTTCCGAAGGAATTCAATTTATTTAGACGCCTTAAAATTTCTAATACCTTCAATAAAATCAATTATGTACCGTAATTAAGAAAATATGGAATGTGTTAAATCGAAACTCCTTTTAACAAGGTAACAATTTTTTTCTGTGTCTTGCATATATAAATCGTACGTAGAAGAATTGGATTACATAAATATCAACTTCTATGTTAAGTAACTTTGTTTAGTATTTTGTTATGTATTATCTTCATTTCTTTTTAGTTAATTTTCTTTAACTAATGATATAAGAATATTAGTTATTTAGACAAATTAAATGTGTTTGAATCCTTTAAGATATTGTTTACTCGTGAAAAATAGAACAGCGCATGGCTACTGTACATGTCGCCTTTCGATAAAACACAAGCATATTGTGGTACAATTTACAGCAAAACGTTTTCTTAGAAATTAGGTTTGATTTTGATTGTTTAATGGTTTAATATCGTTCGTTTTATCGTTATCTTTGGGTATCGTGAAAAATTAGTACGTTAGTGACCGTCCGTGTATCGTGCGTGATCGTTCGTGTATCAGAATCGTGCGTGTCGTTAGTCAACAATAACGTTGCTACCACTGTATATACAAATAGTCCCATAGCATTCAACTTGGTTGATTCTTCTCTGTATAAACTTCTGCACGTACTGCGTTTTCATAAACAAGCTTTTTACTCTTCTAAAAAATGCATCAAAATGATTACTAGTATACGTGCTTCATTTGAATAAAATATGTGGTTGAAGTTAAAGCATTTACTTAGTACTTTGCCATATTTCTTAGATGTATATGCATTGCTAAGTCATTGAAAACTTGAAGACTTCAATTTCGATGTCAAGCACGGGATAGCTGCTAAAGAGCTAAAAATAAGTGGGCTTTTTAGGCAATATAAGTGGGCTTTTTAGGCAATATATATATATATATATATATATATATATATATATATATATATATATATATATATATATATATATGGTTGTGTATGTGCATACATATGTGTGTAAATATATAAATTATCACATGCATATGAGAGGGAGAGAAAGACTTCCTTAAAAAAAACTTATCTTTAAATCTGCATGCAGTTGTTTTTTTTTTCCGTGGTTTCGGAGCATCTTTTAAGTTCCCTAACACTTCTTTTTAGGTCTTTACATTCTTGTACTGCAGTATTACATATGGCAAAAATAAACAGGAACGGTCGTGAAATTTACGACTTTATAGCTGATAACTTTACAGCTTTGAATTAAAAATAATTAAAAGAAATAGTTACTGGTATTTTGGAGGGACTTACAGGTGGGGGCAGGAGTGTTAGTGAAAAGCAGTATTTTCGTCATCCCATCATTACCAAGGCGTGTTTGGCTCAGCCCGACCTGATGGGATTAATTTAGAGAAGCTGGTTTAGATGTGCACTGGTCTCTACTTCTGTAAGGAAGTTGTGTCTCTAAGACGTGAATGGACACACGCCGCACTTATCCCCATCCTTGTGGCAAGCCCTCGCCTTTCCTCGGTGGCTAGGTTCTAGGTCAGGGATCCATTGCAGCCTGTATTCTGCTCTTGATGGCTCCGAAAGGTTTGGTTTCACAATGCACCGGTCTTCCCCAAGTGCAGTAATCTATCAGAATCTGCTCTGCAATATTTGTAACTGATGTCTACATAGTGTGTAACTGTATGTGTTGTGAAGGTGGTGAACTTTTTTTTAGAGTAACCCCCCTAAACTAGATGTAAATTTTTAAAGATTCTTGAAAAAAATATTATTTTACATAAACTGCATTGAAACCAATTTTTCTGGTACATATGAGGTGAATGATTTTTAAATAATGTTTAATCACTCCAGATTACATGCAGTGACCGGTAGCCACTTTTAAAAAAATTGGACATGATTTATGTAGCAAAAGATGGGGCTCAGAGATAAGGGATGATTTGTTCATCAGCTTTTCAAATATAAATAATTCATAAGAATACAAATTTTTAGTACAAACCAACACATTCATTTAAAGGCATAATGTATTTTTATATCTATATATACCAATATTTATAATAATAGTATAATGATCAGAACTAATCTATATTATATTAATTTATCATAGGTACTAGAACACATGTTATATGTGTTGGCTATATATATTTAAACCTGTAGCCATTGGCTACTATTTATAGCGGATAACCTTTAGAACAGGTATTCAAGTTAAGCACGACTTTCACTCATTAGGAGCATTTTCTTTGACACATTTACACAATCCCCACCCACCCAATTATTTAGTGACATTTAAAATCGAAGGACTGTGCTCTATAAAATGTAAATTGTTTTATTTCAGAAAGAAGTTTGAAGAATCTTTATATGTATTTGTACGTGTAAATAAATACAGCAAATAAGCGCTTCCTTCACTAATCATGTGTTTTGTTATTATTGTAAATAATTTATGTTCGGTTGAGTGGAACGAAGAAGAACATAAGTGTACTACCTTGGTTATGAATTGTGCAAAATTTATTTTTAAAACATTTTTTATTACCAGCTCTTAATTACCTTTTCAAGGTTGGTAATGAATTTTCAATTCTAAAACGTTACATAATTATGGAATTTTTTTTTTTTTTTTAGAATGAACTGATTACCCTTGAATTGGTCATTTTTTTTTAAAAATTAAAAATCATGCAGCGTTTTAAAAACAGAACTACAAAGAGATGACAAATTTCAATATAGTGAAAGGGGGGGGGGGTGATCTGATATATCATGGAAGAGTTTTCTTGAGAAGCAGATTTGATTGGACAAAAGAAGGAAAGAGTGTGAAGTTAAAAACCGTCGTAAGCAAAGACAAAGATGCATTTTTAGGTGAGTTCATTGTCACGACAGCCGTCGTTTGTCCAATTAGTCAAACAATAAAACACACCAATAATTAGTTATTACAATCTTTATTTAGAAACATTAAATCAATAAAAATCTAGCTGCAATAATGTAGCCCTCTCCCGATTTTTTTTTTTTGGGAGAGGGCTACAACTCCATAGGATCTCCGTAATGATGCAAGTGCGGGAGTGATTCACTCCCGCAACGATTTCGTCTCAAATCGTTTATAAATGACAATAACATTTGCATTTCTTATCTGAACTCTAACGTTGTAGATGTCTATGGCATAAATTAATCCAAAAATATCAAGTATAGTCCATATATCGGTTACTTTTCGTGTATGTCAACGACGAAAGTTGAATTTGTCCGCCATGTCTACTGACCTTGACCGGTTTTATTTTGGGACAGCCAATTAGAATTCAGGAGCGGATCTTGAACTGAATATAGGAATTCCCCTATTATAAACATAATTAACGCGGTAAATATGAATTTTCCATTATATACAATTTCCTTAAATGATGTTTTAGTGATATAACGAGGTAAGATCAATTATTTACACTGACATTCACGTTATCAAGCCCATCAAAACTCCAAGCGTACATCCCATAAAATCACGCGAGAACTGTCATGGCTGCTGAAAAAGACGACTGGTAAACATGCTGCTGTGTTTTATCTGGTTTTGATTTATATACGATTAATTTGTTCAACCTGAATTAAAAAATCATTTTATCTCAAGGAAGACAAATATAAAATCGATCTTTTCAGACCGAAGTCAGCCTCATTAAAAACTTAATTTTGCACCATTACGGAGATCCTATAGAATTGTAACCCTCTCCAGTAAACATCGGAGAGGGCTACATTATTGCAGCTAATAAAAATCGTGCCTCCGCTAAATCTTAACATGAGTTGTCAAGTTTGGGGTTTGCAGCGTAAGGCTTGATTCATTGTTTTGATTTAAAAAAATGTTTCCCGTCTATTAAAACGTCTTGCCATTTTAATAGAGGATTTCACTGACGAGTTCGTAAAAATATTAAAGCTGTAGCTTAAGTTCCGTCTATCACACGTTTTAACGTTGTGATAGAGGACTGTCAGTGATTAAGTGAAACAACCCGTCTAAGTATCAGAGTGTTATAAGTTAGAGGGTTTTGAAAGTTTTACTAATACACGAATCTAAACAAATTTTATATTATAAAATGGAGTGTCACGTGATCAATGACACGCCTTCCAAAAGTGACATTAAATGAATTATTCAGCAAAAAAAGGATATACAAGAAAAGTTACGTTGCAATATATTTAATAAAATAAACTATACAGAACAATTTTCAATCTCACTTTATGCACTGTAAATATCCAATAGTTAATACGGTTTGTTGCGCTGTGTCTGGTAACGATGGCCTTTGTAATTCACCGAGTAATGGCGGCACTGATAGTTTTGTCTGTGGTCATGTCTGGGTTTTCCTTGGGATGACCGGTAACTGTCCTGTTCCCGTGGTTTGTCAGTTGTAGTTGGAATGGAGTGTAATCTGTCCCGAAAGTTCTGCAAATCTTTCAGGTGCTTTGTGTATGTATTCAAAATAATCTCGTCAAAGTTTATTTGTTCACGGTTGAAGTTAAAGGACGTATTCCTAATCCGTTTTAGAGCTGATACTCTTAGATTGTGAATAACTCCCTCATTCTCTCTAATTTCGTTATCAATGAAGTTCACTACTGCCTGGGCAGTTTTCCTTGTTTTATTTTCAGCTATTTGTTTGAAGAGGACTTCAAACTTTTCATTGTCTTCTTTTCCAAGGTTTAGTGTACATGTAAACCTTGCCAAAAACCATGAGGGGTATTGTCCTGTGCGTTTACGCTTTCTTTTCGTTTTGAGAGAATTAAACGCTTCTCCAACGCTTCCTGGATTTCGTTAAACTCCTGTGGAGGATTGCAATGCGAATTAACGCTTCTATCCTCCGGCAAACTATCATAAACAATGAAATTCTGATAAAATATCTCAGCTGTAGTTTTAACTGTCATATTTTTTGTAGGTATTTCCATCGCAAACCTAGAACAATGATCAGTTATGACCAATACATATTCGTAACCACCCTTTGAGCGTTCAAGAGTTAAAAAAAACAAGACATACATGTTCTAATGGTTGCGACGTACTGATATTAACAAGAGGAGCTTTAATATTGGTTGGAGTTTTCCTCCTGATACATCTACCACAATGACAAATATAGTTTTCAATGTCACGGTTCAATCCATACCAATAAAGTCTATCTGGCAAGTGAAAGAGTTCTATCTCTACCTTGATGACCCATTTTATCATGAATATGGTGTAAGACTAGACCTATAAGAGATGATGGTAAAACAAGTTGATGTACAATACCTGTTTCTGTTCCTATGTCTCTGAAAAATTTGTCATCAATAATTCTGAGTTTGTCAAAACACTGAAACAATGCTCTACTGTAAGGAGTTGGTGGTATTTCAGCCTTATGTGGTTTGTAATTGTTATAAACTAGATCAAACCAATATGATATGTCTGGATCTTTAATTTGTTTTTGAATAACATCAATACTTTTAAAGCTTTCATTATGTAATGCACTGATGTTCATTTTGATATCATCTTCAGTGACAGGTAAAGTTCCAATAAATGGACATATGTTTGATGCATTACATATTGCAGTGACAGAATTTCCCCAGTCTGTGTAATTTCACTAACCCTGTAACTTAGTTGCAAATTCTTCTCCTTTGATGATACAGTAGTCACATCTTGTTTCGGTAGTATAGATATACCTGGTAAACGAGACAGTGCATCTGCATTTGTTTTACCTGGTCTATACTTAAGATCAAAATTGTAAGCAGACAAAGCTGCAAGCCATCTATGGCCAGTTGCATCTAATTGTGCAGTTGTAAGTACATAAGTGGATTATTATCCGTATATACTGTAAAATTGTGGCCATATAAATATTCTTTGAATTTCTCCTTGACAGACCATTTCAGTGCAAGAAACTCTAATTTATGAGCCGGATAATTTCTCTCAGCCTTGCTTAGACTTCTACTGGCGTATGCTATGACATGTTTCAGTCCATCCTCCTTTCCCTGATATAAGACAGCACCTAAGCCATGTAACGAGGCATCAGTGTGTAAATCATGATTTTGAATAATCAGGATAGGCTTATTGCCTGACGTCATGACGTCATGATTTCATATCTAAGGTTTAAAAGTTGCATTCTCCAAAACAGTGCAAACAATGGGACAAGCAATATCATGATATTTCACCAAAAAGATTAACCGATTTATGTTAAGGATGTCAGCATTTACATTCACAATTGATGAAAATGTTATATGGCATGTAATAACAACTGCGAGCAAGAGTTTTCAAGTAAAAGGGACGTTCACCATGCAGTGCACGTGTGTAATCCTGATTTAAAAATAGATCAGCATTCCACTATATTTAAACGGTGAAAAAGGGGGAGGGGTCATCGCAACAAGTTGTAACATATTGTCTATAACAGACAATGTAAGTTATAATTGGTGTTGGATTATCATTATTACAAGAGAGTCATCAGTTTGGATTAAAACAAAGATATATTTATACAGCTGGAATGTATACAGGAGGAACTAAATCGCCGAAGCGGGGTGTGACCCGATTTTCGTTCAGTTGGGCGATTTCATTAATCTTGAAAAGGGGTCATAACTCGCGTGTCTTACTTAAATGTACATTACTACATTTAACCAATACTAATCAAGTGTGTGTCTTAATTCGTTAGATCTGTTCCAAAACATCCGATTCAAAGTATAATATACATGTATTTAGCTGTTACAAAATAAATGTAAAAAAAATCCATCTGACCCTCCTCCCCATGGATCTTCTGCCAATGGATGAGTTCATTCGTTGCGTGAACGGCAATAGTAGGATTCCGCCATAATGTTCATTAATAATTTTGCGCACCGATTACTTGAGTGCGCTGGGATCATGCGAATACCCCAGAGCACACAATGTGTTTACATCACAGACACGTATCATCAGGGGTTGGAGTGAGGGGGCTGCTTCCCCCTCCCCACTTTTTTGGCAGCTGGCACTTTTCTTAACTTTATATGATAAATGGAAATAAAATGGATTTGCCCCCCCCCCCCTCCACTTTTGTAGGAGCATGTAATAAATAAAACTGCAAATAAGGAATTCTAGTTGAATTGAAGTTACAGTCAGGGTTTTTTTTCATGAATTTGAGAATTCACACTTTTTTAATTGCTTGTCAAGATGATTTTGATGAAGCTGCCCACACACAAATTAAAAAAACAATACGTGATTGTATACCCTTTTATATTTCATTTGGTTGGAAATTTTTTTAAAAATGCCTTTCAGTTGATTTTACATCTTAGTATAACAAATATAATTTTTAAAAAACGACTATTTACTCTCCAGCTTTCAAGCTTACATGCACTTAAATGATATGTGTATATTCCTAAAAATAATTGAATTAATAAAATAACTGAATTTCAAGTGATATATATGTACATGTTCTAGATCGAAGAAAAGACTGACATTTCGTCTTAAATTTGCACGTTCCGTTTATAAATTTATGATCAGCAGCGAAAATAAAAATTCATTTCTAATAAGATAGCCTAATGGATACATGGATGCTTCCATTAAATAATTTTGTTAAGTCAGGCAAGCTTTTTGGAAAGCTATTACTTGTAAAGAAGATAACTGTTGTTTCAGAAAGTTAAAAGAACTTTCTTGCTCTTCTCTCCATTTAAAATCTGCCTGTGGATGATTAATAGGTGTTTTCCTTCTACTTCGGCTTTTCTTTTGTGTTGTAGGCATAAGATCTATTAAAGGTCTGGCTATTTTTTAAAAAATTCTTGATAAATTTCCTATAATAGCCTACAAAACCTAAAAATTGACGGATTTCTTCACGTGAATTAGGTTGAGGCCATTCCAGTACCTTTGATACCTTTTCTTCATCAGACTCAATGCGTTTTTCTGAAACAATATGACCAACATATTTCACACGGGTTTTTAATAAAGAACATTTCTTTGGAGAAAGTTTAACTCCAGCTTCCCGCAACTTTTGAAACACTAAGTATAATCGGTCTAAATGTTCTTCATAAGTCTTGGAAAATATAATAATGTCAACCAAGTATATAAAACAAACTGTTAGGTGTAATTCTCCAAAACATTGTTCCATGAGCCTCTGATAAGTAGCAGGTGCATTTGCTAACCGGAAAGCCATTCTGTTGTATTCATAGAATCCTAGTGGACCAACAGTAAAAGCAGTACGTTCTTTATGTTTCTCGTCAATTTCAATTTGATGATATCCTGATTTCATGTCTAAAATTGAAAAATACTTATTGCCAGAAAGAGAATCTAAAATCTCATCAATTCTTGGTAAAGAATAACTATCTTTGATGGTTCTTTGATTTAATTCTCTGAAATCTATGCATAGGCGTAATTCACCTATTTTCTTTTTGACAAGTACACCATTTGAAGCATAAGGAGAATGTGAACGTCGAATTATACCTGCACTTAATAACTGTTGCAAGTGATTTCTCACCTCATGAAACATTGATGGGGGAATTCGACGATACATTTACTTAAATGGAATTTCATTGGATAATTATATATTATGCTTTACTGACTTGCTATAGCCAATATCTGTTTCACTTTTTGAAAAGATGTCATTGAAGTTATATATATCAACTCAGTCAGTTTTTGTAAATTGTCTCTTGAAAGTTCATCTTATGGAATGTTAATTCCATGATATCAACCTCTTTGGACACACAATCTTCTTTAAGAGATGTAAAATTCTCAACACTGACTGGTTGAACTTCACAGAGTAAAGCATGTGGAGTCAAAGTAACAGTTCTTGTAGTAATATTACTAATATGTACAGGTACTACTCCATTCTGTCTATGGTGATATGATATATGTACAGGAGACACATAAAAGTCTTTAGGTATCTTTGATTTAGATGTTGTCTGTAACAACGCACAAACTGGTGGATATGGAAGTTCTTTATGTAGATGACTACAACATTTGTATTTGGGGGAATAGTAACTCTAAATGACTCAGCTAGTCTAACTAAAGCTAGAACATTCTTGTGTCTTTGGAACTCTTTGTCTCTTAAAGAAACACATCTAAATGCAAAGTGCCATGGAGCAAATAAATTTGCTTCTTGTAAGTACCTAAGACCATGCGATTCCTTAACTAGATTCATTAGAACAGAGATAATGTTAGTACCGATTAAAACGGGAACACCTTTGTTATATGATGTGTTTGGTACAATAAGGAATAAACCATCTACACAAACTTGATTGTTGTCGATACCTTTAGCTTTCAGAGAACACTGAATATAACCCAAGGAAGGTAATGATTGACCATCTGCACACTATACATGTAAAATATTTGACAAAGATTGCAGTGGTATATTATACAAATTTTTTTAATAAAAACTCTGAGGAATTGTTGAAATTGAAGATCCAGTATCAACACGTGCTGTTGTTTGATAATTATCAATAGTAACAGAGACCTCATTTGTTGAACCAACTAAAGTACATTTATTGATGTTTTCTTGATAAGATTTTGATTTTGAAGTTTCCTGGTTGCAAAATGACTCTGAATGTCCAGTTTGCCTACAATTTGCACACTTTTCTCTTGCTGGATCATTTGATATGCTTTTAAAATGATTTTCAATATTGATGGAGCTTGGTTCTACATTTGTGTCTGCTATCTGCTCCTCAATGCAGACATAATCTAGTTTTTTCTTTCTGAACTGTATGCTCCTCGGTTGGAATATCCTCTGCTACGGTATCCTCTGCTGTATTGACCTGGAGTCTCATATGATCTGTTACTGTTCATGGAATCTGTACAACTCGACAATTGTTGATATCCTTGCGGAGTTGACTGTCTACCATATTGTTGTGGTTGACAGGAAGTTGATCGTTGCTCCTGGCTGTTGTACCTACCTTGATTATCTCTTCCTCGCCAAAATGGACGTTCACCTCTTCCTCCTCTGTTTGGTTGCTCTCCTCTCTCTTGTTTAATTTCTGATAAGGTGTTCTCAAAAGTAGTCATCTTTGCATCCATTTTTTCAATTTTCTTTAATATATTCTCTAAGGTAGTATCAGTGGAACTTGTAATTGGATTAAGAGGAACAGAGGTCCTAGAACTTGCTTTGGAATTTGAAATCTCTAATTCAATAGCTCTGATTTCTTTTCTTAAAGAATCAAAGTCCTTGGTAGTTTCATATTTATACCTACTGGCATTTTTAAGTTCCGAATATCTGAGACCTGACCAAAATTTGGTTCGAAGCCATTCCTTGCCGTCTGGCTAATGTGACCTTTTTCTACAGCAGATTGTAATATTGTTTCTAACTTCATTCCATATGACTGCTTCACTGTCATAAACATTACCAAAAACACCTTCCAATTTATAAATAATCATTTCAGGAGTTGCTTCATCAGACATTGTTAGTAATAAGGATGTAGCTTTTCCTTTGAGAGAATTCCTTATTAATTGTTACAAAAATGGAGTGGAGTAATTTTTCTCTCTTAAAATACACTTGACTTCAAATTTCCAAACCTCTGTCAACTTATGATACCGTGGTTCCCGAGCCCCTGTATTGGCCTGTAGCTGAGCTCGCAGACTTATAGGTCAGTACAACTGGTGTCAGAAGTGACCGATTCTACGTCCAGTTGAAAAATATACATATCCTTTTTTTCCCCTTGTGTTTTGATTAGCGTAGGGCAATAGTGTCGAGGAAACTCGGACATTCCCGCGTTTTGTCAAACTTTGTTTCTCGCAGTATAGGAGAAATTAATTTATCAAGTGTGACAATATCTGAATATTGCTACGCTAATATTTGACAATAATTTATAAAATTTTATAATTCTATCTCGTTCTCCTTTTAGCGCCAGTGTTGATTTTAATTTGTAAACTTGGGTACGGAAACCCGTAGCTGTCACAATTCGAAATTTTATTGTCCATTACATACAAATTTTAGCGATATCATTCGATTGCGATAGAACTTTTATTTTGGAGTCTTTGTTTGAATTTCTAATTTCATACGTCGTATTTTTGTATTCAACCCTTCATTCTTCATATAATCACATTGCATATTATTTTGTTCATGTCATTGTCTGGACCAAAAATACAAGCTTTTCTCAGCAAGCCACCAACAACACCTCAAGGGTCACTGTGTCACACACCAATTCTTCTGTCAGACAGCAAAGGTTTTGCTCTTAAAAATAAGACCCCCTGAGATTGGTCGAGTTTTGGTGCCAAAGTGGCCTGCAAACTGAAAAGGCCATAGACCAACTTGAACATAGATTGGAATCCAGAGCCTTTGGTTCAGCGCTGATTTATATTTGGCCTGGGACTTGTGACATTACCAGAAAAGAGGGGAAAATTACTCAAGTTCGCTGCTGGGACAATACCATCGTAGATACCATTACGGCACAATACCGAAGAGCCATAACAATTGTATCCAAGTTCCAAGACATCAAAGTGAAATTCATTGAAATACCGTGCTACTCAATTGTGGCATATAATCGTCACAAAGGTCATTCCAATCCAGACTTCTTAACTGATGTGATTGACACATTTAACTAATACTTGTTCAATGAAGGTTGTACTGTATACATTTGGTTGAGGAGTATATGACGCACAACAAATTTTGATCAGAAACCCAAAATGCTAGACCACACCTAAAAAATGTACATATATTTAGGAAAGTACACTATGTGTCCTGAAAATCTATTCAGTCTTATGATACCATTCTTTCTGCACATATTCCAACACTTCATTGATAACAGCTAAACTTAGCAGATTCCCCGAATGAATTTCATCATAATTAAAGCTGAACACCGCTCGTAAATAGGCACCGTCACACAGATACCTGGTATATAAACCCTTCGATTTCGTTACACCCGATTGCACACCTGAACCTCGTGGCCGACATGTAGTATTCCTTTCGTGGTCTTTAGATTTTATGCATTTTTAGCTCACCGAGACGAAGTCAAGGAGAGCTTATGCTATACCCTCGGCGTCGGCGTCCGGACCTGGTTAAAGTTTTTGTTGCAGGTCCTGTATCTAAGCTATTACTTGTCCTATCTTCACCAAATTTGCATGGATGATGCATCAGGACCTACTTAGGGACTTGAAAGTCTTGGATGCTGAATCTGGGTCCTAAATTTCAGATGATGGAGGAGGTTAAGGTTTTTGGAGCAGGTTAAAGTTTTTGTTGCGGGTGCCCATTGATAGCAATATCTAAGTTACTACTGGTCCTAACTTCACCAAACTTGTATGGATGATGCGTCTTATGATACTGCTGCACCTGACAAGCTTGAATGCTGAATCTGAGCAATAGGTTTCGGATGCTGGAAGAGGTAAAGGTTTTTAGAGCTGGTTAAAGTTTTTGTTGCAGGTGCCCTCTGATGATTAATCTTAGTTACTACTGGTCCTAACTTCACCAAACTTGTATGGATGGTGCGTCTTATGATACTGATGCACCTGACAAGCTTGAATGCTGAATCTGAGCAATAGGTTTCGGATGCTGGAAGAGGTTAAGGTTTTTAGAGCTGGAAAAGTTTTTGTTGCAGGTGCCCTCTGATGATTATATCTTAGTTACTACTGGTCCTAACTTCACCAAACTTGTATGGATGGTGCGTCTTATGATACTGATGCACCTGACAAGCTTGAATGCTGAATCTGAGCAATAGGTTTCGGATGCTGGAGGAGGTTAAGGTTTTAAGAGCTGGTAAGATAAAGGTTTTGAAACAGGTGCCCTCTGATGATGATATCTTAGTTATTACTTGTCCTTACTTCACCAGACTTCCATGGATGGTGTGTCTTATGATACTGATGCACCTGACAGGCTTGAATGCATAGTCTGGTTTCGGATGCTGGATAAAGTTAAGTTTTTAGGAACAGGTCACATGTTTAATAGATGATACTACTATTTTAAACTTGCATAGTTGATTTAACTGTAATATGAATGAATCGCAGAGGTAGCTTCAGATGCAGAGCTTGTTCTCCATTATCAAGGATGCTAAAAAATAAATCTTTGTTATTACTGGTCCAAACTTCACCAAAATTGCATGGATGATGCGTCTTATGTAACAAATGCACCTGATGGGCTTGAATGCTGAATCTGAGCCATAGGTTTCGGATGCTGGATGAGGTTTACTTTTAAGGAACAGGTCACATGTTTTATAGATGATAGCTTGCATAGTTGATTTAACTTTATTATAAATTAAATGCAGAGGCTGCTTCAGAAGCAGAGCCTGATCTCCATTATCAAGGATGCTAAAGAAATCTCCAACCTCACTCAAACCAGCTCGATAGATAGATGTGTTTGTTGATAAATGATATAACATGATTCCTATGATAAAGTAGTGTATGATATGAAACAATATTGTTTGATATGATACAATATGATATCATATGTTATATTATAAAAAGTTATACGATACGATATGATATTGTATCAATTTGTTTGATATTTTATGATATGATTATGTATCATGATATTTGTTATGTATAGTATTGTATATTATGATACAATATTGTATAATATTATATTGTATTTTTAATTTATTATTTTATCACATGATACAATTACATAAGATATTGCAAAATATTATATTGTATCCTATGATACAATATTGTATATTCTATAATATTGTATCATACAATATTGTATAATATGATATTGGTTTCAGTAATATAGAATTATATCACATGAAATTGTATTATATGATATTGTTATATTATATAATATTGTATCATACGATATTGTATGATATGATATTGGTTTTTATGATATATTATCATATCACATGAAATTGTATAATATGATATTGTAATATATTTTATTGTGTCATATGATGCAATATGTATAATATAATAATGTATTTTATAATATTTTACCATATCACATAATGTTGTATCATTTGATAAGATACAATGTTGGAATCAAATTATATTGTATTATATGATATAATATCATATAATGTATCAAATATGTTTCAGTGTTATTCAATACAATATCATTCTATATTATACAATATAATATCATGTTTCAGTGTTATGATGTATTATGTAATATGATATTGTAATATGATACTATATTGTATTATATTTTATGATATTGTATTATGTGATCAAATACAATAAGGTATAACACAATACAATGTCATATCATACGTTACAATATCAAATCTCATTATTGTTTATTACGGTATTTTATTCATTATATGATATATATTATATTAGAAATATGACATGATGCAATATTTAATTTTATATCATTGTATTGATTAACATATGAACATATGATTATCATAAAAAAAATTATCAGATGATATACGATATTTTGTCAAAACAGAATCCATGAATATCCAAGATCATAAAGTATGATTTTCATATAAAATGATAAAGGTGGTCTTATGAAGGTGATGTCTCATAAGGGTGATGCTCCGTCTCGGTGAGCTTAGTAATCTATGATTACCTATGTTTTTCTTATCTTATGTTCATTTTCTGTTCGTAAATTATGCATTGACCAATTTATTTGACGTTAGTATTCTCCTGGCTTCAAAAAGGTGCGTAAAATTTGATAATTTCATCGCGACCGAGTTACACGGCGAGACAAAATGTACGTCCACACAGGTGAGACCTCTACAGCGAAGAACTTTGAACTGTTTAGAGGTCTGTCCCTTTTATAAGGGTTGTAGGGACAGCAGTGATTAAAGTGAAATATGGCGGACAGTGCCTATTTACGAGCGGTGTTCAGCTTTAAGTGCTAAATTCACTAAATGGCAAGGAGTTTTACCTTTTATTTTACGTGATCTGAAGTAAAATCTACTGATTTTAATAGTATTTTGAGAAAAAGCCAAGTTAAGCTTTTGAATTTCAGTATTCAGCAAAGCAGTCTGTTCTGTAGATAGTTTGTCTTCATCTCTGAAAATCTCAGGATTGCTTTGACCTTTCAATTGATCCTAATTACTGATTGACAACAGAGGACAGTCAATAATTTTCAATGTAGCCCAGAGGCTATACCGTCTTATGATTTCAAAAGCTCGTCGAAATTATTTAACTAAACTGTAATCTACTTGGTCACTGTATGAACATCTCAAACTGATAAATTTTCCAGCCTTTTTTGTAATATCACAAGAACCCGAACACAAATAGAATACTGTGGTACGAAACAACTTGGTACGATCTAACAATAAATGAGTTTGCAACCGGATACTGGCTTATCGATCCCTCGTGGTTCCCGAGCCCCTGTATTGGCCTGTAGCCGAGCTCGCAGACTTATAGGTCAGTACAACTGGTGTCAGAAGTGACCGACAATCGCAACTTCTCGGGCCTTTCCGGCAAGCTCGGAAAAACACCTCGAATGTATTAACATCACCGGATGTTAAAATTTTATACAAAATGGAGTCGCTTCCCATTAAAATAAGTATCGGCTAGACAGTCTTGTATGTCGCTTCTGTGTTATATTTTAGTGTATATCGTTTACTTTAATGAAGTATAGCTCACATCTCAACAGATCGTAAAATGTGTTCTATTTATTTCAAGTTTTACAAAAAGGGGGGTTGTCATGGACGCCTAGGTAATACATTCGAGGTGTTTTTCCGAGCTTGCCGGAAAGGCCCGAGAAGTTGCGATTGAAGTGACCGATTCTACGTCCAGTTGAAAAGTATACATTTCCTTTATTTTCCCCTTGTATTTTGATTAGCGGAGGGCAATAGTATCGAGGAAACTCGGATATTCCCGCGTTTTGTCAAACTTGGTTTCTCGCAGTGTAGGAGAAATTAATTTATCAAGTGTGACAATATCTGAATATAATATTTGACAATAATTTATAAAAATTTATAATTCTATCTCGTTCTCCTTTTAGCGCCAGTGTTGATTTTAATTTGTAAACTTGGGTACGGAAACCCATAGCTGTCACAATTCGAAATTTTATTTTCCATTACCTACAAATTTTAGCGATATCATTCGATTGCGATAGAAATTTAATTTTGGAGTTTTTGTTTGAATTTCTAATTTCATACGTCATATTTTTTTTGTATTCAACCCTTCAATCTTCATATAATCACATTGCATATTATTTTGTTCATGTCATTGTCTGGACCAAAAATACAAGCTTTTCTCAGCAAGCCACCAACAACACCTCAAGGGTCACTGTGTCACACACCAATTCTTCTGTCAGACAGCAAAGGTTTTGCTCTTAAAAATAAGACCCCCTGAGATTGGTCGAGTTTTGGTGCCAAAGTGGCCTGCAAACTGAAAAGGCCATTTTTTCATGTTATTCATGCTTATTGAATGCAATTAATTTGAACATTTTATTGATTTTATTTCATATCCCTACATCATTATTTCTACTAGTATAGCATATTATATTTACAATAAGGCATGAATTTTTGGTCTGAAGATTTCACTTCTCCTTAACAGAAAAATTATACAGAAAGAACTTTGAGAATTAAATCAAAGAGACTTCATTTATTTAACTAAGTTTACAATGATATACACAAATTCAAAACATAATTTTAAAATATTGTTATTTAAATATCTTAAGACAGACTATACTTAAAATACATGTAAATTAGATTAAAAGCATGTCTGCAACAACTAATAAAAAATCTAACAATTTTTTAAAAAATAAAACCTTATATAATTTAAAAAATTGTATTTATACCTTAAATAGAGGAAATATCTCGTCATTATTTAAGCTAAGTGACAAATAAAACGTGTCTCTTTACTTCAGTGCATTTAGGGGTATTAGTCCAACCCAATGACCCACTTACAGTGTTTCTTTTTCCACCAATTTGGGACTAGGGGCTCGGCCGCTTTCAATTGGGAAAAATAGTGACAAAACCGGAAAATTGGGAAAATTCATTTTCATTTATATTAATTAAATTTAATGGTTTCTATGACTATAACTTATTCAAAATGAAATACAAAATAAAGCACAATGCGTTTATCCAGTATTCATTACCGTAACCGGAACATGCTAGATAAGACGTACGTAAATCTTGACAACTCGTACCAAGATTTTTTCTTAAAATTACAATTGGGAATTTTCGGTCCAAAATTGGGAAAATATTTGAAAATTTCTGATTCGGCCTGAGGCCAAATTTCGGCCCCAAATCAGGCCCAAAAACACTGACTTACCACCATTATGTAGATAATAGCCAAATGGTTACAAATGCTATATCTTGCCACTTACACATTAGATCCTTATTACAAATATTACAAACTAATAGAAGACCATGATTTTTATCACATTAATTTATTTATAGAAATATCAAAGTTAATGTATTTGCAACATATTGCAATGTATCCACAATTCAGAGTATGAAATTGCAATATGGCTTGCACTGCCAACACCCAACTCTTCATTAACTCAACTGTTGTCTTCAGTTAATCCAACTGTTGTCTTCAGTTAATCAAGGTTCACAGAAAAAAAACCCTAAGCAAACTAACTTCAATATACCGGTATGTATTTGTAAGGGAGATTTATAACTATAATTTAAATGTCAACAAACGTTCAAATTTTGCTTCCATTGATATTCAAAACAAAATTGAATAAACAAAACAATCTAATTCAAAACACAATTATATATCCTCCTTTTCTGTATTAAAATTTATTAACAATGCAGAGAAGTTGACAAATACAGCACTATGTATATTTGACACATATTTGAATTGCTCTGTGAGAAACACACTTTAAAAATCAATAATGGTTAAACTCCCAAAAATGAACAATTAAAACAATTAATATTATATTTATTACATATTGAATTTCTGTTTGCTCTTAGATTACCAACGTCTTGGAGACAAAAACATCAAAAAGGAGAATCATCCCATTATCTGACCAAACAGGATCCCTTGACATCAAAATGTGGGGCTCTCACGTCAACAAACTTACCAACCAATACGATGATGTAACTACCATATGCTTAACAGTGGATCTGTACATGGGAAGAGTTTCACTGAACTCAAATACATCCACTACACTGCAGGTATCTATATTTATAAACCAGGAAATGTCAATAAAATATACATAACACTAGCAGACCCTTAAAATCATATTTCATAACAATTTCCATGCAGAAAAGTACTGATTATTTAAGCTGTTTACCAAAATATTTCCATAGCATTTTTTTATCAACAAATATTCATTCCACAACTTAAAATTTTAACATAGTAGAAATCATACTTATCATTGCAAGAATTATTCCTATGCAAATCTGATGTCAACTTTAAGAATTTCCCTTAGACTTACCTTTTAAACATATATTAGTCACTTTCCTCTACAACTAATTTTATATATTGAAATTCAGATCCACTTTTCCATGGAAAATCTGATATAAGAAATATTATAAATCTAATTAGCTAAAAAAAAATTTCTGTTATTACACCTAAATTTAAATCCTACAAACCAAAAAAAGTGTTTTCATACACAGAATTGATTCTTAAGCTTCCCGCCATGAAATGGCCAGGACAAAATGTTACCCTGTTGTATCAATCTGTCATTCCATCATTAATGACCTATGATCAATGTCTTAAAACTGTTCTACTCAATAATTCATTTAAATGGATTTGACAAAAAAATATCCAATCACTGAAATTTTAAACTGCTTACACTAACATATAAAAATATTTGAAAACAAAAATATTAGAATAAATGAAATGAAAAAAGTATTTCATATGCCTTTTCATCAATAGCACAGATATAATCACACAGCAATGATTTAAATCAATTATTTGTGATGACACATTAAAACATTAAATTGGTATTTATCCTGTCCTTGCTCATTATGATTCAAAATTATTTTCTTGATACAACTCTTTGGTGATAAATAAAAAACAATACCACTTCCTATGGCCAAAATCATCATTTAGAAAACACCCAGAACCATTCCAATTTCATTCCAATAATTGTGTCTACATCCCTCCTATGACACATTGTGCTCACATTAAATTTACTGTTGATTTTAAACTTGACATCGTTTTCATATTAACCACACCGAAGAAAACATTGCTCTGATACAATATTCCACTTTCAAAAGTGTACATCATTTCCATCACCATCTTCAAACAATCTAAAATCTCTAAGTAAAATTCAACCACACCTGAAGAGTTTGATACTTAGTAAATGCCACAGTCTCAGGCCACACATCATCCTTAAATTTCTTAAAGTGAATTGGAAGTCATTCACCCTTACAACAAAACAAATAGATGAACTTATTTGATATAGTAAATAAATTGGGAAAACACTGAAAAGTTTTGTCAGCTTTACAGGTTGAGTTCAAATTTGGATCCAATCAATTCCTCAAAAAAAGAAATACTACAAAATAAAACAAAATTACACTCTCTGTTCTATCTAACCAGTATATGGTACTGATACATAAAATTGCATATAAATTAATTTAAGAAAAATTCCTAATCCTGTTTCAAATTATGTTCAGGTTTGAGGATTTTCTGAACTTTGGTTGCATGTAAGGGCATGGCCTTTACATCAAGTTGTCAAAAGATTCATTAAAATATTTAAGTACAACATAAACAAATCTTAAAGAAAAACTAACTAACCACCCAAGCTGATTAATAAAGATTTAAAGCTGATATCTCTTTCTCACATAATTATCTTACTGCTCTTCATAATTTATTAATGCATTTCAGGTCATGCAACAAGAGCAATCAATTCATGGCAAAATTGAAGCAGCCTCCTTTGAAAGGTAAGCCAAACTATTTGATTATAAACCTTTCAAAAGTTCTATTAAAAAAACAAAACCCAACAGTGTGCTTTGAACTCTTCCTACATTTTCAACAGTACACGAAACATCCTTTGGAAGATGCTTTTGGTTGTCCTATAGATGTGCAATAGCTTTCAAAAATTTAAATTTTGTCCCTGATTTACATCCAAACAGTTCAAATCCAAATTTTATATTAACGGCCGAATTCTTACCACACAGTAAATGATTTGAACTAAAAATTCTAAAACTTTAATGTTAGCCATTTAAGGAGGCCGATTTGGGTTTTTTTGCGGAAAAACTACAATAGCATAAATAAAGAAAATGTCCTCGAGGATAGCATCATTCTGTATATAAAATTTCAACAGCGTACAATTTTTACTTTTTCTTTTATGTTATTTCTTATAACGTACTCCTACAAAGCTTCATTAGGGCCCCGCAAAGATTTGCGGGTGCCCTATAGTAATCACTCTGTCCGTCCGTCCTTCTGTCCGTCCGTCTGTCACTCCTCCGTCCACAAATTTTCTGTTTTTTTTCTAATAACTTTTTTTATGGTTGCCCAATCAAGTTCAAATTTGGTATGGTAGTTCAGTAGGCAGAAATACATATTTTGATGCTAAGTTTGGTTCTCTATGTCTTCTGGTTTAGAGCTGGGGTGGTGGGGTAGATTCCTTAACTATGCATAAGAATGAATGGGCACAGAGAGATAACTGCTGAGAATGTTACCATTGTATACTAGGAAGGCTGTGCAATATTTGTCCTTTGGGATTAATTAACCTTCCACAGGAAGAAAATCCTAAGCTTTATCTTTATCTGTCGCATTGAGATTAATTACTGCACTGCCTGTGTCTGCAAATGAACTTTGTTTTGAAGTTAAGGTCAATTTTGAATGATGTGTAGTATTGTGTACATTCTTTGAAATATGGATTTAAAATATAATATTCATACTTTATTTTGGTTAAAATACCGTACACAATGATTTATGATAATTTTATTGAATTCTAAAATCAAGATATATATTAAGATATCATTTTTCACTATTTTATTTTTTAATTATAATTTATTTTATTTTTTTCTGCCTTAATGCTGTTATTTTAACAGGTAATCAGATAATAACCCCATTCTGTCATTTCTGAAAAAAAACCAAATCTTATTGTAAATTTAGAAGAAAAGGATAAGAGAGCAGAACAATTAACCCCCTGGGATTAATTATCTTGCCTGCTGCAGAAAATTTAGAGATTATCTCTATCTGTCATATGAAGATTCATGAACACCTTTGCCTGCAACTGATGTTTGTTTTGAAGTTGAGGTCAACCCTGGGTGATACAATGTATTTGCATTCACTGAAGGCTTGCATTTTATAAAACACCTGTTTAAATCTGTTTTAAATACACATTTAATTTAGTTTTTTTTATAAGATATGAGATTATCTCTGTTTTATGCAGATACAAGGTTACTATTTAGAGTTTTGGGACATTCAGGAATTATCTTGAAATTTGAAAAATTGATGGTTACTTATAATTTTAATATTTCTTTTTTTTAAATGTAATCAAATTAAACTCTCATTCCATGAGCTGCACCCTTATATTTTTACCCCTCAGTTTAACACTTTAATTGTTGGATGAAAATCATATCCAACTACAAATCATGAGATCCTATATATTCCAGTTCTTTACATCTTCTGCCGGGCATTTATTTTTTATCATTGTCAATATAAAGAGGATGGAATTCAAAGTTTTTTTCACTTCTGTATATTAATTGTCATAGCGGGGCCCTTCCTGACTGGTCAGTTTTCTAGTTTTATCATAACGTCATAAAAGCGCAATGGCAATGCTCCCCTGCCGCACAGCGTGAAAATTGTTATAAAAATGAAAAATTTCCTTTAACAATCTAAATATTTTTATCTGTATTTTGCTTATTGTGTTTAGTTTTATAAATGATATCCAAAAAAAATTATAAGAAGTATATATCAACTGTATTTTATTAGAATGCGCAAAAACATGCGCAATGCAAACTAAAGTCACCCTCCTTAAACAAAAATAAAAATGTCTCATCCTCCTTTCAGCAATCAAATGTCAATAATGATCAATGACATCATCTATAACTTGACTGAAGAGTTGATGAAGAGAATTTTCCCAAAAATGAACTACATCGACAATGTGAGAGTATCAATCAATGTCAAAGGAATCTCCATTGTTCAAATGTAAGTACATATCAATTACAATTATGAATAAATTTGAACCTTAAAATTGTTTTAAACCATCTCAGTCGATCAATAATAATATTCAAAAACAATGACTGTGCAGACATAATTAAAAAAATAAGTAATTCTGTACTACAGTCACTGCATTCTACAATATTTCCTTTATAAAGTTCTATCAACAATCATCCTCCTACAACTATTTTCAATTCATTTCAGCAATATGGTTACTGCAGAAAATGACTGGGAGCTACAGCTGGAAGAACACGAATGAAAACTACAAGAAACATTTCAACTGTACCAAACATAACTGTATTAGATTTAACAAAAGAATGTCAATTATTGATGTCTTGTGCTTCCTAACTAGACCTGGTTTTAAGTTTGACTTGCAGGAACAAGATTTGATTTCTATATTTTCCTTTTTAAGTTTTACATCTGAAGCTTTTGTTTTAAATTAGACCAAACCATTAATAAGTATGGTTTGACTCAAAACCAAGTTTGGTTTTGGAGATTTTGTTATTGCTGGATGTTTAATAGGATATAGAAAAGATTAAACAAAAGATATCAAAGTTAGACAAAACCATGGAATTTGACTGTAAAAAACAGAATTTTACCAAATTTTATCTTCAGATTATTAACCAAAAAATGACTATCATATCAATTGGGTAAATATAAAAAACTCATATAACATCCGTTTGTTTCATAGATTTATGATATCTCAAATTTACCACTTCAAATTAACCATACTGTTTTTGACAATAGAATGTCAATTCCTGATTTCTTGTGCTTTCCTATTAGACTCAATTTAGCATAAGCTTTGACTAAAGCAAAAAAATTAGTTTGTAGATTTCTCATTTCGTCTAAAGTTTTGTTTAAAGTAAAACAAACAAAGTTATTAAATGTAAATATTTTATTACATTTTCCATCGTTTGTAGATTTTAGATTTATATTTTTATGCTTCTAAACTGAGGAAATTTTTCTACCATCTGTTCTAATCCACAAACAGATCACCGTTTTGCAGTTTAAAAATTCCAGTTTGATCCTGAATATACATTTTATACAACCTTTCATTTCCACAAAATATGCATTTTAAAACAAATCAAAAATTTGCTTTACATTATTTGCTTATCTGTACAGACACTACAATTTCTATAAAAATAAGGAAAAAAAATCATTTTTCCCCATACATTTAAAAATTCCAGAATTTAGAAGAAAAAAAAGTCTATATTAATATAATGGTCTATCATTCAAATTATCTACCATACACTAATAACTGTATATCGCATGTCTTTTCCTTTTTTAATTTTTTTCCGTCCAATTCTGCTTATATTATACACACATTATACAACGAAAAAATTGTTTACATTTTACAAAGTCTCATTTACCAATTGTAAACTGCTTGTATTTAAAATTAAACGTTCATTTTGTAATGTGTTTATATGTTTTTGGATACTAATTTATATCATGATCTCTATCTACATATTATGAAATGCATCATATCTTTAGTGACAGTATACTAGGGTACAACTGGGTAATTTCGACCACCGGTCAATTGCGACCAAATTACAAAAACTCAACACAAGGATTCAGGGAAGTGTTTAAAAAACGTATGATGTTTCCGGAATTACAGCAACTCGGACCCCAAATTTGTTTTGCATTTAAATCATTTGATCAGAATAATAGTTTCCTTGTTTAAAATTCCCGTTTTCAGGACGCTTGCTTTCACGTCAGCAAATACAAATGAGGCAACTCTTGCCACATTGTTGACATTTCATAACTTGTATCAAAATTCAAAAGTACGTATCGAAATAAAACTGTTTTAATTTCTATGTGCATGACTTTTTGTTACAGATTGTCACTTTTTTCAGTCGATTTCCCTTAAAATGCACACCTTTTACCCGCAGAAGTTTGGTCGAAATTGACCCGTATGGTATTTAATGACGCGCATCAATTTCGACCACTCGTAGCCACAAATACACCAGACATCCTTGTTTTTTTCTTATCATACGTCATTTATGGTCCGAATATAAATATTTTAACTTGTATAAAAAGTTACAGGTTTTCCCCATGCTTTCTTTTTGAAAGAAAATCAAAGAGTTTGCTTAAAAACATATAGAATAAAGGATGTTGATCGCAGCATCAGTGGGGGTACTACTGGAACTTTGGCTTTAATTAAAAAAAACTCGGATTTCTTGTTCTTGGAAGAATTAAAAATATATTCTGATATGGATTTAACTTATATTACAATGAATTCGCACCTAACGTATTAATCATGAGATAAAATCATGCATTGAAAACTGCTTAATACACAGTTAATTTGAATGCAGCTAAAATGATCTTGGAGTTCATACAAAGGAGATCAAACTTCCTAAAACAATTTTAATAAAAAATTGATATAAAACATTTCTTTCTTAAATTTTTGAGTATATGATTTTTTTTTTAATTCACATCCATGCAAACCATTCAAATTATGAAATGGATCGGATAATTTTAGTTAAAACTTTATGCTTAAATAATCACGCGTCCATGTGTTGTTTTGACTATTCCTGAATTAGAACTAAAGAACTGTATCATTATTAAGAATTTGACAGTCACAAAATAACTGAAAAAAGATGAAAAGGAGTCAAGCTATCTTTATTGAGCGATAATGGATGCGACGATGGTTATAAAATTGTCCGCCAGTAATACCGTTAAGGTGGATCTCTACACCAAATAAGTGTAGGAGATTTTTGTTGCATGCATTTGTTACCAATACTAGGCACAGTATTCAACAATAATAGACCTCAAAATACAATACACTATTTTCTAGAGAATTTTTAAAATATCAGTCTGGTTCCAGATTACCCCTTATTTATCAAATTTTAAAACATTTCTGTTTCAAAATTCTTATGAAAGTGAAATGTTATTAAGGCAGTCCATCCATAACTATCATATTTCATATCTAATAGATTGCAAGTTTTATCACTAAAATCTTAATGTGATTTTAAGGAGTTTATTAAATAATAAAGTTTCACCTTTGAAATCTTAAAAAAAAAAATAATTTTGATAAATTTATCATATGTTGAAGTTAACATGGAAGTCTATGAGAAAATGCATTTTTGAATATATTTCTTTAGTACAAGTAATTTTCTCACATTTCTCTTGGTAAAAAGTTGCAAAAGCTTTCTCCGTCTTCGAATATGCTAAAATAATTTATAGTTTACCATACATTTTTTCAGAAAATAATTTTTTTAATTTTCCTAAAGGGCAGACAACTCTTTAAAAAAGTTTGAAGTGCAAAAATTTCATTAAATTGACTACATACATAAACCCAAGTTTGGTTTATGTCAGCCTCATTATAGCTTCAAAATATGTATTTGATGTAGTATAGATCAATGAAAATTGTTAAATTCACCTTAGTTATGTATGGACTACCTTAAGTTTATAAATGAAAAACAAAAAAATCATGAATGAAGTTTGTAAGATTTTTATTAGAATCCACATAAATATGAAACTAAAAACTTCTTTTAAGGCAAACTGCTGGACAAAATCCCACAAAAACCTGAAAATATAAACAATATTCGTTGGTGAATGGGATGAAGAAAAGAAATGGAATGAAATTGAAAAATGAAAGGAAATACTTAATTATTGCAAAAATCTTGGTATGAAAGATCCTGTTTAAGAGTTGTCTTTCTTTATTTTACATGGTCTCAAATATCTTGGGATCAATTTTTTAAATAATAAATATCACGAAGAAAAATTAAAAAAGGAACAAGTCTATGCTAAATATGTACATATAAGATAAGTAGTGCTTATGATAATGTTTGAAGCTGAAAATTTTTATTATTGATGAATGCATTATACATATTTAACTCTTCAGAACAAACTATTAGTAGTTAATCATATTATAAATTGCCTTTAACTTTTTTATATACAATAGCAATTATAAACAACAACCATACGCATATTAATACATACATTAGATGTCCAAAGTGATACACATGCATGTGTGAAAACGAAAAACATGCTCCTTTTCAGAATTCTGTCTTTCCCTCATTTGGCTTGCAAATCCGGGCTTCCACTGCTATTGCTACCTAGCTGTATCTATTTTAATCAAAATACGTTTAATGTCAAAGTTTCAGTGAAAGTCTTTTACTGCAAATGTTTTTTTTTTGACTTGGGAAGTTAGGATCAATTCAAGAGATCGTACTACGGTACTTTCGTTTTATATTCAGCATACATATATAGTTTAAATTAAAATTTGACATCTGCTTACCTATATCGATAATCCGCCACATATGTATGATCGTCTGTTGCAGATGACATGACAAAAATGTATTGCCAATAGCAGCAGAGCAGGGAAACGGTATATTATTTAGATTCCACGTTTTCCGTACAAAACAGCTGATAATCAATGTTAGTTAAAAGCTTTAAACAGGAAGAAAATTGACATATTTTCTAAGCGTTGTAGTGATTTCATTCCTTTCTCATCTCCTTGGTTAGAAGAGTTCAATTAAACGGTGTATAGCTATTTTGTACCACGACCTAATGTTATCAATCCGGAACAATGGCGTTTCGAACGGAAGTCAGACATGTTGTGACGATGTAGCCTTCCACCTTAAAAGTATCAGAACAGTTTTCATTCAACGCGAAAATCTAAAATGTACATTATAAACCTAAAATTAGCGCTGTTAAGTGTTTATTATAAGGAGAAAAAATAAAGATTGGATTTTAAGGATAAGGCAATCTGATGGAAGGAGTATTAGCATATTTTCGCAAGCAAATTTTCCTTTATGTTATTTTCATATTTTAAAGTTAAACACACAATAAAGACACACATTTCAAACGAACAATGTCGGCGACGACCGGTAGAATATTTTAGTTGTTGCACAGAACAACTAAGAAAAGATTGTGCAATCTCAGCATATTTTCTATCCAATTACATGTCTGATCAATTCAATCATAAATCGCTCCCTTCGGGCTTAATTGGATTTGACCACGCTCTGACCAAAATTATATACTTTTCATATACTCAAAGAATTACTCCTTATTCCTTGAGTAAAACAAATAAATAAGCATCAACTATAGTATGTAATAAAATGAAACAACTAAATTCTTTTAAATATATCGTTCCTCAATTTTATAAGTAGATCTTTCTCAGACATTACGATTTTAAAAGTACTGAAAAAATAAATTTTTCGACTTTTTTAAATATAATTTTTTTTATTTTGATTTATTCACCTTATGGTGACCCTCTTACTGATTCAGATTATGTAATTTGTTTTAAAATCGATCAAGGCATTCTCGATAAATTAAGCGTCAAAGTTCTCAAGCGAGAGTCTGAGTACCTGAGTCAATAGAGTCGTGGACATGACCCAGGTGACTAGGGTTCAAGCCCCGATTTCCGCAAATTTTTTATAGGGGCCTACTACTTTTCGCTTAGATCTACGATTTTATCTTTGAAGTGAAAAGTTTAACCTAATCTATTCAAAAATCGGACGGAAGACCCACTCGTTGCTCGCAACGAGATCGTGTCTAGTTCTATCGTTATTTTTCTTGTGCGGAATTTACTAGTTTTATTTCTGAATTAAAAAAAAATGAAACAAAAATCATAGGTAAAAAAAAACAGAAACTAAAACTTACATTGCCATGTTTGAATCCTTGTAAATATATCCCAAAGACAATTTTATTGAGCGTTTTCTTCGGTTTTAATACAGCTTTGAAAATTCACGTGCTCATTATAATTTTAAAGAAATTTAGAAAAATATTATAATTTCAAATTTCGAGGCAATTTGGGTTTGGGAAAAAAAGATGGAGGGGCCTATTACGTTTTCTTATCTTTTCTGAAACTCATCCGTTCATTATTTTATGTTACTTTGATTTTTTATTCTTTTGTTCATTTTTTTCAGGTAATATATTTGGTACTCCTGCTGTCAAATTTCGTCTGAGTTAGATATATATTATCACTATTTTGAAACTTCATCGTGAGAAAGGGATGACAGAGATCGTTAGGTACTTGTCTCCTTAGAAATTGTCTAAATGACTTTTTGAAAAATGACATGTTTGCAAACTTAAAACCGTCAAACAGGGCCACTAGGTTAATCACGGGTTCGAACGCGTGACATTAATTCCCTTACGCACCCTCCCAACTGGTTTGGCCTACAATCATTAACAGGGAATATCAAATCAAATCAGTTGTCGTTAAAATTAAAACAATTCATAAAACTTAAAATTATCGAAAAAGCTACTTTTCTGTAATCTGTATCCTCGTCGGGTACAGAATGACCAAATAAGCAAATTTTGATAGACACAAATGTATGTCACAATGCTCAGACGATATACACAATACAGTGATTGTCTGTATACAGAGTCCCAAAAAAAATTGGTTATCATCACTTTTTATTTCTTCAGGATTACTCTAACCCGCACTGTTAACGGGTGTTAATGACTGATCAAAATATCACGTGAAAGGGTACACTTTAATATAATGAGAAAAAACTCAGTATTCACTGCTACATAAAAGATCAGCTTTAATTTTTTTCTTAATAATTTTTGTAATTCTGTTCTCTTTTTGGATTTCACTCTCTTTTTTTGGATTTTACTCGGAAATGCAAAGGAATGCGATCCGTGTGCATTCTCGTTTTCCGATAATGCAGTATGCACGGGGGAGGATGTCTGTCCCTTTCATGCACAGTTTGTGGAGACCGGATGTTATGTTAAAAATATAACGACACTTGTATTAAACAAACAATTAAGAATTCGGGGTAATTGTGGATCAGTGAAGCAATTTGTGTATTTCTGTCAGAATATTCCCATCAAAGACATAGTCATGTTGGACTCGGAGGAAAATCACAGGTGCAAAGGTAACTGTTTTTTTTCCTTACTCGAGTCTCAAGCGCTGCGGTCACACTTCTAAAGAAAGACCGATCGTGAGAAAACCCTGCCCCCTGTCACTCTCTACCAATGAACTAAAGCTATATCTGCTGATCGCATCACCTTTTTCATTAAAGATGGCTTGCTACTTTAAAAACGCCCTGGTAATAGCTTATGATTTTTTTATTGCTCAAATTTAAGGGAAGCGGTGAAATCGAATTTTAATGTTAAAATATGTTAATGATACCTTTTTTATGTCAAAAGATCCCACTGCTACGACAGAGATGACCACCGTGTGTAAGTATTCGCATTGTTTGAGTTATGTTCGCGTTTTTTGTTGTAGATTTTTCGGGTGCAGATACACCTTGAAATTGATTTTCTATTTTTCGCAGATACTTCTTCTGCTCAACCCTCTGTTCAGCGACATAGCAACCCCACAATTCAACCTACATTAAATCACAACATTTCGACAAACACGAGCGCAGACCCGCACGGTATCACTACGGACTTACCAATTGATATCAATTCATCGCCTGATTTAACAATTAACAGCAGTACCTTACAGAGTAGAACAACAGACGTCGACAGTGTACACCACCTACTCGTATATATCATATCACCACTCATCTGACACATTTCACATTACTACGCAATCTATTAACGTATCCAAAATATTTACAAACATCACCAACAATACAATATCCTCCACCCGCATTAATCCGAATAGGTACTCTGAACAGACTCCATCCACTGAGGACGTCACAGACAACCCCACCCCAGACGCGTCGACCGCATCCGCCCGGGGCAATGGTAGAACTACGAGTTCTGTGTACATCTACAATGAACAAAGTACATATTTTGACAAATTGTATTATCTCGGTTTGTTGATCATTCCCTTTTTTATATTAGCATGTGTATGCTTTTATAAATTCAAGCAAAATAGAAATAAAGTTGAGAGAAATGAAGGGAATGATATGCATGTAATGGAAATGTTTGATAACGACAGCTTGGAGGTGTATCCAGGAACCAATTCCAGTGCGGAGGTTTACTTATGAAGTATTTTATTTTCATCATCTGCATCAATAAATATTCCTCTGACAGTTATTGTGATTTTTTATACCCCCGCAAACGAAGTTTATTGGGGTATATTGGTTTCACCCTGTCCGTCTGTCTGTCCGTCCGTCTGTCTGTAGACGCAACTTTGTCCCCCCTATAGAATTTTTTATTACTGCATGGAACAGTTTGAAAATTTGTACATATGTTGAACACCATCTGAAGATGTGCACCTGCAATTTTTTTTAAGATCAGACAAGATTTAATGATTTTATGACAGTTTTCATTTTCCTTATACTATATATTGTACATGTTGAGAAGTAAGGGAGGTAATCCTTACAGATTTTTATTAATTAATTAATAGAAAACACTCTAAAATATATTTATATAAATACATCCAGTCTGTCCGTCTGTCTGTAGACGCAACTTTGTCCCCCCTATAGAATTTTTTATTACTGCATGGAACAGTTTGAAAATTTGTACATATGTTGAACACCATCTGAAAATGTGCACCTGCAATTATTTTTAAGATCAGACAAGATTTAATGATTTTATGACAGTTTTCATTTTCCTTATTCTATATATTGTACATGTTGAGAAGTAAGGGAGGTAATCCTTACAGATTTTATTAATTAATTAATAGAAAACACTCTAAAATATATTTATATAAATACATCCAGATGGAGTTTTTTGTCTTTATGTCTTAATTAATAAAAAAAATCATTTTTTATAAGTATTCTATCAACTGACAATGCAAAGTTTTTGTTTGTCAATGATAAATTCTTAGGAGCTAATAAGAACATCAAAGACAAGTGTGGCTGAATTCATTTGTCCCAAGGGAGCCATTATCTGAGCCATGGTTCAGATGGAGCATGTGTTTAGGGGAAATTGATAATCTGTAAAGTGGGTGATGGTTTTGGGGCTATTTTAAAACTGTTTCATGCAAACCAAAAGTTCTATCATTATAAGGAAATAAATAATATAATTATTAATAAAGAAGTTAAACTATTTTTAGAGGTTATTTAAATTTATTTGTCAAGTAAAATTGATGAAGTGACCCTATTGGGCATTAATTTAAATGAAATTCAAAATTCAAAATTACTGATATGATTGTAGTGTTTTGGCAGTTTTAAAATTGTCTATAATATTAAATTTTCCTTTTTTTACATATTTTTACATAGTATGGTAATTATGGTAATGTTTTGGGAGTTTATTAAATTTAACAAGTTCATCAAAGAAAATCATAGTCCTATGGGATCAATTTTTGATATGGAGTTCCATTGTGCCATAGGAGAAAGTGAGGAAAATTTGAAACAACTAATTCTAGAATTTTTTTTGTATGTGTTCCAAACCTTTATTATTCAATTCAATTATTTGTCCCTATTTGAAATTAGCCTAGCGGGGGTATTAGTCCCATTAGGACAGTTCTAGTTTTTATTTGTGTTTACGCTTGACGTTTGACGCAAAGGGGGGGGGGGGCATCAACCTATTAAATCAGATTGCATGCTTGTTATTGTCATGTTTATAATCTGTTTTATTATTATATATATATATATATATGATTACTATATATGCATGAGATGATGTTGCATGTTGCTGAAATTCATATGCATGTAAGTAAATGTATACCATAAACTTCTTAGGGGGGGGGGGGGTCTTCCTGAATAATCTCAATTATCACAATAATCAATGTCAAATAATGAAAATATTTGTTTTTTATCAATTCAAGATTCATGCTAACAATATGTGTGTTATAAAAAATATATTTGTAATAGTAAATGTACTACATTTAGATTTTTTTTAATGAAGAAAAGTCACGGTTTTGCTTCCCAATCAACCCCTAATATGATTGTTGTATTTGTAATGGTTTTCAGTACGTGATGCATATAACATGGGGATTGCTGCTTTGACCCTTGTGGTCCGTGTGGTGCTGGGGTGGGCACTGCGTCTCATCTTTCGTCGGTTTGGGGTGAAGTGTCGTACCCAAGTAAGAAGAAGCCCAAAGGGGACAGACCGTCTTCGCGGGTTGGAGGAGGGATCTCGGGGGAAGGGGGGGGGATCAGAAAAGGATCATGCACATCGGTGAAGACACCAGGGCTTGAGGTAAATAATAATTTAATCAAAATTCAGTAGATAGTTTATAGCTCTTACTCTTACAACTGGTCATACTTTATGTCAAAATCAGTAAAAAGGTTTATATTTATAAATTTAGGTCACTGAGGTGGAAATGAAGGAGACCCGAGTTTGATGATAGCCCGCCAATCGCAAGTCTTTAAGTAAGTAGTATTTAATATTAATGTCACCAATTTTATTTACATACCCCTGCTTTAAAATAAATATTCTGATTTTATTTCATTTATTTAATTTTAAAACTTTCTTTTTCAGATCACAAACGATTCCTGTCAAAAATGTAAAACTAAACCTGATAACAAAATTATAAAAAACGTATTCTTGTTTTGTTTTCATTTAAAACTGTTCAAAGAAAAACCGAGTGTAAAGAAAAGTCAAATGCCTCAATGATGGGAGTCACTGGCGTGTAGTAAGGCTTTAAAATATGTGTCATTGATGCCTTCTCCTTATATCTTGGATACGGACGAATTCATCAATGTGAATAAGGGTAATATGTGTTAAAATACGGATATGATCGAATACTAGGGGTTACCGTTGTGTAAATGTTTTTTTTTTAAACTGATCACAAAATTTATTTGTCCAGTCTGTCGGTTCCTCCCCTAATCGTACTTAAGATTTATCTGAGTCATCATTGGATTCACGGGACGATATGAATTCCGGTGCAGACAGCGTAAAATTTTTCTATTTTAACCTTTATTGTAAATTGTTTGACTGTTTACCAGATGTTAGTCTATTTAAAAGTAGATTCTCCGATACATCGATTTCTTTAATCTTAGATCTACCGACCCTAATAATCTTTGATCCATCGGTGATGATAACAATATAGATCCGTTGCGTAGCACATGTAATAGTTATGCTTGAGATCATAGGTGATAAGATTAATAGATATGCATCGTACAACCCCCGTGCCATGACCATCTTGGGTACCTTTAAAGACCTTTACCGAATAATACTCTCATTGAATATTGGGTTTTTTGAGGGGGTATGAACAATAGAGTTGTTATTGGGTTCAAACTATTGATTTCAATAGTCATTGCTTGCTTGACTCTGAAATGCTTCGATGACTGACCTTGACTGCTTTGATCTTTGATCCATTGAATATGATCTTCGATCCATTGAATATGATTACCTCTTATCTTCGATCTATTGATTAGCATAACAATATAATCTTCAATCCATTGAATATAATTACCTTTGATCTTCGATCCCTTAATTAACACAACAATAGAAATGCCCCCATTAAGTAGGTCAAGGTTGACTTCCATTGTTCTCGAGAACAATAGGTCTATTGTTTTGCCCCCCTATACAGACACATATACTACTCCTGTCCTCCTTGTGAAAAAGCCAACTGGTGAATATCGTTTTGTTGTGGACTATCGGAAACTGAATAAGTCCATCATACCGATGTCATTTCCCTTGCCACAACTTGAGGATGTGTTTGACTCACTAGGAGCTGCTTCACCAAAGTACTTTTCCTCCCGTGAGCCTCGAAAGTGGATTCTGGCAACTCGAAATGGATCCATCTACAAAACACAAAGCAGCCTTCATCACCCAAAGTGGAGTCTACGAATGGAAGAGGATGCCCTTCGGTCTAATGAATGCTCCCATCTCTTTTCAAACCATTATGAATAGCGTTCTTCATGGCATCCACTGGAAATTTGTACTGTGCTACATTGATGACATCCTTATTTTCTCCCCAACATTGGAAGTTCACTTGCAACATCTACAGGAAGTTTTTGCCAGATTAAGACAGGCCAATCTTAAACGTCAACCAAGCAAGTGCCATTTTGCCTTCAACAATTGAAATTTCTGGGCCACATCATCACACGCGAAGGAGTGGAAGTTGGCGCTGCAAAGACTGATTCTATTAGACAATATCCAACTCCTACAACTCAAAAACAGGTCAGAATTTTTCTAGGTATGGCGAACTATTATAGAAAATTTATTGAAGGTTTCTCCAAGATTGTAGCCCCATTGAATGCGCTTCTTGCCAAAAATACAAAATTTATATGGAATCAAGAGTGTCAGACATCGTTTAAAACGTTGAAACAAGCTTTGATAACTGCTCCAGTCCCCTCTTATCCGGATCCATCAAAGACATTTATTCTATCCTGTGATGCCTCTGATACTGCAGTTGGATAAACGTTAGGACAAAAGACCAAAGGCAACAAGGAAGTTGTTATTGCATATCGTGGCAAATCTCTGACAAAAGAAGAAAAGAAATACACAACACTGAAAAAGAGTTGCTTGCTGTAGGAATTCAAGCCCATCGTCCATACCTGGCCAGCAACAAGTTTACCATCTACACAGACCACAAAGCTCTAATCTGGCTGAAAACAGCAAAACATACTGGCAGACTTGAACGTTGGGCCCTGAAGCTTCAAGAGTACAACTTTGACATCATCCACAAGCCTGGAAAAAAAAATTGTGTAGCTGATGCCCTTAGCCGAATTCCCAGTTCATCTGTGGCAGAACCAGAACCAACTGTCTCTACTGTCTCCATCCAACATTCATCAGTGCCCATGTCACTTGAACCTTTTCCAATCCTACAGGAAAATGATGTACAGGAAGGCGTCCAAGTTATGTTCTCTTATGATTAACCAGAAACCCTTATTATGGCCATAGAGGATGATGAAATACATCAAATATTACAGGATAAGGATACTTTATTCCGTTTACAATCAGTATGCCCTGACTATGCTGACATTGTTATGTATCTCACTGACAGCTCATCACCAGAAGAACGCAAACTCAGTGATAAAGTTGTCTCGGAATCCCAACACTACTGGATGGACTTCTGTATCATCTCTTTCAACGACGCTGCAAACGCCAGCCTAATGAATTTAAATCCATCTATCAACTTGCTCTACCACGAGACCTTCGGACAAACGCACTCTTTGCATACCATGACAGCCTTGCAGGTGGTGGACATCTTGGCATTGACAAAGTACGTTTCTCCATTATGCAAAAATACTACTGGCCACGAATGAATCAAGATATCATAGACTATGTGAGGTCCTGTGACAGATGCCAGCGTGCGAAGCGAGACTTTCATCCGCCAAAGCCTCCCATGACTTCAATGCCACGCCGTGACAAATTTGAGTCTTGGCAAATAGATATTTTAGGCCCTTTAAAGAAAACACCAGAAGGTTATGAATACATTCTCCTGTGCACTGATTCCTTCACCCGGTGGCCTGAAGCATTTGCCCTGAAATCTCAAGATGCTATAGAAGTTGCAGAATGTCTCTTCAGAGAAATCTTTACTAGATACGGATCTCCCATAATATTGATGTCAGACCGTTGTCGGAATTTCATGTCTAAGCTCATCAACGCCTTGTGTGAAATATTTGAAATCACACATCATCTTACCATCCGAACACAAATGGTCTTGTAGAGAGGCAAAACAGTACCATAGGCCAGTCACTGAGAGCTTACTGTGCCTGTAGCTGCCCAGACGCAGCCAAGCTAAACCCAGATTAGACAGTTAAAAAACACCAGGGTTCTGGCAGACCAGTTTATTATGTCTAATGGAAATGGTAAAAAGCTGAAACAAACATAAAAACAGAAATTACACAGGTGTCACAAAATCAACATTATTTCTGTGAAAACACATGTACAGATGTAAACGCATGTGAAGGGAGCCGTGCATATAATAAACATCGAATTCCTATGCTTATTATGAGAATATATGACTCAAGTCAGTAGAGTACTGTTATATAGATACATTATACAAGACTCAAGATCAAGTACTATGTAGACCGAGTAGACTGACGATCGACGTATAAAAATGCTATAAATTTGACCAAACAACATCAAACTGACACTCTCCAGAACTATCATAGAATAAGAAGCAATATTCAGTTATATTCATTCAATGACATCATTGATAAATGCTTAATATAACATGTTTTTATGAAAGGTTTAGAGGCACTAACACTTGGCGCGAAAATAAAACAGTAAACAATTTTCCCTACATATTGTCGAAAATATCAATATATTCTGTACTTTCACTTCATAAATGATAAGCTTATTTCATGTATGCAAATAATCATATGTGTACAATCATATGCACGAAATAAAAGGTTAGAACTTACATCGTGGCACCGAAACATCTACCAAACTCAAGCGACCGTGCTCACAGAACCGGAAACGTACTAATAACAATGCGGGACACACTAATTGCCTAAAATAACCCAAAAATACGGGTGATGCTAATCGCCGCAGCATCAGAAAATACATTCAATACAAAATCAATGCACGTTACACAACAGTGCCAATGACCAAGATATATGGCCTAAGTTTTTACCTGGGATCATGATGTCATTTCGCAAATCTCCTCATCTTGGATCCACAGAGTACGCACCCTTTGAATTATTGTTTGGGCAGGAAATGCGTTTACCATTTGATGCATCTAATCAACCAAAGGACAACTTACAAAGAGATGCCAAACAATACATGGAGGATCTTTTAGCCAGACTCAAAATTTCTACTGAAATTGCCAAGGCAAATGACCTACACAACCAGTCCAAAAACAAAGATTATCATGATCAACAAGTCAGACTGCCTGATTTTGCAGTAGGAGACCTAGTCCTGCTGAAAAATCATAAGGTGCCTACAGGTTTATCACATAAACTGTATGACAAGTCAAATTGACCTTACCGCATTGTTGGCCGAGGACAAAACTTTACTTACAAATTGCGGTGCATCTCTGACAATAAACTACATGCTTCAATGATAAACTTAAAGCACTATTATCCCCCTGAGGATACTCAAGTCCGGCAAGGGGTACGCCCAGATGACATCCCACATCAAGAGGATAACCCATCTGACCCTGCTCCTCCCAATGCACACCCTTCTGAGGACCCACTAGAAAACATTCAGTTACCACTTCATTGTTGCATAGTATTGTAACGAGTAAACACATGTAATAGTTATTTGTGTATTGCATTAATGTTAAACATTTATAGTATTTTCTGTGTTTGGGGAACATGCCTTTTGGGTAATGATATATGATATATGTAGTGATATTTTTCCTTTCTGTAATATTGTAGCTTCTTACCATACATACACAAGTACGCAAGAATAAAGTGGATAGAAAAGTGCTCGTGTTCGGGTTAACTATGCACAAGGCAAAGTATTGACTTTTTTGTCACTAATGAATTTTGCTTATAGTATTACAATTATTATATTACTTTCATCGTTATTGATCATCAGTTATCGCAGTCTCTTTCAAATTTCAAAATTGTAATCCAATCAAACCCAAACCTGCCTTGACCTCTAGCGTCGATTTTTATAAGGCGCAAATTTAGTTAACTAAGTGACCCAGTAACCTTGAATGAATAGTCTTAATCTTTCTACATCTGTAATTCTTAAAAAGTTTCTTATTGCAAAATTATCAAAAATAATGACATGGGTCGACATAGTGGTATCTTGTTACCTTTCCCAAAAATTCAGTGTTACATCAAAAATATACTTAAATTGATTATCAAATAAATGTTTATTATAACTTAACATTTTTATATCATTTTTAGAGAGCAGCCAGGCTGAAGAAAACATTAAAGAGTGTAGATGACAAGTTGAGAGATTTTGACAAGGAGAAAGTGATGAAAGTATTCACAGGAGACTACATGTCGTCTGAGGAGAGTGAGGAAGACGACGCCGGGGAGTTCTCCCATTTCAGTGTGCGACAATAGGGGGGGTCGAAGTTTTACATAGGAATATATATTGAGTAAATCTTTAAAAATCTTCTTCTCAGAAACTAAACAGCCAGGAAAGCTGAAACTTGTGTGGAAGCATCCTCAGGTAGTGTAGATTCAAAGTTGTGAAATTCATGAGCCCCAGGGGTAGGGTGGGGCCACAATGGGGGGGTCGAATTTTTACGTAGGAATATATAGAGTAAATATTTAAAAATCTTTTTCTCAGAAACTAAACAGCCAGGAACGCTGAAACTTGTGTGGAAGCATCCTCAGGTAGTGTAGATTCAAAGTTGTGAAATTCATGACCCCCGGGGGTAGGGTGGGGCCACAACGGGGGGTCGAAATTTTACATAGGAATATATAGAGTAAATCTTTAAAAATCTTCTTCTGCGAGACTAGCATCCTCAGGTAGTGTAGATTCAATGTTGTGAAAATCATGACCCCCGGGGGTAGGGTGGGGCCACAATGGGAGGTCGAATTTTTACATAGGAAAATATAGAGTACAATCTTCTTCTCAAAAACTAATCAGCCAGGAAAGCTGAATCGTGTGGAAGCATCCTCAGGTAGTGTAGATTCAAAGTTCTGAAAATCATGATCCCTGGGGGTAGGGTGGGGCACAATGGGGGGTCGAAGTTTTACATAGGAATATATAGAGTAAATATTTAAAAATCTTCTTCTCGGAAACTAATCAGCCAGGAAAGCTGAAACTTGTGTGGAAGTATCCTCAGGTAGTGTAGATTCATAGTTGTGAAAATCAGGATCCCTGGGGGTAGGGTGAGGCCACATTGGGGGGTGGGGTGTTAAAGTTTTACATAGGAATATATAGAGTAAATCTTTAAAAATCTTCTTCTCAGAAGCTAATCAGCAAGATGATTCTTTATAATTGTTAAGACTTTGGCTCCAGGACAATTCCTTGGCCTCACAAGAAGGTTAAGAGTTTGATGCAGCTAAATATCTTATATATAACCAATTGTAAAGGATCTTTTTGAGAACTGCAATACTCAACATGTGATATGACTATAAAATTGAAGCAGGCAGCTATTTTTTCATTAGAATCTTTATGTATTACTGTATTGAGTTATTGCCCTTGATTTATTAATTCTTGATTATTTTAATGCATCCACTGTTAACCAATTATTGTGATGATTATTTTTATACAATAATAAATATTCAATGTATATAAGTTGTTCAGCATACGTAGTTTTGGGTTAGGACCGGATTAGATTGTTTATTTTTGATTTCTAATTTTTAGATACTATGAATTATTTTAGGCCGGCACATATATAGGGACAGTGTCTATTGCAATATGACGAGCGACTGTTTGGGGTTAAACTTGAACAAGTACGGATAGATTGAGTGTGTGGACACCCCTGCACTATCTAATCTTCGTGTTTTCTAACCTATGATACAGATTATGCGGTCATTCCTGCCCTGTATCGCATTAATACAAGGGTGCGGTCATACCTGCTTGTGGTGATTGCGGTGGAGCACTTGTTTATGGTCATCCCGGCTGGTGTTCTGGCCTTTCTAGCGCAAGTGTGAGGTCATCCCTGCTTGCGTTAACGTTGGTACCTGTTGAGTTGCGTAGGTGTGCGGTCATCCCTGCCTGCGTAACGTTGAGTCCCTATATATATGTGCAGGAGCGGTGATTAAAGTCTGCTCTAGTAAATATTGGCAGCAATCAGGGCTATCCGAGTTCCAAGAAGGAAAAATGGATTTTATTTATACAGGATCTACATGTACTATTGTACATTGTCCAGATTGTTTGTATTATGACTCCATTAAGCTGACTTTATCATTCCTTATGTTCCTCAGGTGAGCGATGTGGCCCATGGGCCTCTTGTTTTTTCCTTTTCTGGTAAGTTATTTTATTTGGAAAAATTAATTATATTTTTTTTACCATCGAAACAAGCCATATACGTTTCATAGCTACCTGATGGCAATAAAACTTCTAAAATTCATGAGTTAAGTGAAATAAAAATGTTAATGATTTAACATGATTAATTTTATAAACAGTTAAATATGTACAGTATTCAAACTCTTTCGTCACCACCATTTTTTCCTATTTGAAATGAGAAAATGTTAAACGTTAAATATATCTGACGACCGGTATTAAGTATGAATGAAAATATGCAACGCAGTTGCCCTTATTTGTACATGTATGAAACATTTCATTATTGCCCTTCAGTTAACGCATTCATTTGCTACCGTGAAACATTCCTGTATTGATTGCCAAATTTATTACCAAGAGTATAAAACTTTCCAAATAACGAAATATAACTTACTGTTAAACTTATAAAAAACATTTAATTTATCAAGCTCATTTATTTCTTGCATACAAAATTAAATTTTGCTGTACAGTGGACATCGACCCAGCCAACGTATTGGACATGTATAGCGGCACAGTGCTCAATGCCACCAGCATTGTTGGGTTCCGTTTTATGCAGTTGTTGTAGCCAAGTTCCTATGCATTGGACATAGAAACATAACGACCTTCCTTCTGAATGTCACTGTATCCCAACCAGACACCTTTAGTATAACCTGGAATCAAAACAGAGAACGGTTATTGTATTTTCCTTAGGTTTTCCATACAAACATACAATAATGTAGCCCTCTCCCGTTGAGGGGGTAAATTATCGAATATTCTGCATTGAAGTTTTCTATATCATATGTAATGTAATGAAATGTAATGTTTTAAACGCCCTTCATTAGCGCAAATCATGAGGTATATACATCTCTAAAATACGATTTGATACATATTATTCATTTCACTTGCCTTTTGATTTTTTTTTATAGATCCTGTATATAATATACAAATAAAAATTAAAAACATTTTCAGCATGTCAGATGATTGTCAACAATAAATATGATCCTTAAATGTTATATAACCTCTATGTTTGATTTGTAAATCAACCCATGTCTCTTCTATTTTGTTTTGGAATTCAAGCAGACCAGCACCAATGGAGATACAGGATATCTGTTTACAAGCTTATCTTTTAAAAAGATTGGTGAGCTAGCGCCTTGGCCATTCTAAAACATAGAAGCAGATTTCTAAAACATTGGTTTGAATTCATGAATCGATTAATTAACAATAAGAAGGCACAGTGGTGTACTGGAACTGTGCTGGAGTGGGGTCTCAATTTAGAATTGTGAATCTAGAGTGGGCTTCACGTCGGCAATGGCATAGCTCATTGACTGTGCCTTAATCATTATGTTTCAATTTCGAGGTGAAAATTTTCAAGAACCATTGGTACTGTTGTGTAGCAATCGTATCTTCTCGGGCCTTTCCGACAAGCTCGGAATACATATCCGAGGTTGTTTTCTGAGCTTGAATGAATTTAAGATAAAGCTAGCCATTTATTATTAAATATTTAAAATAACTTTGCATTACAAGATCTAAGCTATTATTACTTTTTTGACATTTTCAATAAAACACAAAACTTCATGTGATGATGATATAAAACGAAATTCAAATGGTACAGTTTATCTACAGTAGTACAGTATTCCCAGAATCCCCTACTATGGAGTCGAGCATGCGTATTCCAGTGAAAAAGACTAACGTAGTTGCTAGCGCTCGAGAGCGCTAGCAATAAAATAATAAACTACCAGTTTACTTTTATTTCAGTTGAAAAATTTAGAAACATTAGGTCGCGCAGGTTCACATTCTACTTAATGAACGAACGATATATAATGCATAATAAAATACTCATTCTCACCATAGCGTCTCTAAATGTTGCGTCCCCGGATGAAAAATAATAGCAGTTTTTCTTAAATTGTGCCCATCCTTTTTGACAAACTTTACCTTTAAATACAAATTATATTTTTTTCAATATCGGCAATGAAAACCGTCATTCAAATAAGGCAAATGAAACTGAAGTATATGAACGTGTTTTAAAATTCCGTAAAGAAATTTTCGTTACATTTCATTGATGCATTACATGTGTTTCCTTAAAGACCTTGCTAATAGTAGAAGTGTCTAGTGAGCAAAAAAGAAAGGTTTACGATAAACAAATTCAAAGACCATTTAAAACTATTATACAATTTAAACACTTCATTAGATTCATTGTTTGCATACGTGTTGAATAGAACGTGTCAGCAAATAAATACCTGCTGTAGTTTTCGCTAGGACAATGGTTAACACAAATAACAAATGTCGTGAAATATCCATTCTGTAGATCTGTCACACTCTGTGAATTTCAGTCATTGATCGCGCTAAGACAAGTCCTGTATGTTATACATGTATATAGGCCGCGTGTCTGGATGAACAGCTTGGTTTTATATTACCAATATATTGAGTACCATAGTAACACGTTTTTGGGTTATGTTACTATATTTTCTGCAGACCTGCGGTTAATACGGGGATATCGTTTTGCAAATATCAAAGTAGAAATATTATTTTCAAATTAGACAAGGATCAATTATAACAAAATATTTCGCTAAAGTTATTTCATCATTATATATATTTGATATTAAATGACACGGTGGCTAAATGCCAATTAGTGTGGTCCCCTGAATTGACAGTCACATGATATGTCTTCATAGTTTTCCCGAATTGAGACCATAAACATATTATAAACATAATGTATTTGTTGTCGTTATCTAGAGTCTTTATATATATTACAATACATAAAAAAATTGAAAACAATGTTTATTTAAATAAACAAAAACCCCGATATGATTTGAACACCATTTCAGCCGGGAGATACTGTTTAAAGTTTTCCGCCTAACACACTTAGGTACGTTGACACATGTACCGATCAGTGTGAATAACTTTGATAGTTTCATAATAATAAATACATTTTTGAAGTTTTATGAAAAATTCGAATGTTGACGTCATACGGCTTTATTTAGAAACCTGTATGCGAAAACACTTTTATGAACATTCGAACAAGTTCTTTTTTATTGATTCAAATGAGAGATGTGTCTTGTCCTCCACAATCCTTTATCGATACATAAATAATATAAAAAATCATATTAAAACATAAAAACATAATAAAGTAATATTTCTTGAAATAAAACATTTCATAAATTAACATTAATTGAGGTCTATCATTCACCTTTTGTTTTATTTCATCAACATAATGACCGTCAATGATGTAGGACAGCGAGGTGCAAGGAAATGACATGTAAGGTGCGTCGTTGTGGGAATAGGCAGTATGCCTCACTGTCAACGTACAGGAAACACTGGAGGAGGTGCCATGTGAGAAAAATGTTAATGTTCCATTGCTATTTGTGCAACAACCGGGAAATAAAGAATAATTTCAAAAGTTCTGCTGACTAACATAAAGTCAATGTTATCTATAATAGAATAAAACAAGATATAACATTGAAATGAATTTCTGATTGAATATGAATTTACATATTAAGTGATGAAAGAAAGAAGTATTATAAACAGGCATCAAAGGCAAATGCCAACCACGAAACATACCTGTCAATAATAATAGATGTCATGGACCAAAACAAAACATACCTGCGACACTTTCTATACAATGGAAAGTTTCTATCTAATATGTGGAAACTTCGTTTAAACCTATTGGAAGTCATTATTCATGGATAGTTATACGTAATTGTCGCACATTATGACATCCTTTTTTGGACCTAATGTCTTTGTAAGATGACATCGTTTGAAAGTGTTACAAGATTCCTCCTAACTAAGTCAAGTTTCAGGCTTAATAACACAGAAGTAAAGTAGAGACTAGATTCGCGTAAAAGATTTTTAAAAAAACCCATCTACTTTATAATGTTGTGACATATATATGGCCTTTTTATACTTCTTCCAATGGTCCCATGGTAGCAACCTTACAATATATGTCTGTTGCAATGTTTTCTGATGCTAGACACACTTCCAGATACATTGTATTTGCAAATCGACAATTGTCCTGGACAGAACAAAAATCGGTTGTTTTAAACTCCACCAGAATAAATAAAATGACGAATTAATAAATAATTTCGTCTGATTTTTTCACATTATGATACATATGTAAGTCTATGCTGGTATAGTTCTAAAATTTTTGTGATCGGCTTCTGCCGATCACTGTTGTGTCCATATGAGGCATCCAGCAAATGCTTTAACGTGCGTACACATTCCGCTTCCATAAGTAATTCTTATAAAAACTTGAAGTTTGGTTTAGTATTTATGTAACATTTTACTCAGTTTTATTTCAATTCATTTATCTTAAGGGATGCAAACATACATAAAACACAGTTCGACCTGTTAATTCAAGAATGCACATTTTGTCTCACACGTAAGAATTTCGATCGAAAGATTCATTCAGTAATACAGTTGACCTCGATGAACTGACCTCAATCATAAGAATATGCTCCATGAACTGACCTCGATCTATTGATGTTGCATAATAGTTGCTAGGAAGACGGTTTGATTTATAAACAAGGTTACGTTATAATGCGACCGCAATAGCAAGTTATGATAGCATTCAATGTTTTTCAGTCGCATTAAATAATCTTAATACAACTCTTTCTTTGTATACGTGCTAATGCTCTTTTAAGAACCCTACTTAGTATTCTGAAGAAGAAGAAGAAGAAGATACATTAACATTTAATAATTACGTTAGAAATATAAAACTAGACAAGGAGTTCAAGAACGGCTTTCCCAAAATTTATTTCAAAATTAAATTTGTTGACGGTTTATAATGATGAAATTATGGTTTACAGATTCAAAATATTCTATATTTTGTAAAAATCAATACTTTTTTAATTATTTTACATTATTTTACATCAAACTGATCATGTTGATTGCTTCTACCTATCAATATATAATTATTGCCGATCATTCCTTTAAAAGGAATACTTGTTTAATGATAATATTGGTGTACTTTAGTCAATGAAGATTGCGAATCTATCTATGTTTATGCAGGACATCATATTTATTGCAAGTAATAGTTTTTGTGGAGAGCCAGTCAAATTCTTAAGAATTCCATGCAAAAGTTTCAGATTATAACGAATCAGAATCCCATTATATACCAATCTTGGCAGTTAATGTTCCGCGGTCTCTAAATTCTAATTCTAAAATTGACTTCATCCATCTAGATGTGTTCGTATACAGATAAATAAATTTGCATTATATTGACTGTGTCTGCTTAACGACGCCGTTAAGACATGAGACAACGGACGGACTCTCATTGGAAAATTAAATTCTCTTTGAGAAGTCAGTAACTTGCTTAAAATTCAAAGAATACTGCTGACTAACAAAACTAAATGTTACTTTTATAGGATAAAACAGGAAAAGCAAAAAAGAAATAAATATGTGATTATGTACATAAATTTACACTTTTAGTGATGAAAGAAAAAAGTATTATAAACATGCATCTAAAGCAAAGGACAACCCAGAGAAATACCTGTCGATAATATAATACTATTTCTCAGCTATAGTTTTGGGTCATATACTTTTATTCCATGCATTTTTAGGAATAAGAACAGATAGAGTTTACAACGTTTCAGAGGCGTTGGACCTTGAAAATATATCAGGGCATTCAAAGCCACATGTTTTCAAAATTATAAGGGAAGAGGGGAAAACAACAATATTTTGGAAGAAATGGTCGACCGATCGGGTATGTGTAGTGATCAAAGCTACAGTTTTCAGCTGTTGCATAGATATGATAAAAATAACAAGAAAAAAGAACTATGATCATGAGTCTAAACAAATGATTACTATTAACTACAAGTGATATATAGTCAATTGCCTTGATACTTAAAATTGAGAGAATATTCTCCGCCACATGATTTTTTTTTTGATAAAATTTCAGATCTGCCAAAAATCTGAAGGAAATCTTCTAAAAAGTTATAAATTAATCTTCAACAAAATTAGTCCATGTGTGGAGGACAATGACTTGGGGAGACTTGAGCGGGATGTGGGGGCTCATTTAAATATTTTGCCAAAAATGAGGACAAACAGTGGTTGGAAAAAATTTTTGCCGAAGGTATTCAGTGTAATTGATTTTAAACCACCAGATACATTAACTAAGCTTTCACATTATGATGATATATTTTAAAACTTTATTTTATGATTAAAAACAGAATTTATAAACAATCAAAAATGTTTCCAAAAGAGCCTTGCCTTTTTTAAGAGATGTGACTGTATTTAATGTGAACACCCGTCAGGTGGATGGGGAAGTGTATGGTTGTGGTGTTGTATTACGAGAGAGAGAGAGAGAGAGAGAGAGAGAGATAATCGTAATTGTTTTTAGTTGTCAATATTCGGTTGCATGATATAATGCATGGGCTGATCATGAATGCATAATTTCTACATGAAGTCCATGCTCATATAATTTTGAAGAAATTGAATTAAAATATTGATATAATTCAGTCGATGTAGATTAAGAAAATTCTGACGATGAAGATGAAGAGATTCAAAATCGGCTGTTACATAAAAAACGCCAAAACTCGTCAAACATAGAAGAAGAAGATATAGAACTCGACATTTCAGACACAGAGGACCCTATATGAGTATTTCTCTCATATACTTGAAATGTTTGAACATATCATCAAAGATTCCTCCCAGAATTGATATAAATAAATTCTAATTTGATGCGTACTACCTTAAATCTGACATAGAGTCATAAACATGCATTATTCCCATTAACTTTCGACTACTGTAAATTACTTAATATTTTACAAGAGTACTTAATTCTGCGATTCCGTTGTTTTGTATAAAATTACATGTATCTATATTTGAAAAAAAATGAAGAATTTGTTGATACTTCATTTATTAAATATAACCCATCCCAATGTAGACATTTTACTCTGATTAATGGCATATACTTAGCTAGGATTAAGAGATTTTTAATAAAGAATACTTATACTGTTTTAGCAGAAAACGACATTTCGGCAACAGGACAACCGATTATCACTGCATCTTCCGAAATATATACAATCTTAACCCCAAATAACATATATAATATATTTATTATATGCCTATATTTATATTTATTTTGAATATGGTAACTGGTCATTGGACGAAAGCGGACGGAAGCAGTTCCCCCTACCATGGTTGGGATGCTGGCATTGATGGATGTCCCTCGCTACGCCGGAGAATGGCCGCAGATAGGCCAGATACTATCACATCAGGGAGAGGAGGTCACCATCCATTGGTATGGCGGGAGTAAAACATCTGCGTGGAAACCGTGTAAAAGAAGCGTGCCAGGAGATCGAGGAAGAACAGACTGGGTAGAAAAATGTGTAATGTCACAAATTATATCTACTTTCAAACTTACAGGATTTGGAAACATTCCAAGAAATATCAAAGAAATTGTTGAAAATTATCATAATTAAATTAAACCATTGCTTGCATTTAAGTATTTCAGGCATATGTTTGGCCCTTCCGTTCAGTCCCGGTAACTTGGCCGCTCCGTCCAACTATCAGTATTTTTAATGTTGAATTTTATTATTATATTACATGCTATTGATTCTAAACCATTGTAACCGGAGTGTTATCAATCGGAGGCGGTAATTTTCCGCTCCGTCCAACTATCAGTATTTTTTATTATAAAATTTATTACTATATTACATGTTATTGATTATTGATCATTGTAACCGGAGTGTTATCAATCGGAGGCGGTAACTTGGCCGCTCCGTCCAACTATCAGTATTTTAAATGTTGAATTTTATTATTATATTACATGCTATATATTCTTAACCATTGTATCCGGAGTGTTATCAATCAGAGGCGGTAATTTGGCCGCTTCGTTCCAGTATGGGTATTTTAAAGATGAATTTAATCATTATATTACATATTATAGATTATTGACCATTAAAACAAGAGTGTAATCAATAGGAGGCAATAATTTTACCACTTTGTCCTATATTATATGATGAATTTATATTGCATGTTATAGATTAGGGACCATTGTAAACGGAGTGTTTTCAATCGGATGCAGTAATTTGGCCACTCCAATCTCAATATATGTATTGATTAATTTATTCCATAACATCAGTTATAATTATTACATGTATTATAGACGTATTATGACTTCATCAAATAAAATCGGTTTGTTATGCATCGGGGGCGATAATCTGGTCGCTCCACTGTTGTTCACTCATCATTTAACTTTTAACATGCAATTAAATCTCTAAATACTAATGTGACTAAAACAAAAAAGTTTTAAATGTGTTTTGAATTGTTTGAAGAGTAACGTTATAACAATTAATAATTGAACGTTGTATCATCATCATATTTTTTTTCAAATTTAATTATTTTGATTTAATCTGTATTAGAGATTAATGAAAGTACTTCATGCTAGCGATGATTGCTGAGTATGGGGATGGATGGCAATTCTGCACCAAATAAATCAATACAAAAACATTTCATATCGAACCCAGAGAATAAAATATTATCTTTAACCTAGAAATATTTGATAGAGAAGGGGAAAAAGAAGGGTAGAGAGAAAAGGAGAGAAATAGATAATACTAGACCAAGTATTTGCATACACTGTAACTTCTCTGTAGGCACCGCTTAATGTGTCAAAACCATGCTTTAAGTCAAAGAGGTAGGCCTAGAAGCTTTTCGGAGGCGTTAACTCCAGAAAAGTTTCAATGTATTATGTTTTGACTTACATTTGTCCAATCAGATCGCAGTAAGACGGAGTTATGCCATTTTCGCTTGCGATTTTTACTTAAAGTAGATCCAGTGTTCTGTGACGTCACACATTTTTGTAAAACTTTGAATTCTATAAAAATTGTGCAAGATAGTTTTATTTATCTTATGTGAATATAATCACATGGATGTAATTAGAATTATTGGTAGGTTAAAGATATTTTCGCACTTAATTTTATACTAAATTTCCAAATTTTTATATATTTTATCTATGCAAAGGGGAAATAACTCTTTTTCTGACTTTTCTCTCAGTTGTATGTCTAAATACTATAGTTTTTCTTATTCCAACGATTGATTTAAAAATATTTTGGTAATTTTAGTTTTCTGATAAAGTTGACATTAATATTAAACAAGAAAAACAAATTTCTGCCTACAAGATTTTACTTCTAACAGAAAAAAAATACATTTTTCTAATGCTAAAATATGCTTTAGTTTATGTTTATCTGGCATCTCGAAAGTGTGATGACATGTATATTTTTTCTAACAATTGATGACATTTAAGTCTATTAAGTCGAAATCAGTTCGGTTTTTCAACTTTCCTCAGAGAATTTTACGAGTATGGAGCTACCTTAATATGTGTAATTTTACACAATATATATTTCAAGAGGTAAAAGAAACTCGTAAAAACTATATGCAATCGCTATACATGTAAATATAAAATCTTTTCCTAAAATACAATAATGTACATACAATAATGTACGATATACTGTCTTTTTCTAAAATTCAAGGATGTTGATGATAAATCTTTTCCTAAAATAAATTATAGATTACAAATCGTGTCGACACAATCATTGCTAAACAAAGATTATGCGAGAAATTCAGGCCAAGAAACCTACTTAACCGATTATCTGGATAAAGGGTCTGAAAGAAGGAGACATGTTAAAAAAAAACATTAATGGGTTTGTCGTATGGAAAAAAAAATCAATAGCAAAAGCTAGAACCCCCAGTGTCCATAGTGCTTTGATGAGCTGCTTAGTGACCCATACACATAAGCACAAAATCGCACACCATGCAGTTATGTTACAAAGCTAGCTAGCATACTACAGAGGGTGTTTAAGGATCAGAGGGTGCATATACTACAGAAAAGTGAGCTGAAGATAAATTAAGAAAAATTTAATTCAAAATGGAAATGTAGGAGTTATGTGAAGTGCGTGTAATATACCGTATCTATAGGAGTGACATATAGGAGGCACATTTAGCGTAGTTATATAATAAAAGCATATATTATTACACTGAAAACATGCATTTAACTATTATACATGATCATGTAATATTTTGTAATGGTGCATGGTATAGATATATTGTGCATGCTACATGTACAAGTTATAATTACAAACATGTAAAATTTATTCACATTGTAACAGTTTGAAAGTGACTTTATAGGTCAATTGGGCCGGGTGTGTTGATGTTATATTTGTAAAATTAATTTTGTAATCATGCTATATACACATGTCACTATAATAAATTATTTACTTACTTTCTTACTTACAATCAAGTATATACGCAATATAAATACACAATATCATTCTGTTATACAAAATCTCCCTTCTCTCTCTCTCTCTCTCTCTCTTACACACATGCACGCAGGACATGTGATATGCTGATTATTGATCTAAGGTTTTAGTCTCATGACGTAATAGTCGGTCCTACGTCATTTTGAAGTTTTTAATTTGAATGAATTCTGTACGTCTAGCATTAACAGCAGCATCTATGTAAAGGAAATGTGCGGTATTATATTGGTTTGATATAATTCACTTTAAACGTTAAGATACATTCCCTGAGAACTATCGACAGGAATGCAGATCGTGACGTCAAAGTTAATTATGACGTATGAATTACGACAAGTGACTTTCTACATATCGCTGTAAAATCCATCGGGAAGCCTTTACATGCACGCGTTAGTTTCAACTATAGTCTGTATAACCCAATATTCATAAGGGAAATTCATGTTAGTTGACTAAGCTAGTTGGAACTAACACAACAAACAATAACAATTCAAGTTAGTTGTCTAAGTTAATCTAACTAAGGGCAATCTTCTTGAAAGCCTCAAATTCCAAGAATTCCAATAATTCCAAATTCAAATAATACTTTGTTATTAAATAATGCCTGTTATAATATCTATGAAATTGAAGCAGTCATTAGTATGCACAATTTCCTGTTATCTTTAGCACAATAGTTAGCTAATTATGACACATTATTAATTGTCAGGGTTATTTAGGCAGCATATGGTCCACTGAAAACACTTGTTGCAGTGTTGATAAAACGTAGGTACTCTATAAATATTTCTTTTACTCGCTTACTTTATGTATATTTGGTTGTTTATACAATCTCATTACCCAACATAACATTTTTTAACTAATATTTATCGAGAATAAATTTGAAATTGATAAATATTCATCATTTCAGGCATTTGGTTTTCTTTTCAACTGCACTGCCTCCTATAGTCTGTCCCAAGATATTTATGCAGCACATATGGACGATTTTTAAAAAAAATACACATACCTGTGAAAGAAATGCAGTTGTAATAGTTGAAAAGGAAAATTTCCAAGATAATTTCATTGACCATTATCAACTGTCACTCAGAAAAATTCACAGGAACGAAAACAGATTCCTTACGGAGATTTATAATGGGGAATGTTTACATCTTTACTCCATTCGGAATACACTCGGAATACATCGCGCAATTTTTCAACGTTATCATCCGGGCTTGCTTCATTCCAAATTTCCGTAGACATCACATTTTTTGGCATTGTATTAGAACTTGATAAGCTAACAGGGGCGTTTCGACTGAGAAATCTTGGAATTTTTTTCTACTTTTGAATGAACATCGTTTGAACTCTGAGGTATTTATAAAAAGCAAGCTATTAAGCAAAATGTAAATCCAAGATATCTTGGGACAGACTATAATATGAAAAGGACAGAAGAGAAGAACATGTAGTGTGCATGAAGAAAGGTAAATATCCAGAAATTCAACATCATGACTGAATTATACTGAAAATCAGAAAACACTAGTCTTGTTAAACATAATTTTAGCTCGCATTTCCTCCATGTTCAAAGGAAATGTAATAAATGGAAAGACCAAACTTTGTATGTGCTTGCACTACAAAGATTACTGTGAGGATCTGGATTGAATATAATCAGAATTGTTTTTTATGTAAATCGAGATATGTCATTTCATTTAACCTTATATTATCAAAGGTACAAGTATAAATAGATACTATTAATGTGTTTTCCAAACTGAATTCCCACACATTTAGCTATGAAATTGAAGCAGTCATTAGTATGCACAATTTCCTGTTATCTTTAGCACAATAGTCAGCTAATTATGACACATTATTAATTGTCAGGGTTATTTCGGCAGTATATGGTCCACTGAAAACACTTGTTGCAGTGTTGATAAAACGTAGGTACTCTATAAATATTTCTTTTACTCGCTTACTTTATGTATATTTGGTTGTTTATACAATCTCATTACCCAACATAACAATTTTTCACTGATATGTATCGAGATTAAATTTGAAATTGATAAATATTCATCATTTCAGGCATTTGGTTTTCTTTTCAACTGCACTGCCTCCTAATATTAAAAAGACAGAAGAGAAAAACATGTAGTGTGCATGAAGAAAGGTAAATATCCAGAAATTCAACATCATGACTGAATTATACTGAAAATCAGAAAACACTAGTCTTGTTTAACAGTTCGTAACAGAAAAGCAATCTCCATTAATAGTATTTGTCAAGAAAAAAGAAGATATTTTGAGAGGTCTTTAATGCTTAATGCTATTCTAAAATGCACGTGCTTTAATTCTATTTTCCAGAACCTCAGTCAATTGCTAGAATTTTCTAGAACCTCAGTCAATTGCTAGAATATTCTAGCAATTGAGGCACGTGCTTTAGTTCTATTGAGAATTATCTAGAACCTCAGCCTCTCCAACAGTATATATATAGCTTGTAACATTCATGTTTTGTCAGTTTTTACAACCATTGAACGCTAGAGATCCCATGATGACTTCGACCGTAGACAGTGTGATCAATGCTCTAGAGATGGATTCCTGTCCCGATCCTCTGCGCTATGACAATACAAGAATTGCTGGTACTGGTGGTTTTTCTGCAGCGGATTCCTGTCCCAATCGTGCGCGGACTGACAATACAAGAATTGCCCGTTCTGCTAATTTTAGCATGAGTTATCCAAATGCTCAGTCAAATAAGAAGGACTCGCCATTCTACTCACTTTTTGATGTGAGACACATACCACCACCTACAATGCCACATTTTTGGCAATATCCGGAGTACTGAACCTTTGCCTCTAGGTATGAAACGTTTCAAAACTGGCCAAAATACCTGAGGGGACACAGCAAAACAGACTTGGCGCGTGCAGGATTCATCTAAACCCAGTTTGGCGATAGAGTGATCTGTTTTTGTTGTGGAATGACATTGAGTGAATGGGAACCAGTGGACGACGCCTATCGAGAACATCTACGCTGGTCCAGATATTGTCATTTTGCTCAAATAGTGGGCAGCATGTAAGCGTGAAGAGAAAAAAAAACTTTGGTAAAATGTAAAACTTGAACATCAAAGGACTGCTCTTATTTGTATTTATCAACACTGATAGTTAACTAGAGGTACTGTGAGCAAGCTCACAATTGATACCCCCCGCTAAGAAAAAAAACATAGCGCGTGTATTTTTGCTATTATAGAAAATATTGGATGAATCTATTTCACTGTCCATTTTCTATAGATAACAACTGCTTTATTTTTGAAAACTGTTAATTTTTAGCTTCTAACATTTCCATTAATACAAGACATGACACAGACAGAATTTAGCTTTTTTGAAACAATGACCTTGAACTTTCTCAATTGACCTTGGGTCAAGGTCATGACACACCCTTTAATCATAAGCAATCTTTGTGTGAAGTAAGAACTTCCAATGTTTCCCCATAAGAAAGATATGGACCGGACATGAATTTTGCATTTTTTCTGCCAGTGACCTTGACCAAATGACCTTGGATCAAGGTCATGACACACTCTTAGGTCATAAGCAATCTTTGTGTGAAGTAAGAACTTCCAATGTTTCTCCATAAGAAAGATATGGATTGGACACGATTGCACAGACAGACGGACAGACAGACAGACAGACGGACGGACGGACAAGGTGATTCCTATATACCCCCCCAAACTTTGTTTGCGGGGGGTATAATAACATGCACAAGGGTTCTGTGCTTATTGTTACAGTGTTTCATAAAAAAATGGGTTAATTGTAACTGTGATTATTGCTTAAATAAATAAAATTGTAAACAAAAAATGTTTTTCTTGTATTAAAAAAAAAATACCTTTAAATAAAAATTGTATTATTTCTTTAAAAATAATTAAGAAAAAGAAAAAAGCTACCTATTGGAAAAAAAAAATATTATTTTATAAAATATGTTGAATTGTTTTTAAAAAAACTATAAACCTTGTAATATTATATTATTTATAAACAAATAAATAAGAAAAAATTTTTTAGGGCCCCGCAAGGATTTGCGGGTGCCCTTTAGTAATCACTCTGACCATCCGTCCTTCTGTCTGTCCGTCTGTCACTCTTCCGTCCACAAATTTTCTGTTTTTTTCTAATAACTTTTTTTTATGGTTGCCCTATCAAGTTCAAATTTGGTATGGTAGTTTAGTAGGCAGAAATACATATTTTGATGCTAAGTTTGGTTCTCTATGTCTTCTGGTTTGGAGCTGGGGTGGTGGGGTAGATTCCTTAACTATGCATAAGAATGAATGGGCAAAGAGAAATAACTTCTGAGAATGTTACCATCGTATACTTGGAAGGCTGTGCAATATTTGTCCTTTGGGATTTATTCTACAGGAAGAAAATCCTACACTAAGCTTTATCTTTATCTGTCACATTGAGATTAGTTACTGCACTGCCTGTGTCTGCGAATGAACTTTGTTTTGAAGTTAAGGTCAATTTTAAATGATGTGTAGTATTGTGTACATACTTTGAAATATGGATTTAAAATATACTATTCATACTTTATTTTGGTTAAAATATACCGTACACAAAAATTCTTGATAATTTTATTGAATTCTAAAATGAAGATAGGTTTATATTAAGATATCCTTTTTCACTATTTTATTTTCTAATTATTTATTTTATTTTTTTCTGCCTTAATGCTGTTAATTTTACCAGGGAATCAGATAATAGCCCCATTCTGTCATTTCTAAAAAAAAATCTTATTGTAAATTAAGAAGAAAAGGATGAGAGAGCAGAACAATTAATCCCCTGGGATTAATTATCTTGCCTGGTGCAGAAAATTTAGAGGCTTATTTCTATCTGTCATATGAAAATTAATTAACACCTTTGTCTGCAACTGATGTTTGTTTTGAAGTTGAGGTCAACCCTGGGTGATACAATGTATTTGCATTCACTGAAAGCTTGCATTTTATAAAACACCTGTTTAAATCTTTCTTAAATACACATTTAATTTGGGGTTTTTTTTAAAGACATAAGGTTATCCCTGTTTTATGCAGATACAAGGTTACTATTAAGAGTTTTTGGACATTCAGGAATTATCTTGAAATTTTAAAGAAGATTCAATGTTAATAAAAAGAGGATGGAATTCAAAGTTTTTTTCACTTCTCTATATTAATTGTCATAGCGGGGCCCTTTCTGACTGGTCAGTTTTCTAGTTTATTCAAAAAATTATATCATTTAAAAAAAATAAAGTTTAATTAAGAAAAATAAATAAAAGTTACTGTAAATTTTTAAATGAATTCAATGTATTCACAGATAACAGGGGTAATATGCTCCATAAGTTACAAGTAAACAAATCCACACGTTAGATACGGTCAAAATATCCATTGTTTTGTTGAATTATCTACCCTTTCCATGCATTTCATGCGATACACATCCCTTAATTTTACATAAAACAACTTGCATCACCCTCACAGTTTGATAATAGATCCTTCGAAAGTGGGTAGGTATCTAAAAGTCACCCTCATTGGCCCGGGGGTGTCGTGAGATAGATAAAAAACTACCTCCCATTGGATATGTTGACATTTGGATCAAAAGGACGCCGAATGTTTACATGTGTCACGTGACTGAATAGAGGCGGGGATTAGATCCGTCAAAAAATTCGCTTTTGGTAATGTGACTCAAATAAGGAACTGTGACTGGCTCTTGTTTTGACATAGGACTAACCCCTTTCCTATCGATCTACACAGTTGATATGCTATTGTAGTGTATTTGGGGGGGGGGGGGGGGGGTTAACTTCCGTTTATTTTCCATCGGGCTCGGCGTCCTTTTCGCGGGCTTCTGTCTCTTTTTTCCGGGAATCTCAACAGAGAAGCCACGAGAAGGTCTTGTTCTTAGTGTATATCTATTTTTTATCTGTTATCATAAGAATATAACTGTTTTTCTCTTAAGTGATTTGTTACTTGTTTATTTGACCGCGGAAATCTCTTCATTGGCGTCGCCGGTAGGATTTCTAGCGGTCAGTTTGGACCGACGCGGTGCCTAGGGGACAGCGCGCGGTTCCGCCACATGTTAATTTTTGTAAATTATATGTAATGTTTTAATTTTTTGGTAAAGTTAAATTGTGTTTTTGCATATGTAAATAGCCGTGCTAGGCAACGGCGGTGACTAGCTGTGAATTATACATTTGTTGATATTGGTTGAGGGGGAAAATGGCGGATGGTCAGGGGTCATTTGGGTTAGGTAGGGGCGGTTCCTGGAACAGGAGTGGCATGGGTGTCCCGGGGGGCAAGGGAGCTAAGCCGGCTGGCTTAGCTGGGGCCCAGGGAAGGGATATGGATGCCATGGGGGCCATGTACCTGACAGATTTGACCAACTGTTCGGATTTGTTACCCCATTTAGGCCACCAGTTTACAGTACTCCTCAGGCCCGGACTGTTGAGGATAGCACTGTGGTAGGGGAAGTAGATATGTCCCTTACTAGGGAGGTGAACAGAGGGGAGGCTGTAAGGGAAACAAATGTATTGGGGACAGCTGAGGGAGAACAGGGTAATGTTGGGGCAGGGCAGATGGACCCTGTGAGTATGGCAAGGCATGAAGCCAGAGGGTATGCCCAAGGGGACCAGGGTTCGTCTGAATTGCAGGCACGGGTTGGAGTTATAGAATCCCAGCTAGCCCAGATTACGCAGCTGTTGGTGGGGATGTCAGGGTCCTTGGGGGGAACTCGCTCTCGGGGATCAAGTCCAAGGGATAAAGCACAAGATCACCTGACGCCAGAGGCAGTAGTGAGCTCGCGATCTGTGGGACAGGGGAGTGTAGACACTGGGCACCCCCCAGTAGATGCTAGCGTTCCCAGGGCTCAAAACACTGTGAGCACTGCTCGGGTGACACCAGGTAGCATGGGGGAGGGTGGTCCTCATGAGGGTGGTTCTCCTGGGCAGGGGCAGGTTGAGGGGCAGCGGCCAGGTGTAGAGACAAGGGGGTATGGGGAACACCACGGAATTGTAGTGTCAGGCCCAGGGGGTGCTGGAGGCAGTGGGGGAACCCATGCCTCGGACAGCCATGTCGGGGCCCATGCCCGTCAGAGTAGTAGGGCTGTGCCCTGGGGGGAACCCTTGTATGGTGGGGCAGTCCCAGATAAACCTGTACTCGAGAGTCTGTCATCTCGCAGGGGGGTTATGCATTCTTGTTCGGAGCCCTCTGGAACCCATAGCCACTCGCACTCATCCCTGGGGCAGTGATACAATGTCACTTTCAGTACTCCGGCACCACGGAGTGCCACAATAGATAGTCAAGTTAGGGCTGCTTACCCATTAGTTAGGGAGAACATGTCATTGGGGACCTTGGGAAGGTCGGAGGGAAGTGTCTCAACCTCCAGCAGTAGTTGGGGGCGGTCAGGGCGAAACATCCCAGCTGAGGCCAAAAGTCTACGGTACAATGGTAGTTAAGAGTGGGGGTTGTTTTACGCCAAGTTCCGAACCTTAGCGAGGTACTACGGGTGGACAGATGATGACAGTTTGTTGGCCCTAAGTGTGTCAGTTGAAGGCCCTGCGTTAAAGTACTTTCATATCCTCTCCTCGCGGGGGGAAGAAATGAGCTTTTGGGAAATAGCTTTGCGCTTTGAGCTGCGGTTTGGGAAGGGCACGCTGCAAGCTGCCTCTCAGGTAGAGTTTAACGCCATGACCCAGTGGTCCGAGGAAAGTTTAGAGCAATGGGGGGACCGGGTTATGGAAGTCGCGCAGCGAGCTCTAGGGGCGAGAGTTCCGGGACAAGTGCTCCAAGAGCAGGCAGTTCTACGGTTTGCGATGGGCTGCCAGGATCCGCGAGCCGGACGGAAACTCATCGATAATCCTCCACTCACTGTAGACGAAGCTGTGCGAAGGGTCAAGACATATCAACTGAGCCGACAAGCGTTTGCGCCACGACGCAGGGGGGTACATGTACATTCTGTGTCGCGAGATGGTCAGTTGTTCGGTGGGGAGCAGTCGAGATCTCCCTCGCCCGCACCGCGTAGGGATTCCTTCAACTCAGTAAGGCGTGATGGTTCACCAAGACAAGAGTCCGTCGCACACTCTAGTTTGGCCAGTAACAGAGGGAACATGACACCCGTAGGGGCTCAGGGGGGTTCTTCATTTAATCCTCGTAGCCGTCAGCGGGGGTCTGGGTTGTGCTATGCATGCAATCAGCCGGGGCATTTTCGGAGAGAGTGCCCAAATCGACAGCGGCTTGATTCACCACACCGTCAGGGCCAGCGTACCAGTAAACAGGCTGATGGTAGGCAGGTACAATTCTCAGAAACTCCAACAGTAGGGTCGGCCACTCTAGTTGTGCCATCAGTTAGGTCGGGGGGCCTTGGATATGGGGAAAGTGCGTGGCGCATATCGATCAAGGTCAATGGTGTCCTGGTAAGCGCGGTGGTCGATACTGCAGCTGAGATTACAATCATAGCACAGCGGGTTTATGATAAGATGTCTCCGCGTCCTGAGATTTCCACTAGTATCGATGTCAACCTCGCTGGGGGCGGGGCAACCATGGCGGTGGGTTCTCTGGGGAATGCTCTTATAGAAATAGGGGGGACCCAGTGAAGACATCTTGTGTATGTTGCCCCACTTCAAGACGAAATGCTCCTGGGCATTGATTTTATGCAGGAGCATGGGGTTCAATTGCACTGCAGCACAGGGGAATTCCGCGTCGGGGCAAGTCTGACAATACAGCCCATGTTTAAGGCAAACCCAAATTCTCTCTCCATGCAAGCTGTCTCGGTGCGTCGCGTGCGTCTACCTCCCTTGTCAGTGGGGGTGATTGATTGCGAGATAACTGATGAGATCTCTGATTTTGTTTTTGAGCCCTTAGATGAATTTCCGGTAGGGGTAATTCCGTCGAGGTCATTCAATAAGTCCGGAAAAAGGGGCCTCATGAATCTCACGTCGAGGGCGCACATTTTCCGGCAGGGTCAGCCCTTAGCCACCGCGGCACTCGCGACTGAAGTAGGGAATTCGCAGGCGTCGGTGAGACAGGTCAGTGCGGAAAGTTCGTCCGAAGTACCCAGTCACATCAAAGGGATACTCGATGACATTCGGATTAATGCTCCGCCTGATGTGCGCGACGAGGCGCTGCGGCTTATATCACAGTACTCCGACGTATTCGCCGTTAGTGATTTAGACCTGGGCGAGTTCGCAGCTATCGAGCATCACATCGAAACTTGGGATGCACGGCCTGTTAAGCAACGCATGCGCAGAACCCCAGCGGTCTTCCAAGGGGAGGAAGAGGGACACTTATACCGTATGCTGGCCGCAGGGGTAATACAACCATCCACATCGGATTGGGCAGCCGCCCCCGTGCTGATAAGGAAGAAAGACGGTTCTGTGCGGTGGTGCGTTGATTATCGAGCGCTGAACAAGGTTACCGTAAAAGACACCTACCCGCTCCCACTCATCGAGGAGTGCCTCGACACGCTAGCAGGTAACCTCTGGTTTTCAAAACTCGATGCCAACGCGGCGTATTGGCAGATTAAAGTCAAGCCCGAGCATCGGAAAAAGACAGCGTTCATAACTTAGTATGGGCTTTTCGAGTTCACAAGGATGGGGTTTGGCCTTTGCAATGCTCCGGCTACGTTTGCCCGGGCTATTAATCTCGTCCTTCACCGGTTAAATTGGAAGATAGCCCTTGCCTTCCTGGATGACGTTCTCATTCTCGGAGAGTCCACTCGATCACATCTGGAAAACTTGCGTCAAGTATTCGAGAGGTTCCGCCAGTATGGCCTTAAGTTCAAGCCCAGGAAATGCGAGTTCTTCCGGCAAAAGGTTGAGTTTCTAGGTCGCTCGGTGAGCTCGGAGGGGGTTGAAATGGGTGACCAATATATTGAAGCAGTTCGAGACTGGCCAAGACCCGTAAACACCAAGGCAGTTGAGAGATTCTTAGGGTTCGCAAATTATCACAGGAACTTTATCCCTCATTTTTCAGAAGTTGCAGCCCCGCTATATGCCATCACGGGCAAGGCTGCCTTCCGGTGGGAAAGTGAACAAGAAAAAGCCTTTCGAGACCTGATATCGCGTCTGATTAGCCCCCCAGTATTGGCTATCCCGACCCAGGAGGGGCACTTCATTCTGGATACTGACGCCTCAGACCTCGCCATTGGCGGGGAATTGTGTCAAATTCAGGAATGGTGTGAGCGAACAATAGGGTATGCAAGTTCCGTGTTGTCCCCCGAGCAGCGTCGGTACTGTACCACTCGTAAAGAGTTGCTTGCGGTAGTCAGGTTTACCCGTCAGTTCCGACATTACCTCCTTGGGCAGAAGTTCACCGTACGCACAGATCATCATAGTTTGACCTGGTTAATTAACTTTCGTCACCCAGAGGGACAAATAGCACGGTGGCTTGAGGAACTCAGCCAGTATGACATGACAATCATTCACCGGCCGGGCAAAAGGCATATTAATGCGGACGCTCTCTCTCGAGATGTGATTCAGCCGTGTGGGCCCTTGGGCCTGACAGTTGCGCTTAAGGATTTGCCTTGTGGTGGTTGTCACTATTGCCGGCGTGCGCATGAGCGATGGCAGGATTTCTCAAGTGAGGTAGACGATGTGATACTTCTTGCATCTCTGTTCTCAGAGGAGAACACCCAGACGGGGTTTCCTGAAGTTCAACCCTCGCCAGTTGGATTGCCTCCAGCTTGCCGGGAGTTCCTTAGTGAGGGGCCATTAGAGCAGTCATATGAGAATGTGGGTTTAGGGGAAAGTCAGGTCCCTAGGGTGTGCATGGTAGTGTTGTCTGAGGCGTGTACCAAGCCACAGTTCGTAAGTGAAGAGGCTCATGGTCTAGAAGGGCGGGCCGTAAGGCAGTTGTCTGGAGGTGGTTCTGACTCTGCAGAGGCATCGGACCAAGAGGGTATATATCTGTCTTCGTATAGTGCAGAGGAAATCGCGAAGAAACAGAGAGGTGAACCTGCTTTTCGCTGGCTGGTAGGGTCCCTGGAGTCAGAAATTGTGCCTCAGGGTAGCGAGCTTATTCTGTCTGGGCCAGAGGAAAAGTGCTACTACTTGGAGCGGGGGCAGTTTAGGATGGATAAGGAGGGAGTCATCTGGAGAGTTAGTTCTCCTGACCCTGACAGGCTCTTGGTTCCAAGTAGTTTACGGCAGGAGGTGATGTCTACCATCCCTAGTTCTGGGCACCAGGGGGTGCAGCGCACAAAGGCCAAGGCCAGAGAAATGTTTTATTGGTGGAAAATGGGGACAGACATTAAAACCTACGTACTCACTTGTGATGTCTGCTGTCGGAATAAGCGCGGTCCTCTGCCGTCACGCGCTGCCCTTAAGAGTTATCAGGCGGGCAGCCCCATGGAAAAGGTACACTTGGATTTTCTGGGACCCCTTCCCCGCACTGAGGCGGGGAATGAGTATATCTTAATGATGGTAGACAGTTCCACGAAGTGGGTTGAGTGTGTGCCACTCCCCTCACAGACGGCTGAAGTAACAGCTCGGGCTGCAATTATGGAATTCTTCGTCCGGTTTGGGTATCCTTTCGAAATTTTTACGGATCAGGGGCGAAATTTTGAAAGTGAATTGTTCCGAAAGGTCTGTAGTCTTCTGCAGATTCAGAAGTCGCGCACGACCCCGTATAGACCCTCCGGCAACGGTCAGGTCGAGCGGTATAACCGCACCCTGATGGACGCAGTCCGTTGTTACTTAGACAATCAGGCAGAGTTTTGGGACAAACATCTGGGTATCTTAGCGGGCGCATTACGGTCTGCGGTAAATAGACACACCGGATATACCCCAAATCGCCTAATGCTAGGGCGCGAAGTGAATTGCCCCGCAACTCTGCAGTTTAGGCGTCCCCCGGGGGATTTAGATCAAAATGGGGGGAGGGAGAGATGGACACCTATGTGGCAAATTTAGAAAAAATGCTCAGGGAGTCCCATGAGTTGGCCAGGTCAAAATTGCGCACCGCTCAAAAATCGATGAAGAGAGACTACGATCTTCACACTCGCGAACGACAGTATAAAGTGGGGGATGTAGTTTACTGGCGCCGTAACGCAGGCAAGAAAGTAGAATCGGTCTGGCTGGGCCCCGGGGTTGTGATAGCCGTGAAGTCTGACACTATCTATGAGGTGCGAACTCGCCGAGATGTGCTTATTCTGCATCACGACAACCTAAAAATCTGTCAGGCACGAGAACTGCCCAAGTGGATACGCGACTATCAGGCCCGTACGCGTGTCATCACAGAGCCAGCAGGGGAGGAGTCGAAACAGTCGCCATCAGATAAAAGCGACAAACGTGGCGAAGAGCCCGTGTTGCCAAAGACCGATAAGCCGATAAATGCGCCGTTCATGGGGACTCGGAGCCGGACTCGGGTTGCCCCGGAAACATCACCACAGCTTCAGGCATCGAAGGGCCAGGGGCGAAAGAGACATGGTGGCAAACGCAAGCGGTATGAGTATTGTGTGTGTAAGACCAGAACTCCCGTGGGTCTCATGGTACAATGCGACCAGTGCAAAGATTGGTTTCACCCCGGTTGTGTGGGTAGGGGAGATGAGGAGGTCAGGGAATTGCAAACATATTACTGCCCTGACTGCACCCTGGTGGTTGAGTAGGTTCGGGGGTTAGAAGGGTTGGATTAGGGGTCACGATGGTAGCTTTAAGGTTAAGGGTACAGCTAGTTGATAGGTGTTTATGTTGCTCCCGCTCAGTAAGCGGGAGGTGGTTTGGTCACCAACTGCGGTCGGCCCCATTGCCCGAGGGAAGCTAAACGCCCACGGGTCCTGTAGCTGGCAGACTTAGCAGGATCAGGCAGTCCACCCAGAGGAATGTTACCATCGGGGACCATCCAGAGAAGAGCCAGGATCGAGACCAGAGGGACTGGAAGGAACCATCCTGGATGTTGTTTTTCTTTTGTGTTCTACATGTGCTATGAACTGTGATAGTTGATTTGTGTCTCGTTTTGGTTGACTGTGGGTGTATTGTAATGTGTAAAATGTATAATGCTTATTTTTGTAACTTCCGTGGTTTCTCTGGTCGGAATTGGGACATTCCTCCACAAAATGGGGGGAATGTAGTGTATTTGGGGGGGGGGTTTAACTTCCGTTTATTTTCCATCGGGCTCGGAGTCCTTTTCGCGAGCTTCTGTCTCTTTTTTCCGGGAATCTCAACAGAGAAGCCACGAGAAGGTCTTGTTCTTAGTGTATATCTATTTTATATCTGTTATCATAAGAATATAACTGTTTTTCTCTTAAGTGATTTGTTACTTGTTTATTTGACCGCGGAAATTACTTCACTATTAGGACGTCATATTTTTTTCACTTCTCTGTACGGAGAAAATACACTGTGCTTTTGATGTGCCGCTATATAACTGAAGGCTATAAAACAGTGTGTTATTAATGAGCATAAAAAAATTAAAGCAAATCCTATTATTTTACAACAGATTAACAACCATAGATACAAAATTCACTTCAAATAGCACTGGGGAAAAAATTAAAATGTACAGAACAGCGTTATGATACACAAACTCAATGTTTTTGTTGTTTAACATAGATCAATAACAGTTTTCTTATTTTATGTACGGTCCTTGCACGGTCACTCAAACATCCATGGATTTCTTCGGTCCTCGGGAGGTAAATCATATATTTGATTCCGTGTGAAATCAAAAGTCACTCGTTTTCTCCCCGATTTCCTTCCAGAGTTTGCTGTAATTTCATCCAGCCGAATTGAATGGCTGTCACCCGCATCGAATCGATCCGCTGATGTAGGCGGTGACATTCTATCCACTTCTTTTTTCATAGAGAGGTAAACTGTAACTTAGGAAATCCCCGTCAATTTAGGTAGAAATTGCTTTTTCACTTGCTCAGACAGGTAATGAATGGCCATCAATCTCCCAGGGTTAATGTCGTTCATCTGAGCTAATGCTACAATCACATTCCTATAAAAATCCACACTGGTAATCTCTTTCTGTGTCCGGTATGAAATTTCAGCAATATTACTCTTGTATTTTTCCTCCGAACCCTCGGTCTTTAAAGAAGAGTTAACAAACTCCAAACCGTTGAAGGGTAAGTCTAGATCTGATAAAATCATTCTCAGAACATTGCTGATGTTGCTCACAGGCCTCTGAATTTTATTGTTCAGAGATAATAAATAACAAATGGTTTCTTATTTATATAGGTAAAAAAAACATGGATATTATAGAATATTCTATTTAAGATGATTAGAATGTGCTAGAAGGTGAGGCTCGTGCCTCAGTTCTAGAATTTTCTAGAAAGTAAAAAAAAATACCTCATCAATTCTCGTGCCTCAATAAAGAATTTTCTAGAACTGCAGGAGCTTCTCAAATCGATTTTAGAATTTTCTAGAACGTTCATTTCCTATAAAAAGTAGATCACCGCTTTCATTCTATCAGTCTTGGAATTGACATGGCACAATAACAATTAGATCTCTTGGAGAGTACAGACCCTGTCTCGGGCCAGCTGAATTACAGTCATCCGACTACCGTCAGAGAATCTGTGATTAATCTACCAGAGACTCAGGATGTGACTGGACTTCTAATGGGAATGCACGACGATGAAAAACCAGCTAGTAAAGAAGATATCTCTCTACTCATGGCCACTTTGTACGGAATTCTCAACAATCTGATATCCATCACCAATGATTTGAGTGAAACCAGACAAAATATCACCAAAGATCTACACACTCTACGCAAAGAAGTAAGTGAAATCAGAAATGAGACCAGGAATAAGACATGCAGCTGAAAAAAAAGCAACACTGCCGACCGCCGGAAAACAAATCCCTGTTATATCTGTAGAGAACTAGGACATTGGGCCCCTGAATGTCCACAAAAGCAGGATCCAGCCAAAAAAGTGCAAGATCCACAAAAGCGAGATTCAACTAAAAAAGCAAAGACAAAGATCCGTGCTATATTTGTCAAAACCTTGGACACTGGGCTTCCGAATGCACTGACAAAGAAGAATTTTTACCAGGCGGTAATAAGAAAAAACCATCAAACCCTAAGAAACAGAGTCTGAAAAGAGAAAATGTCATCCAAAACAACAGTGAACCTCCTAAGAAAAAGGCAAAGCTGTCTATCCCTAAGAAACAGTGACTGTTATATGACATTATTGGTGCCATTATACTGATTCAGTGTTATTTCATACTTGTTTTTCATGCGTTTCAAAATAAATAACTGTGCACTGTTTATTCTATCATTTTTATTATTTCATACAGCAGGAGGAAAAAAGGCATTTTTTTATTCTATGAGGACTCCTAGCCTCATAATTATCGCTAACTTCATAGAGCTCGGACGTGTTTTTACCAGAAGAATAGTCTACTCAATAAAAATGCCATGAAATAATGCTTACTATAGTTTAACGTTATTAGCTTACTATAGCATTAATAGCTTGAGACCCCAGAAGCTGGACTACCAGCCGTCCTCGCTGGGGGAGTTCATTACCTCATTTGCATAAAAAGTGCACTCAGTTGAACTCCCCAGAAGGACGACTTATACTACTAACGTTTCATTTTGCATGTTTTGTACAATGAGATCCTAAGGACGAATTTGTAACATTTACACCGGTTATAATATAAATATTTAAAAATAAATTATATCATTATATATAGTTACGTCTCGTGATTTGGGTTCACGCTTTAAATTTAGAGTCTCCTCCCATTCTCCAAACCTTTTGGGTTTTTTTGTAATTCTTTTTTTCATTATTTTCTCTACCTGAACAATCCTTGAAAGTGTACACGTAAGCATCAGATTTACTGAGATATGATCAGCAACAAATATTTTATATCATGGTAACACTGACCCCCTGCTGCAAGGACAGAGTAGCTCTTGCTTATCATAACCGCGGGTCACTAATATATAACGGTCCCCCTACACTGTCGATTTTGGTTGGGGTTTTCTCGGCATGTGACGGAAGACGTATGAATCTTCTGGTCATTCTACATAAGCATTCCGTCACCAGTCTTACTGCCCTACCAGCTCTTTGATATGCTCAAAGTATCGCCAATTGTTATGTAGAGTGACCCTGTTGCATAAAATCTTAATGAAACCAACACTTGATGGAGGGGAGTGAGTGGGTTGTTTCTTCTACTAGTAAACTGAAGATTGTCTTTCAGTAAGTCAACAATAAAAAATATTGTTGCAGGGGAAAATCGATATCTCTCAAATATTTCGTTGTCATTTAGTCCTTCCAGTGGTTTTAGATCTGTCTTGGATCCGCCTTGGAACGCCAAGATTACGTCGACGTTGCAGACGTCGTCTGACTGCCATTTTTGATGAGTGAATTCACGTGAGATTTTAATTGAGGTTACTATATACCAATCTCAAAATTTTCAGAGAAATCTCAAATTTTTTTCTCATTTGAGTCAGAAAAAACTCTGGTGGCACGCAAGTTTAAGACAAATCTCAAAGGATTTTAGCCACGAACACCCAAAAATGGCCCATTCTCAGATTTTAATGAAATTTTCTATAAATGTTGTTAAGGTAGTCTACTTTCATAATTGAGAAAATATAATGGGTTTAGGGTCACTCGGGGTCTGTACAGTGGGCTTAGATTTTAGATGTCAGATGGGCCAACTTAGTGCAAAATTAAGCATAATTGACACAATGATTGACACAACACTTGTAATCAAATATAAAACTGATAAATATTTTAATACTGTAACAACTTGGTAACTTAATCAACAATAACAATAACATTCTGAGAAAAAAATATTACTTATTTGTATGCATGTATAAAAAGAGTTTCTATGGCAACCAGATAGTACAAAATCTCCACCTTCTGGAAAAGCAAGATTGATTGAGTAGTTTTTTTCGCCTTTATCAAAATCAAGTTAAATATGAAATATTTTCAAACAGAGTATTGTTTTTAAAATGTTTGTACATCACTACATTACATGTACATCATTTATGTATATATCTTAATTTGTAAAAAAAAAAAAAAAAAAAAAATACTTTCCATGACAAAAAGTTACAAATTTTTTCAATGTTAATAGCAGCTGAAGTTGAATATTGTGAATGTTATTCTTTTAATCTATATTCCAAAAGTATTATATCAACAAATGAAATATGATCAATAATAAAATGTAGTTCAAGAGATGAAAATACACACACAAATAAGTTTCCATGACAACATAAACTTATTCATACAAAATGCATTACACTCAAATAAGTTTCAAATATTCACAGCAATTTTAACACCATTTATCAAACATGTTGTTACATGCATGCATGATCAGAGGTCCTTCAGTTCTTTTTTAAAGATACTGTATAGGTTTGTGCACATACAAATGATTTAATTATGGATAATAGAAAAAAATAAGCAATCTAAACTTGTGCACATACAAATAATTTCATTATGAATAATAGAAAAAATTAGCAATCAAAACTTTTGAAAAAATATCATTTGGGTGTGTAGTGCATTAATAACTACATTTAGAAAATAATGAAAAGTTATATAAATGAATTATCTTTAAAATTCTATTGATCTGCATGGAAACTGTTTTGAATATCATTTTTATTATTGCATGGATTTTAGGATCTGGGGATAAGCAGTTGATATACAAATAATATTTAATCTAACAATGTTTACAGTTAAATGTCATTCTTCCGTCCCGCTAAGTTCTCCCTCAGAGGACTCACTTTCATTAACTGGAGTTGGAGTTGGAGTCGTCAACAAAGTCTCCCCAGTTTCGAACTCCAAATCCACTTGAGATCCTGTGCCTCGCATTTCCCAAAAACCATAAAATGGCTGCAATGTGGGAACACATCCCAACAACTCTTGCCCCGGCTCTGCATTTACAGTACCATGCTGTAACACTTGCTTCATCATAACTTATCCATAACTGGTATGATCGAGATGATACATGTCGACTTTGTAACCGTACCCTGACAAGACCTGGCTCCTTTTGTGGACATGTATCTGGCAGTTGCTTTCCAAGTGTTCCTGTGCATTACTGGGTGAGAGTCGAAGCTGGTATATGCCACAAGTGAGATTTCGAAGCTGCTCTTCATCAAAATACGGAAAGCCTAATAAAAATATATCAAAGTAATTAAGGTCAAATAAATACATGCAGAGAAAAATATATGCTAGCTAGGCTAATTCCACTGTACATAAAATCAAAGATTAGCATTTGATTTGGATTAAAAAATGTTATTATGAACACTCAATACAAAAAATTATGATAATTTATACATCTTTATTTTTCAGAAATGAAAAAAAAATATATCAAGTAATAAGATACTATAACCTGTTGATATTTTCAAACATTAGGAGAAGACTATCTAACCTGTTAAAAACTTGAGTCTTATCCTTTTGATTTATTCAATAAATTCAGTTCAAACATTTGAAGCAGGACAGGCAAAATTCTGTGTTAACTAGGGTATATATAGTTCTTCATACATACCTTTTAGATCATCTACTGGTTCCCAACACACAGAGCGCCGATCTAGGTGATGTTCCTCCACATGTTGTTGTAAGGCGTTGACTTGCTTGGATAGGAAAAGCATCTTACATCCAAGGGACTCATCCTCAGTGGCATTTCCGTTAGAAAGTGGTTTCATGTATCTGTAACCAACAAAACCATAAGTGTTAAAATAGTAAAAATATCAAATAGTATAGAGTATTAGTATAAATAAATTACATTGTTCTATTTTTACCTATTGCAAATAACACAGACAATCCGTACGGAATCTGACTTGTTGGCAATACATGCTGAAGGTATTTCCATTGCTTGATCCGGGAGTTCGCGGATTCCACAACCCACCTTATCTATAAAAAAATAGAGGATTCAATTTCAATCAATGCTAACATTTAAAAATGTGATATATCATTTCATATGCAGATCTTGGTACATATACTCTCTCTCTCTCTCTTACACTACTGAGTCTTTCTCTCACCTTTGTAACAAGACGACTTGTATTGGCACTCTCTGTTGTCATCTGTTTCTCTCCTTTGGACATAAAAGAAGGCATGTGGGCTTGGATCCCAAGCTCTTCCAAAAAATCCAGTGAGTCTCGAAACCCCCGATCAACCACGAAAATATCATCTTTCTCCACCCAGTTGCAAATGTCCTATATGTTGGACTTCATGACGTGCTTTAGGATACTTGCGTCATTGTTCCTTGCAAGGTAGGGGCCCATAACTGATTAGTAGAAGCCAGTCGTTGAAACAATTATCAATGGCTTTACCAAAGGACGTCCTTTGTGCCCACTATATGATTGCCTTTGGAACTGAAAGTTTCCACTCTTGTTAATGTAGATGTAGGTACCGTCCATTACCAAAATTGCTTGATTGCCTGGGCTGGTTTCGAACAGAGTTTGAGCTAACTGTCTTTTATGGTGATGTATAATCTCTGCACGTGAGATGTGCTGGAAACCCAGGTTTTCATTGACAAAACTTCCGGAAAGGGCTGAGCGTACAGAACTAATGCATCTTCGAATACTGGACTTTGATACATTGAAAAGAGTTGAAAGTACACTGTTCACCTCCCCTTAATTTCATCAGGAAAATAGCTAAGCTAGTCCGTACAGATCTTGTTGGAGTAGGCCGAACTTTTCCCTCCACGAAGAGCAGAAGATCTTTGAAAAAGTCATTGGAAATTCCAATGAGATCACGGTACTCGGCATCACTGAGAGTTTTTTTGCTGTTAAAATCAAGTCTTGTTTTCTCTTGCCTCTGAATTTCTGACCTTAAAAACTTGATCAGCTGGGTGATTGTTGATCTATTCACTGTTGTTGTATCAGCTATAGGTTCAAGATCCCCAATATTTCCATGGAGATGGTTTGGACAACACTTGGCACCAGCTGGAATAATGATTTCCCTGGATATAAATATCTGGTGTCTGATATCCACAGGAACAACAATGAGTTTTGGTCCAGGCCTCTTGCAGATGCAACAGGAGGAGTGTCCTCTAGCTGAGCTAGGGAATGGCAGCTGTACTGAAGGTGGGCTAACAGGTGTTACACATTGCTGAGGAGTACATGTTGAAGAAGTACATGCCTGCACTTTTTTCTTTGCTTTCTCAGATCCCTTAACATACATGACGACACTTGTTGCAGAGAAAATCCCCATCACTTGGTGTTCGTCCTGATATTCTGTTAACAACAAGTCTGTGACTTTTGGATATGGCAAATCTGTCAGTCCTTCTTGTTATGCGAGGACAAAGGAAGCACTTGTAGGATTTTTTACCAGGCATCTGTAGCAAAATAATTGAAAAACTAATAAGATTATTCAAAGACTACATGTACATGTATATAATTATAGATTTTTGAATTTTCCTCCTTCCAACTTTATATTTAATGTTTGCATACATATATAAATCCCGTTTTTAGTTAATATGGCTAAGACTTCTTTTTTGTTATTACCTATAATAGTTAAGATAAATGTGACAAAAATCTGTTATGCACAGACATACAAGGGCAAAATAGCCTAAGTATACTCCCTATCTCCTTCGATTCAGAGCAGGGGTCTATAATAACAATACACATGTATGTTGTATATACAATATCCGTACTAAATATTATTGAGTAGATGCATAGACTAATTAAATACCTTTAACTCTTATCAAATCAAACATCATGAAGGTCGTAATCTGCTAAATCTTTCATTTTCAAAGAGGCCACGAAGATCCACCACATAGCATGATGCTTTAATTATTTGCAGTTATGAAGATACTGATATTCTGAAAAAAAATTGCGCAAGAGATAAGGCATATTAGATTTTACAGTACAGTTTGTTATTTAACGTTTCATTGTAACATAACTTTATGAATTCAGTTAGAGTCAGGTTTATTAAATGAATTTAGTATCTCTTAATAGATTAAATGGAAAGTGTAATTGGCATTTGACTGACTCATTATGATCCATTTATCAGTCAATAGTTTCATAAAAAAAGAAGGGAATACTAGGAATGCTGCACATTCTTATGTTACAGAAACTTCATTCATATGTTAACATTAGAATTATCAATTTAAAGACTATCAGTTTCTAAGAATACCAGGAAAATAAATTACCTTATTATAGTTTATTTAAGACATGTTTTAGAATTTGGGATTAAGCATTATACATGTGTAATGTATATCAAGATTTGTACATGCACACAAATATTATACAAGCATATTTAAATTGAAAAATTTAATTAAAAACATTAATAATATATAAAGAGTAGCAAACACATTTGATAGCAAGTTCAAAATTTATTAGAATAATCTTTATCACTTTGTTTAACAATGTTTGATGAAAAAAAAAAAATAGCAATTTGATGAAATGATTTTAAAATGGAAATAAAAGTTTTATTAAGAGCATTGGATTTGTAGATTTGTGAATTTTCATTTAAATAAACTGGCAATATATGGTAAAAATTAATGAATTAGCACAAAGTTACAATTTCTCTATTAATTATTAATTTTTTCCACAAAGTAAATACAATTTCCTAATTAATGTAGGTGTAAAAAATGCAAGATCCACCACTGCAACTTTGTTCGAGTTGTCCCCCTTGCAGCTATTTAGAATAGTGCATTCAATTTTTTATGTACGACATTTATTTTTAATAACTAGCTAAAACTATTTAACAACAATGACTATTGATAATATTAAATCAACTTTCACAATAATAAAACTACCTATCTGTTCTCAAAGTAGTTTTATTCTACGTGTTTCAACTACATATTCCTTAAACACCCAATGACAGACTTTCAAGTCGAATTCTCCGATTGTAAACAAACTGTACAAATTCTATCTATGAAAGTAAAAAACACTTGATTTTAATGAGCACGTATTTTTTTTATCATTTACTCTTTTTATATGCTTACTGTACATCCGAAACGTCAAACAGTTGCAGTACCCTTGACATTTTCTCATTATAAACTATAGGCCCCTACTTGTTTGCATGGTTATATTAAAAAAGTTGGCGTTTTAAAACTTTAGAAAAAGAGATACAAGAGTGAAAAATATGTTTAAACTAAAGTTTTGTATATACTTACACATTATATTATTGCGAAATGATATCAGGATATCTCATATGCAGATATCAACACTCATCATGCTGATCAGTTCATCACCACAAGCTGACAGACGACAATTTCTCCTCTTCCCGCGATAAGTCAAACGGTATTATTTCGATGACAGCGCATTCCTCGCTGATAATTTTTTTCGTTGGAAAAATTTTCTTTTGACTTTTCCTTTTAATTACACTTAAAATATTTATCAGCGAGGAATGCGCTGTATAATAAAAAATGTCTCTAATGTTGAAAAAAGCCGAAATTTCCGGGAAAACTACAAACATGTATAGGTTTGACTTTTGTTATGTACGTCTAATGTCCGGTTTGACCAAAAGTTAATACACATGCGAATAGGGTAAGTGTCAGAGTTGACAATGGGTGGTAGATTTTTGTAATAAAATGTACTTCATTTTTCACCCAGTGAATAGGCCATATTTGGTAGAAAGTGGTTTTAGTTCTTTACTGTTAATGTTATATATATATATATATGAAGACATTTCAGTTTTGAGAGCAAAATATTTTGAAAACTTTAAAATTTTAATTTGACTTTGATCTAATAAGAACTGAAACTATATGAGGACTTAAAAAATTGTACTTTGTAGGTATGGCGTACGGGATGCTGACCACCTTAGACCCAGTGTACGGTCTCTATACTTCCTTTTTCCCTGTGATCATTTATTTCTTCTTTGGAACGTCTCGGCATATATCTATAGGTAGGAGAAAATTAATCTGCTGGAGCGGAAAAATCAGATGTGCATATATTGGGAAAGTCTACAAAATTAATATTTATGTTGATATAATAGTTAATACATGTATTTATATTGTAACAGTTACTGTAAAAATAATTAAGTTTATGATATTTTCATAATAAACAAGATTTTTTTGAAAGCAGTTTTTATCTTCTAAGTGAGATACAGATTGAAAAGAAAGAAACCATCTACTAAAATGAAAATAATAGGCCTCTATACATACTTGTATATGAAATATTTTTTTTATCTCTGTAGGTACCTTTGCAGTAGCTTGTCTGATGATGGGTTCAGCCATCGAGAAAGGTTTGAAGTCTCCAAATGTACACATCATAACCACGTGTGTCAACGTGACAAGTTCCGTAACACCGGTCAGCAATCTGACCAATGAGACGGTTCAACAGTTCTCACTGTCCTGTAGTGATAACACAGAGTCTGTGAAGCTACAGATCGCCATGGCCGTCACTTTTCTTGTTGGACTAATACAGGTGTGCATTACTTCATCCATTGAATGCTATTGATTTTATGAGATGACTTACATTTTTTTCAGTCTCTCAATGCATGTAACATGCAATACATATTTAGCTTTTTTACCATTGAAAACTCAATTTTTCGAATATTGGTATTACCTATATACCTTATGTATGCCATCCTTACAGATATCATTTTCAATTCGTCAGATTTTATTTGTTTTATATATGAGTTAGTTAAGATAAGTTTGAAGTGAAATGGAATCAATCATTAGTTCATAATATTAACTTCAACAAAACATGCTAAAGTAACACAATTCTTAAGAATTCATTTCATTAACAAAATGAGGTTGAAATTAATTTTTTGTTTGTTTTATAAGAACAAAGTTCCATAACTCTAAGTAGCAACAAATGTTTACTTTTCTAAAACTACAATGTTTCATGTGCCATATCATTTAAATACATAAAGAACGGAAAAAATATTTTTCTACATCAGTTTTCTCCCTTTGATTTGACCTTTCTTCATTTATTTGCATATCAGTTCTTACTGCATGGGTCTGCAATGTTTCCATTTAACAGCTTGTGATGGGTCTGACCCGGCTCGGGTTCGTGACAACCTACTTATCTGACCCGCTCATCAGCGGCTTCACCACTGGAGCAGCGTGTCATGTATTCACTAGTCAAATTAAGCACGTGTTTGGAATATCAACGGATCGGTACAGCGGGGCTTTCAAACTTATTTATGTAAGTAGAAGATCAATTAATTATGGTCTTTAGATGTCTTAGATCTGTTATTCTTGATAGATGTATCACCTGTGTGTTGTCTTACTTAGCAAACAAATCAAGATGTACAATCTTTACAGAAGTTAATAATTATGATCAAATTGATTCAGAATCATGAATTTCTTTGTTTGATTTTTTCATTTTTACACGTAATCAGTAATTCATTGTCGCAAGCCACAGGTTTATGGAAATAGAATGCAAGAACAAAACCTGTGGCTTGCGACAAGGTCAGTCCTTGTTTCTGAAATGCAAGGCTTAATTTATACATCAAATAGATAGATACTGTAAATTCCTTATATTACGCGAGTACTTAATTCCGCGATCCTGCTGTTTTGTATCAAATCCCGAGAATATAAAATCGCGAAAGCGGAACTTTTATCCTTATTTCTCATACTTCTCAACTCTCAAAGAAATAATGCCGAGATTTTAAAATTCGCGAAGGGTGCTCCACGCGATTTTACGCGGATATTAATTCTTCACGTTTAATTAGGAATCTACAGTATTCATTACAGACTACGGTACTAGTAATACCTACAGTCCTTCACATACTACACATAAATAAAACAGTTATAGGTAAATCTTTATAGAGCCCTGTACATGTACCCTCATCCATAAATATATTTGCTTTCAGACATATCGTGATTTCTTTGGGAACATTCCTCACACCAACGCCGTGACCCTGATCGCCTCGGTCGTGTGTATGGTCATGATTTATGTAGTCAAGGAGTACATCAACAACAACCCCAAAATAAAACCCAGGCTCAAGATGCCTGTACCCATAGAACTCATAGCTGTAAGTATACATGTATAGAACTCATTGCTGTAAGTATACCTGTATAAAACTCATTACTGTAAGTATTGATACATGTTTATAAACTGTAAACATTAGTCACCTCAAAGTGCTGTATTTATTTGATATTTATACTTAATTTGTATTTACTCCTTGCAGTGCTGTGAAATTTCTCCAAAGCATTTTTTTTTCACAATGTAATTGTAGTGAAATACATATATATTTGTGGTTGGAATTATTTGTGATTAGAATTACTCAAAAGTTTATGCTAAACCTTCTGGATAGAAGACAATTTAGTGGGATGAACAGAACTCAATGTATGATAGAAGTGATATCAGTCGAGTCTTTTTCACAGCAGGCAAAATGACATTATCTCCACGGCCACCAACAACTGACATGAGTTTTACTGATGTTTTGATCTCTTCCAGGTTGTCCTAGGAACTGTGATAGCCTACTTCATTAATATTGAAAGCAAATATGGTGTCAAGATTGTTGGTGATATTCCTACAGGGTAAGAAATATAAATTAATGTCAAAGGGGGGAAGGGGTGGTCAGTGATTGGTGTGTTTGGGGGGAAGGGTGGTATTGTGACAGTTATTGTTTATAATCTATCAGCACTCTTATGTGAATCTTCATAACAGTAGAAAATATCTCATATTTGGTAATTTGGTGCTGTTTCAACTGTCAGCTGTAACGATCAATGCGAATGGGATATAATTTATAAAGTTTAAGTTTATATATGCAACTACAAGGTCATTCTTATGATAAGGGATATTATTTTGATTTATAATCGATTCTACTGTGCTCAGGCATGTAAATTGAGTAGAAGTTGGACAGATTAATGCAGGGGAGTTCCTTCTGCTGTAATGTCCTATGCCATTTCAAAAGTTTCCTATAGAACATGACAACATGTACAAAATAAGGGACAAAATTTTCTGTGTGTTGTACGTATTATTCGCAATCAAAAATTGATGATGAAAATAGCAGGAAAAAATAAATCATGGTTGTGAAATTGGCTGGAGATAAGGGCTTGTTTAAATTTTTTTTGTGTGTTAATTGTATTGTTTGCGATCAAAAATTGATGACGAAAATAGCAAAAATACAAATTAAAAAATAAATCATGATTGTTAAAATGGCGGGAGATAGGGACCTGTTTAACTGTACAGTGTTTTTTGTTTTCAGACTTCCAGTCCCCACTGTGCCAAACTTCTCCCTCATGCCTGATGTCCTCAGTGACGCCTTCGCTTTGTCTATTGTTGTGTTCGCTATATCTGTGTCCATGGGCAAAATCCTAGCCAGGAAACACGGATACGAAATTGACTCCAACCAGGTAATGTACATGGTGTCAAACAGAGACAACCTCTGATTATGACAGACCCTATTTGGCAATATTTTAAAGAAAAAAATTATTTATTGCTTTGAAGGTATTTTTATTATTGAAGTTCAAAAGCTCTTTAAAATATTATATCAAGAAATTTTGGTCACCAAAAAATATTACATTTTAGTTTTAACAATCTATGTGTATTTTTTCACACTTTGACTAACTGTTGCTTTATTACAAGTTAATCAAGACAGGTTTAATAAACAAATTTTTTAACTGCTGCATGTACATGTGATTGTTTTCTCTAAAATATGCTCTCTCTTTTTCCTGTACAGGAGTTGTTTGCCTATGCTATCACCAACATGGGCAGCTCTTTCTTCTCTTCCTTCGCAACCTCCGCTTCCCTGTCCAGGAGTCTCATCCAGGAACATGTGGGTGGGGTCACACAGGTCAGTATAAGGTCAAGGGGTTAAAGGTCACTTACATTAAACATCATGAAAAAAAATAAAATCAAATTATTTTCAACTTTCCATGTACATTAAGATGCCTTAATCTCAGTAAATGTTGATATTGTATGGCTATAAGACTTACTTACCTTTTACATCCAGTTGAAGAATATATGCAATCACTCTAAAGAAGTTTCACTATGCAGTTTTAATCACAGCAATACAATACATATATGCAATACATGACTAATTGTACTGTACCAGAGCTATCGATGCAGACACAGGGTCACCAAATATGATGCTTGATGACAGCTTGTTTATAGATTCTCAATTTGTATTTTACTGTGCCTGCATCCTGCACCTGGTTGCATAACATCATTTAGGACACAACTACTGCAAAATATAATCTGGCCGTGCTAAGTAAACAAAAGTCATTAATTTTGTCAGGTCACAAAGTTCATTCTGTCACTTTGCATTAAAAAAAAACCAATTATGCAATATATAGATATCAAAGTTGTTTCATGACTAATTTGTTATACTAACAGTTTGTACTCAACAAGGTCACGGTATGGCTGTACAGTAGTGCCTCACATACCAAAAGATTGTTTGATAATTCACATGGAATTTTGTGTTGTTGTGGAATATCATGTTTTAAATTAATGGAAAAACTGTAATTTTTCTGTTTTTAAGTTTCAGCAATAGTGCCTCACATATTGATAGATTCATTGTGAATTAAGCTACACATTAGGCTCTTTTTACGTGAATTTCACAAAAGGCAAAATTGGCTGTGACAAGGTCTGAATGAAATATACGTGTCAGATATTATGAATAAAAATGCAATATTCATATTAACTATTATATATATATATATATCCATCAATTTTTCCTTTCTGGGTGCCATTAATTTTCCTTTCTTGGTACTACATGTATTAATTTTACAGAGTCCGATTTTTGGATTGCCACACATTGGGTTTCTAAATCTGAAACTAATGACATAGTACACTTTGAATAACCTCTGTATTGTAGAATATTTTAAAAGAGTTAATTCGTTTAAAAAGAGCTTTGTTGAATAAGTAAATGTCATACAATTGATTAAAAATTACAGTTCTGTAATTAAAACTTTTAAATGGAGGTATATAATTTATCATTATAACTTACAGTAACTTAAATTGATCCAAAGGGCCGGATCACATTATGTTACACTTATCTTCATGTCTCTTTTGATTTGATGATCCACACCTGGCAACTTAACAAGATCTGACCCTTTGGATAAAGTTACTGCATGTACTGTTATAATAATATATATGTATATTATGAATGTACAAGGAAAAAAATTAAGAGACCATACATGAATATGCATTGTAGATGAGAAAGTTTAGTATTGATGAATTGATGTGTTTTACAGTTGACTGGTCTGGTATCCAGTGCCCTCTTACTGCTGGTCCTTCTGGTTCTGGGGCCGTACTTCAAAACTCTTCCTAAGGTCAGGAACAAATCGGGGAGAAAACTCCCTGATGAGTGTGTTGATACTGTAGATTCCTTATTAAACGCGAGGAATTGATATTTATGTAAAATCGCAAGAAACACATCTTGTGGATTTTAAAATTGTGCTTTAATTTACATTCTGGCAGATGTAAACTATATGAAACTATGATAAAAAATTCAGCGTCTGCGACTTTATATTCTGGCGATGTGATGCAAAACAGTTGATTCTAAGAATTAAGTACTTGCATATGATAAGGAAGCTACAGTATGTACATACGAAATGCCATCCAATAGTTTGAGCACTCTGCTAAAATTATCTTTCTGGTAGATTTGAATTCAGATGGTGAATGATTTGTTCTTTTCTTTTCAGTGTGTTCTAGCTGCTATTATTATTGTTGCCTTGAAGGGGATGTTCCGACAATTCCTGGAACTTCCCAAACTCTGGAAACTGTCCAAGATTGACTTTGTAAGATTGCATGTTTATTTAAGAAATTGCACAAATACATGTATCTGCAAAGTTATACATGTCATAGTTATGTCCCTTACTTTGAAATCCATTTTGTTAAGGAAAATCATACTTTGATTACCCATAAGCACATTTTAAATTAACTAAAATTTTGTTTTTACTGTTTATGAGATTATGTGACCAATGATATACATGTATAAAATTATAAAATGTAAATATTTTGTTTTTATTAGTTGATTTGGATCCTGTCTTTCCTCGCCACTGTGATATTAGATGTTGATCTCGGTTTGTTGTTCGGAGTTGTTGTCGCCATTTTCACCATTGTGTACAGAGTGCAAAGGTATTTAATTATTATTCCGAAACAAAATACTACTAAAAATTTTTTAATACATGTACATTAACAAGTTTTAGATTTGAATTCAGAAATATATTTCAATAAAGATGGGGAAAAAATACATTGATATTCATTCATTTATTTTAAGAAGTACATGAACATTTTTTTAATGTATTATGTGTATTTATATGTACTACATGTATGCATTCATGCCAGTATTTTATTATTGTAATAATGTTATAAATTTTGAATTATTATGATCAAAAGTAGTTGTAATTTATCATTAAGTGCATTATGGTCTGTTCTGAAATTGAAAGAGAGTGCCATTGATTTTGCAGGCCTTATGTGTGCGTTCTTGGACAGATGCCAGGAACGGACATTTATCGTGATGTTTCCGTTTACAAAGAGGTAATCACCCTACACTGTCAGAAAATGTAGCTGTAGTTGTATAATACATTGTGAATTCAATTAAAATTTTTTAAAGAGATAGATATTTCAAAACTACATGTAATTGCATCATTGTTAAAATCTTATTAGCCATCACATTTAAGATACTTTTTGATAAGACCACAAAATATATACAAAGAGGTGACCACCCTACAATGTCAGCTAGAAGATGTAGCTGTAGTTGTATAAACCATTGTGAATTCAATTAAAAATTTTTCAAGTGAAAGATATTTCAAATCTAATTGCATCATTGTTAAAATCTTATTAGTTATTAAACTAAGGATACTTTTTGATAAGACCACAAAATATTTCAAATCATATGGAATGTAACATTTAGATTTCACTGATTTAGAAGTGCATTAACATTCATCAAATGATCAAATAACCATTTTTGGTTAAAAAATTAATCAAGTGTTAACATTTCTTTGCTCTTGATTACAGGCAGTAGAAATCCCCAGGGTAAAGATATTCCGATTTGAGAACGCTATATTTTTTGTGAGTGTAGAACACTTTAAGAACATGTTGTTTAAGTACACGTGCAACCCCCGTCACGTGAAGCAAGACATTGTAGAGGCAGAAAACAAAATCCGGAAGGAGAAAGCCAACTTTGAAAAGATTACATTCCAGGTCAGTAGTTAGAATTACTTTTAATTAACAATTAAATTTGCTGTGAGTGTAATTTCTGGTATGCAGTAAATTCATAATGTGGTTTAAAACAACAATAAATGAAGATAAACTCAGTGAATGTTTGAATTCATTATATAAATGCATTCTCTTTCTCTATGTTTTACTGCATGTGTGACTTTTTTTGCCAAGAAAGATGTGTCACGGAAAAGCCTCAGAGTTTTCCTCTTAATGTGGAATTCATTTTTCTTTTCGCCTATATATAGATATGAGAATTACAAATGATCTGAAATGTTCATAGATATAGCTATGTGTTTTCCTCATTTTCCTCAAATGAGATGAACCTATTTTTAGAACACTACAAATGAGGTGGAGCTACGAGTGACGAACGATGACATCACAGAATTCTGTCCCACAGTGGAGGTTCCCGATGTGGGCATCGACACGATTATCTTAGACTGCTCCACGTGGAGTTTTATCGACTCCATGGGAGTGAAAGCTTTAACATCAGTAAGTGCCACTGTTGTTTAGATGTAGAGTAAAGTGGGGTTTGGGGGGGGGGATATTGTGTACAAAAGATTTGGATTGTGGTTTATCAACTTTCATGAGAATTTTCTTTGTAATTACATGTATATGTTGATTTTATATTTCTACAGGTTGTTAATGACTTCAGGGAAATAAACATCAAGATTCACCTGGCATTTTGTAAAGGTAATTTTATCCGCTACCAGTATTACAATAAAGGCAGTGTAGGGACTTCTTTCCATTTAATTGTAATGCTAATGCAAATGCTATACATTTATTGACTTTTCATAAGTTAAATGTTGCATTACACTCGGGTGACCATATAAAATCCATGAGCCACTTGTTGTTAATAGCATATTTTCTCGCTCTTATTTAAAAAAATCTTAATAATTTTTTGTTTTGGCAGCTGGTATCCGTGAAATGCTTGAGAAGACTGGTTTCTTCAGCTGCCTGGACAGGGACAATCTGTTCGTGTCTATACATGACGCTGTCTTACATACTCAGCATCAAATTTCCAGTTCTGTAAGTGAACCAATGCTGACCTATTCTTGAAAAGTTAAATAATTGCCAAATACCAAGCAAAAATTAGTTTTCTTCTAGACTTTGAAAACACACATTGGCATTTTAATGACTCGCCATCCTGCATAGTAAATTTGTTTCAAACATCATAAAAGTTATGTGTCATGCAAACCGAGATCGCATTCAAAAAACTGTTTATTAAACTATTTAACTGAGCGAAGTTTTACTACTATAAGTTTCAGTTGGTACATGAATGTTACTTTGAAATTAAATGATAATGTATATCATAACAAACCATTATCAAGTCTGCTCCAATGAAGTATTCATATCGCAATCATATTTGTTATTATAGTTCAATGGTCAATATGCAGTTTATAATAATTTTATATTAAATTATTTTTACTATGTAGGAGAGTAACTCAGATTCACCAGTAGATGGCTCCACTGAGATCGTAGTACGATCTGTGAACGGGACGACGGAATCCACAGACGTCAAATCGTGATAGAAATGAACACCTTCTCCGAGCTCTTCCCTCTGCAGTTTCTCAGGAGTTCAAAATAGACTCTACATCGAAAACATATCCAGGAAACAGGAAAATTTCCAATTTAAAGATATGGCGGAAACAAAACATGACTGGTGCACGTGTATTATAATAATGATATGCATTCACATGAAAATATCATGCCTGAAAAATTTCAGTGTTCCTTTTAATGAAAAGGGGAACAAATTCAATAAGATTTTTTGTGTCGTTCATATCTGATTTTAAATAATGGAATTTAGTTTGGTTTAAAACTGAGGGTACAAATGCACTTAGAGAATATGTTCTATATTTAGGGTGATATACATGTAATTATAATCATCAAAATAGTATGTACATGTATTTTATTTCATACATGTATATGTCGTCTCATTCCTTTTGAACCCCTCTTACAATAGCTCCTTTTTAGAAAAAAAAAAATCTTTGCTGATTTTGATATCCTTTAAGAAAAAAATAAGTGCAGAGTTTTCCTTACATGTAGTTTATTTTTGTAATAGAATATCATTGGTTAATATTTGTCAATTTAATATATTTATTTTGGGATATGCAAGAGGTACAGTAGAAATAATATTTTCTGGATATACAGTATTATATATGTAATATATAAGTATGCATCATATTTTAAAGAACCTCAGCTATTAAAGTTTCCAAATGATCATTATGAAATTTTATTTTCATCATGCTCATAGTTTATCTACCGTGTAATATTCAAATGTATTTTGTTGAATATTATATAGTTGTTTTAACATATTTATTTTTAATAGACAACTGTGACACAAAAGAGGGGAAAAAACCCAAGATCTAACATCTTTATGTAACCCTGTCAAGCAGATGAACCTAATATGTTTAAAATTTTTATTGTTTTATTTACTTTGAGTCTATCAGCTTTTGTAATTATAAGTTATACATGTATTGTCATGTTGAATTCCTGAATGTTTATACACCATACTGTAAAAAAACAGATAAACCTATGGACAAAAATGTTTTTAAATAATAAAAGTTATTTTTCTGTCGATACAAAAAGTATTTATTTATTTGTACATGTATTATTTGAGTTGGTATGTATTTTATATAAATGATAATATATATATATACATGTATATACTGTCATTGGTTTTACTGATAAACAAACATGTGTATGTCAGTTCTATATGTGATTTCAAGAGTAATGCAAAGTGTTTGTAGGATTGAAATTGGTTCCAAGAGTATGATATGCTTTTATTGATGACAATTGACATGCTGTTTGACTTGTACATGTCCTTGTATGTGAAAAGGATTTGGAAATCTTTCATATTCATATTAGAATTCAGACTTTAGTCAAAAATGATAAATTCTCATTATTATATGACTGTGATTTATAAGGAAGCCCCTATTTAATGTTATTCTGTAGCCATACAGATTGGAATGAAAATGATAATTATTATAATATGTAATATATGGTAAAAAATAAACCCATTTAATTTACTGGATTAAAGCCACTTATTGTGGCAAAGTAATGATTATACCAGGGCTTTAAAATCTATTTTGATGTCAGTAGATTTCATCTTTAGTAATCTTCCCCTTTGTGTTATGGCTTAAAATTTGAATACAGTCATTTGAATAAATGGATTCAAATAGAATGGCTGAGAACACTTATTGAAGTTATTCATTTCTAAAGCATGTTTATTTATCTGAAAATTGACTTTTCAGATTTGGTTATACTGTACAATACTGTACGATACGGTATGTTACATCATCTGTCCAACAGCTATTTATTTTTGTAAATAAAGGTTGTTCATACGATATATTCATATTTGTATCTTTGTTTTTCAATGTGAAACTTTATTAGGGCACGGCTCTGCGGGCGCCCTATAGTGATCAGTCTGTCTGTCCGTCTGTCTGTCTGTCTTTCGTTTTGGGTTGTCTGTCCATCCGAGATCGCTTGTCCAGAGCATATCTTCTCTCCCCTTGGCCAATCTGGCTCATAATCACCACAGAGTGCCTTTGGGTAAAGGGTGCACAGTGACCTTGAATCATGTTTTTAGGTTGAAACCAGATTAATATGAAAAATCCTTCTCCGGAGCATATTTTCTCTCCCCTTGGTCGAATTTGGCTCAAGCTTCACTCAAAGAGTGCCTATGGTCAAATGGTGTGTAGTGACATTAAATGAAGTTTGTAGATCAAGGGTCAAGGTCATATTTGATCATGCAAAAATTCTTTTTTTCAGAGCATATATAATACTCTCCACTTAATTAAACAGAGCTTTTGAGTAGAGGGTGAGCAGTGACCTTGGATCAAGTTTCAAGGTCAAATGTGAAGGTCATAGCCGAATTATATATTAAAAAATCGATGTCCGGAGCATATCTTTTTTTCCTTTGGTTCAATCTAACTCATACTTCACTCACAGAGTGCCTATGATCAAAGGGTGTATAGTGACCTTGACTGATGTCTGTAGATCAAGTGTGAAGGTCGTATTAAATTACGAAAATTCTTTTTTCAGAGCAAATATATACTTTCCACTTGGCCCTATTTGGCTCTTACTTCACATTAACAGATCTTTTGGGTTAATGGTGTGCAGTGACTTTATAATTTGAACCGAGTCAATGTGAAGGTTATAGCGGATCTCAGTTTTAGACCGTAGATTATTTCCCATTTGCTTAATCTTGCTCAAGTTGAACAAAATGTCTGTATGTAAGGGGTAATGAGAGTGAATTAAAAGTTTTCTGTCAGCACATTTCCACGAGATGAAAAATTGATATGCAATTTCACTATACCATCGTTTTAACATTAGTTTTGAATCAATGATCGTAATAGCGTAATAGCTTTCAAGTTTCTTCAAATGAAGGGTGAGGGTTCTTCTAAGCTTAGGGAAGATTATAAAGAATTCGAGAGAATATATGATATCGCATATATGAAAATTCACGGAATAATATCATACTATTTTCATTAAACTTCTCTAAATGGACAAAATATATGAAAATGTTATCATTGCAATTGGTTTCAATACTCCTGGTTTTTGATTCATTTTTCTAGCGTTGGTCGTCCATATTTGGCGATAAAACGGTCAGAAATGCTTCAATTTAATTAAAACTTTCCCAATATGACCTCCATAACTTATTGTGATCCCATATGAAATATCGTTCATTTTTATGCGCTTAAACTGTACATTTCCTTAATATGGAAAAATGAGTACAAAATATAAAACACTTTAAAACTGGCATGCTCCGTGAAGCATGTCTCATCAAAATAATTAATCTGTATATTTTTTTAAGGTGCATTTAAGATAAACAAATCTTTACATATTTCTTAGAAAATACGTCAAGATTAGATATGAAAAGTTTCGCTGGTATCATGCGAATAGTCCGCTCACAATGGAGCTTGTCAGCGAACTATTCTAACAACCCTCGAAATTTTAAATTATATCTTGTAGCTCTTTTGTAAGATAACGTTAAACAAAATTATCACTGTTTTTATTTGTATTTGATAATAAAGCTAGTAAAGCACAATTTATATTTGAGCCGAACGCAGTTTTGCTCAGGTGAGCTGTGTGGCCACTTGGCCTCTCGTAGTTTAATCCATGTATCTCCTTTCCAATATTGAGACATTATACAATTATGTATAACAGTAGCAAGTACACGTATTATCAGGTTTGTAGACAAGCACGCCAACCTTTATTACGTGCTGCACATGTGTAGGTATCGTCGCAGAAATAACGAAATACCGCGCTTAGACGATATATGTCTTCGCGATACACAGAATCTGCGGGAGAAGAGCGATGCAAGGTTTTTATTTTGATGTGGCGGTGAATTTAGCCTAACTGGCAGAAGGATATTAAGGCGGCTTCCTTGTGGAATGTTCTCATTGAAAAATGTAAACACTGACGATATATATACGTACATGTAAAGAATCACGAACCCACTCAGTACTTTTCTTTATAGTCGTCGGAACTAAACACATCGGAGTCATTATAATAGTTCCGCGATGTTTTGCCTAAAGATCGCTTCTTGATTCACCACTGTGGGTGCATACATCGTTAAAACGTCTTTGTGGTTCTTCATGCTTTTAATCTGAGACCGAGTTATCACAGAACTAGGAGACATGGAGGGGACACGGATATACAAGAACTTCCACCAATGGCTGATACCCTCCAGGGCGGTGGTGGTGATCCTGGCCCTGGCCTCGGTCTTTGTGATCGTCGGTATCGTTCTGCTTGTGATAGGGAGGTATATTCATATGTTTTCTTATTCTATTTGTTCTTAAGGTTCTTATCAGACATTTTTTTCTACGAAAGCAAATTTATCATTCTAAGCTCTTTTTATAATCATTTAAACGTAGATTAATAAAGTTTTTTCGACAATTATAGTGCATAATATGTTTATGCAAACTTAGCTATAGTCTCTTTTAATGAATAAGTTATCAATGCAAATATGCATGGAGAGAGAGAGAGAGAGAGAGAGAGAGAGAGAGAGAGAGAGAGAGAGAGAGAGAGAGAGAGAAAGAGAGATTGTTATACACTTTTGACGAAGGCAAAATTATGGTATTCAAATAAATACGAAAAACTTAATTTCTTTATCTATTACATGTATATACAACATACTGAGAACGTATAAGTTGTAACATGTGCGGATCCACAAAAAAATTCCAAGATGATGGGGCGGGGGCGAGGGGATAATTTTGTTTATTGTGGGGGGAGGGGGGGAGCTATTTCTCGTAACTTAACTACCTGTTTTTGCGAACTTTTTTTTAATACTTTGATCCCCGCATGTATAAAAATGTATACATAAACTGGTGCCACAGAGCAATGTTTTGGCGCGGCTACCAGCCAATAAAGACTGCCTGTGCTATAGAAGATTTTTGTAGATGATATCACGAACACTTGACATCAAAACATTTCTTTTTAATATGTAGAGATAAATCCTTGTTCTATATATAATAACAACGAAGGGCTTGTTAGTTCGACTTTTTGATTTTTTTTAGACCTTTTCATCGATCCCGACTTCTTCTTTTATCCGTTATTCTTACTAAATAAATAGCTAATTATATCTCCATTCAACACTTGCTGCTGTTATGTGTAAACATGTTCATCATCTGATTGTCATCGCTCAACTGTTCCGCTTTTCCTCAGAAAATATGCCTCGGAATTCAGTCTACTGCTTCTCATCATATCGCTAGGGAGGCTGCATAATGTTGCATAATTTTTGGTTTCGGTTTCATTTTATGGTTCCACCTCTAACTTTATGTACATATATATAAACCTGTAATTGTTATTTCAGGCCCTAATGCAAGCCCCTCCCCTTTTTATGTAAACATAAATTGTTTCGACAAAGCTTGAGGTAGCATAGACTCATATCAGTGTGCAACTTGCATAATACATAGTTTTATAGTTTGTAACCATCTGGACGGAAGAGAGGGTTCGTTTCTACTTAATTTAAAAAAATCAAACATCCATCCACGATTCATTCACGATTGCACCTGTCGGTAATTTTTTCCCAATATTTTGCACATTTTTTGAGCCGATAAAGGTCTAGCATTTTGTGAATAAAAATATATTTACAAAACACAACTTTACAAGAGGGTCAGATTCAGAATCATTAGTATGCTATTTTAACGTATATGAAATACCAGTAAGCAAAAAGATCAGGTTTAATCTTACAGCCATCATCCTTTTCATAATGGATCAACCATTCCAGCACGATATCCTAGCCTAAGACAAAAATAAACGATTTCGAATCAAATTGGATGTTTGCTTTCTGGTACTCAGTGCAGAAGGTTAACCCATGTGCTGTATATCTTTTTAATAAGCACATTTAAGCGGAAACGTACTTTAATTTATAAGTTATCTATAATTTAAATAATATTGTACATTCCTTATTTACTAAATTAAATGTTTGTAATTAAAAAAAAATGTTGACATATTTTGAAAACATCGCTCCTCTCTATATGCATTCCTGGCCGATATGTACTTATGTACATTTTCTATATAACATGATTAAACTATCTTTTATCTAAAATTTCGACATGTATACACTTGGTAAAAGTTTTAATATAATAAGACATATATACGCAAACAGTGGTGGGGTTCGCTCGAGTCTACATTTTATTAGTTTGTTGTCTTAGAACAACTTCAGACCCCCCTCCCTATGTGAATGAAAATTAAGACCAAAATCACATAAATTTTTCTATTTAAAACAGAGATTTACAAATATCTAGTAACTAGTATGTCTCAACTTCACCGGAGATAGTTAAACATATAGAACGACATCAATCAAATAAGTCATGGGTTGCCGGTAGGGAATTCGAACAAACATTGCCTATACTGTACGCTACTCTCAGGATGCTTGCTCTGTGTCTGGTTCATATCTGTGAGCCTGCCAATAAACATGTGTTATTTGTTATAGTGTTACTATGGATATCGCATCGTAACTCGGCACAAATGTAAAGATTAGCTAGCAATGTGAACTACACTGACAAATTTATGAGAAGGGGGGTAAGGGTGAAATGGTGGAGGTAGGAGGGGGGGGGGGGTCTGTGTGAGTCGCGTCTACTTTATTTCTAAAATTCAGTAACGTTATGGGAAAATGTCGTGTCATTCCAATTAGTATGTGAGAAAAAATATTAAGCGTTGAAGCAGAGATTTTATCAGGGTTTTTTTTTTTGGTTGGTAATGGTGCATGTATAAGCATGCATGGCGATGTTGTTTTTCAGATGCTTTAGAGGCAAAGTTATACACGTGTCGAAAATTAATTTTTAAAGCATTGAATAGGTGAAGAACCCCTACTCTGTTCATTCGTCATAGTGTTTGATTTCTTCGCCCATCATTACTGTTTTGACGCCTTCTGAATCGTACAAAAAACGGGAAAACAAATTTTGAGATTATTAGTTAGATGATAATTTTTACGTTTTACGTACGTATCTTATGCAAGACACTAGTTTTACTCATGAAAGTAAGTGTCTTTAACGTGCTTTACTCCCTTTAACCTTTAAGGTGGTATGGGACACTTCCGATCGAAATAATTAAACAATAAAATCAAGCATACTTTTACAAACTTTTTCTTACAGTGTAGTTAGCGCTCAATGGGTGAGAGCGTTAACTACACATCGGCAAGGCATGAGTTCGATAAAGCTTTTTTACCTTTCCCAAAAAATTTAAAGCATATATTTTGGTCAAAATATTGTCAACTTTAAAAGTTTTAAAACGGTGAAAGCATTTTGATTACAATGTTCTTTTATACACATTAATACCGACAGGTGTCCCATACCACCTTAAGTGCGTTCAAAACATTTACCGCTTTATTTGAGATTTTAGTCTACGTGCATTAACTATTGCAAATCTCTACGTAATCTTTGAAGAACATTTTTATAACAGATTGATCCATGCAAGCATTTTGCGTTATATCGCACAGTTGTTGTCGTGCCAAAGTGAAGGAAATAGGGGCGAAAAACAGTTGTCGACATTCAAGCAAAAAACTCATCAAAGCAAACTCACAAACAGAACGCAATCTTATTTCTGCAAAGCCATCTTATATGTTACTATTTAAGATATATTACTAAATAAATTAAGTATTTTGGAACACTTAAAATTATTTTCCCTAATCCCAGTAAAAAAAAAAAACCACTCGACGTTTTATGTTATCTAGGTCACCCATTCCTATACATTGTCGTCAATATTCACCTGACACGATATTTAATACTTACTTTTCTGAAATTACTGAACCAATATGTACTTAATTTGGTATAACGTTTAGCTGGTGGTAAAATGTGCAATATTCTAAATCCTTATTTACCATTCCCGGTCTTTTATAATTTTCTCTACACCTGGTCATATACACACCACAATTTAGGTACAAACATATTTATGGTGAGCAATTGCATGTAGGTAGCCTCTGCTGCAACAGTTGTGTTTTTTTTGTACCCCAAGGTCAGGTTTTTGTTGCAAGCGATAGGCTCTAATAGTCATATTCAAAATCTTTCTCTATATTCAATATCATTTATAAGATTTGTAATTGACTGTTAATAGAAATATGCTCGGTTGTTAAAATCCATAGAAGTCAGGACGAAACCGCACCGTCTATGTTCTTTAGCGATCAAACATATCTCCGTATAAATTCAGTAACAGACTCAGTGTTTTGTTTTGTTGAGGACCCAAACCTTTCTTATATCAATAGATTAAAAAATCCATGTGTGATGAACAGGCACGGTAGCATCAGGGGGGGGGGGGTCTACTTTTTCTCACAGCAAATAATTTACATAGTAAAAATTGAATTACTATGGAGTTGCCCCCCCCCCCCCCCCTTTTTTTTGGTCAGTATGTAAAAAAATGGAAATGAGAGAAATCGAAGTTATAGATATACCCCCCCCCCTCCCCCACAGATTAGGAAGATTTTTGGAAATTGCTTTTTTTTGCTTGTCAAGATATTTTGATGAGCCTGCCCCCCCCCCCCCCCCCCACACACACACACACTTTCAAAATCGATGCTACGTGCCTCATGAAAAAAGATGTATAACAGTCGCCATGTTACCGTATATTATATACGTATATATTATATTGTACTGACTCGTATACTGTATATTTTGTTTTGCCACTTTCTGACTTTAGAAATATAGACGACAATCACTCGACGGGTTTTATCCAATGACGTTGCGCCACTTTAGTTCGAGACAAAACAAAAACTACTTGTAACAAACACGCTGAATCATAATATCTTGAACTCCTCTGCAAGAAATTGTGAAATTCATGACATCTGAGTCAGGTGAATTGGGCGTAGCTCTATTTGTCATATTGTGAATACGTATTCGTTAGATATTCCCATGTGCTTTTAGGCGACAGTTTCTAAACTTTATGTTAAGAAGTACGTGTGACCATGGCATAGTTTGCGAATTAAAGAGAAGAGTGAGTCAGAATGAGAGAGAGAGAGAGAGAGAGAGAGAGAGAGAGAGAGAGAGAGAGAGAGAGAGAGAATAGTGATCTCTATATTTTTTTTCAGTACTGTGTCGACTGTCATTGGAGCTTTACTTTTCACCCTTGGTCTGCTTCTGGTTTTGTCCTGTTTTCTGTTATGCTTACACGCCTGTTTTGTGATGTACGTCAAAGACCAATCAACGCAAACCCAAGATGTAAGTTACAGTTCGTAGGATCTAAGGACCTTTTTTTCTACAAATTTTTCATTATTGGAATCTTCATTATCTCAGTATGAATTAATAGGACTGAGATATAGGAATCTCGAGGATCTGAATTTTAAAAACAGATTGCACCTAGTAAAACACAAAGTGGCACCGATCTATGGTTCCTGTGTTAAATTCTATTAATAGCTGCTGTTGGCCAATATTTAGACTATTATATTTACATAATTATATTTAGTTTGACAACGTATTTTCGATTCAAAAAGGTCATATTGATTGTCGAATCACTTAGATGAAAAAATAAGCCGATTATTTTTCCTCTTTAATTTTACACATGCAAGTATCATCTTTAAATTTCAATCATATACTGATACATCAGCAGTAACAAGCGTGATCGAGATGCAGACTAGTTACCATAGCGATTTTATGTTCTTGTTTTCTGTAACTAAATTTCTTGCCTATGTCGTAATGTCTTCTGTATTTTAGAGCGACATCAACACATCTTCAAACAGCAAACGAGATTCTGATCAAATTCCGACATACGCTTTTATTGACAAGAAACCGCCACCTTCACCTTCCAGCATCCATAACGGTCGAGTTGCACCAAAGAAATTCGTGACCATTGGTGGTTATGCATCCCAAAACAACGCAGCAGATTTGGGTTCTCATAATAGGACAACTCCAGAGTATGGAACTGCGGCTCATGAAAATAACAGATTCAATTCTAAATATCCAACATCTAATGCAAGACAGCAACAGTTTCAACAAGGGCCTCAGCGAGTTGCGCAGCAATCGTATGCTTTTCCAATGAACTCATCGCATCCAACACCATATAGCACTCTGAAGCAACAAAATCAGAGACAGCAACCAATCGTCCATAATCAACAACAGCAGCAGCAGCAACATAATGATATCCAGCAAAGCAACTTTGGATTTAATCCGTACGCTGAAGACATGGATTACGATAATCCAGTGGAAACTATGCCATTGATGGCAGAAAAACAGCAGTCTGTTCATTTCAAAACTTCAAACGACGACACGTTTGAACCAAAGCCTCTTGTTTATCCGTCTGCCAGACGACCTATAACCTTTGATCAAATGTCGTCTTCAAAGATGAGCATTTATGACAATGTGCAGTTCGGTTTAGATTCTTTTAAACAGGACAGAGAAATTGATTGACTTGTCTACAGTTGCTTCGTTGAAGCACATTAGTGACTATATGCATTGAACAGTTTAATTATGTACCAAATACCCTACTGTTGATTTGTATCTTTTTGGCTAGTTATGATAACAAAGCATAAGTTTAGCCCGGTCATAGGAAAATTCAATGGTATAAATTGATTTTAAAATAAATTAAATGAAAGTAAAGATAAAAAATTAGAGATTTTATATATTTTGAAAATTTGAATAACTCACAATTTTTTTTAAAATTTCATACATTTATTATTTTTGAAATATAATTTTATTCTGATTTTTGTATATCAATATATTATTGCATTTTGTAAATATAATCATTGCATGAACGGAAACAGGAATTGAACGAGAATATCCGTCTGAGTGTGAATGATAAAGCGTTTCTATGAATATAACTGTAATTATAAATGTTATAAAATATTATTTTTTGTATGTTCTTTACATTACGCATGCAATTACATAACATTTAGTGAGTAATTTAGAAAAATATTGAAAAGAAATTAAAAAAAAAATCTATTACAGAAACCAAAATAAAATAAAATACAAAATTGCAAAATTACGCATTAAGATATTTTACATTGGTCTTCATAAAGCTCAATTTTAAAAGATGAATTAGAAGTGTTCGGCTTTGTTTAATTGTTATTTAAAGAAGATATGATACATATATATAATATATACACGTATTTCATTTCAATAAATATATATATAAACTCTACATGTACCAAAAATAAAGGATTTGGTGTTTAATACAATTTCTGTTAGCAATATGCTTAAAAGAATATAATGAAGTAATTATAAGTCAAGAAGACCCAAATGAAGTAAACCTATATGGAAATGTAAATACGAAGTGAACCTAAATATGTTCATTCTAGTGGGACATTTAATACCAAAAACATAAACTGTCCCTTCGTACATGTAATCATTCTCAAGATGTATATTCCTTCGTAATAGTAAGCCTTCGCTAAGACAATCTCTTGTACAATTTAAGTTTGCCTGATACATACACAGTTTCTCTAATAGTAATTTGCTCAATTATTCAGAAACATGCAAGATTTTGTTCAAAATATGGAAGCTGATGTTACAGGTTTGTCCGATGTCGTCAGCATAGTTACTTTCACATGTGTATGAAGCATAAAACGAATTATATGATTGTATATACTGTCCACGTGGGTAAATAATGCCTCAGGAAGTTAAAATCGGACATAATACTTTTCTTTTGAAATTAGATTTTCTTGCTTTAGTATATGTAAACTTTTTTTGTGGGATATACATTGAAACAAATTGCTTAATATGTTTAACACTTAGAGCAACTATATACATGTAGAGCAAACAGAAACTCAATTTGTTATTTCTTCCATAGAACTTCAAACATACCCTTTTTCCCAAAGATCGAAGAATGCTTTGTCACAATCTGTCTTGATGAGTTAGTAAATTGGCAGGAAGGAAGGATCCATCGTCTTAAGTCACTGTCTGGAGTTCGCATAACACTCTTCTCCAGATTGGAGAGGATCGCTCATCTTGGTCGTGGTTTGATAATTGGAAGGAACCACAGAATGAACATATGGCGTTCAGTAAAAAGAATGTTGACTGAATGATAGTCACTTTTCAGTCACATTTCAGTCACGGGACAGTAGCATTTCAGTCACATTCCAGTAACATTTTGGTCACTTTTAAGTAACGTCTCATCATGTATTTCGTTGTCGTATAAAGCCTTTTCCTGGGGAAAATATTTTTGCTTTGTAATCTTAAGTAATTTGATAATTTCATTTGATAAAGTTACCTTATTTAATTTTCATGATATTTGTGTCAGTCCGTAACCATTCTATGTAATCAATGCTTCTTATCACAAATAAAATATTTATATACTGTATACAGGGGAATATTCGCCCTCGTTTTATTTTTGCACCTTTTGTCTTCGTTGTCAGGGGGCTAATCCAGGACTAGGCGAAGTCCAATGTCTCAAATTATACCTCTTTGCGCAGAACTGTGTCTGGGCGAATTGAATATTGGGCGAAAATGACCCTGTATAAAGTATTGCCTCGTTTGCTAAGGTCTCACTAAAAAGTTTATGTCATATTAGATAATATCTCCGGCAATAATTTGAATCTACCAATTCAGAACACAAGATGCACAAGGTCTTTTCCTCTGTATTACATAACAAACGCCCGTTTTCTTTAAATAAAGAGGTTTCAATGTTGTGAAAACAATCATTTCAGAAATGTTTCCACGTCAAACACAAGGTATTTTTTAAAATGTTTTTTAAAATACATAAAAATGACAAAGATTAAGAACATTCATTATTTAAAATTTGATTTCATATTTTTTAATTATTATTTTTGCAACCCTAGATTTTGTGTATTGCAGATACATGTATCGTGGTAACTTTTTCGAGAACCAATTGCTGTTAACTTAAAGTTATAAAAATGGCTAACATGTATGTCAGTGTTACAACAAACATTACGGATTTTTACGATGTTCAGAGCAGTGATATTTTCAACAGAAGCGACAATTCGACTATAAAGATAACTACTGTTCACTTCAATAATGACGAACTACAATCCAAGCCTACCTTTGAGATCATGTTTGGTGACACGACGTTTGAAACAGCTTTCGTGTATGTTTGTCTGGTCATTACATTTCTTGGTATCACTGGAAACATTGCTGCCATGGCAATAATCCTGTACAAACCCAAATTCCATACACCGACATTTGCTGCTATTGGATATCTAGCTCTAGCGGATTTCCTTGCAGGCATTATTCTCGGTTTGGTGCGGTTTACAACTTGTCTATATTTAGAAATTTTTACTTGTAAAACATTTACTATTAGTTTGTTTTATTATAATTCGTCTGGACACTTGTTGCTACTGGTCACTGTAAGATATTTAATTACAGTCCATCCCTTAATAAGCAAGAGACATTTAACAGTTAAAGTTGTCTCCTTGTGTTCACTTTCAGTCTGGTTTCTAAGCGCTCTCTTGGGCGTTATAACTCATTATGTAATGGCAAACATAGATTCGTTGACAACTATTATTCGTGTCATAATCAATCTGGTTGTTTTGTGTGCAGTTTGCTCTACAATGATTTCGTTGCATATTCGTAAAATTAAAGCTCTACAAAACTCTTCATGTGTTCGAAGGCAAACACAACAAAGGAAAATGAACCTGGTCATCACTGGAATAACAGTTGCATTTATGCTATTTCAAATATTTCTAATCGCTGAAAAATTATACAAAGCGTTTGGAGAACCAGTCGACGACGTTTCCCTTTTTCTTTCATCAAGTGTGAATTTTACTGCAAGTGTATATTATTCTTGCAATCCGTACATATTCTTTTTTCTATCAATGTTTCTATCCTGTAAAATAAAGAATCGCAGTTGCACAAATACAAATAAAGTAGTGGCACTTGTAAACATGTCTTAAGTACAAAGAATGTTGAACTACTAAATAAAATTATGAAATAATAACGCCATTGTCGCTGCATGGTATTAGCTTAAGATTACTTTAGGTATCTGATCCTCAGCTGGATAAATTTCAGTGTTGTAAACATCGTTAATATGTCTGTTATTCGTTCTTTATACGTTTATACATGAATTAATATGGTGCGAAACTTTGTATATGGTATCCAAAAGTTTTACAAAGTTAAAGAATTTTAGTTCATCTGAGTTATGATAGGAAATATAATATATTATCTGAAAAGTGTTAAGTGCAGAAATGTGTATAAAGTTTAAATTGTTTTTTCTTTTTTTTTTAAATGTCCTTTGTGTTATCTTTTAGTGTTTCAGTATTCAATTCGATACAGTAATACATGTAAACTGGTCAATATTCTGAGGTTTTGATTTTAATTTGTTATATTGTCACTTATCATGTTGAATAGACATGTAGTCTATTTTGCTATTGTTTTATCTTTGGTGGTACAAGTCTGATTTTAAATGTATAAAGTCAAATCCTATGCCAATTCCTTTGGGAAATCAAATGCTCTTATCATCATCCATTTGGCAAATGAATATGATTGCTATTTTGAGAGAAGGGGTAGTGAAGAACTTCATTATTTCTTTTGGAGTTTGTCGCAACATATACTTTGTGTTACTTGTATTGTCCCTTGTGTTATATGTAGATATCCTTGTTTCGTTTCTTGGTCTTACTGGCACATTTTCCCTAAATTTTTGTTTCAAATCTTTCCAAATTTTTTTTTTAAACTGCAACAATAAACTGTCCTATTCAAATGAAAAGTTTATTGGCAAAACCAGGTTTTTATCGCTTCGGATAATGATTATCTTGTTGTTACATTTTAAAGGATTATCATATTTTACCTTACTAAACTCTTACAGCTGCATGTTTTTAGATATTCTTGGTTATGGACACAATTTGTTTTTTTTTCAGTGGAGTAATTTCAATCAAGATATTAAGATTATGATTCTACGAACCTGTAACTTTTGTCAATGTTAATTTTAATGCGACTTCTAAGCAAGTAAAACCATGGACATTACTTGTTGGGTCCATGTACAAAAAATTTCAAGTTTTTAGTATATGTCGATATAATTCTTTGTGTTTAAGTATTGTTTATGGAACTTTATATTTGCTTGTTAAAATAAAACTTTAAAAAAAAAATAAATTAAAAATGTGCATATATTGTTTTCGAAATATTGCCTGTGGAATTTGAACAAATTTTGAAAATGACCCATACAAAAACAGAAACTATATATAAATACATTCCTCCCTTTGTGAAGGAAAATAAAGACCAAAATCACCTAATTTTTCTATTCCAAACAGAAATTTACAAATATCTAGTAACTAATATGTCTCAACTTCCCCGAAGATTGTTAAACATATATAGAACGACATCAATCAAATAAGTCATGGGTTGCCGGTAGGGAATTCGAACAAACATTGCCTATACTGTACGCTACTCTCAGGATGCTTGCTCTGTGTCTGGTTCATATCTGTGAGCCTGCCAATAAACATGTGTTATTTGTTATAGTGTTACTATGGATATCGCATCGTAACTCGGCACAAATGTAAAGATTAGCTAGCAATGTGAACTACACTGACAAATTTATGAGAAGGGGGATGGGGGTGGGGGGCGGGGGTTCTGTGTGAGTCGCGTCTACTTTTTATTTCTAAGATTGAGTAACGTTATGGGAAAATGTCGTGTCATTCCAATTAGTATGTGAGAAAAAATAATAAGCGTTGAAGCAGAGATTTTATCAGGGTTTTTTTGGTTGGTAATGGTGCATGTATAAGCATGCATGGCGATGTTGTTTTTCAGATACTTTGGAGGCAGAATTATACACGTGTACAAAATTAATTTTTTAGATATTAAATAAGGGAAGTACCACTATTTCATTCATTCGTCGTTAAGTTTGATTTTTTTTGCCTATCATTACTCTTTTGACACCTAATTAATCTTCCCCAAAAAAAAAAATAAAATAACGGGAAAACAGATATTGAGATTTATTATTTGATGATTATTTTTACGTAAGTACATGTACGTTCGTATATACAAGCCACTAGTTTTACTCAGGAAAATAAGTGTTTTAATGTGTTTCAACCTTTAATTGCGTTTGAAACATTTACCGCTTTAATTCGTGTTTTTAGTCTACGTGCATTAAGTATTGCAAATCTCTACGTAATCTTTGAAGAACATTTTTGTAACAGATTGATCCATGCAAGCATTTTGCGTTATATCGCACAGTTGTTGTCGTGCCAAAGTGAAGGAAATAGGGGCGAAAAACAGTTGTCGACATTCAAGCAAAAAACTCATCAAAGCAAACTCACAAACAGAACGCAATCTTATTTTTGCAAAGCCATCTTATATGCTACTATCTAAGATATATTACTCAATAAATTAAGTATTTTGGAACACTTAAAATTATTTTCCCTAATCCCAGTAAAAAAAAAAAAACACTCGACATTTTATGTTATCTAGGTCACCCATTCCTATACATTGTCGTCAATATTCACCTGACACGATATTTAATACTTACTTTTCTGAAATTACTGAACCAATATTTACTACAGGACTATGTGCGGTTTGGTCAAATATCTGCCCCCGATTTCAACCAATTTTCAAATAGTATCGTATAAAAATGAAATCTTCACAAATCATTGTAAAGAGGATGCCTATAACTTTTATAATGATTTTAGTCATCATTGCTCACGCCCTGTTTATCTAAGACGTCACCTAAATGACCTAATTCCCGCAAATTTGCAAACAAATGAAGATATTCTCATTTTTGCTCTATATTTTGCATTCGGAAGTATAGAGCGCAGGTCTGCTCAAGTGCGATTTTAACATATGTTTTTCTTCAGATAGTTATACATATTATACTAAAAAATGGTACTTGAGCAAGCCAGCGCTCGATGTTTCCCAGTCGAATAACCATCGGAAAACACCCATATTTTGCTACAAAACATCAATTTATCAAAATAATGCAATATTCATGACGTCATTTCTACATTATGACGTCACTGTGGTGATAACCTTTTACACCTTTATTTCCAATATGATTTTTTATCTTTCACTTTATTTTAAAGCTCTTTCTAAAACTTTGATTTTGGGGGGCAAAAATTGCATAAAACCGCACTTAGTCCTTTGGTATAACGTTTAGCTGTTGGTAAAATGTACAATATTCTAAATCCTTATTTACCATTCCAGGTCTTTTAATATTTTCTCTACACCTGGTCATTACACACCACAATTTAGGTACAAACATATTTATGGTGAGCAATTGCATGTAGTTAGCCTCTGCTGCAACAGTTGTGGGGTTTTTTGTACCCCAAGGTCAGGTTTCTGTTGAAAGCAATAGGCTCTAATAGTCATATTCAAAATCTCTCTCTATATTCAATATTATTTATAAGATTTGTAATTGACTGTCAATAAAAATATGCTCGGTTGCTAAAGTCCATTGACCGCGCCGTCTATATTCTTTAGCGATCAGACATATCTCCGAAGAAATTCAGTAACAAACTCAGTTGTTTGTTTTCAATAGATTAAACAAATCCATGTGTGATAAAAAAATATGTATAACAGCCGCCATGTAACCGTATATTGTATACGTATATATTATATTGTACTGACTCGTTTACCGAATATTTTGTTTTGCCACTTGCTTACTTTTGAAATATAGACGACAATCACTCGACGGGTTTTATCCAATGACGTTGCGCCACTTTAGCTCGAGACAAAACAAAAACTACTTGTAAGCAACGATATGTAACAAAAATGCTGAATCATAATATCTTGTACTCTTCTGCAAAGAAATGTGAAATTCATGACATCTGAGTCAGGTGAATTGGGCGTAGCTCTATTTGTCATATTGTGAAGACATATTCGTTAGATATTCCCATGTGCTTTTAGGCGACAGTTTCTAAACTTTATGTTAAAAAGTACGTGTGACCATGGCATAGTTTGCGAATTAAAGAGAAGAGTGAGTCAGAGAGAGAGAGAGAGAGAGAGAGAGAGAGAGAGAGAGAGAGAGAGAGAGAGAGAGAGAGAGAGAGAGAATAGTGATCTCTATTTTTTTTTCAGTACTGTGTCGACCGTCATTGGAGCTTTACTATTCACCCTTGGTCTGCTTCTGGTTTTGTCCTGTTTTCTGTTATGCTTACACGCCTGTTTTGTGATGTACGTCAAAGACCAATCAACGCAAACCCAAGATGTAAGTTACAGTTACGTAGGATCTAAGGACCTTTTATCTACAAATTTATCATTATTGGAATCTTCATTTATCTCAGTATGAATTAATAGGACTGAGATATAGGAATCTCGAGGATCTGAATTTTAAAAACAGATTGCACTTTGTAAAACAAAGTGGCACCGATCTATGGTTCCAGTGTTAAATTCTATTAATAGCTGCTGTTGGCCAATATTTAGACTATGTTTACATAATTATATTTAGTTTGACAACGTATTTTCGACTCAAAAAGATCATATTCATTGTCGAATCACTTGGATGGAAAAAAAGACCGATTATATTTCCTCTTTAATTTTACACATGCAAGTATCATCTTTAAATTAGGAATAAGGAATCATTATTTGAATATTATGAGGTGATAATTTTGGTCGGGGCGTGATCAAATCCAACAAAGCCCGAACGGCTTTATGATAGATTTAATCACGCCCCGACCGAAATTATCACCTCATAATATTCAAAGAATGATTCCTTATTACTTATGTTTATATGATTTTAAACCATCGTACGACTAAATATTTAAATATAAATAAGCCAACCCCGCTGGCGCCTCAATTTGGCGTCATTTGTATTATGGGTTATATAGTACAAAATCGATACGTAGTGTTATCACAGGCAAAGACACTGGAAAATGTAAATATATTTCAATCATATACAGATACATCAGCATTGACAAGCGTGATGGAGATGTACACAAGTTACCATAGCGATTATATGTTGTTGTTTTCTGTAACTAAATTTCTTACCGATGTCGATATGTCATCTGTATTTTTAGAGCGACATCAACACATCTTCAAACAGCAAAAGAGATTCTGATCAAATTCCGACATACGCTTTTATTGACAAGAAACCGCCACCTTCACCTTCTAGCATCCATAACGGTCGAGTTGCACCAAAGAAATTCGTGACCATTGGTGGTTATGCATCCCAAAACAACGCAGCAGATTTGGGTTCTCATAATAGGACAACTCCAGAGTATGGAACTGCGGCTCATGAAAATAACGGATTCAATTCTAAATATCCAACATCTAATGCAAGACAGCAACAGTTTCAACAAGGGCCTCAGCGAGTTGCGCAGCAATCGTATGCTTTTCCAATGAACTCATCGCATCCAACACCATATAGCACTCTGAAGCAACAAAATCAGAGACAGCAACCTCAGCAGCAGCAACATAATGATATCCAGCAAAGCAACTTTGGATTTAATTCGTACGCTGAAGACATGGATTACGACAATCCCGTGGAAACTATGCCATTGATGGCAGAAAAACAGCAGTCTGTTCATTTCAAAACTTCAAACGACGACACGTTTGAACCAAAGCCTCTTGTTTATCCGTCTGCCAGACGACCTATAACCTTTGATCAAATGTCGTCTTCAAAGATGAGCATTTATGACAATGTGCAGTTCGGTTTAGATTCTTTAAAACAAGACAGAGAAATTGATTGACTTGTCTTCAGTTGCTTCGTTGAAGCACATTAGTGACTATATGCCTTGAACAGTTTAATTATGTACCAAATACCCTACTGTTAATTTGTATCTTTTTGGCTAGTTATGTAACCAAGCATAAGTTTAGCCCGTCATAGGAAAATTCAATGGTATAAATTGATTTTAAAATAAATTAAGTGAAAGTAAAGATGGAAAATTAGAGATTTTATATATTTTGAAAATTTGAATAACTCACAATTTTTTTTTGAAATTTCATACATTTATTATTTTTGAAAAATAATTTTATTGTGATTTTTGTGTATCAATATATTATTGCACTTTGTAAATATAATCATTGCATGAACGGAAACAGGAATTGAACGAGAATATCCGTCTGAGTGTGAATGATAAAGCGTTTGTATGAATATAACTGTAATTATAAATGTTATAAAATATTATATTTTGTATGTTCTTTACATTACGCATGCAATTACATAACATTTGTGAATAATTCAGAAAGATATTAAATAAGAGATTAAAAAAAAATCTATTACAGAAACCAAAATAAAATAAAATAAAAAGTTGCAGAATTACGCATTAAGATATTTTACATTGGTCCTCTTAAAGCTCAATTTTAAAAGATGAAGTGTTCGACTTTGTTTAATTGTTATTTAAAGAAGATATGATACATGCATATAATATATACACATATTTCATTTAAATGAATATATATAAACTCTTCATGATTTGGTATTTAATATACTTTCTGTTAGCAATATGCTTAAAAGAATATAATGAAGTAATTATAAGTCAAGAAGATCCAAATGAAGTAAACCTATATGGAAATGTAAATACGAAGTAAACCTATATATGTTTATTCTAGTGGGGCATTTAATACCAAAAAGATAAACTGTCCCTTCGTACAGGTAATTATATTCTCAAGCTGCATGTCCATGCGTAATAGTAAGCCATCGCCAAGACAATATCTTGGACACTCTAAGTTTGCCTGACAAATACACAGTTTCTCTAATAGTAATTTGCTTATACAGAAACAAACAAGATTTTGCTCAAAATATGGAAGCGGATGATACAGGTTTGTCCGATGTCGTCAGCATAGTTACTTTCACATGTGTATGAAGCATTAAACGAATTATATGATTGTATATACTGTCCAATGGGTAAATTTTTCTTTAGGAAGTTAAAATCGGACATCATACTTTTCTTTTGAAATTAGATTTTCTTGCTTTAGTATATGTAAACTTTTTTTGTGGGATAAACATTGAAACAAATTGCTTAATTTGTTTAACACTTAGAGCAACTATATACATGTAGAGCAAACAGAAACTCAATTTGTTATTTCTTCCATAGAACTTCAAACAAACCCTTTTTCCAAAAGATCGAAGAATGCTTTGTCACAATCTGTCTTGATGAGTTAGTAAATTGGCAGGAAGGAAGGATCCATCGTCTTAAGTCACTGTCTGGAGTTCGCACAACACTCTTCTCCAGATTGGAGAGGATCGCTCATCTTGGTCGTGGTTTGATAATTGGAAGGAACCACAGAATGAACATATGGCGTTCAGTAAAAAGAATGTTGACTGAATGATAGTCACTTTTCAGTCACATTTCAGTCACGTGACAGTAGCATTTCAGTCACATTTCAGTAACATTTTGGTCACTTTTAAGGAACGTCTCATCATGTATTTCGTTGTCGTATAAAGCCTTTTCCTGGGGAAAATATTTTTGCTTTGTAATCTTAAGTAATTTGATAATTTCATTTGATAAAGTTACCTTATTTAATTTTCATGATATTTGTGTCAGTCCATAACCATTCTATGTAATCAATGCTTCTTATCACAAATAAAATATTTATATACTGTATACAGGGGAATATTCGCCCTCGTTTTATTTTTGCACCTTTTGTCTTCGTTGTCAGGGGGCTAATCCAGGACTAGGCGAATTCCAATGTCTCAAATTATGCCTCTCTACGCAGAACTGTGTCTGGGCGAATTGAATATGGGGCGAAAATGATTGCATGTGTAGAAGGGAGAGAATAACACATATTGCCTCGTTTGCTAAGGTCTCATTAAAAAGTTTATGTCATATTAGATAATATCTCCGTAATTAATAATTTGAATCTACCAATTCAGAACACAAGATGCACAAGGTCTTTTCCTCTGTATTACATAACAAACGTCCGTTTTCTTTAAATAAAGAGGTTTCAATGTTGTGAAAACAATCATTTCAGAATTGTTTCCACGTCAAACACAAGGTATTTTTTAAAATGATTTTTAAAATACATAAAAATGACAAAGATTAAGAAAATTCATTATTTAAAATTTGATTTCATATTTTTTAATCATTATTTTTGCAACCCTAGATTTTGTGTATTGCAGATACATGTATCGTGGTAACTTTTTCAAGAATCAATTGCTGTTAACTTAAAGTTATAAAAATGGCTAACATGTATGTCAGTGTTCCAACAAACATTACGGATTTTTACGATGATGTTCAGAACAGTGATATTTTCAACAGAAGCGACAATTCGACTATAAAGATAACTACTGTTCACTTCAATAATGACGAACTACAATCCAAGCCTATCTTTGAAATCATGTTTGGTGACACGACGTTTGAAACAGCTTTCGTGTATGTTTGTCTGGTCATAACATTTCTTGGTATCACTGGAAACATTGCTGCCATGGCAATAATCCTGTACAAACCCAAATTCCATACACCGACATTTGCTGCTATTGGATATCTGGCTCTAGCAGATTTCTTTGCAGGTATTATTCTCGGTTTGGTGCGGTTTACAACTTGTCCATATTTAGACGTTTTTATGTGTAAAACATTTACTGTTAGCTTGTTTTATTATAGTTCTTTCGGGCACTTATTGCTACTGGTCACTCTAAGATATTTAATTACAGTCCGTCCCTTAATAAGCAGGAGATATTTAACAGTTAAGGTGGTCTCCTTGTGTTCACTTTCAGTCTGGTTTCTGAGCGCTCTCTTGGGCGTTATAACTCATTATGTAATGGCAAACATAGATACCTATTCGCTGACAACTATTATTCGTGTCATAATCAATCTGGGTGTTTTGTGTGCAGTTTGCTCTACAATGATTTCGTTTCATATTCGTAAAATTTAAGCTCTACAAAACTCTTCATGTGTTCGAAGGCAAACACAACAAAGGAAAATGAACCTGATCATCACTGGAATAACAGTTGCATTTATGCTATTCCAAATATTTCTAATCGCTGAAAAATTATACAAAGCGTTTGGAGAACCAGTTGACGACGTTTCCCTTTTTCTTTCATCAAGTGTGAATTTTACTGCAAGTGTATATTATTCTTGCAATCCGTACATATTCTTTTTTCTATCAATATTTCTATCCTGTAAAATAAAGAATCGCAGTTGCACAAATACAAATAAAGTAGTGGCACTTGTAAACATGTCATAATTACAAAGAATGTTGAACTACTAAATAGAATTATGAAATAAAAGCACAACTGTCGCTGCATGGTATTAGCTTAAGATTACTAGTACCTGATCCTCAGCTAGACAAATTTCAGTTGATGTTGTGAACATCGTTAAGATGTTGTCTGTTTTTCATTCTTTATACGTATATACATGGATAAATATGGTGCGAAACTTTGTGTATGGTATCCAAAAGTTAACGAATTTTAGTTCATCTGAGTTATGATAGGAAATATAATATATTATCTGAAAAGTGTTAAGTGCAGAAATGTGTATAAAGTTTAAATTGTTTTTTCTTTTTTTTTAAAATGTCCTTTGTGTTATCTTTTAGTGTTCCAATATTTGATTCGATACAGTAATACATGTAAACTGGTCAATATTCTGAGGTTTTGATTTTAATTTGTTATATTGTCACTTATCATGTTGAATAGACATGTAGTCTATTTTGCTATTGTTTTATCTTTGGTGGTACAAGTCAGATTTTAAATGTATAAAGTCAAATCCTATGCCAATTCCTTTGGGAAATCAAATGCTCTTATCATCATCCATTTAGCAATATGATTGATATTTTGAGAGAACGGGTAGTGAAGAACTTCATTATTTCTTGTGGAGTTTGTGGCAACATATACTTTGTGTAACTTTTATTGTCCCTTGTGTTGTGAAGATATTCATGTTGCGTTTCTTGGTCTTACTGGCACATTTTCCCTAAATTTTTGTTTTAAATCTTTCCACAATTTTCTTAAAAACTGCAATAATTTACTATCCTATTCAAATGAAAAGTTTATTGGCAAAATCAGGTTATTATCGCTTCGGATAATGATTATTTAGTTGTTACATTTTAAAGGATTATCATATGTTACCATACTAAACTCTTACAGCTGCATGTTTTTAAATATTCTTGATTATGGACACATTTTGTTTTTTTTTCAGTAGAGTAATTTAAATTTAAATAAATGTTAAGATTATGATTGTACAAAACTGTAATTTTTGTCAATATTGATTTTAATGCGACTTCTAAGCACGTAAAACCATGGACATTACTTGTTGGGTCCATGTATATAAAATTCTATGTTTTTAGCGTATGTCAATATAATTCTTTGTGTTTAAGTTTTGTTATTGAACTCTGATATTTGCTTGATAAAATAATACTTTAGATAAAAATTAAAACTCTGCATATATTGTTTTCGAAATATTGCCTAGCTGTGGAATTTGGACAAATTTTGAAAATGACCCATACATAAACAGAAACTGTCATTTTCTACTGTGTGAACGCTAAATGGCAAACTCTTCCAAAGGCATTCATTCGTACAACCAGTATTTGCATCACCCATGTACAACCAATGTTTGATAAAATGATTTGACACATAAATACCAAGAATAAGTACATCAAATTTATTGTTTAGAAATACAAGTATACTGATTGTTTAACATTGTACGATAGATAACCAGTTGTTCACTAATTGGGATATTAAAGTTTGATTTTATTAGGAAAAAATCCTTTTGTATGGCATAAAAAATATTTTACAATTTTGTAAAAAAAAAAATTGTTTACATGGTTCACGAACCTTACAGTGCATATGTTTAAAGTATATATAAAGTACATTTTGGTTTTTTTTTAATAATGTCAACAAAAAAGCTTCATGATTCATGTCTTAAGAATAACAAATATTCAACAAAGCTGTAAATTGTTTTTGCATTTGATTTTCAAAATAATTGGAGTGCTGCATAATCTAATCAATTTTATTGCTGTAATAGAAAACAATGTAGTGCTTCATGATAGGATAATAACATGAATACTACTTATATATTAATTATTTCTATATCATGTATAAATGTCTACATTACAAAACCTCACTTTATACATTAAGTATTCAATTAAAACCCTTTTTACGCATTTTCTTTGGTCTAAACATAGACATTTTAATTAATTTGTCCTACAAAAATGAAAAATCATTTTTCTATTTTCGTCTTAATTGATACACATGTACTTATGAGTGACAAATACTTTTTTGTTAATCTAATTTAGGGTTTATGTGTCTTGATTTCTAACAACAATAGATTAATGTGTAATAACCGAGACACAGTGCATCATCACAAATTTCATTATCTGACTAGTAAGAACCTTGCCTAAAAAGTCACGTTTGATTATATTTATTATACGTGACTTACAATTGCTATTCTAAGTTTGGCGGAAAGTGATCCCTAATATTAGGCTCAACTGGATATAACAGTTTGATCGGACTAAACACTCGGGACTTAAGCTAATCTGAACTTTGATCATCATTAATTTTTTAATGTTCCTTAAAAATATGAAAATCAAGCATGCATTTATCTTTAAAATGACGGGAAAAATCAACTTTTGAAAATAAAATGTATTGCTTTTCATGAAAACAAAAGTCCCGACCTTAGATTAGTGGAACCAAGTTTTATCCACTGCGCTACAGAGATAAATACCCATTTTTGGTGACGTAAACAGTTTCAAAATGAGTAAAAATCGTCATGTTATGACGAACTGCCATAAGAAGTAACAGTCAGGTTGTGTTGAGGACCCTTAGATATTGCCTCGTTTGATGTGGCCTTATTAAAGGGGCATGGTCACATTTTTGGTAAAAGTCAATTATGCTCTTTTTATTATTTAAAAAGCTTTAGGAATGTATTTCTAGTTTTCATGTGAAATTTGAGAGTCAGGCATAGGGTAAGAGCAAGTTACAAGGATCAAAATTCTTTCTACTAGATGATACCTTGCGCAAGCGTGGGAATTAACATTTTACACATTATTATAATATAATGCTTATATAATATGTTGAACCATATTTTTTTCATTTTTGTATACACTTGTATACAGCATTTAAAATAATTAAAAAACTGCAATGTTGGATATTTAGAGGAGCGGGCAGGAATGAAAAATATAAACTGTAATGGATAATATACACATGTACATGTACGTAGCCTTAATCCAGTTTGTTGCAGCTTGAAAAAAAAAAATAAACTTTCTTTATTCTACATGTATTTATTTCAAACCAGTGAATAGGTGTTCAGTGTAGCTCTCTCTAAGTTTGGTTCTTAAGGTTAATTTTTAATATAATTTCTATCCATTTGCATGCATAATTTAATCCAAAGTTGTCAGATTCAAAGTAACTGATCAAGGCCGATGGTTAACTCGCCCTACACTTTCCGCCAAGATGTCAATTAGTCAACCCGTTTCTAGGCACCCCGTTCTGGAAAGTTCTTTCAATTAATACTAAAATCGTATTAATTGTTTTATTACGATTGTTTTATTTATTAACTCTTTGTAATAATCGAATTCCGATCCAAGGTATCTGCCCGCGATGCATGAAGCACTCGCCCTACACGTTTCGTTAATTAGTAAATCCGCGTTCTTCTGTAAAGTTCTATCCCATTCTCTAACCAGAGGTCGTGCTTCGCAAGTGACGTTAAGTATCAAAACTAAAATCGCACACTAAAGAAACGAATTGACTTATTCTATTTATTCAACATTTGTCAAGTCTAAACTTTCAAATATTCTCTAAATAGGCTCACAGTAAATACATTCACTCTATACATAATCATTCAATATTTTTTCATTGCAAGTATACACTTTGATCGAGACTATTCCTGACTTGGATCAGTTAAAGTGTGTCCACTACCTTACTCTCATTTTTGCTATTTCGGGCTTCTTAATCAAAGATGAAAGTAGGTTTTTGATTACTTTCACATAATAACTTATCAGATAAAATTTAATCATACCTTACGGACATCATCTCACACGTGTTGAAATACTAAAGGTGTAAGCAAGTAGTCTGGTGCAGGCACTTTCTAGTTTATATGCAAAATGCCGTAATCTTTAAGTATAGATGTAAACAAGGCTTGTGTCCGGTTTTTGTTTACGTATGTTCAATATACCAGTAAAAAATATTTTCCAAGATGATTTGTCTATCTTCTTATTCATTTTAAGCATAAATTAACAGTTCCTAAAGTTAAACACATTCATTTTTGGTCTAAAACTTGAATTTTCACTTCATCATTCGAAATGAAAACAAAATATTTGTTTACATTGCAATTTATTGTAAGCTCTATTACTCGCTTATGACTCAACGAATGACACCTAAATTTTGGTTGCCTATTTAAAATGCCTTACTGAAGCATAGTTAACATTAAAATCAGAAAAATAATTTTTGACCAAAATCGTGACCATGCCCCTTTAAACACTCTATGTCATATTAGATCATATTTCCGGAATCCATAACTTGAATAAACATGTACCACTTAAGATCACAAGATGTACGTACAAGATGATCATTTTCAAATAAGTTTAAAAATTCAAAATAAATGGCAATTATTCTTCATTATATAACTCTTATATACTGTAGGTTATTCTTCCAATAGAAACAAAACGCTTGGTTATTTGTACTGTACTGCGTCTATTGTTTATTGATATAACTTAATTTGTTTAATAATTATAAGGGATTGCGATAGAAGGCAAGGACGTGGTCAACGTAGAAGAAACCGTTCATATAAGAGGAATTGTGAAATTTCACCATTCTTTAAAATGTATTAAATGGCAAAAATGTCATCATCTGGATTTTGTTGATATCAACATACACCAATCAAAATATGAATTTTCATCTTAGAAGTAAATAAGATTCTTAAAAATGACCCCAAAAAATTTGTTCCCATAACGTTAAAATTTTATGCATTAGCCAACTCATCTTTTGGAATATGATTGGAGTTGTCCTGTTGCTGTATATTAGGTTTCATTTTATTCTATTTTCTACCAAAGAGTCAAAAGTAGCAAAAAAATTACGTCCTTTTTTAAACAAAAAGCATGGTTACCAAAACTCTTCCTACAATTTCAAAATAATGCGAATCATCCCCAGGAATATTATTGAGGGTGTCGTGCAAATACACTATACGGTTTTAAAAATTTAACTTCAGGGGTCAAATTGTGGCTAAACAATAATGTTTATCACTCAAAAAAACATAGTTCCCAAAACTCTTTTTTTGATATCTGATATCCACAATAATTTAATCAGCTCAATGAAGAATATGAAGGGTGAAGATGGATTAAAAATCAAATTGTTAACTGGGGTGTAAAATAATGATAAAAATAATCTTTTATTCCCTTCAAAAAACATGGTATCCAAAACTCTTCTTACAAATTTCACAATTGTTAAACCATATTTTGGAATATATATATATTGGGATGTCTTGAAGATGCTTAATAAGGATTTGGAAATTCCTGTTTAACTACAGGGGCTATCAACTGCTCAAAAATGACTTTTATCAAACAAAAACGCCTAGTTCCTTAAACCTTTTTTACAATATTTACATTAGCCAATAGTTTTGTCTCTCATTTTTACAGATACAAGCCATTATCATCTTTTTTTGAATATGCTTCAAATTTTTGGAAATTAATCGCTTTTTACCCGGGCTCTGCTGAAAGCAGATTCCTGGCTGTAGGCAGGCAAATCGCCAATGTTACTATAAATAGCACAACTTCAAAAGTAAACAACAAAAGTAAAAGCTTCCGCTATACCAAATAGTTACACAAAGAGTCACGTTTTGTTATAAGTGTTGGCATTTTGTTTCTTTTATTTTAATTTCGAGAGAATTGTCTATCTTTTTTAGTTTTCTTATTAATAACTTGTTTTAAAAACAAGACTATCATTTTGGATACATACAATGCGCATGAATTTTCATGATCTAATTTGCTGCGCGTTGCAAAAATGGGGATTGAATATATAACGCTTGTTGCAAAATTCAAGGCAGCAACTGTTGAACTTTTTTCTACTAGACAGACACGCTTTGCCGACATTAAAAGCATATGAGAGAGAGAGAGAGAGAGAGAGAGAGAGAGAGAGAGAGAGAGAGAGAGATTTCCAGTCTTTACCACACAATATGCATAAAGACACACCAAAAGAGCCCGGCTTTTTAGTACTTCAGTACTTTGATTAATCTTTAGGATAAAAAAAATAAAAGTATAATTATAATATAATCGGGGCAATTTAACAAAGTCTCCTTAACAAAGCAAGGTCGTCATTGGGGTAAGAATTACTCACATTGTTTAAATTTTACATATAAATAAGGCACAATACTTCTTTATATGGTGTTCTGGAAATTCAGGGCGTCTGAATGGGGCTATATACCGTTTGATGCGTAATTACACGTTTAAAAACCCTAAATATTTCTTTCGTTGAAGTAAACTTGGCCCATGTAAGAAGGTTTTTACATTTAGGGGGTTTTCTTCTGCTGTAGATAAACATATTCTCCATTAAAATATTCATTAAAGTTTAGGACTGATGTAGAACCGGCAAACAATACCTCGAGGCATTGAAATTATCATGATTTTTAGGATTGCGAGTTACAGCAAACAGGATCTCTGTGGAACTGTTTCCGAGTGTTTTCTCTTCCTGTTGAATTTCCGTAGTTCTGAAATTGGTATTTGTTTTGCATTTCGTATTGCTTCAGCCACAATACCATTGGGTATTTTTGTCTACAAAGAAATGTTCTGAGTTCCTCCAATCTTAAGTCTCTTTTTTCTTCATTTGAAACTATTGTGCAAATTCTGAAGCTTCTGGCAATATTAAATTGAATGTTGCGTTTCGTATGAGCAGGGTGGCAGAAATTAAAAAGAAGGTACTGGTGATTGTCTGTTTTCTTGTAAAATAAATCGGTAGAAATATTAGTATTTTCCTTAATTATTAATACGTCCAAGAAGAGGAACTCTTTCTCATGTGCTTTGATCGTGAATTGAATGATTTTTGCAATCTATAAAAGAGGTTGAAAATAACAAGATACACGCGAAAATCCAATTTCAAATTGGATCTGTAAGCAAGTGACAAGATATTGTTAGCACCTCTTGACGCCTATTAACGACAGCTCGTTTGTTAGGATGGATGTTCATTTTCCATAAAAGAATGTTAATATTAGTTTCTGTATGAGTAAATACGTTGATTTTCGTTTTATCCTCATTAATTTATTGATGAACACTGTTTGTTGTATAACTAGTTTCATTCAATGTGCACGAAGTAATCAATTAGTTTTGGTTTTAATTTATGGTAAATGATCCTTCATTTTGTATACATGTCAGTGGTTGATCATTGTGTTTTGATTCTCAATTTTGCTTTTATGCATGTTTGTTATTGGGAGTTGAACTTAATGAATCTTAATCTTATAGAAATGTATAAAAAAAAAATAAAATTTGTTTCATTTTAGTCGACTTTTCGCCCTTTCCGCTGTTAATATTTATCATTGAAGTATATATTTTAACCAATGATTCATACACGATTTGTTTTAATGATATCTTTTCAAAAACTTACAAGCATTTAAAGGCCGCAGAACTTACTTCAAAAGAGTGTATCTTTTGATGTTTCATGGTCATCTGAAAACATTTGATTAGAGCTTTTGTTCAGTTAAAGAGTTTATTATCTTTATTCTGTAATCTGCAGTTGCATGAACACAATGAACTAATTGTCAAAGTGTTTTAATCTGATTGAATAGGTTTCAAATTGAGACATTTTGTTTTTGAATGCAATGAGGCGATCTTCTTGTATAAGATATTTGTCGAATTGGCAATCTTAAAATACCTTTAAATGTTAAGTCGCACGCATAAAACTGCATAAGAGATAAACAATAGAGTATAACTACGCCCAGTTAGACAAGAAGTATCATAATTTGGAATATGGGAGGTTGAAGTTGTAAGTAATTTTGAATTGGGTTTTTTTTGCTGCTTGTCTTAAAAATGGTAACAAATCGGAAGCTTGATATTTATAATATGTTTAATTAGATATAGTGATTTTTTTTGGCAACAAAATCTTTTAAAAATCAGTAAATGTTTCGATCCCAGTTTGCACATTCGTCAAAGCCGGTATATCATTTTTAATAAAACAATCCAAATTATCAAATATATTGTTAATTGTTAAACAAAATATGGTGTAAACACTAGCGAAATCATTATCTAATAACCTTGGTTTACATCCCAATCAAAAAGATTTTTATTGCAAGTAATATTAAAGTTTACATCGAAAGGACTATGTGCGGTATGGTCAAATATTTGCCCCCATTTTTAACAAATTTTTAAATAGTGTCGCATAAAAATCAAAAGTTTATCAATCATTGTACAATGGACGCCTATCACTTTAATCTTGATTTTAGTCATCATTGCTCATTCGCTATTTATGATGTCAACTAAATGACCTTATTCCCTCAAATGTGTAAACAAATGAAAATATTTTCATTTTTGCTTTATTTTTTGCATTCGGAAGTACAGACCGCAGGTCTGCTCAAGTAAGATTTTAACAAATGTTTTCCTTCAGATAATTATACACTTTATACTAAAAATGGTACTTGAGCAAGCCTGTGCTCGATGCTTCCCAGTCGAAAAACCATCGAAAAACACCCATATTTTACTACAAAACACCAATTTATTAAACTTTGGCAATCTTCATGAGGTCATTTCTACATTATGACGTCATTGAAGTGATAACCTTTGACACTCTTATTTTCAATATGATTCTATCTATCTTCCACCTTATTTTTAAAGCATTTTATAAAACTTTAATTTGGGGGCAAAACAGCATAACACCGCACATAGTCCTTTACATACATTTATCTGTACAGTGTTTATCTTACAACAATCTATTCAAAATTAGACTTTTACGGTATGATGTTAATTCCTGTATAGCGTATAAGAAAGGCGCGGTTTCACCAGTCTAAATTTAATTAGATTGATATGTTTGCTGATTTATTTCAAAATAAGAAATCAGTCGATGATGTATCTCTTCTCTATCCTTATCCTATTTAATTTTTTTTTCTTGACGGCCTCATTAAGAAGTTGGAGGGTCGGCCCCTAAAACTCATCTTTTCAGATATCTCGAGAACGGTTAACAATTCGTGAACACTTGTTGAACGAAATATGTGTATATTGGCAAGACCCTTCATTTGATATCAGGCAAAAATGGGCTGGTCCCTCAAATTAGGGGCCACGAGGGTTCAAATGACTCCTTACAATAACTTTTTTCTGAAAAATAATTTTTTAATTATAGAAGTAAAAATGTTCATTATACAGCTGTTAGCCTATACAGTACCATACCTAAGTCATATATTACGTAATTAGGGGAAAACCAATCTATAGACCACCTGGCCTGCACCGTTCTCTATGCATCAATGGACGATGCAGCCTCTATCATTGCAGCTTTGGGGCCTAGAGCTATGGTAGCCAAATCGGACGTAAAATCAGCATTCCGATTTTTCCAAACGTGCCGTCTGACTTCGATCTATTAGGTTTTAAATTTCAGGAAAAATACTACTTTGACAAAATGTTGCCATTTGGAGCTTCAATCAGCTGTGCAATTTGGGAAAAATTCGCAACTTTACTCCACTGGATAATCCAATCTAAGTCTCGCAATCCTAGCATCTTACACAATTAAAATGATTTTATTTTCGCCGGTCCACCAAATTCTAATCTATGTCAATTAACACTCGACCTCTTCAAACAAATTTGAATTCACATTGGGGTACCAATCACACTAGACAAAACTTCCGTACTATACCACCATACCTTTTCTGGGCATAGACTTTGACACAACTCATATGGTCATGCTGCTAACCCTACACAACCTATACACGTAAAGGCAAACTATTCGATTCGTGCTGAGTGCCGAAAAAGTCCAGCTTAAGTCACTGAAATCATTAATCGGCCTACTCAACTTTGCATGCAAAACGGTGGCGCCTGGCAGAGCCTTTTGTATGTGTTTATTCGATGCAACTATTGGCATCAAAAAGCCCCACCATTTCATTGGTAGTAACATGCATATGCAGGATGACCAAGCTATGACCAAGCCATATGGCAACAATTCCTAGACCAAAACAATGGGGCAACAGTTGTCAGTCCAGACTTATTGACCTCGGACAACAGCCTTCAGTTGTACAAAGACAGCGCGGGGGGGGGGGGGGGTTGATGGGAGGGGTTCGGGATCTTCTTCTCTGGCCGCTGGCTCATGGCAAGTGGCTTCCACACTGGGTTTAGTCTAATATCCTTAAGGAGAATCACATGTCTTTTCTTGAGCTCTTCCCGGTATATGTGGCAATCTCTCTCTGGCACCCAAAATTGTATAACAAACGCATTTTGTTCCATATTGACAACATAGCTAAGAGTTTTCTAGCATCTCCAGATCTATGCACGTTGAGGATATTTTCATTAAGTTCTTTACGAAAAAGAATAGAGACTCCTATATGGAGAGTCAGAAAATGCATGTACAGTTACCAGTCCATCTGGAATCATAATTTTCTTTATATTTTTCTGAACATGGCGAGTTTTGTGGTTGACTATGAATGATTCAGGTAGTGTTCTGCTTATCTGGTCGGTTTTGGAGTGGGGTATAATTATCTAGAGCTATGAAGGGTTGTTCCCCACTTGTACATGTTGTAGTTAAATGCAGTGTGAGGAGGGATGAAAGTTTGGGTAAATTACTGTAATCTCGCCTATGCAGAGCAGTGCAAAGTATGACACTGAAAATGCACAAGTAAACAATTTAGTTTCGTAAGGTGATGAGCATACTTCTTGCAGGGCTGTGGGGAGTTTTTGTACTATTGCGATTGTTATAGGTAATCGACTGTCTTGATTGACGCCTTTTGCGCGCTTTACGCCCAGCAGGGCTTTGTTTACCAGGAAGCTTTAGGGATTTAGTTGTGTCTATGAGATTATTGAGTCTGTGAAAGTAAAATATTGCGCTGAAATACAAGTTAACTGAATTGGGGAAAGATGTTGAATAGATAGGTACGAAATGTAGCATAAAATTATGTTGGTGTTGATGGGCAAGGTTTGCTGAAGGTCGTAGCAGGCATCCCATATCCGGGGATGGAGCTGTGTGGGCCATTCATCGGCGTCTGGAGCCAGGGTCCGGAACATTACCCACTGTGAACGAGAAATACTGCAGCAATTTGGTTGGTTTTTGATGGAACGTATTTTGCCTGATTGTGATGTTGCGTTTAAGTTTGAGTAGGACCAGTTTTCTTACAATGTTCAATACCCTATGAGATTTAAATTTGCAAGTGTTAATGAATTGTACAACTGCTATTTGATTTTGTTTCGTTTTGTTTTGTTTCAGTAGGTTTCGTTGCGTTTCGGTAGATTTCGTTTTGTTGCGTATTTTACAGGTACCCCTTTATATACAACGCTGCATGGATGCAAAAAAAAAAATATCGAATTATTGAACTTCGATTTTTCCATTTTATCTGCAACTTCGTTAGGGAAAAAATAGCATAGGAACTTCAACATCCATTTTGTACAATGAAACCAGTGATGGCCTCTATGAGATCGTTTAACCATGTGTTAAAAAGGAGTTGTATTTCTATTCTACACATAGGGAAAATGTATATTCCTGATTGATTTTTCGAAATATTATGCTTTCTAAAAACGATGGATTTTAGTGTTTATGATGTTGTAGCCATGTTCTTTACGCCATCTCTGCATTCCATAACCAATTAACAGATTCGTTCTCTCTGAATTATTAAGTCCAAACCTATTTCATTGAATCGATTACTCGTTTTGAGGTATGTAACTGTTTTATATCGGAATAGCCTTGCTTTTATATACTTAAATTCATAATATTATTGCAATTTTCTCATTGACAGGATTGTCATACATGTACACGTAAAAGCGTGTTAGAATACAAGTTCAGGACTGTTGGAGTGAGGAGGCTTTACGCTACAATGGACAGATCCATTATACGAGCTGAAGGCGAGTACCATCCGAATCGGATAACGTTGTCAACATCAGGTAAGTTATTACTAAAAAAGCCTTATCAGCACCCAATTTGAAGAGCCAGCCCTTTTTTCTTGATGTCCAATAAAAGCTCTTGTCATTTCAAACACATTTTGGTTTAATAAGTGTTTACAAATTATGATCTGTTCTCGAGATATCTGGAAAAGACTGCTTTAGGGACCGACAGTATAACTCCCTTTAGGGACCGGATAACAAACAAATTATGGATGCATATTGTTAAGCACATTATTTTGAGCATCTTTTGTTCAAGATTGCCTTTCAACATTTTTCTCTATTTTGAGATATTGATGATCAAAAGAAGATGGAGGAATAAGATTGCGCAAATGCCCATTCGGTTTAGTAGTAAAATACAATTTTAAATTTATTTTTTCCCAATCAAATCTTTTAAAATATAATATGATACATGTTTGCAAAAGCATAATTTTTAACTATATTCAGTTTTTAATACATTTCACATAAGATAAGAAAAAAAAATATCTTGCCTGAAAATTTGGTGGTATCGAACCCATAACATAAAAACCCTAGATATATAAGGTTAGCTTATGTCAGGTACTCTAACCACTTAGCCATTTCAGAAACAACAAGGTAGTCTGTTTAAATATTATGTGTGACTTTGATCAAGAATTTACGGACATGTATTATTTTTTCAAAACGATCAATTGTTGGGATACAAAATGATATTTTTAATGTATAGTGCGTCACCTCTCCACGTTTTTGTTGATTGAAATCGGTTTGTTTTTCAATAGACCTTATTTAGACCACGAGAAAAATATGGAGCACAGACCCGCTCTACAAAAGAAAATGCCTTGACGTTCTAAAGCATGACAGTATTATATTTGCAGGTTTTGATACGTATACGCCTGTTTGAGTCAACATATTCCAAGTATTGAACATATGTTTAGGTAAAAAATCAACGATAAGCTAAATACATATCGTTTTAAACGATTTAAAAAAAAATATCAGATTTATTGCTATCTTATATTTTCGTTAGCTTGTCCGACCATGTATGGGCATTTTACACGCCTTATCCACGCATCTTCTTTTGGGCTTAAAAAACCTAATTACTTAACAGAGGAGCAAACAATTATCATTTTGAAATAACCATGTTACGATGAACAATTTTAAATTATAGCTGAACCGAGACAGGCATGATTGTTTTCACAGTCATTATAACAAACACCTACTGACCTATTTCTCTTCATAATCCTAGCTTCGGCGCTTTATCTGTTTCTAATTAACTTTATAAAATATAAATGTCTCTAAAATTACAAATCAAATTAAAATGTTACCGTAAATGCGATGAAACATACATTTGTTTTATTTCATAAAATTATACGACTGACCGATTACTGACTTTGTAATCGGTTACCACCGTTTCTTAACTGCTTAACCAAATGAAAAGTTATGTTAAACTAGATCTCGCTACGAGTAACGAGTAGGTCTTCCGTCAGATTTTGTTTTATATGATACGATGAATTATCGATACTCTCTGTCAAATCTGAGATCCTGTTGAAACTAGGTTTTTTGTCTCGAGACCTGAAACGGACGAACAAAAGTGATTAATAAAAATAAAAGCTGTTTTTTTTATACATTTGCCTAGTGTACATCACTGTTTATCATGCTAGATGAAACACCAAAGACAATCGGTTAAACTTGTTAAAAACATGAACTGTTTGAACTCTTCCTGTGAGTACCGGAAGTGACGATTGACAAAAGAAAACCCATTAAAGACATCTTCAGTCAATTGTCTATCATTTCTATAAGTTCGTGTCTAAATCACTTACAGTGACTAAAATCTCGCGGGTACCTAAGATATTTGATATAACTGACCGGAAGTAGAATAAGTTTGCTTATCTAACATATATAAAATCGTATAATGATATACCGGTATACATTCCATGTTAAAAAAAAATAAGGAAAAAAATATTTTAAGTGCTTCCGGTGACGACCGAAAGTGACAACGATTCAAACAACATGATGTAAACACGGATACATACTTAGGGCTATTATCCCACAAAGTTTGGTTGTTCAAGTCATCACCGTTTTTGAGATCACGTGGAGTCATTTTTTTTGACAGGAAACAGACAAACGGAAATGCTCAGTGAAAATAAAAAGTTAGTATTGCTTGAACATTTGAATTTTTTACTTTATTGTTTATCAATTTTACTAAAATTGTCAAAGAAAAACAGTTAAACTTTCAAACACCTTGATTTGTTTGAACCCTTCTGGTGAGGACCGGAAGTGACGGTTGATGAATTGAAAGCGATTGAACGCATTTTCTATCGAATGTCTATTATCTATATAAGTTTCGTGTATTGATCACTTGACTTTTTTGAGATTTCGTGGGTAAAACATTTATATAAAAAAACGCTTTCTGGGATATTTGAGATATCTCACCGGAAGTAGATTTTTTTGTTTTTATCTAACCTCGGATACATGCCACATATTAAGATTATTACTTATATATTTGAATTCGATATGAAACAAATTAAATTCAAGAGAAAAAAAATTGAAGTGTTTCCGGTGACGACCGGAAGTTATGACGAACAAACCAAAATTTTTAAAGACATCTACAACTATAGGTCTATAATCTTACAAAGTTTGAATGCTCAAGTCCATATCATTTTTGTGATCTCAATGTCACAAGCTTTTTGTCGCGGGACAGGAAACGGACGACAGGAAATGAAAAATGGATACTCGAGATATAATTTTTTTCTATCACTCCAAAATTTTCTAAAAAAATATATCGAGCCATCTCTGAGAAATCGTGTGTACAAAGAAGGGGAACAAATTTCGTACCCAATTTTTGAGCCATAGTAAGCTCTTAAGAACGGCGCCAATGGCGTAAAACAATAGGCACAACTTCAGACTATAGTCTACCTATCCTGAAAATTTCATATTAATATCTCTGATAGTTTTTGAGATGAAGCGTGCACAAAATGGGTCGAAAAAGCTACAAAATCCGCAATAATCGGAATCGGAAGTGACGACGGCAAAAACATGAAAAACAAAATAAATTCAGATCACTTCCTATCATTTGTGAAAAAAAGGTGTAAATCGGTTGGATAGTTTCCGAGAAATTGCGTGCACAAAATTTGTGGGGAAAAATTTATAACTAGATACGATCTCGTTACGAGTAACGAGTAGGTCTTCCGTTCTCTTTTTAAACGATACGACTAAAATATCAATGAAATTTCCCCTCAACCACTCCCTTTCAGATAATGTATACGATTGTTAATATCCTCTAAAATGCTTTACAAAGTGTTTTGCTTTTCACATACAGCACATTAAAAATTTAAGATTTTACTCCCCTAAAATGCATAATTACGTCATCAATTGGTGTGACAATGAGTTTTTCAAACTGATATTGTTACGATCAACAACTTTGTTTTTATAATGCATTTCCAAATCTTGATCGTTTTTAAGGAATGGTGAAAGACTTTACGAGTGTCTTGGCTCCTAATTTTAGGGGCCAACCCATTTTTCTTTAGTTTATTTGAAAAGTCTCACGAATACTAACGTTTTTTATTTTACACCTATCTATACTTGTTCATTTTTTAGATACAAATGATTAGATATTTTTTGGGCAAGCCCTCTAGATCCTTAATGGGGTTAGACATTGGTGTTTTGATTAATGGAATCGCTTAATATCATCAATGCAGGCATTTTCTTTTCTACAATGCTAAACAAAATATGTCTCCTTCTCTAGATATATTGCGTCAAAGTTTAAGTACTTTGGCCCCTAAAAATCCCTATTTACGTAATAAATGGGCGTGACATTGAATTTACCTGATATATATTGTTACGATCAACAACTTTGCTTCTATAATGCATTACAAAATCTTGTTTGTTTTAAAGTTATTTGTAACAGAGTTCACGAGAAGTTTGGCCTTCTAATTAAAGGGACCAACCCCTATTCATGATGTTTTTAAAAAGGTCTTAAAAATACTAACATTTTTTGTTCTTACACCCATCTAAAATTGATGATCATTTTTGAGATACAAATGATTGAATATTTTAAGGGCCAGCCCTCTAGATCCTTAATGGGGTTAGACATTGTTGTTTTGATTAATGGAATCGATTAGAATCATCAATACAAACATTTTCTCGTCTACAATGCTGAACAAAATATGTCTCCTTCTCTAGATATATTGCGTCACAGTTTAAGTACTTTGGTTCCTAAAAATCCTTAATTACGTAATAAATGGGCGTGGCAATAATTTTACCTGATAGATATTGTTATCCTTATTGGGACCATATGACAAAATTTCGATGGTTGAATATTGACAAGCGCATCATTCTTAGCATTTATCATTCAATATTGCTCTTGAAAATATTTCTCAGTAAAGTGCTATGGAAGAAAGACTTTTGAGTCCTTTTGGCCCCTAAATTGAAGGACCAGCCCCTTTTTCCTGACTTCATATGGAAGGTCTTTTGATATTAAACATATTTTGTTCAACAAGTGTTTAGAAATTCGTTGCCGTTTTGAGCTATCTGGGATAGTACATTTTAGGGGCCGACCCTTTATCTCCTTATCGGGGCCAGATAACGAAACGTTTATGATTGAATATTGTTTAAAACATCATTTTAAGCATCTTTTATTCTTTATTGCTTTTCAAAATATTCGTTCTTTTTTAGATATAATTGTTCTAAGTTTTGGACTTCTGGCCCCTAAAACCCTTAAAAACCGTAACGCATGATTTAAATTTTATAATGTATAATTTTATTAGTGAAAGATGAACATTTTTGCTTCTTTAACATATTACAAAATATTTCTCAGTAAAGTGCTATGGAAGAAAGACTTTAGATCCCTGTTGGTCCCTAAATTAAAGAGCCAGCCCCTTTTTCTTGGCATTATATGAAATGTCTTTTAATATTAAACGTTTTTTGTTCAACAAGTGTTAAGAAATTCTTTGCTTTTTAAGATTTATAAGTGAAAGATAGACATTTTTGCTTCTTAAACATATTACAATTTCTCCGTAAAGTGCTATGAAAGAAAGACTTTACATCCCCTTTGTCCCCTAATTTGAGGGACCAGCCCCTTTCTTGATAACAAACGATACAATCCCTGAAAATTTAAATTCAATATCTTTTTTTTCGTTAAGGAGGAGATAGCAGGACAAACCGACCCTCTAAAAATCGCTATAACGTCAATATCTCCCGATCGGAAATGACGTCTTTAATATAATATATATATATATATATATATATATATATATATATATATATATATATATATATATATATATATATATATATATATATATATATATATATATATATTTATTTATTTATATAAGGTTGTTATTAATATCTACGAGATCTGAAATTTTCACGAAAATCGGTCGAGTCGTTTTCAAGAAATCGCTTGTACAAAAAAGCGTAAGAAAAATAATAATAAAAGGGAACTAGAGCAAAGCTCGTTGCAAACCAACGAGTAGGTCTTCTGTTAATGTCGAAAGTAAAGCTTAAAGTTCTTGTAAGAAGAAGAGTTCTTAAACCAAAAACAGAATATAAAGACATTTAAAATATCGAATAGTTCTTCGTACGACTTAACAAAATCCGAATGGTTTTATGTACGAATTAACAAAAAACTTATCGATTTCATAATCAACTTAACCAAAAAAATCCGAATGTGTTCAAGTACGACTTAGCAAATAATTTTAGGTACGATTTAATTTAACCACAAACTTAACATTTCTCTCTTAACAAAGGACGCGGAATCAAAATTTCTGGAAAAATCAGCTTTTGAACCCCGATATCTCTGTAATGCATCCTCCGCGGTTTTCAGCATTAGATTCAGCTTTAAATACTCTACAAAATACGTTTTCGTTTTTTATTTGATAAAAAAATTCGAATTTTTGACAGATTTGATTTACTTCCGGTTTCGACCGGAATTGACAGATTTTCATTTCCAGCCTTATTGCACATGGAAATTGCCAAATTCATAACCACAGAAATTTCAAGACTCTATCTTAAAGCGTTTTTGAGAAAGCCCCGGACAAAATGATTTTTTTTAAACTTTAAAAATGACGTAACGTAAAAACGGAAACTTTAACATCTTTGGGGATTTTTTATTGCACATAATCTCTGCAAGTGTCATTTAAATTTGTTGAAAATTTTTTAAGTTATGAAGCGGAAAAGGAGTCAGAAAAAAAAAGAAAAAGAAAAAAAACTAGAGCAAAGCTCGTTGCAGAGCCACGAGTGAGTCTTTCGTTAATGTCAGAAGTAAAGCTGGAAGTTCCTGTAAGAAGCAGAGCTATTAAACAAATAACAAGAGTAACTAAATTAAAAAGCTAAAAAAATCGAATTATTCCTGGTACGACTAGACAGTATCCGAATGATTTTAAGTACAAATTAACAAAAACCTTTCTGATTTCAAGAACGAATGATTCAAGTACGACTTAACAATTATTATTGGTACGAGTTAATTTTACTTTGGATATTACGCTATTTTTAAACCAAGGACGCAGAATAAAAATTTCCGGAAAAATCAATTTTTAAACCCCGATATCTCTGTAATGCATCGTCTGATTTTCAAACGATTTTCAGATTTGAATTCACCATGGCAAGTTCTAAAAGACTGTAGTATTGCCTTTTTTTTTTTTTTATAAAAAAATGAAAATTTATAAAAAAAAAACTACTTCCGGTTTTGAATAAAATTGATGAATAAAATTTTAAACCCCCCAATACATCATAGAATTGATACATCTATCATCAGTAAAAAATTCGAAGCGATATCTTTAAAGTTTTTGGAGAAATCCTCCGGACACAATCACTTTAAAAAAATTAAAAATGGCCGTCAAATTTGAACCGAAATGACGTAAATGCTGAAACTTTAACATTGTTGAGCCATGATAACTTAACAAAAGCTCTAAACATTTCATGGAAATCGGAAACAAAAAGAAACAAAGCAATAACAATAAGGTCTTCCGTTGAAAACGGAAGACCTTAATAAAGAAAAAGAAACCGAAGAATAACAAGAGGGTCTTCTGTTGCAAACGGAAGACCCTAATTTCAAGAAAAGTATATTTTTGAATAAGCCTATCATTAGCTGTTTCGAAACAAAACATGCATGGTGTGCAGCACAGAAAATCAAACCTTTCATAACACATTCCCATGGAAAACGTTATGTAAACCACACCAAATAAAACAAATCGAAGTTCATACGACCATGTAAAAACACGAAACTTATATTTCTTGGACCCAAACAAGCGGTAATGACTTCTCCCCCAACTTTTTATATGTACAAGTTTTACTTTCAATTTCTTTACTCCGGACATGCGCACTTCATACTTAGAGTATTTCGTGCGGAAGAAAAAGGCCATGCTTTTTAGCAGCATGTACTTTCGCGCTATACTACTACTTTAGCATCATTTTCGATGGAGTAAATGTGTTCTGAAAGTAAAAAAGTTTACTTACTGCTTATATGCAAGTTCGGAACAGCTTTGCGTATTCTCAGGATGGGAAAATACCGACTTCTCTGTATATCTCGTGGTGTGACACTATGACTGACTACTCAAACGCAAACGTGGTGCAAGTAAAGAAATTTTATATCTAAAATACTTCTTTTTATACCAGAATTTTGCTTGTCAGGTTAAAATGCGTGTAATTTCATTGGATGTCTCAGGGAACAGTGGCGTAGCTAAGGTTTGTTTAATGTGGAAGCAAATTAAAGCAGGGGGTTTGGCGAGTTTTCAGCATTCCAGACACTTAATTTTGAGTATCCAGAAAAAGGAGTTTCATCGAAATAACCCCCGTTTTTAATTTGGAAAATGCTTACTTCATCATCATCATCATAAAATTAACGATAAAGAAGAAGAGGAAGTACCTGGTCTTTGATGAGATTAATTTAATTTTTATCAAATAAGTATTGTGGTTTCTCTCATATTGGTCTATAACATGTACGTCTACAAAAATAATCTTATAAAACAAAAAATAATCATATATTTAAACTTAAAGATTCCGTTAATTCTCGATAATTTATTCATAATCGTTGTCAACCTGTCACTCAGGTTATTGAATATTGTACACAAATAATAATAAAATATATCAGAAAAGCAATTTTTTTTATTTATTGAAAAAAAAGGACAAGTCGTCTTTGCTTTTTCTCATCAAATTCTGAGATAACAGCTGCTACATTGAGTTCGGTATCACTGTACATGTGTATAGTTGCTAAAGACGAAATTCTTTGTCCTGTCATTGTTGACCTGAGGTTTGTCTGTAAGCGACGCATGACGGTGAAACAGCGTTCTGCGGTTGCTGAAGTTACGGACATACATGCAAACAATTCGAATTATTTATGAAAATGGCAGGATAAAACAAAGCTACAAGCGAAACAATAAAATCAAACTTTGCAATTAAACAAGCGTAAGACCTAGCCATCGCCCTGTTGTTCGAGATCTTCTAAAGAAGATACGACAACGTTGTATGCGGCTAAAAAGGTACTCAAAGGTACTCTTATTTATATCAATTTATTTGTGTTTAATATTTATAATATTTAAAAATATCCGATCCATAATAGCATCCGATACAAAGAATCTGGATGCATAGCAGATGTGTATCGGCTTATACTCTGTATACTTGGAAATAATTTTCATGTTTAAGTATCAATATGTAAGAGAGGAACATTGGTTGGTACGTGATCAATTCTACTGAGAAGCCCTTCGGGATTCACAGGATTTGATCACGTGACCAACCAACTTTATATCCCGATGAACTTTTCAAATTGCTGTTTATTTCCTAATTGAATTATTATCAGAGTATTTAAGGACGTTGGATCCTGCAATCAAAAGTCTTAAAGTTTTTTCCTAAAGTATTTTTAAAAAATCTACACACATATCTTAACCAAAATTCAAAACAAAATGTTGGGGTCTATATGCTTCATTTGGCGCTACGGTGTATTTAATATGACCTTTCTGCACTGAAAGTGCAGATTGCACATAAATCGCTTTTCCCTCTATATTTTATTATTGGAATGAACCATGGCACCAAATACAAATTTATACTGTTTAGAATAAATAAAATTAAAATTATCATAAAGAAAAATGTTACAATTCCTTCATCTAATTGATATTTTGACCCTTTTGCACTGATAAAACGCTATTTATATCCATTACCAATTCAACATGTAATGAAATTATTTAACAGTCTCAAACGTTTTCTCAAATTATGATGAATTTAAACCTGTCAGAAAAATCTTAAAATTTCAGAAAATAAAACAAAAAGTATGGGTCTATTAAGTAAAACTTGAGATATGGCATGAAATGAGCTGATTTTAGGCAAAAATTGGGATTAATTTTTCCTTGACTTTTATGAAAGATAAGTTATATTTGCCAATATGTGTCAATAGAAATATAGAAAAATTATGTTTCTCGTAACAAGATGAAGATATCCTAATGCACAAACTATCTGGAAATTTTGTTTGGACAGAAAATAAGGATGCTAAAGTGACGGTACTCTAAAACAACTGAGTTATGAAAAATGTTCATTTTCTTCTTGTCAGGATAAAATGCGTGCAATTTCATTGGATGTCTCAGAGATTGACGGGGACTTACGAAAGCCGAGAAGGATCATTCGAGATTCGAGATTCAAAATACGAGATTCGAGATTCGAAATTCGAGATTCAATATCTAAATTAACCAATCAAATCATGGATCTGAAACCTGCATCCTAGCAACATCAAACTGTTCTAAATAAAGATCATTCATACATGCTCTTTCCTACAAATAAATGTCTTAATAGCTCTTAATAAATGCTATGTTCACTTCTCCCTACCTAACTAAATAATTATGTGTATTTACTTTTACACAGAATATCTAAGTAGACTAGTAATAATGCAGTGTGCTTCGCGGATCTAAGTGATTTTGTTTGCCCTGGTGCATTTCCACCTGATGCGTTTGAACCCTGGGGTATTTCACCACCAGTATTAGTTTAAAACCCGGGTTTATTCACCCCTTTTGTGTAAAAATGCGGTTATGGTAGAGAACTTCATAAGCGTAGCTAATTTTTTCTGTAGGGGGTCCTAGGCCAATTTTAAATAATTTTACTATGTAAATTTAATAAGCTCCAATTTTCCCGAGGAGGGGGTCCAGATCCCTTGACCCCCTCCTTTCTAGATCCCCGCATGAAGATTAGTACATGTATCTAAATAATCTAAATATAAATAATCTGTCCTGTTTCACTAATAAATATAAGCATTACTTATCGTTTTTATGTATGCATACAGTGATACACTAGTACTATGATTATAAACAAATCATTTAGATATTATCACATCATACGGAATTATTAATAAATACATTTTTTTCCCTTTTCCTCAGTAAACAACTTATTATGAGTCTTACTTTTGGAATTGTTTTCAATATAGAAGGATACCTACTCTCTACAATTAAAGGTAGGGATGATAGGGTGCCAATTTGTTCACATTGCCGATTTCTAGTGCAGAGAACAGTAAAACTTGTTAAAAATTTGATTGTGCATGAATATTTCAAAATTAATTGTTGTACATGTATTTTGTTATAATTCATTCATTGATATACCAACAAGAAAGAATAAAAGCATATGTTTCACAGCCAAGTTAAGTTTCTCTGTAGTTTCCTACCCCCCCCCCCCCGCACCAAAATTGACAATAATTACATATAAGTCATACAAATGTTTACTTTTTTTGTAAGTAAATCTCTAAAGATGTAAATAAGCACTGCAAACAAAGATGTGTGTATTTAATATACTACTACATTACACTTAGCCAGATAAAATGTAATCAGGATGAAGCTACAAGGGGTGAGTGGTGCAAATTTATCAATTTGTCGCCATACACACAGAACACCAAATAAAGAAACTGTGAGTGGTGTGTGGAATGCATAAAAGATGGCGGCAAATTATCTCAAATAATCAGTGCAAAAACCAACAAATAGACTGTTATTTGTTACATATCCTGCATATACATTGATAAAAAATGTTATCGTCACATAACATAGCCGATTAAGTTAATGTGTACATATGGTCAACGTACATGTAATTCTAATATACAAGAAGGCTGACGTATCAGGCGGGGATCCAGAAAATTTAATTTCAAAAATGATCGGTTGAATTACATTAAATGCTTTGAAAATTGTTTTAAACTATCGCACGGGTCAAAATGCGTGATAGAAGCTATGTACAGCACCAGCGCAGCTCTTATTTATATATAATCAGGCCATAAATTAAAAATATTTTCAAAAGTTAATAGCTTTAAATCTAGTGGATGAAAAAAAGGAAAGCAAGTCGAACTCGTTGAGTGCTAATACCTGTGTTGAATGAATGGTACAGTAGGATATGCGCAAAAAAGTCCCGTCAACTCTTTCATACCCTATATTTATTGGAATATTAAATCCGATTATAAGAGTCAAATTAAAAATCAAGTACGGATATGTACCTGTTTATCAAAAGTAAAACTACTCATAATTTATCTACAGTGCATCGTTATTGAGCTACACAGAAAGTTTCATATTAATTTGCCGAGCCAAATAAAAAAAAACCCTGGAAAACGAAGAGAAAACAAAGTGGGGACAGAAAAACTGGCAAACTAATTAGGACTATATAGCCCCCCCCCCCTCTTGAAATGTATATACTGAAAACAAGATTATTGGAGTACAACATCCGCACACAATTTAAAAAAAATTTCATGTTTTTTTTTATCATTTTCGCTAGCTAATGTAAGACATCACAAATACCCCAAACCCCCTCACGGAAAAGGAAATGCTAGGTGATGAGAGAGAGAGAGAGAGAGAGAGAGAGAGAGAGAGAGAGAGAGAGAGAGAGAGAGAGAGAGAGAGAGAGAGAGAGAGATGGGGAGAGTGTCTGTCTGTCTGTCTGTCTGTCTGTCTGTCTGTCTGTCTCTCTCTCTCTCTCTCTCTCTCATATAGACAATGGCATTGCTATACCCTACAATACACTATTCTTATCTGGATTTTTGTCTTTGAGGTTGTAAATCATTAATATCTTCTATGGTTTAAAACTTTATCATAGCCTATATTTTGACATGTCGATTATTTCATTGAGCTTCGTTTCATAGCTAAAACATTTAGATTAAACAGATCTTTCTTCGCGAGCCGATTTTTACACAGTTGGGGCGAATACACTTCGGGTTAAAATTGTTCGGGGGGAAATACATACAGGGCAAACAAAACTACTTAGATTCGCAAAGCCAACAGTGTTATTTCTAATTTAATTGTTTATACTGTGTGGGATTAATTCATCAATGTTAATTAAACCAATTTATAACCACTATATAAGAGCTATTAAGACTTTTATTTGTAGGAAAGAGCATGTACGAATGATCTTTATTAAGAACATTTTGATGTTGCTAGGATACAGGTTTCAGATCCATGATTTGATTGGTTAATTTAGATATTGAATCTCGAATTTCGAATCTCGAATCTCGTATTTCGAATCTCGTATTTTGAATCTCGAATCTCGAATGGTCCTTCTCGGCTTTCGTAGGGACTTGATTTTGTTCGTTTCGGAGTTACTCGGTAATTTTTGGCGGTTTACATGTATATACATGACACTTCCCGATGTTTACACCTGTACGGACAGAGCTGTTAATCATTCGTGCGTATCGAACCCGTTGGGTATACCCCGTTGTTTAACTTTATCGATAGCTAAACTAAAACGGCTAACTGGGATAACAATAAACTTGTTTAAATCGCCTCATGTCAGCTTTTATGTAAAGTTTTGTACTCTACCGTAATGACGGAAAACCAGGACGATGTCCTGTTGTTCATGGGAACTGACTATGAAAATTACTCAGATATAGATGAATTGTTTGGCGATAAACCCCGGACACGAAGTGTTACGGAGGACACAAGTACTAATGCAACAAATAAAAGAACTAGAGGAGTGAAACGCAAAGCACATACCTCATGTTCAGCAAGTGCAAGTGCACCGCCACCGCGGGTGACAAAACAATCTAAAAAGTCAAAATCTCAGTCTGAATGTGTTCAAGAGTTTAATGTTGACGAGCTCAAAAATCAACTAGGGATAGATATAATTTTGCAATTTATTTCCTCCCTCTCTGACACTGTAAAATAGTTGGGTAATTCTAATAGTGTTGCACGTAATACGTGCAATGTAAATGACATGCGGTCCAGCGAAACTACGGTACGCACTTTGGGTAATTTTTCTCCCGGTAATTTCACACAAACCGTACCTAATACTCCCTTGCGAATGTGTTCGGAATGTTTTTTCTATCGCTGAAAGTATGTAATAAATCCAGGGGTTCTCAAATGAAAGTTAACGAGATTTCCTTGAGATTTGTTCAGTTCCTGTGAAATTTTTAACGGAAGTATAAGTGTTCGGATAATATTCTCAAAATACGTAAGTACTGATCGTTTTTCATATCACATGCTACTTTGATTTATGTATAAACATGAAAATCTATTAAAATATATGTCTTATTTCATCATCTAGTGGTTATTTAAACTTAACGATGATATTCAGAACAGAGTTATCGTTCGTGTTCAACCATTCTACAAGTGGTTGAAAATATAAACATTGGGTTGCTTAATAAAATCATAGCAATGGCTGATGCTTTTGATTTGCAATTCGATGCTTTAAAAAAAATTGGTGTTTGTTTTGTATTAAAACTTAGTATATCGAACCATTTTCAAGGAACATTCTGCATAAAATAATTTAGTCTGTTTCACTATTGATGTCATTACTAGGTCAGGCGCGGATCGAAAATTAATCCTTAGGGGAATCGCTACTAAGCATGTTAACTGTTGCAACAGCAGAAACAAACTAAATTTTCTGCTGTCAAATTTATTTCTAGAACTCGTTTTATCCACCAGTTAATGAAGAAGATGTTTAAATCAATAAACGTCTAGATTTCATCTTTGACTACAAGTACTTAGATTCTAGGAAATAAACTATAAACACGAGGCAGGATTTTTTAACGCAAAACTGAAAGGGTCAAATAAAACCACGTGAATTGATTTAGTAAGTACATGTATGCTTGGCAATGCTTTCTACAGTGTTTCTATGAAAAGAATGAATGAAATAAAAAATGTTTTGAATTTTCGATATCGCAAAATAGCTTTTTCTGAAATCCCGGTTACTGATCACTTGTTTCGAGACAATTGTGTCTCCAAACTTAAAGAAATTGGTGATTTACAATGCAACTTATTGGAATGAAATCAAACTATGATGCAAAATTTAAAAATACAACTCAAGCAAAAAAATACATGTCAAACCAAGGGTATCAACCCATCCAAAAACCATACAGAGGCAAAAACCACCAGTAATTATCATACCCTACCCAGAGAGGGCAGAGGTCAAAGGGGACAGTTCCAGTACAGAAGTGCAATTAAAAAGCAGTACAGTTACATTAAGTAAAGATGAGAAAACTTAATAAACCTTACTGGAAAACAATTACAAATGCCGAACGGATACTAGTATTAAATATGATTGAACCAGGTTATAAAATTGAATTTTTTCAACAACCTTTTTAAAAATTCTTTCCAAAAAAATTCAAATTTAATGCAATAGAGGTGTCATAACAGTATTTCACTAAATGTTCAGGTCAAAACATGGCTGAGTCAAAATAATTCACGAATTCCCCTTTGAATTTTGGGCGTTTCCTCACGCGACAGGAGCTGATTTTCTTATGAGCTGAAAAACAATGTGTAAGGGTTTATCTATTCCAGTTTTGTAATAATGCGACGTCATTTGAATTTTTGATGCGTGTTGTTTCCGGAGGGGGGTTAAACGGCCCGGGCTTGATTTTCAATCACATGTGTTACTTCGAGGTAAACAAAGTCTCACGCCTTGCTGAATGCACATGTGTATTTTGCTAGAAAATTGTAAATGAAGTGTTGTTTAAAAAGATGTCAAGAGGATTTTTCCCGAAAGTTCGTTTTGAATTTTTAATCTGTATCTAAATTTGCGCAATTTTGGTAAGAATGTATAGTAAAATTTAACACTTTAGTGACACCTGCAATCTGAAATGGTATCGAAAGAAGTAAAAAATAAATTGGTATATGCTATAGAACTGATTCAGAAAAATGATAATCTTACTTCAGTTGATTTAAAGGATGCATATTTTAGTGTCAGTGTTCATCTAGACTACAAGAAATTTCTATCTTTTTCTTGGAAATGAAAACTTTACAGATTTGTAGTCTTACCTTTCGGATTAACATCATGTCCGAGAATATTTATAAAGATATTTAAACCTGTATATGCATTTAGAGAAAATGGCATAAGATGTTGTAATTATATTGATGATTCCCTAATCATGAATCAAACATTTTCTACATGTCAAGAACAAACAAATATAGTTATGTCAGAATTAAACAATCTTGGCTTTATGCAAAATAAATGATAAGAAATCTATAACCATTCCTTCACAGAGAATTACTTTCTTTGGAGTTATGATAGATTCAGTTGAATTCAAAGTTTATTTGACAGATGAAAAAATTGAAAAGATTTTAGGACAAAAGTAACTAATGTTGTTTAATCTAGTAATTCAAATCCGGCAATTGGCCTCATTGATAGGTTTATTGGTTCATGCTTGTAATGCAGTTTTCGAAGGACCTTTGCATTACAGGACTTTAGAAAGAGATAAAGATCAAAATCTACAATTGAATAATGATGATTGTAATTCTTTCATGAATTGTTCTGTTGAAAGTATTAATAAGATAAAATGGTGGTGTAGAAATATACAATCTTTAAATGGAAAAGATATTAGATCAAGACAAATTGATTTTTTGGGTTGAAACTGATGCATCTTTGCAAGGTTGGGGTGCTAGATTTGAAAACAAAATGATAGGAGGTAGATAGAGGTATTCAGAATCATCATTTTATTCTATTAATAATTTAGATATAATGGCTGTGCATTTCGGACTAAAATAATTTTATAAAGAATACAGTTCAATACATATTTGTTTCAAAACGGAAAATACAACTGTCATTTCTTACATTAACGCAAAGGGTGGCATGCATTCAAAACAACTTGATGATCATTTAGTAAAAATTTGGAATTGGTGAATAAAGAGAGAAATGTTCATTCCTGCTCAATATTTACCCAGATGTGAAAATATTTATGCTGATTTACATTCTGGACAATTTGTTGATTCCACAGAATTGATGTTAAAACATGATATTTCCGTGAGAATTGTCGTGTAGTTCACTGTCGCATCATCCCACCATCGACGTTTGAGTCAATAGTGCGATAGTGCAATGACGATGATGCGATAGTGCGATGACGATGAAGCAATGGTGCGATGATGATGATGCGATGGCGCGACAATACGATGACGATGGTGCAATGGCACGATAAAGCGATAGCGCGATGACGCGACAGCGATAACGCGATGGTGTGATAGCGATGATGCGATGCTCTATCGCGTCATCATTAGTTCTTTATCTTGTCATCGTCATCGCATTATCGCTCTATCGACTTTGTTTAAAAAGGATTACATTCCCAGCAGCCATTGCACAACATGGCATTTGATGACGAAAAAATGCTAGAAAATATTATATATGGATAAGATTGGAGATGAAAAAAAATATTACAGACACAGTAACGTGCCAATGTTTGTGTTTACTAATGTATAAATAAAAACCCCGCAAATATATCATATGAAAAATAACTATTATGTAATTAACCTGTACATAATTTCCATCTAAATCTAAATGAAAGTATAATACTATAATTGCAATATCATAATTATTATTATGTACGCAAGAACTTTAAATATCTCTAAGGAGGTACCGCTGACAATTACAATGAATATATAATACGTACTTCTCCTTTATTAGTCATACAAATAAGTACTGATTTAAAATATTAAAGACACACTATTTATCAAATCTAATAACTCACTAGTATACTAGGAATATATCTTATTTCGCTCAATATATGGAGCGTATGTGTTTGTTAATAAATTTGAATGCGAATTATCACCCTCCTCGATTAAACCCATGCCTTGATCATATGGTCTTTTTTAATTGTATTGTTTTCTTTGTTTATTTACCCATAATTTAATTTTTCATATTGTTAGCTAGAAGGAAAAGGCTAATTTGTGTTACCTAATTATTATAAGAGAGTCAAGTGTTTTATGGGTTAAAGAACCTTCCAAAGTTAATGAAAGAATATCTTAATTTGAATCCAAGTAGACCAAAAGTGAGAACATCATTAGATGTATCAAACAATAGAATTGTTTTAAAGTTAATCTAAAATGTTCTAAAAACTGTACAAATAATGTTTAAGATCAACCAAAAAAACCTCGAAGATAAAATGATCATCACTCACATATTGCCGAGGACAAGCAATCCGCGGTAGCTTTGTGTTTTCTACTTTATTACACGTGCATGTTTCGGGATGATTTATACTATCACCACTAGTTGATTTTTTCTATTTTCAATTAAATTATTAGTTTATGATGAAAAGATAAATTTGGATCACGAATACAGTTGATTTAGCATTGATATAAACGATAGTGCCGAGATTCAGATAGAGACTTGACCATGTATGGAATAAAAGTAACCTATCATTCCAAATCTAAATATGCAAGATCAATAGTAGATTCAATTAAAAGATTAAATACAATTCAACGCAGAGATTTTGACTGTACATGTAAATTTGACCTGTGTTTCAACTTATTGGTCAGAAGTAAAGGTCGTGTGAAGATGACTTCCTATCAATACCTGTCAGGCCATGACAAGTGTAAGGAGAAGGGGATGGTTTATATCAGACTGATAAACAATCCTTTCTTGAGACGAAGCTGCAACAGATCTGGAAGACCTCTTCGTTTCTTTGCAAAAAGATCGGCTCTAGTTTTTTGCAAATGTTTGTTCATTCCTACTAGTGTTGTATCACTTTAGTTGTTGTTTGGGAATGTTTTTGTTTTGTTTTTTCGTTTTTTTTCTGATATATATTTTTTGTTCTACTTTACTGGTATTTGTCATCGTTAAATATAAGGTAATTGATTAAAAAGACACAAAATGGGACATTGAAAAAATATGCAAGCACAACAAATTTAAATACAATGACGAATAAGCCAGGGTCCGCTCAGATACACATAGTTTAGAACAGTACGCACAGTTCTTTATATAGAAACGTAAGACCCCCTTAAAAAAACAGGAATCCGGATCGATTGTATTTAAGGAACGTATGAATAACTCGATCGTGTTAAATAGTGTAAAGAAAACATTCCTCATCGGGCCTTATGCCCTCGGAAGGGATGTTTTCTTTAAACTTTTTTAACGCTATTGAGGTTTTTTTTCACAGCAGATCTTAAAGAAGCCTTAACCCGTTCATTTGTTAACTTTGCTAACGTAATACAAAATAATCTAGCATACTAAATCATATATCTAACAGTATCATACACAATAGCCCAACCAAACACACCTTTTATTCATGAACTAGTGAAACTTTAAAACAGGTGTTTATGTTTTTAATTACTTCTTTGACGTCATCCATTTTATATAGTCAACGTTTATTTTGAATAATCAATCATTAGTTGTTGGATAGATAACTATCCAACTAATCAGGGGTGTTGAGGAAGCACATGGAAACGAAGATGCATGTAATTCCGCGATATAGTAAATTTTGGTTATTAAATATCTATTTAAAAAATAAAACATTTCAGCATAAACCGAAATAAAATTAAAAATACCAGAGACATTGTTTTTCCATAAATTAGTTTGTATTACGTAGATTTACACATTAATGACACCATGACTGAAAGTGGAATGATTTGTAAATTTGATCGGAAATCATTGCAAGTAAACTGATTCAAAATATAAGAAATCTGAGAACTGTAATAAAGTAATTTAGTGTGATTTCTGGAGAACTGAACAAGAGAATATTGGAACATATGTTTACTTTAGGAAATATTCGCTAAAAGACACATATGTTATCATGCTATAATTTCTTGGCCAGACTTTCCGCTAGAACAGTGCTTCTAGAACCTCGTGTTATGTGTGGCTTTGTTGCAGCATGCCGTTTTCCTTGCGTTTTTTAACCGGGTTTTCCAACGGAAAAATCCGGTTATTAAAATGGCGGGCGGGCGGGTGGGCGGGCAGGCGGGCGGCTGCCAAAAGGGTACCCTCATTGTACGGATAACTCCTCATACAGTTTTCAAGATAGAAAGTTGTTCTATTGCAGATCAATTGTACATATATCAAAGGTGTGCATATTGCTAGGATTTTGATTTCCGATAATTTATGTAAAAAAATTCCAGCTTTTGAACTTAGTCATTTTTTGGCAAAATGTTGCATATATGGTACCCTCATTGTACGGATAACTCCTCCTACAGTTCTCAAGATAGGAAGTTGTTCTTTTGCAGATCAATTGTACATATATCAGAGGTGTGCATATTGCTAGGATTTTGATTTCCAATAATTTATGAAAACAATACCAGCTTTTGAACTTAGTCATTTTTGGCAAAATATTGCATATAGGGTACCCTCATTGTACGGATAACTCCTCCTACAGTTCTCAAGATAGGAAGTTGTTCTTTTGCAGATCAATTGTACATATATCGGAGGTGTGCATATTGCTTGGATTTTGATTTCCGATAATTTATGAAAAAAATAATAGCTTTTGAACTTAGTTATTTTTTGGCAAAATGTTGCATATACATGTAGGGTACTCCATTTCACTGGATAAGGGTTGACATGGATTATGGATACAGTTTACATAAAAGAAAACCCAGTTTGCTGTCACATGGACAGCTTTTAACTTGTTTTCTTCATAAAACTGAGATGTTTTGCCCTTATTTGTTTAGATAGGTAAAGTTAGCTACTAGTAACTGGCTACAGGAAGTAAGAAATGCTAGCTACTAATAACTGGCTACGAGATGAAATAAAAGTTATCTACTAGTAACTGGCTACAAGAAAAAGAAAACTTGGCTACTAGTTACTAGTTACTGTCCAAGTGCGAAAACATAGCTGTGTCCTTAATATGTACATTGCACTATATCATTCACATGATATATAATCTTTTGTGATATCGTCATCTACTAAATGCCTTACAATATCTCATTTTTAACATTTTTGTCAAAACCTTTCAAAAAGCGGCATAATAGATAAAATATATTTACAAGTGATCTTACTATCAACATTTGATTAGGTTATCTACTCATATTCCTCTCATACTCTCATTAGTAATTGATACATTTTGTTTAAAATGTCTCTATTTTAGACAATATTGTCCATTTAACTCAAGTAGCTGTACATATAGATTGAATATATCAACGAGTGTTACTAATTATAACAATCTATCATGTCATCTGCATGATATTATGACACAATTACTCAGATATTTCTCTTAATCTCGTCAGCTATCAGTGCATTTCGTTCCGAAAATCTCTATTCTTAAAACAACTTTGTCAATATATCTCAAGTAACTGTATATATAGATTGATGGCATGTACACCAGAATTGCTAATTTCAACATTCTATAAGGTCATCCACATAATATTACGACTCATTTACTCACTGACAGATATCTTTTTTTATGTTGTCAGCTACTAGTGCATTTTGTTACAAATATCTTTATTTTTTTAGGGTTTTGTCAATATATCTCAAGTAACTGTATATATAGATTGATATAGATTGATGGCATGTACCATTCTTGCTTATTTCAACAATCTTTTAGGTCACTCACATGATATTATGACACAACTACTCAGATATCTCTCTTTATCTCGTCAGCTAGTTATCGAGCGCATTTCGTTACAAATATATCCATTTTTAGCAGTTTAGTTCATGTACCTTACGTAGCCGTATATATAGATTGAAGATACCTACAAGTGTGGTTAATTTGAACATTCTCGGATATCTCTTTATCTACTTGTCATCTACTTGTGCATTTCGTTACAAATATCTCCATTTTTTAACAATGTTCGATACAACTAAAGTAGTTTTACATATAAACTGAACATAGGTACAAGTCAATTCTAACATTCTATCAGGTCATCCACATGATATTACGACACAATTTCATACTAGATTTCTCTCCTAGTCTCGTCAGCTACTAGTGCATTTTGCTTAAAATATCTTTATGTTTAGACATTTTGTCAATACATGTATATCTCAGGTTGCTCTGTATGTACAGTCAGATCAAGCATATCTTTTACAACACACACCATAGCATAGTATAGCATTGAAATATCATAGCATAACATTGAAATCTCATAGCATAGCATCGGAATCTCATACCATGGGAATCAATCTCATAGAATCTCATTCGTCATATTATACCATAGCATAGCATACAACATGCTTTTAACTAGGTTTAACTCTTCTGTGTATGGAGGCGGTTTTTTTTTCAAATCTCATAACATACCATAGCATAGCATAGCATAGCATACCCTATCATTAAGCCCTTCATTTCAATTTGTCATAGCATAGCATACAAATCTCAGAGCATTGCATTGAAATCTCATTGCATATAATTAAAATCGCATACTATAGCATAACATTAAATTGTAAAAGATATATATGAAATGACTGTAGATTGATAATATGTACAGGTGTTGCTAATTTCAACATTCCCTTAGGTCATCCACATAATATAACGGCACAATTATTGAGATATCTCTCTTTATGTCGTTAGCTACGAGTGTATTTTGTTACAAATATCTATATTTTTGTAAGGTTTTTGTAGAGATTTATGATATGTCATGCAACATTCTGTTAGGTCACCCACATGGTATTAAGTCACAACTTCTCAAATAGTTCTCTTAATCTCGTCAGCTACTAGTGGAGACTGGTAGATTTCGTTAATCTATATGTACAGCAACTTAGAATTTTAGAATTGATAACACTTGAAGCTATTTTCATTGTATACGTACAACTACTTTAGTTATATGGAAAATTGTTAAAAATGGAGATATCTGTAATGAAATGCTCAAGTGTAAAGAGATATCCGAGAATGTTTAAATTAACCACACGTGTATCCTCATTACATATATACAGCTACTTACAGTATATAAACTAAACTGCTAAAAATGGAGATATTTGTAAGGAAATGCACTAGAAGCCGACAAGATTTTAAAACGATATTTGAGTAATTGTTTCATAATATCATGTAGGTTACCTATAGATATATTCAATCTATATATACAGCTACTTGTGGTATATGAACTGAACAGTTAAAATGGTGATATTTGTGAGGAACTGCTTTAGTTAATGACGAACTTAAGATATATATCTGAGTAGTTTGTCGTAATACCATGTGCGTGAACTACCAGAATATTGAAATAAGCAAGACTGGTACATATCATCAGTACATATATATACAGCTACTTGAAATATGTTGAGAAAACGCTCCAAAAATAAAGATATTTGTAACAAAATGTAACAGTTGCTGACGAGGTTAAAAGAGATATATGAGTAATTGTGTCATAATATTGTATAGATGACCTTAAAGAATGTTCAAATTAACTACATTTGTACATGTAGATATCTTTAATCTAATGTATATAGCTACTTGAGGTATATGAACTAAACTGTTAAAAATGGAGATATTTGTAACGAAATACACAAAATGCTGACGAGATTTAAAGAGATACCTGAGTAATTGTGTTATAATATCATGTGGGTGATCTTATAGAATGTTCAAATTAACAATCTTTGTAGATATCTTCAATCTATATAACAACTTCTTGAAGTATATGAATTAAACTCTTAATAATGGTGATATTTGTAACGAATTGCACTAGTTGATGCCGAGATTAAAATAGATATCTTTGTAGATGTGTCGTATTATCATGTTGGTGACCTTACAGATTGTTGAAATAAGCAAAACTGGTACACATCATTAGTCTATATATGCAGCTACTTGAGATATGTTGACAAAACGCTAAAAAAAGACATTTGCAACGAAATGCACTAGTAGCTGACGAAATTAAGAAATATGTCTGAAATGTGTCATAATTTCATGACCTTATAGAATGTTGGAATTAGCAAAACTGGCAGCTATCTTTTCTCTATATATAGCTATTTGAAATATATTAATACAACCGCCAAAAATATGGATATTTTTTACTATTTGCACAAGAAGCTGATGACATAAAGAGAGATATTTGAGTAATGGTGTCGTAATATTATGTGGATGACTTGACAGAATGTTGATTAAGCAAGACTGGTACATGTATATATCTTCAATCCATATATATAGCTGAGATATATTGACAAAAGCGTTAAAAAAATAAAGATATTTGTAACAAAATGCTCTAGTAGCTGACGACATAAAGAGAGATATCTGTGTAATTGTATCGTAATATCTTCTGGATGACCTGATGCATTGATGATATTAATAACCCTTGAAGATGTCTTCAATCTTTATGTACGGCTACTTGAGTTACATAAAAAAAATTGTCTTTAAAATAGAGATAGTTGAAACGAAATGCACTGGTAGCTGAGAAGATTGAGAGATATCTGAGTAATTTTGTTGTAATATCATTCAATTGACAGGATAGATTGTTATGAGTAATAGCACTTGTTGATATTTTTTAATCTGTAAGTACAGCTACTTGAGTTAGATGGACAATATTGTCTAAAATAGAGATATTTTTAACAGAATGCACCAATTACTGATGAAAGAATGAGTGGAATATGAGTAAATGACGATAAATTGCAGTGTACATATTAAGAACACAAATAAAAATCCTAGGTATGTTTTCTCACTTGGACAGTAACTAGTAACTAGTAGGCAAGTTTCTTTTATCTCGTAGACAGTTACTAGTAGCTAACTTTACCTATTTAGCTATTTATAATTATCACGTGATAATGCACCGGAATGGCAGTAATGTACTAGATTATATTGCAGAGACATCTATTTTATCGAAAAATAATAAGTTTTTGGTCCGATTCAAAACAGTCATTTAAAATTACGATTTTATAGAGAACAGTTAAAAAGGAAGCAAATTGTCAATATGCTTCCTTATCCTACCTGCGTGTCTTACAGTTCGATAAAGTCCCTTGTATATAGATCTAAGTTTTAAAACATGGATATAATTTCACAAAAAAATCGTAAATAGATAAGGCATCATTTCCAAGGAAGACCTGCTGGTTAATCTGTTGACCACCCTTTCTTAATAAAAGCAAAAAATGTTTTTTGTATTATTGTTAGATGATCTTTTCAACTTCCTACATCTAGTTCAATTCAAATAATTTTTTACGCTTTTACATGTAATATTTAGTTTTTTCATTGCATTGTTTTTCTTTTTTGATAAAGATATAACAACAGTAAAGATATACTCTGATCAAGAAGATGGCATATATTACGTCGGTGAAGATGCAATCCTTAAGGCTGATCTTGAAAACCCCTCAGCTGTACATTCCTTTGTATGGTATAAAGTAAGAGACAGACAAAAGCATGCTATAGATATGATAACAACATCCAAACATACAGGGACTGTTTATATACAACATATTGAGAACAAGAAACTCATACTGATGATTAGCGGATGTGATTCCTCGGATGAGGGGACATATATTCTAAAAGTTGTTTGCAAAGACGTTGACATTGACAGCAATGAAATTCACTTAAAGACTAAACAAGGTAGGATATATTTTTAGGATTTCTTTTCGGACTTTTCCATCTTAAAGGTGTTTTAAACACTGTATTGAAATCAAATTCAAAATTAAAATTGTTCTTTAAGATTTTCATGTACGTGGAGATAACTTTTCAATTATGTTCAACTTGCAATAGTTTATCGTATTTCGCCTCTTTATGTTTCTTTTGGATCATGATTTGCTGTACAAATTTAGGATGACGTAAAAAATTAAAGTTCATTTTTTTCTTTCAAAACATATAATGTCACATGAGGGGAAAAACGCAAAAATATTTTTTAGAAAATATTATTTACCATAAACTACATTCTAGAGTGTTTAAATGAAAGAACCGATTAAATCAAATAGTTTATTAATGAATGTATGAATTGTCTAAGGGTTGCAAAGTTTTGTGCTGACACAAGAAATCTAAATTTTAAAGTATTAGGGTTTCTAACATAATGCGTATTAATTATTTTAATTTTACTTCAAAGTAATTATCCATGCGTCACAAAACCACGTATGGCGTGATTTGTGCTCTTAACACCTTGTCCTTACTCGATCTTATTAATACATGTACAGTCTCTGAAACGTTCTACTTCCCCATTTTTTCCCGTGCGTTCACCGTGCGCTCACAGTGCGTTCATGTTTACTTGCGCTCTTCTCTCCGCTCCGTTCGCGCTCACAGTTCACAAAGCGCTCACCGTGCGTTCACAAAGCGTTCACCTTGCGATAACCGTTCGATCAGTGTTCACTTATCGTTTAGTCAGATAATATTATATTAGGCTGATAACAATACAATGTAAATACATGTTTTTCTTTCCCGATTACCGACGAAACACAATGTAAGGATAACTCCCGAGGCACTCCAAATGAATCGTTCATCCTGCGTTCACCTAGCCTTTACAATTTATAATACGATATATGTTCTTTATATGCTTTTATTTTCAACCAAGGACATATTAGCAACTATTGAGAGTCTCACGTGACGCGATTTCAAATGTCACAAACCCTTTGACTCTTTGCGACAAATAATGTACGTCGCCTTAGATTTTCTAACAGAAATAACAAAAAATGATGTTCGTAGATGTAGGAGGAGTTGAGTTTAACGAGGCGTTCGAACACAACCATCATTCACTGTACATTCAACTGAACTCTTTTCCGTATTAATAGTTGCATCCTATGTAGAAGGGGACGTACCTGATGCCTCCATTTTTGTCTAATCTATAAACCTTCCTCCTACATTTTTCACATAAAATGTCACCAAAATGACACCAATGCATACGTTCTTTGCAAAAAACGAACTGCATCTACCTTGCAATACTTCTCCCACAATTGTACCATTTCTTTTTTATGTTTGGGAAAAGCAAACGCAACAGTTTTTGCACTGCATGATTATTTTTTATGTGGCACCTGTCTAGAGTAACACAGAGTGAATGATTCTTGTCCTAAAGCAAAGCGTGCTTATACTAAGGTATGGTTGAAAGGAGTTGATTTGAAAGAAATCAATTTCCGAATTTTTGTTAGTGGCAGGCCGGTCCTGAGGGATATCTAGGCCAAAAACCATGCAGAAATACGCCATTTTACTTAAAAAATGTTTTAGTCAATTTCAAGAATAATGATAAAACTGCAAGAGCAATCAAATTGCTTCAAAATGCTTATTCGAAAAATTTAGAAACATGTACGATAAAAAAGAACAAAAAACTTTGGTTTTTAAAAGTGATTTTTTTCCGGGAAATCAAACTCCCCTATACTTCCTACATGTAGTATATAAAGTAGTACAACGAATAGTGCGTGTGCATATAGTTAAATTTGTCGGATGCCTTATATGGACACGACTTACCTACAATGTACATTTGTAAAATGCAATTTCAATTTTTGCACGCTTAGCTACGTGCATAAATATAGGTTAAAATAAACTATGCGTCGAAGAAAGAAAAGTAATTTTTTTCACGTTCAACTTTTTTATTGCGTAAGACATACATCTTATGGCGTATGAAATGTTTTTAACAAAATATGTACAGTGCAGGGATCGATTTAGTAACAGTCTGGAAACAGCAACAATTCATATGTAGTACAGTAATAATATTATTGAAGAATTTACAACAAATCTATTTAATGACTTAATGACAACAATTGTTAAATAGTATATCAATTACGTACTTTGAAGACATGGTTCAAGAATTTCCTTAAGTTACAGAGTTCCTTAACATTGTTTACACATAATAGCTGTATACATTTATACATTGATGGTTTTTCCTCCAATATTATTTTTTTATGAATTTGACTCGTAATTGCTGGTAGCGTGGACATATTAAGACAAAGTGATATTTATCCTCAATTTTGGATCTACAAAATTCACATATTCTGTTATTGTGCAACATATTTCTATGGCGTCCACTTTCCATGGATACATGATGTGAAGACATACTGAGTTTAATGATACAAATTCTACTCTGTAATAATCTAAACCATAAACTTAAAAATCTGTTTCAAAATACACCATAGACGTATTTGTATTTTTTATAACACACACAGCATCTTTTTATGTATTCTAAATGTGTTTTCAAAATGTCACACGCATTGTGATTTCCCCAAACTTCATATCCGTAATTTAAAATGGTAAGTGTCAAAAAGAGAGAACATAGTTTTAGCATTGAAGTTCAATTGACTAACCATAGATCTTAGACAGAAGATAGCTTTTGGTCATGACTGGCTAATTGTTTTTGTGTTACATTCAAATTTCCATTATAGGTCAATAACACAAGGTACATATTTTTTTCTCGCATGATCACCAGTGTGAGATCGGTTTGTCCAGTGTGAGACAGCGGTGTGAGATTTTTGTTGTCTTACACTGACAAAGTGTGTATTACTACGCAGCTTTAAAACGTAAACAAACGTTGTCTGCTCTAAGGAAATGCAAAATGGTTGATTGAGATTATTCGTTAAGTAATTGTTTTGCTTAATTAATTACAATTTATCATATTTTTATTGATAAAACTGCCGTGTGCTCTCATTTTGTCTTGCACTATTTGAAGCACGCGGAGGAATAAACCGAAAGAAATCTTCTAAACGTCATAAAAGAAAGTTTTTAGACATGTTTTTTAATGTTAAATAACGCTAGAAAAATAATCATTCATTATATACCTATCTATAAACATAAAAGCATTAAAATGATGATTTAAAAAATGCTAATAAACAATGCTATGCAATACACATACCGGTGTATAGATAAATCGGAATCTATCACCAGACTTTAAAAAAGTACATGAGACAAAACAAATCATATTCTCCTATTCAATTCAAAGGGAGGTCAAATAATACCTCAATTGAAACTTTCCTTCCGAATGATTGGTGGTAGGGGAATATCTTAATATAAGAAGTATGCCTTTTAAGAATACGAATTCCTTCTTGTTTATGATATATTTTGATTCACTTGTATATTGACATGTTTGTAATACCACCTGTCATCCTGAACCGAAATTGTTACACACAGATGGAATAATAGACATAAAAATGAAATTGTTGCACCCACTTCTATTATAATAATAAAACCACTATTGAAATAAACTATTCTAATAGTGGTTTGGGATGTTTTTCATTAGGAGAATCACTTTGCAACCACTATTAAAGTTAATCTACTTTTGAAATTCTTTTTTTCAATCGTAGTTGGTAATGAATTTCTCTATAAATATTACTTTGTAATCACTTTTGAAACACATTTTGAAAGAAAGAAGCTCTGTTTCATTTTTGCAAACTACATGTATTTTCAAATGCAGGAAACATTTTGTCTAACAAAAAATTCCAAATGCACAGTTCAGGTATTATATACTAGCATTTTTTTTTAACAGTTATAATAACTGAGTCTATAAAATTAATGTACTTATGTTCGAAATTTCACTGCTGTGCAGAAATAGATAACCACTTATCACAGAATTACATACACGTTCATATACAATAATATTGTTTTCATATTTTTCTTTTACATTTCTCTTTCTATAAATATATCATTCAACATATTGTTATTTATAAGAACAAGGGTGAACCCGTTGTAAGTTGCCAGAACTTGTATTCAAACGCCCTGTACATGTATATTAAGGATTACGTTTACTCAGGGGCGAAAAAAATCCACTAATAGGAACGAAAAACTACTAATTGTTCATTGTAGCCCCACTATTGTGGTGCTATTTTTCACTTTCAAATAACTAGGTCAATGACCTACTTTTTCTGCTAGTGACCTCTAGATGTTTTTTAAAAAAATTGTCAAAATTTGTTAAAATTGTCTTTTTTTTTTTATTTATTAGAAATAATAAAACAATTTGTAGGTTGGGAAATGATAAACTACTAATATCTTTACTAATTCATATTTGGATGAAGCGTTTTAAGCTCATATTTTAAGTTTAATTTAGTCCAAATTTCCTCTATCAATTTCCAAAATTGTACCCATTTTTTATCGAGTTTTACAAAAAATTGACTAATAGGAGCTCCAACCATTGATTGCCTAAAACAGTTTTTATTGTCTATATTATGTTGTCATTAACATTATATAAGGTCAATGATCAAAATTTTGAGATATTTTATCTTGAATCGATTTAATGTATTTTAAAGATTTTCCAATCGCGTGCCAGCCAGTGATGTAAATTCATAGACGAGTAACTACAACCATAAATTATGTTAAATGATATGAAAAAACACATAAACACATAACTTTTGCAATTACACTGCAACAGAAAGTTTTTAAGAGAAAATAAGAAAATGAAAAAAAATTAGTCCGAAATTCATCTTTTTCAATTTTAATCTACCTTTGTCGGAGCATATCTTCTTCAAATAAACAAATCATGGATGTCAATGTCTATATTTGTTAATAACGTTGTTTTTTGTGTTTTTAAAACGACTTTGGACTTCAGATATTGAACTTTGTAAAAATATTTTTTTTTAAATCTCAAACCCTGAGTAAACGTAATCCTTAGATAATAGACTATGACCCGTGCCTGCACGGGTTGACATTGCATATGATTGTGGGCATTTAAGAAATATATACATTGATACAACGAATTGTTGACATTTACATAACCAAGCCTACGAAAACGCTATTACTTTCACTACACTCTGCTTAGTTAGAATAATCTAACAGTTACCGTGTCACGTGTCACCACATTTAAAACACCTCTCATATACCCGTACCCGTAATATAGCTGAAAATTGAAAAATCGCTCCGAAACGATTTTGGAAAATATTAATGAATCTGCATTGTAAATACCCGTCAAATTATTCGTAGCAAATCATTTGAGGCTGTATAAATACCTTTTTTATAAATTTAATTCATATTAATGAAGAATTCAACAATTTTTTACCAACTTTTTTTACTCGCTTCGAATTTACACACTATGTTGACATTCGGAACTGTCGGGATTTTCATATTAAATGCATTGAGTTAGAGTTTTCTCCCGTATTTCCTTTGATGAACAGAATATATGACAAATTTTCAATGAAAATTTACACGTATTTGTAATATCGTTTCTGAGTTTATCCATACAAATATGACACTTTTTTTTATTTAAACAAAACGAACCCTTTAACATTTCAATCCTGGATACTATGTGGTAGGGGAATTTCTTAATATAAGAAGTGTGTCTTACAAGACCAAATTCCTTCATAATTATGATGTATTTTGATTCACCTGTTTATTGTCATGTTTCCCATACCACCTGCCATCCGGAACGGAAAGTGTTACACACAGTCGAAATAATAGAGATAAAACGACAAACAGCCCAATCACTATTGAAACACATTTATTTCAATAGTGGTTGTAATGAAACGCATCTTTAACCACTATTGAAATTATCTATGTCAATAGTGGTCGTAGTAAACTGCATCACTAACCACTATTGAAATAATTTATTTCAATAGTAGTCTTAATGAAATTCACCCCGACCACTTTTGAAATAATTTGTTTCTGTTATGGTTAGCAAAAGTGTTATACACAGAATAATATAGGAAAGAGGCTCAGACGGATGGTCAAACCCAATTAATTACCCCCAATCTGACTAAAAGTACACGACAATATTATTTTGTATAGTAGTGTTTAATTGGTTTGAAGATATTTGATTGTATATTCAATAGACAGAAGGTTTGAATAAGAGTTCTGGCAACTTACAAGGTGTGAACCCTTGTACTAATATTAAACAATTTTCATGAAACATCATTTATCTACAGAAAGAAGAATGTACAAAATATGAAAACAATTTTAAATGTATGAAAAATGACAATAACAAACTGTCAACCATTTCAAAAATGTATGTTATGTTAATGTTGTCTATAAGTACATATATCAATAAGCAATATACGAGACATGAATATCATTGCTCTGCTTTGAATTTGTATTTTGCTATGTTGATTTTTAAGGTAGTTGACAGTTTGTGATTGTCGTTTTTCATCAACAAAAATCATCATTAGTCGTATATGTTATCTTAATACATTTTACAATGTGAAATTTATTATGCCTGGCAGATATTATATATAATTCTTTTGAACTTATTTAATTGTAGAAACCTATACAAACAGTTCAAACGCTAGTTCTAGCAATCTACTTTAGTTTTTAAACATCAACAGGGTAACAATTTAATGTATGTCTGTGTATTAATATCAAAACGCTTAGTATACAGGTAAGCAATCGACAAATATCATTGTATCATTAAGTATTATTGTATACAAGTTCATGAATGTTTGAATAGGATACAATTCCTCGCGTTCGAGGAAAAAAAAATGTTTGTGCTGATGGACAAGAATGACTGCAGGCCATTGTGTTATTTTAATTGCAAAAGTCTTTCAATCATTTAATGAAAACTGAATATAACCATATACGATATTTTCATTTCTTTATTCTGTGCTAAATAAGATGACTGAAGTAATGAAATAATTTATAGTACAATATATAATCATTATCATCAAATCTTTTTACTCTGAATCGCAAAACACTTTCACATGCTCTCAAAATTATTTCTTCATGCGCGGATCCTGAACAAAAAATTCCATAGTGAAAAGAGGGGGGGGGGGGGATTTCGACAATTATTTGAGTTTTCCAGGTGGGATATCCGGGAATATATTTGATAAATTTATATGTAAATTTAAAACTATTTGAATTTTGCAAAGGGCGTGGACCCTCCTTATCCCCCTCTAGATCCGCGCATGCTCTTCAAATTACAAACTACCCAAATATATTTTTGCAATTGCTTCATGAATTCCATTGTACCTTTATTGTTTTCAAGATGGTCCACGACAACGGGTACTTTTCTATTTATGCAATATGACCAATTTAATAAATCGCCTTACAAATGCACCTTCAGTTTTACTTCACTACCCTTTAAAAGTGTTTACAATTGATAATTATAAAATTCTTCCAATGTTGAGCCCTGTCATCCCGATCATCACAATTAACAATCATCAGTATAAAAAATACACACGTACAGAACCATTTTCGTTATAGTGTTTGAAAATGCCAAAAATGATTTCAAATATGGGATAACAATTTTGATACAGGTCTATTTGAGAACAATTTATATGTTGACTAAAATGCAATTCAGCAATGCTATAGGTGTATTTGATATCTTTGTATTTATCTTTGTATTAAAAAATAGTTTTATTGTTACCTGAAAAAAAATATTTTCCACTTATAGTCATGCTATGAACCTTTTGTTTCATGTCTAGAATATCTAAACCTTTTAAACGTTTTGTTGCAATTACTTTCATTTCAAGCTAATGTTCCGTAGATTGACTAGACAACTTTGTTTCAATGTATCTCACCTGAGAAGTGAGACATTTATCTAAAAAAATTAATATTTCTTCGGAGAAAAATGATTTCGTAAGGTGAAGTACTTTACCTACATGATATTTTTGAAAATCCTGTAGGACTTTAAAACAGGAGGCCCATGGGCCACATCGCTCACCTAAGCAACAATAGGTATGATAAAATCACCTGAAAGTTCTCCGATCTTTTTTTCATCAAAAGAATGATATTTTTCTTTCAACCTTTATAAATAAAATGATATACAAGTGAAAAGCTGTCAATGAGACAGAAAACTAGGTTTTCTTTAATGTAAACTGTATCCATAATCCATGTGAACCCTGAATTGATAAACACCACCTACCGTATCCAGTGATATGGAGTAACCATATGCAATATTTTGCCTAAAAATGACTAAGTTCAAAAGCTGGTTTTTTCCCCCATAAACTATCAGAAATCAAAATCCTAGCAATATGCACACCTCTGGTATGTGTACAATTGATCTGCAAAAGAAAAATTTCCTTCCTTGAAAACTGTAGGAGGAGTTATCCGTACAATGAGTGTACCCTTTGGCAGCTGCCCGTCCGCCCAATCACCAGCCTGCCATTTTCACCATTTTAATAACCGAATTTTTCCGTTGGAAACCCGGTTAAATATGAATTTCTTTTAGAGAGTATCGATGCAGTTTACAAATTTATTGTAAATTTGCCTACGATAGATATAATGGAATAAGGAAACAAGTTGAGTTAAAAAAAAACCGGTGCATCGATTGGCTCGAACTCTATACAAAGATGAATATACGTGGGAGTGTTCCGTGGATAAGTTGTGTAACTGATGGTTATACTAGTATATATATATATATATATATATATATATATATATATATATATATATATATATATATATATATATATATATATATATATATATATTAGAATACTTAACAAGGAGTGTCTGTTTAAAAGTCAGATTTAAGGTACGAATAAAAGCAATCCGGATAATTTGGAGTCAATCGAACTTTGCTAAGGATCGGAGATCGTTGATGGAGTCATGATACAAACTATCTGGACAATGTACATTGTACATGTAGATCCTGTTTAAATAAAACCCATTTTCATCCTGGATATTTTTATGTTTATAATCCTTTTCCAACACGATGATTTTATAGTCATATCACATGTTGAGTACTGTAGTTCTCAAAACGATCCTTAACAATTGTTTACGTATGGAATATAAACCTACATCAAACTCTGAACCTCTTGTGAGGCCAAAGAATTGTCCTAGGGGCAATGTCTTAACAATTATAAATAATCACCTGCCTGGTTAGATTCTGAGAAGAAGATTTTTAAAGATTTACTCTATACTAGTATATTCCTATGTAAATCTTCAACAACAACCCCCCTCCCATTGTAGCCCACCATACCCCAGGGGATCATGATTTTTACAACTTTGAATCTACAATACCTGAAGATGCTTCCACACAAGTTGCAGCTTTCCTGGCTGATTAGTTTCTGAGACATTTTGTTTTAAAGATTTACTCTATATATTCCTAGGAAAATTTCGAACAACCCCCAAATTGTGGCCCCATCCTACCACTGAAGATCATGATTTTTACAACTTTAAATCTACACTACCTGAGAGGAAGATTTTTAAAGATTAACTCTATATATTAACTCTATATATTTCATACATTCTATAAACTTCGAACCCCCCCCCCCCCCCATTGTAGCCCCACCCTACCCCCAGCGATCATAGTTTTCACTACTATGAATCTACACTACTTGAATATGCCTTTACACAAGTTTCAGCTTTCCTGGCTGATAAGTGCATAAGAAGAAGATTTTTTTTAAGATTTACTATATATATTCCTTTGTAAAACTTCGACCCCCCCCCAAAAAAAAAAAAATTGTGGGCCAGCCCTTCCCCTGGGGATCATAATTTTAACAACTTTAAATCTACACTACCTGAGGATGCTTCCACACAAGTTTCAGCTTTCCTGGCTGATTAGTTTATGAGAAGAATTTTACAGATTAACTCAATATATTTCTATGTAAAAGCTTTCAGCTTAGGTGAGCTAAAAAAAATTAAGAAATGTATTTATTATACGATTCACTATATTCAATTTTTTCTTTTTCAGGCAGGTACTTTTCCTTCATAAAATATATTCAGATCATATGATTTCAATAGATCACCTACAATGTCACGTGCGGGAGATCATGTGATTTTTTGTAACAGAAAATCAGAGAGGCGAAATATAATCAATGTTAATAGAATTGTCAATTGTAAAATAATATTTGTATTCAGGTTATACTACAATTTAAAATGCATAGAAATCTTAACATTTTGTATAATATTCGCAGGTTCTCCGGAAGTTACTCTACACAAAGTACCTTCGGTATTTATCAATGAATATGTAAAATTAAAAGCAACAATTCGAGGTTTTCCAAAAAATTATAGAGTGACTTGGATGAAAAGCGGCCAACATATAAATACCACTGATCCAAAATATACGGGAAGCATGGTCAATGGCGATATATCTGTTTTGTGTATAAGGAACCTCGAAAATGATGACAATGGTGTGTATACTGTAAGAGTACAGAACACATATGGCATAGGACAGAGTACAGAAGAATTGGAAGTCATCGGAGGTAACAATAATCATTTCTTACAGAAAATATAAAAATATGATTATATATGCTTACTCTATGATGATATTTTCCCTCACTTTCTTTTAATCATCCCGTAAGAGAATGCTCAAATACAATATGCCCTTTAAAAGAAGAACTCTTTAAAAAAAAAAGGAAAATATTTTCCTTTTCGAGTTATTTATCACCTCGCGCGACTTGTTGCAAAGGGGATGTACAGTGTAGCATCGCTGCTCTCTCTGTGTGTGTGTGTGTGTGTGTGTGTGTGTGTGTGTGTGTGTGTGTGTGTGTGTGTGTGTGTGTGTGTGTGTGTGTGTGTGTGTGTGTGTGTGTGCGTGCGTGCGTGCGTGCGTGCGTGCGTGCGTGCGTGCGTGCGTGCGTGCGTGCGTGTCCCATTTCAGCCTTTTTAGCAAGATTCAAAGAAAACCCTCCAGGCATGCACTTAGACACTTAGAAATTTTATGTACGACTTCCGGTTCGTGAAAGTAAACATTTCAAATCAACAACTTGACATATTGTTGGATGTAGGCCGTGTACAGGTAAGAAGCAAATTTTTTTGAGAAATGGGGCGTTGGAAGAATGTCTAAAGTGAAAAACTGAAGCAAGCAGGAGATTAATCCTCCCCCCCCCAATTTAATCAAAGCAAGCAGCGGTCTGAGCCGAATTTCGGGCTAATTGTACAGGTTCATAATTCAGAAGAGACTGACAAATATCGTTAACATAATTATAACTGGAAATTCATTTCATGTAATTGTTGTAGATATGTTACTCTTTTTAAAATATTGGGGTTTAAATTACGACATGTTAACTTGAATTTCCTATACAGAAGACTATATTACCAGAACTTAGCAACGTTGCATTTTCTATATGAAACTTAAATTTGCCTACACAAGCTATTTAAATGAAAAATGTATTTCACTGGATAAAGATAGTTTATAAAACTACATTACTAAAGTTTAAAAAGACAATACAGCTGAAAACACAATTTAGTGTGAAATACTTCAGATTTACCTATTGTATCATTAGGGATATAAAAAATAACGTTGACCGTTATATTTGAAATACATCAAAATGCATTTCAAACACCTAATTAATGTAATTATGAGCTTCCGGATATTCAAGGGTCGTACAAACCGGAATAGGCATTTATCGTTTATTTGTACCACGTGGACTTTGATTGACAGTAATGTACGAGGTTAAAGGGACTTGTTAAAGGGAACACATCATCCCTTTTTTTGATAATTTATCAATGGTTTACCAATTTTGGTTCATTATAAAAACAGGCATAAATATGTCAAATAACCAAGGGGCCTCATTTACAAAAAATGAATTCAGGTTGTAGCAACTCCTATAAAAAACACGCAAAATACATGCTTACAAAAAATTAATTCTGGTTGTTTTAAAAACTTTGAACAATTATTACCTGGGAGAAGTAGAAAAGACATATTTTTATCAACAAGCATGTCAAGGAGATTCTTCGCGAGCCCTGCATGTGTTTTGTTTACGGTAAATACGCATGCGCAATAGTATAGAAGGCGGAGCCCCGTAACACGTTAGGATGTAATTATGTATAGGTTAAACGTATTTATTAAATTTAATGAAATAATTAGATTTAATTCATGAAGAACGATGTGATTTTCTGAAAGTTTATACATTCATGAGTAGTACAAAAATACCGAACACGATCGGAAAATTTTTGAAGTCCGTTTTTTGATAAGATGCGCCGTACTGACTCTTTAACACGTTTGTGGTGTGTTTTTACTAGTAATGTGAGGGATGTACAACCACGTAAATGCACCCATCCCCCATGGATACACCCAGAGCGTGCCTGGGGATAGGAATAAACGAAATATTTTAATTCAAAGTGGTTCTTAAAGAGGTCTCTTTAATTGCATGTTTTTTTCTAATAATGCATTTCCCCGCACAATATTTTCATTTTGCGAGGAGATGCTCCGCTTCGCGGTGCCCTTGTTGACTTTTTTTTATCTTATATGATTGTTAATGGCGAAAGAAGTTACGTTTATTATTTTAATTTTAATTTCATGTCTAATTTGTTGACCCCTCGATTACCTTTGCTTTCCTTTGATATTAAAACATGATCAACGGTGTATCGTAATTTGTTTTTTGTTTCTTTCTTTATTTTTTGTAGTATCGGAGATGTTTTTTATGTCGGGTCCTGTTGTGGTATCTCCGAAAGACATAATAACTTTTCAGTTATACATGTCAAGGGAAGACCATTTAAAGACAAAGTGGTTGAGGATAAAGGATCAGTCAATCAAAGAACTCAACCCTGACAACAAAAAGTATTTATATATAGAGAAAGGATTTCAAATAACCTACGCAGAAAAAGAAGACAGTGCTACTTATCAATTCTCTTTGAACAACAAGAAGAGTAATAAGATATCCGTTTATGTCGATGGTAAATTTATTCATCTACGTTAAACAATGAGCTGAGTAATAGACAAAATAGATTATGAAACCCCTATGTTGTAAACATGCAACTGGAAAAAAGTATTGTCGTTTCTAATAAAAGGTGCTGTGTTACAACCACTATTGAAATAAAACCACCATTGAAATAAATTATTTCAATAGTGGTTGGGGATGTATTTCATTAGAAATACAACCACTACTGAAGCAATTATTTCAATAGTGTTTGGGGACGTATTATATTATAAGAATCACTTTACAGACACTTTTGAAGTTCAACAACTATTAGAATTATTTTTTCAATTGTAGTTGGAAATGAATTTCTTACTATTACTTTGTTATCACCATTGCAACACATTTTTGCAAACTATTTTAAAATGCAAAAAACACTTTATTTAACGAACAATTTTACCTTTACCTGTGCCTTTAAAAGTTTTAAGTCAAAGGACATTTCTTCTTGGGATAAGAAGTTATGAAATACTACATCGGTCGCCATAGAAATCATCAAAGTACTGCAAGTGTCGACAGATTTCTTATTTCTTTGAAAGACCATGACATGATTTTGGGAGTAGAGAAGATTTTCTAAGAGTCAATACATTTTTACTATATGGCATTATTGGCCCCACCCTAGAGCCTGAACCCCTGACACAGGGGTCATGAATTTTACAATTTTGGTAAAGGGTTTCATGGATATCATAATAATGCTTTTAGTTCTTACCAAATATATATGGGAGTAGAGAAGAAGATTTTCTAAGATTCAATACATTTAACTATATGGCCATATTTGCCCCACCCTAGAGCCCGAACCCCTGACACAGGGGTCATGAATTTCACAGTTTTGGTAAAGGGGCATCATGGACACCATAATCATGCATAAAGTTTTTTAACAGATATATATGGGAGTAGAGAAGAAGATTGTCTAAGCTTCAATACATTTTTACAATATGGCCATATTGGCCACACCCCAGAGCCAGAATCCCTGACCCAGGGGCCATGAATTTCGCAATTTTGGTAGAGGGCTTCACGGACATCATAACCATGACACCAGTTTGTTCCCCACATGTATGGGAGTAGAGAAGACGTTTTTTGAAAATTTGGCCTTTTTTGCATATTAGGCCCCACATGTGGTGCCCCGGGGGTGGTAAAGCCATAAATTTCACAATTTAGATTCCTCTTACCATAGTAATGCCTAACTTAAAAAATGGTAACAATTGGACTTGTAGTTTTTAAGAAGTTAAGAATGTATAATTGTTAACGTACGACGCACGACGCACGAGGACGGACGAAAACGGATAGCAATAGGTCAGCTGAGTAAACTCAGGTGACCTAAAAATACAAGATAAATAGTTTCCAGAACTATAATAATATGTATGTGTACATGAAGGTTGCACCCTCATTTGTATCGCTGTAGGCGAAGAGGTAAAGGTGTATCGATGTACATACAATTTATGACTGCACATATGGATTCCGGACCATGGCTACCGACGATACCCATTGACAGTTTTTTAAAATGCATCTTTGTGCATTTTAATACAGAAACTGTCCAGTTTAAAAACTTCTTTGAGTTTCTCTAATTCCCTCTAATTCCCTCCCAGAATTCCAACCTACGCAAGCGCAATTGCGGTTTTAATCAATTTAATTACTCAACCCACTGACATAAAAATAAGGATTTTGCATAATTTTGCATCGTGAGAAAAGTGATATTCATTTCTGTAAATAAGGTTCTTTTTATTTCACGTTACATAGCGGTCTCCTTATAAAACAGCACCATCTGGTGTAAAATTTAGATGCTCACTTTTGCATAATTACTCCCGCTGATCTTTGATAGGTGATTGATATTTTAAATGTCCAAGTCTACTCGTATCATTAGCTATATATTATCAGACGACACACAATTCCCTGTAGAAAAGCCCAGAGATACCTTTAATTTGGACTAATTACTAAATTTTGACAGCACGCAACAATTTCAAACTTGCAAAAAGTCTTCAAAAATTTAGAAAGACTAGATGATACCCCGCGCAAGCGCGGGAATTAACACTTTACACTTTGTTATAATAGAATGCTTTATATGTTGAACCATATTTTTTTTTCATTTTTTATACACTTCGTCAATTTTTTTTCTTATCTTAATCCTTTAAAATTGAAATAAAAAACAAACTGCATTGTTTGATATTTAGAAGAGCGGAAAGGGATGACAAATCTAAACCGAAATGGATAATATACACATGCACATGTACTTTGCCTTAGTCCGGTTTGTTGCAGCTAACTCGAAACAAATTAACTGTTTGTTTATTCTACATGTATTTATTTCAAACCAGTGAATAGTTATTTAGTGTATCTTTAAATTTGGTTCTATAGGTCAATTTTCAACATAATTTATATCACTGTCGCAAATAAGAATTTCATAGACAGTCTTCATAGAAAAGAAAAACAATCTGGAGGGGGGGGGGGCATCCCCATTAAAATTTCCTGTTTTATGCATACATCATTCATCCATACAGAATAGCAATGCCAACTTCCCGATGAGTTTCGACTGGCAGTATATAGACGTAGGATACAAACTTGAATGAATTATCTGTTCATTAATGTTTAAGGTGTACAACCAATCTGTCGTGGTATGGAAAGGTATGAAATTAAAACACGCTAGGATACGCATTATTTTTCATTTGCATGCATATTTTAATCCAAAGTTATCAGATTTAAAGTAGCTGGTCAAAGCCGTTGGTTAACACGCCCTACACTTTCCGCCATGATGTAAATCAGTCAACCGGTTTCTAGGTACCCCGTTTTGGAAAGTTTTTTCCATTAATACTACAATCGTTTTAATTGTTCCATTTTATTTATTAACTTTTTGTATTAATTGAAGTCCGATCCAAGGTATCTGCCCGCAATGCATGATAAACTCGTCCTATACTTTTTGTTAATTAGTCAATCCGCGTTCTTGGTTACCCCGTTCTTGAAAGTTCTATCCAATTCTCTCACCAGAGGTCGTGCTTCGCAAGCGAATGACCATCAAAACTAAAATCGCCTTCTTAAGAAACGAATTGACCTATTTTATTTATTCAATATTTGTCAAAGCTTAACTTTTATACATTCTCTAAAAAGGCTCACAGTAAATATATTCACTCTATACGTAATCATTCAATATCATCTCATTTCAAGTATATATTTTGATCGAGACTATCCTTGACCTGAATCCGCCAAAGCGTGTCCACCACCTTACTCTCATTTTTGCTAATTTGGGCTTGTTTATCGAGAATGAAAGTAGGTTTTTGATTGATTTCACAATAATAACTTATAAGTTAACATTCAATTATACCTTACGGACATCATCTCACGTATGTTGAAAAACCAAAGGTGTAAGCAAGTACTCTGATGCAGGCATTTTGTAGTTTATTTGCAAAATGCCTTAATTTATAAGTATAGATTTAAACAGAGAAGTTATCCTAGAGAAAAAGGTTTTGTAGGCGGGTTCAGTTTTTTTTAAAATACAATTCCTGACATGAATCATGAGTGCATGTCGTATAAAACAATGCCTCTTACCCTTTGAAAATTTAACTCGCCATTAAACATTTTATTGTTTAAAGAATTTTAGAAACATTTTTTTTGTAGAAGCTTTCAATCACAACACGCTATTATAACAAAAGCAGAACTGAAAGTTTAGTTAATATAATCGTTTGACACTAAATCATATATATTTTTTACTTCCAGCAACAACGGAAGACCTACTCGTGGCTTTGCAACGAGCTCTGCACTAGTTTGTCTTTTTTTCTTCCTAGACGCGAACTTTGACCCTTCGTATCGTGCTCATTTCTGATGAACGATTTTTGCTCAAATTCTAAGGGCTAATAGACTATACAAAACACTATCTTAACAATTTATGAATTTTCAAAATCCTTTTTCGTTTACTAGTTATTCCCCTTAAAAAAATTAGGGCCTTAGTTTTCAAGACTATAACAGGGAATGGGAATTCAACGAATTTGAATAACAGAGACATTGTAGTTGTGCACATACAATTAGGGTTTGTTTTAATTACGGTTTTCATTTGGGAAAATGTAGGGAGTCAAAGAACAGGATTCCAAAAAGTGCGAAAATTTAGACATATTTTCCTTTGTATCTTTTATACCAAAACATGTAGAATAAATGTTGTGCAGAATATCAAGGATTTTTTATTTGACACTAATAAAAAAGGACTAGCCCCTTAAATTAGGGGCTAATAGCCCCTAAACAAATTCTAATTAACTCAAAAACGGATAGGATTTCAATATGGCTGTCGCTGGAAAAGTTATCTGTTGGGATCTCATAAAGGTCGTTACATTGTTATTTTGAAAGTGATTTGTGTTGTATGAGTGTAAAAAGCTTTACATATTAACATGTACCTGTTTTCATTTGGCAAGTTAACGAAAGTCTTTGTGCGTACAACTGGCATAAATTTACCTCAGAAAGTATGCTTGTTTATACAGGAGGCATCAATTGATAACAATTTTTTTTTTTTAGAATAAATGCTTTTTTTTTGGGAGTTTAAGTCATTTTTGTTAAGTTCTTATTGTGCACAATCCTTCAAACGGGAATCGGAAAAAAACATTCTTTTTCTTTTCTAGTAAAACACAAAATACGGATTTAAAAAAAAATTATGCATTACATTTCTGTTAATTAGTAACTGCATGTATTTAAAATCTACGTTGAATCAGAGCTGTGTGTGCCATTACGATAGCTATCACTTGCCCGCGGCCGAGAAAATTGGTCACCATGGTCGCGGCTGGACTACCTAGCGGTGAGCGGTTATCTTATACACGAGAATTGCGTATCTCATATATGAGTTTATTTAGCCGCAAACTCAAGAATTGTTGTAGATTTTATTACTTATAAAAGTTTATGGATTAAACGATAGGGTGTCAATTAAAAATTCGTTCAGTAAGTTAATAAAAGCAACATGTCATTCTCAATCTAAAACAATATTAGACATAGATCAATTGTGGGTTTTAAGTTACAAATAAAAAAAACTTCTATATGGTAGATTTAGTCAATAAACTGCAAACTTATAAAAGTGTCCTGGTTTCTGAGCTGTACGTGTGTGTGCGTTTTATCTTTACGTAATCTATCGTTCGCCCACGGACGAGGAGAATATCATCCACGGCTGCACTACCTAGCGTTAAGCGGTTATCTAATACACGCGATTCGCACAGACACACTTACATGTACATATGAACGTGTTTGACTTTATACATTGTATAGCCGCCGTAAATACAAGAGCTGTTTTAATTCTTTGTTATAAAAGTATGCCCATCTTGTATTAATTAAACATTTGAGTGTAAATTAAAACGTCGTTCTGAAAATTAATAAAAGCGATATTACTCCAAATCGGAAACTTCGTCAGACATAAATTGATGGTTGGTTTGTAAGTCCAAAATATTTTAAAAACTGTACAAATAATATTTTAAATCAACAAAAAAACCACAAAAAACCGCACACACAGATATTAAACCTTTGAACGATGATCATCCCTCGCACATGGCCGAGGAGATCTGCCGCGAGTGGACAAGTGATCCGCGGTAGGTTCGTGGTCTTCTACATGTACCTTATCACGCGTTCATGTTTCAAATTTTGTACGGACAGAACTATATTTTATTATGTTTTGAAATATCATATTGGTTTAAGAAGAAAAGATAAAATTATCACATGGCGACAATCTTTAAGCAAGTCCTTAAAGGTGGCGTAAAGATGGCTTAAAGGATAAGCTATCTTTAAGCCACCTTTAAGCATCTTTAAGTGGTATTTACGCTCCCTTTAAGTTGCCTTTACACCATCTTTAAGTTCCCTTTAAGTCAAATTTGATCAAGCTGAACAATAAAAACATAAATTAAATGCAAAAGCTCTTTTATAGGGATGGGAGGGGGTGATCCGAGTAATGGTATAATTTCCAAGGAAGGGGGGGGGTGTTCCAGGCGGTTTTAATTGTCGCTACATAAAACACAGATCACTATCATCAACACCGCTCCGATGGACACAGATTGCCGTTATAAAATTTTCTATTTTTTTTTTTGGTTTCAAAATTATTGTTGGGGTGAGCGCAGTCTCTGTATCTAAATCTGTGCATGAAATTATATTAAAGTATGTCTGTTTCCCATAATACATTAATTGGTGAAATCTCTCTCTCTCTCTCTCTCTCTCTCTCTCTCTCTCTCTCTCTCTCTCTCTCTCTCTCTTAGTTTATCCGGTTATAAAACAAAATAAAGACAATGAACCAAAAATGCATGATTTAATTTAATAATAAGTTTAAGGTGTGACCGCGTAGGTTTTACGGTGCTAGGGAAATTCTTCATCCGTCGTGTGCAGCTAGTACGGACGGGGTGAGGGGGGTTTGTTCCCGTTTTGCACACATTTGAAAATAAGGTATCGAAAAAATGTGTGCGAAACAGGAATTTGACCAGGTGAGATAATTACTTAATTGCTATAGTGTATATCACAATTCCTGCGAGGGCAATTGACAATAAAATAAATAAAACATATACACTCGCAATTAATATTTACATTTATTTTATGTTACAATACAACTTGCATAAAAGCACATTTACATAATAATTGACATCCATATTCATGAATCTGATTTTAAACATCAATTTGGTCATGAACAGTTCAATTAATTTTTTTAAACAAGAAAGACTTTTGCAAAAGTGTTGAATATGTAGCGCCTTTGTTTAACTTACTGCCTATAGGAAGTGCATGTACATGCTAATAGTTTGAAGAGAAAATATCATATGTTAATATTTAATTATTGCTTTTGCTGACTTAAATGAAGGAACTGTGTCTAGTGAAAACTCTGCTAAACCATTTTTCATTTATGTTGTGGCTTGAATAATCGAAGAAAATATACAAACTGTATGATGATAAATCTGCAATTTTATATGCTTCAAAAACCGTAAAATTATTTCACAAAACCTATCAAACGTAGACCTAATCTATGCATCTTCAACCTTTTTCAGTTTGAGGTATATCGCATCAATATTAAAATATCATTTTTGTCAGATTTTTTATGCACATATATTTAACCTCTGATTTGAAAAACTAGAAAGGGACCCGCCATATACTAAAGCGGTGATTCATAAGAACTACTGTCAAGGTCGCTACTTCAAAGATTGAAATATTTTGTGATAAAGATCTGTTTTCTTTCATAATATTCTTTCTGTTGATACCAAACAATCAAATATAAACATGCGTTTTACATAATTTGCAACTCAATTGTAAAATTAGACACGGAAAACCCCATATGACTGTCCATGTAGTTTTCCCCTTCATCATAAATATAATTCATTAAATCAGCTTCCAATTGGCTTGGGACTAGCAATTTTTCCTGATTCATTTGGGTTTATATTTAAGGTAAATGGACAAAAATGTGAAAGTCATATCATCTAATCATTAATTTTCTCAGTTGCGGAAATTGAAGACTTATAAATATCTATATTCTTCTTGTTTTATCGTTAAGGCGCTAATAAAATACAGGTAAAAATCCAGGTAAAATCTTTGACCGAAAGCAGACTATAATTGCTATCACAACACAATTCACACCTATTTTTCTATACCCAGTTATCAAATGTGTGCAAAACGGGAACACACCGTGAGGGGATGTTGGCTTAAAAGGAACAAGTTATAAGGTTGAGGCGCGCTGTGGACCGTACGTTAAAAACGAAGGTTATGTATGCCTTATTCCCAAGGATCCTTCAATCTGCAATTCTAGAGAAATAGAGTTACGTGATGAAAGATTCCGTAATTATTATTAATCGAGTTTAAAAGATAAAGTTAACAATAAGAAACAAACAAGCGAAAGACGGAAGTGGCCGGTAATGCGTCAGGCCTCCGAACTGAAGATTGATAAATACAATTCAGTATATGTATCAGAATCTAAACAATGAGTAAAAGTGACAAATTGAGGACATCAAATGAATTGAGTGAAAGATTCACAGGTATTAAGTGATTAGATTAACTCAAAAAGTCTTTGATGGCCAGGACATGAAAGGCATATACATGTAACACTGTGCCGGATAATTATGCCAGTGCCAAGGTATTTTAGCACCCGTCTAAGCTGCATATATAGAAAAATTCAAGTATGCCATATGATAAACCATTGCTTAAAGAGTTAACAACCACCTTTGTTGTCATTGTATCTCATCTGTCAGGTGAAATTTACCTTTCAAAAATAAATTCCTGTAGGAAAAAAATGTTCCCCATAGGTTAAACAGTATTCCTATAGGTAATTTGAAATTTCCTATCAGAATACAAGAACTTCCTATAGAAATTTCAATTCCGAGAGGATTTGATAAAATCTGTTAGGAAAACTTAATATCCTATAGGAAAACTACCTATCTGAATCAAATTCCTACAGGAAATACCATTCTACTATAGGAAATTTAATTCCTATAGGACTTTTAAAAAATCCTATAGGATTGTCAATGTTTCCTGTAGGAGAATCAATTCTCCTGTGGGAATTATCATTTTCCTATGGAATATTAATTTTTAAAGGTAAATGTCTCACCTGTCAGGTGAAACACACTAAAAACAATAGACAATGGTCTATCATTTGGTATATATGGATTTTTCCGAAACTGCATGTTAAGCGGGTGCAAAAATGCCACCTTGGCAAGAGATTAGCAGTTCTTGGGAGAAACATCTGTCTGATTTGTAATAAGAATAAAATAAAGAGTCTGCCAGGTGTCAATGGCTAATTCACTTTGTAAACATTAAATTCATAGAATATATAAAAGTCCAAAATAAAGATAAGTATAGAACATTCATTTTTGCACTTTGATAAAGGTATGTATGTTTTTTTAGTTTTAATTATTTATAGGTCTAAGTCCAGATCTGCTAGATACATGTTAAAGATGAAAAGACTCTCAACTGCCTTTGTTATATCGGGCAGGGTATTACTGCTTTGTTTGTCTCTAGTAGACATAGTTTTGTTTGTTTATGTATATGTAAATAGAGTTTATTGTTTGTCCAACTTAAGAAATCCCAAGAACTAACACAGAATATACAAGATATACACAACAGGTGTGTCTTGTGCCCAGGTGCACATTTGTGTATATCTAATTTGAGTATATTGTTTGTCCAACTTAAGAAAAACCCTGGAACTAACACAGAGCATACAAGATATACACAACAGGTGTGTCGTGTGTCAATGTGCACGTCAGGGTTTTTAAAGGCGTTAAAATCTTAGTATGTACGTGTATACGATAAGTCTAGTGAATAAAAGTTTATTTACATTAGTAATTCATTTTCAAAGTACTATTTCCTAAATCTGGGTTCTAAAAATGTTACGTCTACAAATTAAAGATACATGTATGTAAGATTAAAATCTAGAGGCTAATTAGTTACTGTACCAGTGAACATAAATAGGGGTTATTTATTTAGATATATGTATAAATTAAGGGTAAATATGTCACATACCCGGCTTGGTACATCATACAATTGTATGCACAAGTATATGTATACAAAATTTCCAATTGCCACATGCAGTAAATACTTCACCAGTCATTGGTCATTGTTATAGAATTGATAGTCTAAAAATCATGTACACAATTAAATATTTAAACATACTGGAACGGCACCGTGATCATGAAAACCGGGAAATTGCATAGAACTAATACCCTAATAGTTTCAATGCATTAAATGAAAGAAATTATTTCATATTCTTCCTTGCATTTCATTTAGCTATGAATTAGATGAACGTATATCTACTCGGTTTAAATTTATTAACTAAGTAGGCCTACTAGTAAGACTAACGGTGTCCATTTAGGTATAATATATATTTTTTTCACTGAAGACCAAGTTCCGTATTTCATTCTAAATACATGCATGCATGTAATTTATAATTAGATATATTTGATTGTTACAAACTGAATGGAAGTTAAAACAATACACTGATTCAATATCCACTAATATATAGGATATAAAAATCACCTAAACTATGTAATTTGCCGTGGCGCAGAGGGAGTGAGGTGGTGCTGGTAAACGAAGGGTTCCACGTTCAATCCTCGTCTTGTGCGTTTTAATTTTTTTTTTCATTTTATTTTCTATAACAAAAACCGTTTTAATACATTTTCAATCATAAAGTTAAAACATTTTGTTGGTAAATTACGCACAATATTGAATAAAAATTGTGTAATGGCTTAAAGGTCGCTTAAAGGTAGCTTAAAGGTGGCTTAAAAAAGTTTAGAAATTAAGGACTTATAAGTTGTCCTTAAAGGTGGCTTAAAGGTGGCTTAAACATAGTCTTTAAGCTGCCTTTAAGCCATCTTTACAATTTCTTTAAGCCACCCTTTAACAACACATACAGCTTAAGGGTGGCTTAAAGATCGTCTTTAAGCTACCTTTATGCACCTTTAAGCTATCTTTAAGGAGGACTAATTCGTACACAGTCATTCATTCTGTGTATTTTACTTGTACAGTTGATTAAGCATTGATTGTTACGATGGCGTACAAGGTATTTTAAATATCAAATCAAATAATAATCAAAGTTCCATGTTTACGGTAGGTGTTGGCACGATAAAAGAATATCCTGAATTGAGGCATTCGATGATTATTTTCAAGAATATTCACATGAGTTTTTAAACAAGGTTAGATTAGATTCTATCGGTCACATATTAATCACTTTTGTAGTTGTTCTACATATTCGCTCGTTTCATTGTGGAAACGAACTCATTGCTCATCCAGCCCGGGCATTTGGCAACGGGGCGGGAAGAGGGGGTGGGCATCGCGCCCACCCCCTCTTCCCGCCCCGTTGCCAAATGCCCGGGCTGGATTTTTTTTTTAAATTGGCGAAAAGATCCAGATCTTTCGAAAATCATTTGTGGTAGCTTTTTCTTATGTGTAACACTAGAGGTGACCCAGAATGGCTACTCAAAACCTAAGGAGCGAATCTCTTTAATTGTTCCATTTTATTTTGAACTCGTCCTACAATTTTCGTTAATTAGTTAATCCGCGTTCTAGGTCACCCCGTTCTTGAAAGTTTTCAAGCGAATGTGTATCAAAACTGAAATCGCCTCCCTAAAGAAACAAATTAACTCATTTTATTTATTAAATATATGTCAAATCTTACTTTCTATTCATTCTCTGAATAGGCTCACAGTACTTGGATCCGCCAAATCGTATCCACCGCCTTACTCTCATTTTTTGCTATTTCGGGCTTGTTTTATCGAAAATGAAAGTAGGTGTTTGATTAACTTATCAGTTAAAATTCAATTATACATTACGGACATCATTAAGCATGTGTTGAAATACCAAAGGTGTAAGCAATTACTCTGGTGCAGGCATTTTGCAGCCCTTACCAAAGTAACATTATTGCTGCAACAATGCGGCAATATTGCAGCAACGCATTTTTGTTACCAGAAACCAGATTTTGAGACTAGTGAATTGTTGCCGCTAGCTGCAACAACTTCTGGTAACATTTTGGCAATACTGCTGGAGTGTTGCCGCTAGCGGCAATAACTTCTGGCAACATTCTGGCAATACTATTAGAGTTATTTCTGTAAAAAAATATATTAACATGCACCTAGAATATTGCCACTAGCTGCAACGACTTCTGGTAATATTCTGGATATACTCAGTATCATACTGCCAGAAATAATTTTCTGGTAACATCTACATGTATTTGATCATTTAAAATCATGAACTAATTAATTTATACATAATATATATTTCTGGCAATACTTCTAGGCATCATATTTGATTTCTGCATTAATTATAACAAGCTGCATTCCAGCTCGAAATAATTTGTGTCAAATCTTCTCTGAAAAATGCAAACATGCAATAAAATTAAACCACATAACTTAATTGAAAAAAATAAATAAATGCATAAGTAATACAATAAAAAATTCATTTTAATTTTTCTAACAATAATAAACACTTAATTTAAGGAGAAGCCGAGTAGTGGAGGGGGTTAACAAATTGTCAATTATTTAGATATGATTTAAATTATAACACCTCAAAATTTGCCTGAAGTTAACCACAAACTTTTCTTTTTTCTCTTATTTATTATATGCTTACTGAGCTTGCAGAAGCTTTACCAGAATGTAGACTTATAAAATTTTACACATTCAGCACAAGTCTAAAACTGTCAATTATAATTGCATGAATTGCTTTTGTATATCCCCCCCCCCCAATAAAAAAAAGTCGAAAAAATTAAATCTAATAAATATGTTCTGATTAAAGTCTTATTCTAAGAAAGTCTCAATTACAAAATCCAATGATATTCCCTTAAATCGCATATAACTGTTATGCATGGTTACGATGACTGTTTGAATCAACACCCCCCCCCCCCAACTCATGTTTTACGTGAATACCGACCTTTCTGTTCTTTTGTAACAGTATATTCATTTTTATTAAGTTAAAATATCAGTCTACTTAGATTTGAGTAACTAAACTGCTCGATGCATGTTTTCGTATGCTGCTTGTTTCCACTTTTACTTTTGTTTCAATGTTAAGTTACGCGCGCGCTGATTTGTCGATCAAATCGCTAGCCGCCAATTTTCACATTCGATGCTGCCATGTTGTCTGCCATCGAGCCTCCTGCCATCACCGGAGATGGTGAAATGAATGAAATACGGGAATTATCTGTAAACAAGGTTAAAAAATACACTGTCAATGGAGTGTTTATCTGTGAAAAAATCAACGGCTGAACTGAGGACGAATCTAAGTGAATGAATCGAGTGTCGACACCCCCTGCACCATCTCCATGAGCACGTTTTTGAAAAAGTAAGTTTAGCAATAAAAATATATTCATTGAATGGCAGTTTAAACATGTTTGTTATAAGAATATAAACCGAAAGACTGCGATCTACCTTTATACCAATGGGTTTAACACTAGTTTAAGACCCATGCGCGGATCCAGAAATTTTTTCCAGGTTTTTTTTTATGTGACATAAACAAAAAAAGAATTCATGTTCTTCTCTGAGTTAGTAGAGCAATTTAATTGTAGTTTTAATAATGGTAAGTTGTTTTTCTTAGAAACTGCTGAAAATATGAAAACAATTGCCAATGGGCTTATATGAAATCCATTTATCTTCCCAATAGGTCTGCCCTGGGTTACACAGACCTGAAGAAAACCATGAAAAAAGCTGCCACCTTACTGATTAAATGAATGATGCAACTGGCAACCAAAAAAGAATTATGACATAATGTGTTTAAGATTATGGAGAGGAACATATACACAACAGTGCTGCCTGAATTCCAATGTGGATATTGTTGTGATATTCTGATAGTTGTTTTTGTGATTGTTTATGTGTGAAATCAGAATGCCCACGAGACTGTCAAAAAAGGACATTTGGAATGCCTAGGACGAATGCCTTGATCAATCGTAATACAGCAAGTGGTTGTGCAGGACTTGCGAATATGGTTTGAGCTTTGCCAACGGTAAACAGTGAACTTTTGTCCATATCCGTCCGTTCGCGATGTGTCAATCAAACTGCAATACATGTTTATCTGCAGCAACAAATCGTCACTGATCGGCTGAGTACTTTTAGTCAAGTTTTATCATGATTTGTTCATCATATTTGCCAATGTGTTTATTGTATTTGTAAAATGTGTTAAATTTAAAGATTATTAATTTTAACTGGTGTCCTTTATAAGCATGTTGAAATTCCAGTTTCAGATCTCTAATATTATACATTATATTTTTAGTTCAATACTTATTTTGTGCATATTATGTTTAATAAAATATTTTTTTTACTTCTTTAACATTGTGTAATCACAATCTGTTTTTTTTCATTTTTGAAAAGTCCAAATTTAATGCAAAATGTTTGTCTTGGTGTAACCTTTTTGCATCTGTTGAAAACAAAATTGTAATGGCAATTAAAGAATTTTTTTTTCATTTTGGTTGTAGATTAATAAATACATGATTGCTTTACTGTATACATTTATTATTTATAGATATTGCATATATAGTACCATTGATGCCAGAGCACAGAAAATGCATTGAACCAATATTTCTGCAATGTCATTTTTCTTATGCAAATGTATTGCCAGAAAGGTGTTGCAGCAAAATTTTTGCCTAAACATTTCTGGCAATATTGCTGCAATCTCAAGTATTGCCAGAAAGATGTTATCGCAACAATGTGTTGCAGCAAAACCTTTGCGGCAACACTTTTCTGGCAATATTGCCGCAATCTCATTTGCATACGAAAAACGTTACAGCAGCAACATTGCCGCAATGTATTGCCAGAAAGGTGTTGCTGCAACAATATGTTGCGGCAAAACGTTTGCGGCAACATCTCTCTGGCAATATTACTGCAATCTCATTTGCATACGAAAAACGCTACTGCAGCAACATTGCCGCAATGTATTACCAGAATGTTGCTGCAATATTGCTGCAATAATGCCAGAATGTGTTGCCAGAAGGTCAATATTTTGGTAAGGGAGTTTATTTGTAAAATGTCTTAATTCATAAGTATAGATTTTCTCCTTAACGTGTTTCACTTTCCCACCCGTTTGTTTATTCTGTCAGTCTGTGTTAAGGTGGGTCACTACACCGTGAAATATTTTCTCAAATCAGCAGAAAATTACTTGATTATGATAGATATCATAATGAAGAAGTATTATAGTCTTATAGGCAAAACAATGTGCAACATTAACATGAACAAAAGCTCCAGGCGGATTCGAACTCATGATCTGTGGTTCAGAAGCCCAATACTTTATGAGATACGACGATATACAACACAATTCAACGATATAAACAGTTTGACAAAACATTTAAATCGCAATCTTGTGACGTAGTGTCTTAAAAAGTATTAGTGTAGGTGTAGTGAGGTACCTTAATTCATTTGCCACGTGCGACCGAAAATCGTGTGTCGCTTCAGTGCACACAGCTCAGAACATATATAACCCCAGGTCATCAATTGTTATGTAATTGAGTAACAGTTGAAGTGTGCTTTCCTTACAGTGGTCAATTGTTAAACAATTCGAAGTCAATCATCTTCACATTAAAGGTGTGGGATCGTTATCTGAGAATGTGGCTAACAAATTAATCCGTTGAACACGCTTAACTTCTATAATTATGAACAGAATAACTTTTAATATATTATAATTAAAAGTTTTAAGTCAAAGGAATTCTGTTTTGGGGATTAGAAGTTATGAAATTCTACAGTAACTATATTATGCAATGCAGTTGGTTGCTATAGAAACCATCAACCAAGTACTTCACGTGTCGACAGATTTCTCATTTCTATGAAAGACCATGATAGTTCACTTGACTTACAGACTATAATATAGCGACTTATCTGCCTCCTAAAAATATCTGCGCTTCTCGAAGTTACACCAAGGTCAGATAGATGTGTGTTATTGGGAATTTTATTTATTGCTTATTGTATGAAAAAAAAACATATTGAAGTTGTGTAGTATGAGGTTGTAATGCAACTTACAAGGTAAACTACAGCCAGTGAAATACTAATTTTAGGTGAACAATGAATACCCAATCTCTTAACATACAAGATAAATAGTTTCCAGAACTATAATAATATGCATGTTAACATGAAGGTTGCACCCTCATTTGTATGGCTGTAGGTGAGGAGGTAAAGGACTTCAGGTGTATCGATGTACATACAATGTATGACTGCACATATGGTTTCCTGACCATGGCTACAGACGATAGCCATTGCATTGACAGTCTTTCAATACAAATATGCGCAGTTTGATCTTGCTTGCTACAGTCGTTTGACCAGTTCCGAATAGGGTACATATTTGGAGGTGCTGTAAATGTTCCTGGGTGTTATTTTTAGATCTGATTTTTTGGCCGATATACACCATATCCCTGCTGATATAAATGCAATATCACTGCATTTAATTTTTTTTAAATAAAATTTTATTCAATAAATTACGTGGGAAGCCATTTTACCAGTTGCGAATAAGCCGATGGGTTCCGAATAACATAACTGTTTCTATACATATGGAATGTAGGTAAAAAAGTTTCGGCCCTAAAACTATTGATTGAACCTGTTGAATAACAGGTTTAATGCAAACATATCAGTTATTGGTATTTTCTTAACAAGACAGTTTGATTTGCACGGAAATGACATACAAAATCACCGTAACAATAATTTAGCCTGGTTTCTAACATCTTGTCATAATACAGTTGCAGAGCCTCCACTTATCATTACTGTGGTACAATATGATTTATCTAAGACGGAGAAAGACATTTAATGAATTCCAGAAGTATTTGTTTTAATCAATCCCTTCATTAAATCCTAACACAGAGGGAAACAAATTGGGTATTCGGAACTCGTAAAATGACGGCTCAATAAAATTCTGCTTCCACTTGCGTTTTATTTTATTTTTTAACCTGTTTGGTTTTGGGTATGTTAGAATACATACTAAACCTACATTAAATAAAATAAATCCTGTTACAAGTAAAAACTTAAGGCACCGACAGACGATTTTACGTGCATATTAGCGTTGCAATGACCTGGATTTATTACAAAGCGAAAGTAGGTCGACTAATATAAGACCGATATCAAATACATGCATGACCGCAAAAAATGAAACTACAGCTGAATTCAAACAAGCATTAATACGTGTTTATATTAAGGGTATTGATTTTTTCCTCCATTTTTTATTTCATTAATTTTTTGCTATTTAAGTATTCGGAACTGGTCAAAATTCGGAACTGGTCAAACTGTACACTTTGAAAATTTAACTCACCATTAAACATCTCACTGTTTAAAGAATTTTTGAAACGATTACCGGTACAAAAACGTTCGGCAAATAGGTTTCCTTTAACATTTTCTTCCTGTCTTTTTCAAAACACGTTTTTTATACAGGCTTTCAATCACAACACGTTTTTATAACAAAAGCAGAACTGTAAGTTTAATCATTATATCGTTATAATCGTTTGACACCAAATCATATATATTTTCAACATGCAGGAACAACGGAAGACCTACTTCTCTACTCTAGCTTTGAATTATTTTTTCTCTTACAAGAACGCTTTTTTCCCATTATGTTTAATTTAAAAAGAAAAGCAATGCACACACTTTTAAATGGTCCATACAAAAATTTAATTCGATTTTTATGTTATTTTTTAAAATTAATTTTGATATATTAACTCTAACTTAAATAAATTTTTCATAAAAATCACTATAGTAGAAGTGAATGGGTCCGTCGTCCTTAAGACGTGTTTACAACAACGGATTATTTTCTCAACAAAACAATCCTATTTTAATCAAAAGAAAGAATTGGGGAAAAAAGTCTATAAAAAGCCGTAACATTTTTTATGACTTTTTTGCGCTTAAAACTGGATTATTATCCAAAAGTAACAATTTAATTTGAACCTAATCTAAACACTGTACCGGATAATTATACCAGTGCCAAGTTATTTGCACAGTCTTAAGATCCAGTTTCATAGAAAATCATATATACCAAATGATACACCAGTGTCTAGAAAGTATATAACCACTTCTGTTTTAGTGTGTCTCACCAGACAGGTAATATATTTACCTTTTAAAATTATTATCCTATATGAAAGTAAGAATCCCAATAGAATATATTAATTTTCCTAAAGGAAATAAAATATTTTTATAGGATTTCGAAAAATCTTATAAGAAATATAAATCCTATTGGAGAAAAGTATTTCTTGCAGGAATCTGATTCAGACAGGTAATTTAAATTCCTGTTGGAAGTATTTAAGTTCCGGAAGTAAATTTCAAATATCCTATGGGAAAATTGTTTTTCCAATGGGGAAAATTATTCTCCTGTAAGGAATTTAATTTTTAAAAGTAAATATCACACCTGACAATTTGTTTTTGATAGTGGCTTCAAAAATAAAGAAAAATATTTATTTATAATAATGTCAAGTTTTTCGATAGATTTGTATGATTTACTATAGTATCACTAAAAGTCAGTCACATTATTTGTCATTTATTTCTAGATTTAAAACAGGGCTTACAAGGAATATGTTTCGCAAAAATCACCACTTTAAAGTTTTGCGTGCATAAAAAAATATGAACAAAAATGTGTTTTATAACTTTTCAAAGAAAGCATGATTTTAATCATTTTTCTTAAAAAAATATAGAACCCACCAAAACTAACATCTTATGTTAATTAATTTTAGTTTGATTTTTTTTAACATGTTGTGTAATTAGTAAATAAGAAGCTTTCTGCGCTTAATTTATAAACATACCTATATGTATTTACTACTTTCAAAGGAAATGATCATGTGACAGTGTTCACTGAACTTTTAAATTGCCGAGTGAGATACTCTAACTGCATAAATTAGAGAGTTGAGAAAATTCAATATACAATTAATACATATGATGTACGATTTGAAGGATGGAAAAATAAAATAAAATAATATTGACAGTCGTGTGGTTTCACTCTTATGACCGCAAATTTTCACTTGCCCGTGGTCTATTATTGATTTCCGCACTGGTCTTTTTTAAACTCAGGTCATTTTAAATAGTCGGTTCTTCGAAAGATGTACACAAAGGCCGACTTATCCTAGGTGGCAATACTCCACCTGGTTTTCTTTCTAGTATTCTTTTGACTGTGTTAAAAAATAACCCATCATCTATTTCAACAATGTCTAGGAAACAAATCCCTTGCTTTACCCTCTTTGATATCACTAACATTTTTGACCATTGTAAATATCTTAGAATAGTGTATTTGTTTATATAATTACAGTTTCTTCCAATTAAATCCAAATAAGCTAATTTAATCAAGAAACAAAGACCATTCGACAGTTCATTTAATTTCAATCAACTCAATGCCCGATCTTTTCAAGCCGTGTAACAACCATTTCATGGATTTTATATATTCATTTAAAATCTTGTTACATGTAATTCTACATGACATATTTTTTTTTCAATACTTTGATACATTTAACGAGGCCAAGTACAGTACGAGTACGCACGGTTTCGCGCTGCGTTTCATTTGCATTATGACGTCATCTTTTGGTTTTGTTGATGCTATGGCGTTATGATTTTAACTGCAGATATTCAGCGAAAATAAGTTGAACACAATCATGTGAAATGACTATAACAATTGTAGACTCGGGTAGACTGCCCAGTCTGCCTAGAATAAACATACAGGGGATTATTCTACCCCAATTCACCAAATATAAACACTGTTCACTAATCCTCGAATCGCTTTGGTTTCATCACTTCTCTTCCTGACCGCGTGTGGTATCCACTTTCTGAACTTGGTTGGACTTCTGATGTCAACGAATTTGGTTGCTTTGCAATCGACAACTTCTTCCTGACTGACATCTGTAGTACAGTTGTCGATGTTGACTTCGTGCCCTTTCCTTGTACGTCTCTGTTCTGTTAATGGTTTTTGGTCTAAGTTGCTTCTTGGTTATCGGTAGAATAGAGCGCAACTCTCTGCTCATTAAAAGCTGTGCTGGCGAACCGGTGTCCGTTGGGGTATTCCTGTACTCCAGTAATCCTAAATATGGGTCCTTGCCATCTGTCTTGGCTTTCTCCAGTAGTCCTTTTGATGTTTTCCCTGTTCCCTCTGCAGGTCCATTGGCTTGTTGATGATATGGACTTGATGCGGTGTGTTTGAAATTCAACTTTTGTGCGAATTCACGAAATTCCTCTGAGGTGTACTGTGTTCCATTGTCACTAAAAACTTCAAACGGTATACCATTTCTGGCAAAAATTGACTTGAGTCTTTCAATAACTGTACGGCTCTGTGTGTTCGGCAGCTTTACGACTTCAAAAAATCTGGAGTGGTAATCTATTACTACAAGGTAGTCACTTCCATGTAACGTGAATAAGTCTGTTCCAACTGTTTGTCATGGTCCATCTGGAATTGGTGTTGACAAGAGAGGTTCTTTAGGATTGTGATTCCCGAAGTCCATACATGTGTTGCATTGTGAGATCATCTCGTCAATGTCTCTGTTCATGCTGGGCTAGTATACGATGTTCCTAGCTCTTCTCTTTGTCTTTACAATGCCCATGTGTCCTGTGTGTAACCTCTTCAGTATTTCTGGTTGTAGGACTGTTTGCACTACTCTTTTGTTTCCTTTGAACACGAGATCATCAACAATTGTTAACTGGTTTTTGATTTTCCAATATTTGTTGTGGATCTTTTTCTGCTGAGTGGTCAATCGTTCTGTATACAGTCCCTTACTAGATCATCTCTTTCCGTTTCCCGGCAGATGTCGTTCAGAATATCACGTGACATGGGAATGCTTCTTAAGAACACAGAGTGTACAAAAGTCTCTAACTCCTCTGACTGGGTCTCCTCCTTGCCTGCTGGTAGGCATGCACGAGAGAGCGTGTCCGCGATGACTAGTTCTTTACCCGGTCGGTATTTGAAGTTGAAAGTATACCTCTGTAATCTGAGTAACAATCTCTGCAATCTAGGCGGTGCCTGTGATAGGGGTGTCTTCAAAATGAATTCAAGCGGTTTGTGGTCATTTTCCACGACAATATCCACTCCATATGTGTATTGGCTAAAACGTTCAAGTCCAAATGTCACTGCAAGTAACTTTTTTTCTATCTGAGCGTATCTGGTTTCTGCATCGGTGATAGCTCTTGAGGCGTTAGCAATCGGTTTGTTTTCTTGTGGAATCACAGCTCCTAGACCGAATTTCGAGGCGTCAACACTCACTACGACCGGTTTCCTGACATCAGAGAAGGTAAGTATAGGTGCTTCTGATACAATTTTCTTGATGTCCTTAAACGCATCTTCCTGAGGTCGTCCCCAGTGGAATGTGATGTCCTTCCTTAAGAGCGTTCTGATCGGCTGTGTGACTCTAGACATGTTTGGTATGAACTTTGCTAAGAAGTTGATTGTCCCCAGTAGTCACTCTACATCTTTCTTGTTCTCTGGTGGGGGCATCTTGGTGATTGCTTCTATCTTCTTGGCGTCAGGTCTCACACCTTCACTACTAATGATGTCTCCCATGTAGCTCCCTTCTGGAGTACGAATCATACATTTCTCCTTGTTGAGTCAAATTTATCTCTTTGCACCTCTCTAGCACTTTTTGAAGTCTCTGATCATGTTGTTCTTTGTTTTCTCCCCAGACTAAAATGTCATCTATGTCCACTTCTACTCCAGGTATCTGTCTGAAGTGTTGTGAAATCCTCCTCTGGAAAAAAACTCTTGTTCGCTCTTTATTCCAAAGGGCATCCTGCAGAAGCAGTATCTTCCAAACGGAGTGTTAAAAGTGATGAGTTTCTGACTTGCTGGATCTAATGGTATCTGCCAGTAGCCACTGTTAGCGTCAAACTTGCTGAAAATTTTCGCACCTGCTGGTCTGTAGGTCTCACGCTTGATGGCCTTGTTTAGGTTGCGTGGATCGAGACAAATCCTTAACTAGCCATTCGACTTCTCAGCACAAACTATAGAGTTCACCTATTTAGTGGGTTCATCCACCTTCTTTATGACTCCTTTAAGCTACATTCCTCGAGTGACGCTTTCAGTTCATCTCGGAGTGCTGCGGAAAATGTTGGAGGTGGGTGCACAACTGGTTCTACTGTGATATTTATCTGTATGTGATACGGTTCTTGTAGACACCTTAATCCGCGAAACACTGATGCAAATTCACTGAATATGTCCTCCTTACTGTTGTATTTTGACTGTCTCTGTGTCACGAGTGTCAGCGTGACTAAGCCTAGGTCTATACATGATCTGAGCCCTAGTATAGGTACTGATTCTGTTTCGGTCACATAAAACTCTAGCACATGGTTTCTGTGTCGGAAGTAGCATTTCCCTAGGATGGGTATCCTGTCTCCTGTGTAACCTGTTATTCTTGCTGAAGTCCGTGTGACATCGGTTTTCACAGGAAGCTGACTCAAAATACTTCTGGGAATAATGTTAACTTGTGATCCAGTATCTATTTTGAATTTCACTTTCACCTTGTGATCTTGCAACATATCATTTTTCAGTGTCCCGAATTTACAGTTTTTAGCAATTACACGCAAATCGGTCACATATTGATCTATTGTTTCAGTCTTGCCTTGTTGTCGCGTGTAGAATTTATGACGCCACACTGTGATATATATTTTCACGTGGTGCACAGTAATCTTTGAATTTTAAATAAAATAAAATAAAATAAATAAAACAAGGGTTAAATTTTGTCCTTGTCATCATGGGAAATAGTCATCGTGTTGAAATTTTTACGTCCATCATTTCCGATTTTATAGAGGAATGCACTGCATTTGTCCTTTCCATCCCGTTCATGCATGGCGATGTTCAAATACAGTTGCATTGTATGTTCCCATTTCCACCATTTTTCTGGTAGATTTCCATCCGATGATGAGAAATCGAGCTCCGGTGGTGGTTTTAAGTTTTCTATCTGACACCATGTAATGTTATGACGGACCGATGACAGACAATAACTGAGATTGCTGAGATACGGCAACAAGTTGAACAACACGTTTGTGTTAGTTCGACATTTAATTAAACTTGTACCTAAACTGGTATTACATGTATAAAACGAAAGTAGACAAAATTATATACGTACAACATTGATAGTTCCGAATTGATACTTTACATAATATTACATCACCACGACTAAGTTAAACTTGATACATGTATTTCAAGATATTGACCACGTATTTTATGTTTATGGCCCTTAATATGTGATGTTATATATTTATTTATTACTTAGAAATGTATGAATGTTTTGATAATACTTTAACGATCACCATATCCACCTTTTTTAAAAAAAAAACAGAGCTATTATCTGAGGACTCTTGAAAATTGGGCATACAGCGGAAATCACGGTAAATGGTCTTTCCCGCAAATATCTGAATGTTTGTTAACTTTTATTTTACGGTATTCTGGATGTATAATTTGCTGTTTATGAACTCGGATCCTAGTACGGAGCGTCGTTCCGGTTTCGCCGATGTAGTATTGTCCACATCCCCCGCACATTATACAATATATTAGGCTTTTGGTTCCGCACGTCATGCTGGAGTTTACTTTAAATTCCCGGTCTCCGATTTTGAAGATATTTCCTTCCTTTCAATATGAACAGGTTCCACCTCGTTTATCTGGACATTTTCTAACTGTATGCAAATTGATATTGCGAAAGTTAGATTTGCAAAGTATGCGTTTCAGATTTTAGGTTGTCTTTAAATTTCGATTACGCGGAAATTTTCGAGAACTTTAGACATCCTTTCTTCTGTTTAAAGTACTTCGTATAGGTGTTTAACAAACGGTGTAATGTTCTTATTTTTCGGATTGTAGGTGGTAACAATGCAATGATTTCTTGTGTTGTTACTCCGTCCCCTGATGTAACAACACAAGAAATCATTCCATTTGTTTTTTTTTCATCATTTTAATATATATTACCGGACACTGTGACTTTTTATTATATATATATATATATATATATATATATATATATATATATATATATATATATATATATATATATATATATATATATATAAGCACTTACAATAACCAACGACACGAACAATAAAGTAAAATATTGTCAAATTTTCGGGACAACCCGTCCCTTCTTCGGGACAACAAAATAAAAACAACATAAGAAAGAAGAAAAACATCTTCAAAACTAGCACTAAACTACAAACTAAATAATAGCGAGCGAAGCTCGCCGGCGCGCAGCGCCGGCGCGAAGCGAGCTCTACCGGCAAGGCGTTTGTGAATAGAAAATTCGGACTAGTTGCACACTCATTCAACGGATTTTTTTGACCTCAGTAAATCGGACCCGTAATGCCTTGTTTTAATCGTCCCAGTAATTCCCTGTATATATGGTTTCCCATTTCACATTCTCACGAGAACAAGATAAAAGACTATGTACATCATGCATTGTAAAAAAAATAATTCCATTATATAAGACTAACAGAGTTGTCGTTCCTTCGAGTGACGTCACAATGGATTTCTTGCACATTGATTCCACAAAATTTTTCGGCGTCAGTAAATTTCGACCCACAATGCAATTTATCAATGTCGGACGATCTCACTAGACTTGATTCCTTCTCGCGAGAATCAAAGTAAAACTTTTGAGAAACAGGTACATTGTGTAATTTCAAGAATATCATGCTTTTTAAGTAAACAAAACAGTATATTTCACTTAGGTTTTTTTTCAGGGTTTTTTTCAAAGAGACAGACGACACTTGACCGAAGTGAACTTTGACGTCACAATCAGGGGAAATTACTCTAAGTAGTTATTGTAAATCAGCTGAAATATAAATACTAAAGTCTTCTCAAAATCTTGCAAGCTAACGAATGTGGACATCTTTTTTTTAAAATAGGAAACAGTTGTAACTTGCTCTCTTGGATGAATGCTCACATTTATTTTATTCACTATATTTTTAAAAGGAGGCGCGGCAGCATCATTCAAAAAATATTTACAAGCAAAATGAAAAAGAAATTCTCAAAATCAGGGAAATTCTAATCCGGGTGAGGAATGGCGAGTGCGTAGTATGCATTTAGCCTTTTAACTGCTCAATGGTATCTTTATTTTCACTTTTATTACATCCTCCCGGGGGGGGGGGGGGGGTCCAAAACCGTTTTTCTTATATGATCAGCACATTTTTATACGTAAATTATATATTTTTTTAAACGGGGGGGGGGGGGGGGCGGGGGAAGGGGGGGACTCTATGATAAGTCAATTTTTTATATGAAAAGTTTAAGAAAAATGTCTGCTGCAAGAAAAGAGGCAATAAACATTATGTTAAAATCTTTATTATTCAACAACATTGTATCTGAGATAAATACTATTTAAATAAATAAACAATCTTATAAATTATGAATAATGAAAATTTACTAGAAAAAATAGGCATGTTTATATTTTATTTTGCATTCAAATTCATTTACGTTACGTTGATACTTTTATTTTTATTGATTTATCATAATTCATTATTTGGTCACATGCTGCGCTCGCCCCAACGGTCGCACCGTAAAACATATTATATAAAAACTAGATAATGTATAAACACCGGATCAAAACGTGGCAGCTACATCGTTGTATCTAAGATTTCGAGCCCGAGAAAATAAAATAAATCTCGGGCTCGAAATCTTAAATACAAAGATGTAGCTGCCACGTTTTAATCAAAAATCGAATCGCTTACCTGTTTGTTTACATTATTGTGTCCCTCCCGCGTACGATTTGATTTTACCGTAGCATGGTAAGTAAGTTATCCCGCTCGAAGAATCTTCGGTTTTAAGATTTAATTATTCATTTTGAGTACTACATTAATTGATAAAACCATTTCATTCTTAAATTTCGTTTCATTTAACTTGCATTCCTATATTTTGAAGGTATGGGATATGATAAGATAGGATAGAGCTTATTTGCAGGATAGGATGCAGGATACATGATATAGGATAGGATAGGATAGCTTTGTCAACTTTCACGATAGCAGCACTGTATCAACAAGTACTCTAGTACTCGACGATTGCTGGTTCATAATATTTATCGACTTCAACTTATTGGTTGGTTACATGAACTTGTTATAAAGTGAATAAAATGTATAATAAGTCTTTATACAACTTGATACAGCAATTTTTGGGCTACCCCAAAAATGACAGCTTTCTTTTCTCGTTTGGTACATATGCTAATATTTCGATATCTAAGATAGATTTTGTTAATTATTGGATTAGATGTTTATATGATATATATATATATATATATATATATATATATATATATATATATATATATATATATATATATATATATATATATATATATATATATATATATATATAATTCTCAAGTTAAGGCATTGGTTAGGACAAGACACCCATGAACTGTATTATTTAGTTGATATGTAGCTCAATGATGTGTAATCGTCTCAAAACAATGTGGAATAGCCAGGTCATTTGCAGAAAGGATATTAAGATTTAATAATTTTAAATTCAATTTAGATGGAATGCATTTATTACATATAATAAAAAATTTTAAAATGTGGGTGTTTTAAAGACATGGTGTATGTGACAGTAGAATTATTTAATTTATAAAGCACGGACAGTTTCAAATAAATCAAGGAGTACTCGACCATCACTCGACTAACGCCCCCGATGAATCGTCTAGTTTCCCCAAGCAAAGACATATTTACGAAATGAACAAAGCGGTTTCACGGCTTAACAGCCTCAAATATTATGATAGATTCCAACTTTAATTGTTTTTGTTCGGGTACACTTAAATTAAAATCGGGATCGGTCGAATTTAAGATTTTCCAGTTTCTTTTGTATTTCACAACATTTATGTAGTTTCATTTTCTTGTTGAAATATGATTGTATAGCAATTGTGTAATGCGAATGACAATTGATTCACAAGTTTTAAAAAGTCTACAATTCTTAGTTAATATATATAACTATTTTTATAAAATTATTTTAAAGTTTATTTGGCCATCATATTGGGAAATAGGAAAAATGTTAAAAATGTTTTATTTTAGAAAAAAAATGCTATGCTTATTTTTTTTTTTTTTTTTTTTTTTTTTTTTTTTTTACTAAGACTAAGTAGGCATCCTTATATCTTCATATTCTCATATAAAGGTCACAGTAACCTTCTTTCACTTCTTATGATTATCTTTAGTTCATTTTATAAGTAGTTATATTTCATAAGTTTAGGCCTAGAATAATAGGATAGTCGGTTCATGCACCTTAGATCTTAGGATATGATGCCTAAAAAGTAGACTTTTCATGTTTTGTACAACGTATTGTAAAATCTTGGAATATATTTACTGTATTTAAAGTTTTGCAATACATCAAAAGAGTTCTTAATTAAACATTTCGAAATATATATATTTCGAAATGTTTAATCAAGAACTCTTTTTAAGTATTGCAAAACTATAAATAAATATATTCCAAGTTTATCAATAAAAAAAATGGGAATGTCAGTACTTTTTTTACTTTAGTTAGTAGTAAATAGAATAATACAAGAACAATTATTATGTGAGCGGTGTGGCCCATGGGTCTTTTGTTAAGTGATCTTCTCATGTTTTAGCGTTTGTATATTTTTGCATATTGTACTTTTCCTATTGAGTCTGATATATTTTTTGCTTTTAGATTCTGGGAAATTTTCAAATCAAGGAAACTGTCTTCGTTTCTTTGCACTCCAAGCCGTCAGTGCTGATGCCATGAAAAAAGTTTGTAACAGCAAATTTGATAAGTTTGAAGAAATTATTAAAAAATTAATAGACGACTGCAAATTAAATAAGAGAATCCCAAAGAAGAAAGCATTGCTTTTACGTAAGTGTTAATGATATTTTTTTTTTAATCCATCACATTAGCCTATTGTTATGAATGATGGTTTTTATTTTGATTGTTTTGAAAATTGAAAAATATTGATTAAAATAAATTGTAAGACATATCTGTATTTGTAGTGGCACTTTTTAAACTTTATTTTTTTCATTAAGGTCTAAAAGGAAAGGAAATCAAATCTATAGAAGACGTAGACATATCGCTGTTGGTTGCAATACTCAAAGAAACAAAAATTTTTGAAAATCCAAAAAATGGTTGGGGAAATCCCCCAGAGGAAAGTTACATCGATGTACCGGATGACATGAACAGAATTTATTACTACAGAAATCATATTTGTCACTCAGATGCTTCAAACATGAAAACGAATACATTCAACGAGTCTGTCTTGGACCTGCTAGGGGTAACGTATTTTTACAGAATGTTGCATGACTTATTTAAACCATTTTAAATATATAAGGGACTAGAAATTCTAATGACGTGACAAGTGTTTGGCAGTGCAAATTCACGTGTGTTCTGCATGTTTTGGTAACGCATTCGGAGATATAAGAAAAAAGACAGATTCATAAGAGATGCTTGGAGTCGAAAAGTTTCAGAAGATAGAGCTTCAAAAAATGGCTTCTTCTTTAATATTTCTTCAAATTAAAGTCTTTCAGTTCTTACGAAAATTTTATACGTGTTGTTTTCTACTTGTTTCTAATATGAACTTTGAACACTATCTTCGCTAGCTGATAGTTTTCTGTCCCAATAAACCTTTGGCAGATTTCATAGTGAAAATTGGTGATGCGGTGGCGCTTTCTAGCGAATAACTATAGTTGCACCCCTTGCAACTTCATATTCTAATCCAATACAATAACGGGGTTTATACACTCTACGGCATAAATAAGATTGAAAACATAACAGCTTACAATATTTTGACACAATGTGTGATATAGAAATCGTATATATATATATAATATAATACTACTATGATAGTTTATATACGAGGTTTTTGTTTGTTTTTAGGGTCTTCCGTTTCCAACGGAAGACCCTCTTGTTATTCTATTGTTTCTTTTTATTAGGGTCTTCCGTTTCCAACGGAAGACCCTCTTGTTATTCTATTGTTTCTTTTTATTATTATTTTTTTTCTTTTTCTTTATTTTTCTGACTTTTTCAAAGCTTAATATCTCAAAAAGTTTTCAACGTATTTACATGAAACTTTCAGGGATGATGTAGCATTATTGTGCCCCAAAGATGTTAAATTTACAACTACAACGTCACGTTCCTTTTTACGTTACGTCAATTTGTAAATTTTAAAAAAGTGATTTTGTCCAGGGCGTTTTTCAAAAACGCTTTAAGATACAGACTTGGAATTTTCTGTGTTGAAGCATTGATCGTTTTTATTTGGACTTAAGGCTGGATTTTAGTTTCCGTCACTTCCGGTCCAAACCGGAAGTGTTTTAAAATTTTCGATTTTTCGAATTTTTCGTTTCAATTTCAAATGTTTACGAAGTTTGTAGAGTTGGTCATGCTGAATACGAAACTGAAATCCGTTTGAAAATCGGACGATGCATTACAGAGATATCGGAGTTTAAAAATTGAGTTTTCCGGAAACTTTGATTCCGCGTCCTTGGTTTAAGAAATAGCGTAATGTTCAAAGTAAAGTTAACTCGTACCAAAAATAATTGGTAAGTCGTACTTGAACACATTCGGATTTTTTTTGTTAAGTCGTTCTTAAAATCGAAAAGGTTTTTGTTAAGTCGTACCTAAAATCATTCGTATTTTGTTAAGTCGTACCAGGAATATTCGATTTTTTCATCTTTTTATTTTAGTTACTCTTGTTAATGGTTTAAGAGCTCTGCTGCTTACAGGAACTTCCAACTTTTCTTCCGACATTAACGGAAGACCCACTCGTTGCTTTGCAACGAGCTTTGCTCTAGTTATTATTATTTTTCTTTTTCTTTATTTTTCTGACTTTTTCAAAGCTTAATATCTCAAAAAGTTTTCAACAGAATTACATGAAACTTTCAGGGATTATGTAGCATTATTGTGCCTCAAAGATGTTAAATTTTTAACTACAACATCACTTCCGTTTTTACGTTACGTCAATTTTTTAATTTTAAAGAAGTGATTTTGTCCAGGGCGTTTTTAAAAAACGCTTCAAGATAGAGACTTGGAATTTTTTGTGTTGAAGCATTGATCGTTTTTATTTGGACATAAGGCTGGAATTTATTTTCCGTCACTTCCGGTTTAAACTGGAAGTGTTTTAAAATTTTCGAATTTTCGAATTTTTCGTTTTGATTTCAAATGTTTATGAGGTTTGTAGAATTGGTCATGCTGAATACGAAACTGAAATCTGCTTGAAAATCGGACGATGCATTACAGAGATATCGGGGTTTAAAAATTGATTTTTCCGGAAATTTTGACTCCGCGTCCTTGGTTTAAAAAATAGCGTAATGTTTAAAGTAAAATTAACTCGTACCAAAAATAATTGCTAAGTCGTACCTGAACACATTCGGATTTTTTTGTTCAGTCGTTCTTAAAATCGGAAAGGTTTTTGTTAAGTCGTACTTAAAATCATTCGGATTTTGTTAAGTCGTACCAGGAATGTTCGATTTTTATCATCTTTTTTTTTTAAGTTACTTTTGTTATTGGTTTAAGAGCTCTGCTTCTTACAGGAACTTCCAGCTTTACTTCCAACATTAACGGAAGACCCACTCGTTGCTTTGCAACGAGCTTTGCTCTAGTTTTATTATTATTATTCTTCTTGTTTTTCCTTCTGACTTCTTTTTTGCTTAATATCTCAAAAACTATTCAACCAATTTGCAAGAAATTTTCAGGGATTATTTTAATTTCTTGTCCCTTGAAGCCTTCAAACTTTTAGTCATTAAGTCACTTCCGGTTTCTAGTTACATCATTTTAAAAATTTTCAAAAAGTGATTTTGTCCAGCACTTTTCTCGTAAACGGTTGTTTATAAAGACTTGAAATTTTCTGTGATTGTAAATCTGCGGGTTGACTTATGGCAAATGTACAGAAAAAATTATTTTGTCACTTCCGGTCGAAACCGGAAGTGAAACAAATTTTTCGAAAAAATGAATTTACTGATCAAATCAAAAACGAATATGTGTTTTGTAGAGCTTTTTAAGCTGAATCTAACAGTGAAAGCCGTTTTAAAATCGGACGATGCATAACAGAGATATCGGGGTTTAAAAATTGATTTTTCCGGAAATTTTGATTCTGCTTCCTTGGTTTAAAAAATAGCGAAATATTCAAAGTAAAATTAACTCGTACCAAAAATAATTGTTAAGTCGTACTTGAACACATTCGGATTTTTTTTGTTAAGTCGTTCTTGAAATCGGAAATGTTTTTGTTAAGTCGTACTTAAAATCATTCGTATTTTGTTAAGTCGTACCAGGAATAATTCGATTTTTTCATCTTTTTATTTTCGTTACTCTTGTTGTTGGTTTAAGAGCTCTGCTTCTGACAGGAACTTCCAGCTTTACTTCTGACATTAACGGAAGACCCACTCGTTTGCTCTAGTTTTTTTTGTTTTTTTTTGCATAGACTGTGTCATTTGATTGACTTGCGATTTACGTATAATATGATACAAATTCTAAAAGATACACGGTTTGTTGAACATCTTAAAGAAATACCCACAAAAGCGATTCATATATAAATATATATACAAGGACACGAACAATAAAGTAAAATATTGTAAAATTTTCGGGACAACCCGTCCCTTCTTCAGGACAACAAAATAAACTACATATGAAAGGTGAAAAACATCTACAAAACTAGCACTTAACTAAATAATATATAAAACACCGGATTTGAACGTGGCAACTACATCTTTGTATTAAAAATCATAAGTCCGAGATATAAAAATCCAGTCCGACGGAATGGACGGTCTGTGTAGGAGTGCTGAAAGAAATTGTGAACGAATTAATTTGCTGATTGGGGGTTGCTGTTAATCAAGTTGTACTTAGTCTAGTAAGATAACCGGTAATGAAGGTTTGTAGGGGAGAATGGCTCTGTAAATGACCACATAAATATTTACAATAGACAAAATGTAAAAAGTAATAGGAGTTAAATAAAGAAAATATAGGGATAAAAAAAAACGATTAAAAATCACAAAATGAAAAGAAAACAAAAAGAACCCGTACGGATTAAACCGATTAAGGAATGAGCTAATACGTTGAATAATTTACGTGAATGATAGTTTGTACATGGAACCAAAATGATAATGATGGTGATATTGCTAGAATTTTTTTTAGGATGCTTTAGTTGATGTTCATTTTGGTGAAGTCACTTAATTTATCCATGCCGTCAGGGCGGAATGACTTCAGCCTATGCATCCAAATTTGTTCATTGTTTTTTCTCTCCACGTCTGTCCAGTTTGGGTTGTGATCAATAACCAAAACCATCAGGTCTTCCCATGTGTGACTAAGTTAAAATGTTCCCTGACGGGTTCTTTATTTTTTAAGTTTTGATAGTGGAACGACGGTTATTGAGGCTCTTGCCGATTCCTGTTTCTCCTACGTATTGTTTCTGACAAAATTTACAATTGATGAGGTATATACAATCGTCAGTACGACAAGAAGTATTTGCGAAAAGTTTGTAAGTACGGCCAGTAATGGGGCTAGAAAAGTCGTCTGCATCATAGCTGTGTTTGGACAACAGACATCTGGTATTAGAACAAGTTTTAAAGCCACCATTAGGTAGAGAGTTCTTTAGTTTGGTTCCTACTACCATGTCCTTAAGGTTTCTAGGGCACTTGAAAGCTGCCATGGGGGGGGGGGGGTTGAAAACCTCAACCATTTTATCATCTCTGTAAAGGATTGTCAAGTTCTTTCTATATATAAATATCATGGCTAATGACACGAACAGTAGATATTGTCAAATTTTCGGGACAACCCGTTCCTTTTGCAGAACAAAAATAAAATAAACTAGAGCAAAGCTCGTGGCAAAGCCACGAGTAGGTCTTCCGTTGTTGTTGCGGGTTAAAAATATATGTAATATGGTGTCAAACGATTATAATGACTAAACTTTCAGTTCTGCTTTTGCTATAAAAACGTGTTGTGATTGAAGGCCTGTATATAAAATGTGTTTTGAACAAGACAGGAAGAAAATGTTTTAGGAAAACTATTTGTCGAACACAGTCTGTGTAATCGTTTCAAAAATTCTATAAAATGTGAGATGTTTAATGGCGAGTTAAATTTTAAAAGGGTAGCAAGCATTGTTATAAACAGTATGTACTCATGATTCATGTCAGGAATTGCAGTTTTTTTTAAAAACCTAACCCGCCTACAAAACACGTAACCTTTTCTCTAAGATAACTTGTTTATTTAAATCTTTCTAAATTTTTGAAGACTATTTGCAAGTTTAAAATTTTTACGTGCTGACAAAATTTAGTAATTAGTCAAAATTGATGGCATCTTTGAGATTTTCTTCAGGGAAATGTGTGTCGTCTGATATTATTTAATGATACGAGTAGATTTGGATATTCAAAATAATATATAATCAGCTAATAAAAAAGATGAGCGGGAGAATTTATGCAAAGGCGAGCATCTAACTTTTACACCAGATGGTGCTGTTTCATAGAGACACCGCTATGTAATGTGAATTTAATAACCTTATATACAGAAATGAATTTTACTTCTCTCGACGATGTAATAATATGCAAAATCCTTATTTTTATGTCAGTGGGTTGACTAATTAAATTAAAAAAAACAACTTCAATTGTGCTTGCGTAAATTGGAATTCTGGGAAGGAATTAGACAGTCCGTGTTAGAGAAATTCGAAGAAGTTATGAAACTGGTCAGTTTCTAGATCAAACTGTGCATTGATGTATTAAAAGACTATCATTGGTATCGTCTGTAGCCATGGTCCGGAATCCGTATGTGCAGTCATACATTGTATGTACATCGATACACCTATACCTCCTCACCTACAGCCATACAAATGAGGGTGCAACCTTCATATACACAAGCATATTAGTATTATAATTCTGGAAACTATTTATCTTGTATTTAATATATTGGATATTCATTGTTCACATAAAAGCCACCTATATTCCACTGGCTGTAGCTAACCTTGTAAGTAAATTAAGTTGCATTACAACCTCATAATACACAACTTCAATTAAAAGTTGTTTTTTTAAATCAATTTCCATACGATTAGCAATAAATAAAATTCCCAATAACGCACATCTATCTCACTTAAGTGTAACTTTGAGAAGCGCATATATTTTTGGGAGGCAGATATATCGCTATATTATAGCCTGCAAGTCAAGTGAATTATCATGGTCTTTCAAAGAAATAAGAAATCCGTCGACAGTTGTAGTACTTTGATGATTTCTATGGCGAACGACTGCATTGCATAATGTAGTCGTATTTCCCAAGAAAAAAATTGTCTTTGTCTTCAAACTTTTAATTATAATATATCATGAATTATTATGTTCATAACTATAAAAGTTTAGCGTGATCAACAGGTTAATTTATTAGCCACATTCTTAGGTTACGATTTCACATCTTTAATGTGAAGATGATTGACTTAGAATAATAGTCTTATTGTTTATAAAAGCACCCTTCCAGTTGTTACTCAATTACATATGTTCTGAGTTGTGTGCGCTGAAGCGACACAAGATCTTCGGTCGCACGTGGCGATTGAATTAACACAGACTGACCGAATAAACACACGGGTGGGAAAATTAAACACGTTGAGGAGAAAATGTTACACATGTGAAGAAGTCACCAAAAATGATTTTCGACAGATCTGGATATCTTTTCGCCAATTTAAAAAAATCCAGCGCGAGCACTTGTCAGAGGGGCGGGAGGAGGGGGGACACAGCACTGAGTTCGCTTCCACACTGAAACGAACAACCATGTAGAAAAACTACAGAGTGATTAATATGTGACTGATATAATCTATTAATCTTAAGTTGTTTAAAACTCATGTGAATATTCTTTTAAATAATCATCAAATGCCTCAATTCAGGACAATTCAGGACATTCTTTTATCGTGCTAGCACCTACCGCAAACATGTACATGTAACATGGAACTTTGATTATAATTTGATTTGATTTTTAAACTACCTTGTACGCTATCGTATAATTAAATCAATGCTTAATCAACTGTACAAGTAAAATAGATTTATTTATTTTCGTCTTAAATCTATATAATAGTTGAAAACATAATAAAATATACTTCTGTCCGTGCAAAATATGAAACATGAACGCGTGATAAGGTACATATAGAAGAACACGAGCCGACCGCAGATCACTTGTCCACTCGCGCTGGATCTCCTCGGCCATGTGCGAGGGATAATCATCATTTAATATTTTTTTTTTTTGGGGGGGGGGGGTTTAATTTCTTTAGATATACAAACCAACCATTAATCTATGTCTGACTATGTTTCCGATTTGGAGTAATATCTTTCATTAATATTCAGTTACACTCAAATGTTTAATTAAATAAATACAAGATGGACAAACTTTTATAATCTAAAATTAAAACAGTTCTTGTATTTACGGCTATATAAACTCAAACACGTTTATCTTCATCTAAGTGTGCGTCGCGGTGTGTGAATCCTGTGTATTAGATAACCGCTTACCGCTAGTAGTGCAGCCGTGGCTGATCGGCCGTGGACGAAGGATAGATTACGTAAAGGTACAACGCACAGACACGCACATCTCAGAACCCAGGAAGATTTGAAAAGTTTGCCGTATAATGACCATGTTCTATCAAATAGACGTTCTTTATTTTAAACTTAAAACCCACAATTGATCTTTGTCTGATATTGCTTTAGATTGAGAATGACATTGCTTTTATTAATTAACTGAACGATTTCTTCATTGACACCCAATCGTTTAGTCCATAAACTTTTATGTGTAATCAAAACTACAACAATTTTTGAGTTCGCGACTAAATAAACTCATTTGTGAGAGACGCAACTCTCGTGTATTAGATAACCGCTGACCGCTAGGTAACCCAGCCGCGGCCATGATGACCGATTTTCTCGGCCGCGGGCGAGGGAGAGTTTCGTTTACTTGGCCAAATGCCGCGAGTACTGGTCAACACGTATTACTTTTTACCCGAATATTATGCACTACCCGAACACAAAAACAGTTTTATGAGATCAATAAAGTCACAAACAACATTTCTTGCAGCGACGCCCATATCGAAAAATTTACCGTTTTAGAGTTATGAAGCAAAGACTTTTAAGGGATCTAGACCCCTCATTTTAGGAACTAGCCCCTTTGTTATGGTATCAAATGAAAGCTCTTGATATTCTGCACAACTTTTATTCTATATGTGTCTAGAAAAAATTTACAACTAAAAAGTTAATGAGCAAAGATATAAGCAAAATTTAACATTTTTTGAAACATAAATTTCGATGTAATTTTTTAAGCAGTATACGTGTGTTAATCAAACATGTAAAACTAGGAGGACAACGTTCAAGATGTCTACATTAAAGATTTGTAAATTAAAACTACTTGCTACGGATCTACTCGGAGCCTTTGCAGGTACACGAGACCCACTAAAAAAATATTCAAAGGGGAATAACTCAAAACCGGAAGTAGCGATTTCACCATATTTTTTGCTATAGTAAGCTATTGTCATTTACAATAAACCCTGAAAATTTGAATAAAATCTAATGACAAACAAGCGAGATATTACAGTTTAAAGAAACGTCTAGAAGAAAAAGAAGAAGAAAAATAATAATGAAGAATTTCCAACAGAATCAGTACAAGGTCTTCCGTTGGAAACGGAAGACCTTAACTAGACTCTTTTTGCTTTAGCAACAAAAAGGTCTTCCGTTCCTAACATATAAATCTGTACAAAAGATCCATTTCTCTTGTAAACAGAAAACGGATATAATTTATACTGTAAAGGAATTCCCAAGAAATAAACAAAACAAAAAGACAAATCGTCATTTTTTGAGTACTTTCTGTGACGACCGGAAGTTACGCCGGATCATACAAAACATAGTAAACATATCTTCATACATTGCCTTGTCTTTCCTCAAAGTTTGGATGTTCAAGTTTTTGTTAGTTATAATATCTCGTTGAGAAAAGGTTTTTGTCTCGGGACCGGAAACGAACGAACGGAAGTGATTAAAAAATTGAAAATACGTATTTTAGTACATTTACCTATGATACGTTATTGTTCATCACATTGAGTAAAATGCTAAAAAAATTCTTATGTTAAAACAAAACAAAAAACCTTTTATTGCTTAAACACTTCGAGTGAAAACCGGAAGTGACGTACGGCCAAATGGAACCTGTTCAACACATGTTCATTCCAATGTCCATTATCCATACAAGTTTTGTGTCTTGATCTCTCACTGTTTCTGAGATCTTGGGGGTAGTTTGTTTTAAAAGAAGGCTACCTGAGATATTTGAGATGTCCCACCGGAAGTAGAACTTTTTTGGTTTTTTAAACATGTGTGGATGACCTCCTGTATTTTTGTAACTAAAACGTTACTTCCATGCTAAATAAACAACATATTTTTCTAAAAATCAGAATTTGGTGTACTTCCTGTGACGACCGGAAGTTACGCCGGATAAAACAAGATAGTGTTAACACGTGTCCATACACAGGTCTATAATCCTACAAAGTTTGGTTGTTGAAGTCGTTACCGTTTTTGAGATCTCTTCGATATAAGGTTTTTTGTCTCAGGAAACGGACAAACGGAAGTGCTTAATGAAATTTAAATTTTTTATATCTTGTTTACTTTCCTATTTTACATTGTTATTCATCAAAGTAGCTAAAACTATCAAAATAAAAACAGTTTAACGGATAAACAGTTTGATTTGTTTGAACTCTTCCGCTGTGGACCGGAAGTGACGGACGACAAAATGAAACTGTTTAAACACATCTTCAATCAAATGTCTATGATTAGTGAAAGTTTTGTGTCTTGATCACGTATAGTACCCGAGAACTTGCGGGTACAAAATATGTTTTATAAAAGCTTCCTGAGATAGTCGAGATATCTCACCGGAAGTAGAACTTTTTGTTTATTTCACATTGCATAGATGATATATGTTAGGATCTATACTAATATTTTTATTCTATGGAAAATAAATTAAATACGTAAAAACAAAAAATTTTGAAGAGCTTCCGGTGACGACCGGAAGTTACGACGAACAAAACAAAAGTGTTTAAACACATCTACAACTATAGGTCTATCATCCCTCAAAGTTTGGATGTTCAAATCTTTATCATTTCTGAGATCTCGATGTGACAAGCTTTTTGTCGCGGGACAGGAAACGGACGACAGGAAGTCGATTTTGAAAAAATGAAAAAAACGCCTCGAGATACGATCATTTTCTATCACTCCTGAAAACTTAAAGTAAATCGATCCAGCCATCTCTGAGATATCTTGTGGACAAAAAATGGGAAAAAAATAATAATAAAAAACATTACAATCTCTATAAGGTCTTCCGTTGGAAACGGAAGACCTTAACTAGACTCTTTTTGCTATTGCAACAAGAAGGTCTTCCGTTCCTCATGTATTAATCTGCACATAAAAACCCATTTCACTTGTGAAAAGAAAAGGGATATAATATTTACTGTAAAGGAATTCCCACGAAATTATTTCTAAGTTAAACAAAACAAAAAGTCAGTTATAATATCTCGTTGAGAAAAGTTTTTCGCTTAGGACCAGAAAAGAACAAACGGGAGTGATTTAAGAAATTGAAAGTAGACATTTTTGTACATTTACCTATGGTACGTTACTGTTCATAAAATTGAGTAAAGTGTTTTAAAAAGAACTAAAGTTAAAAAAAATCTTTTATTGCTTGAACGCTCGTCATGATCTCTCACAGTTTTTGAGATCTTGTGGGTACTTTGTTTTTTAAAAAAGAAGGCTACCTATGATATTTGAGATGTCTCACTGGAAGTAGAACTTTTTTTATAGTTTTTTTTACCATGTGTAGATGACCTTTTGTATTTCGATAGCTAAAATGTTACTTCAATGCTAAATAACCAAAATATTTCTAAACAATCACAATTGGGTGACTGTACTTCCTGTGACGACCAGAAGTTACGCCGATAAAAAACAAAATAGTGTTAACACATGTTCATTCATAGGTCTATCATCCCACAAAGTTTGGTTGTTCAAGTCATCACCGTTTGTGAGATCTCGTCAAAATAAGATTTTTTGTCTCGGGACAGGAAATGGACAAACGGAAGTGCTCAATGTAAATTGTATTAAATATTTTTTGAATACTTGCCTTTTGTACATTATTTATCATTTATCAAAATAAAATATCAAAGGAAAACAGTTAAACTGATAAACAACTCAATTTGTTTGAACTCTTCCGGTGTGGACCGGAAGGTACGAAAGACAAAATGAAACCGGTTAAACACATCTTCAATCAAATGTCTATCATCCATGAAAGTTTCTTGTCTTAATTACTAATATTTTTTGAGATCTCGCGGGTACAAAATGTTTTTTTAAAATGCTACCTAAGATGATTGAGATATCTCATCGGACGTAGAATTTTGTTGTTGATTTAACATAGCATAGATAATCTATGTAAAGATTAATGCTAATATATTGATTTATAGAAAATGAATTCAATGCGTAAAATAACCATATTTTGAAGTGTTCCGGTGACAACCGGAAGTTACGACGAACAACACAAAATAGTGTAAACACATCTACATACATAGATTTATCACCCCACAAAGTTTGATTGTTCACATCGTCACCGTTTTTGAGATTTCTAGGAATCAAGCATCTTCGCTAGCCAAGGGTTTTCGGCCCACTTTGCTCCCCATAAACCCTTGGCGGATTTCATTACGAAAACTCGGTGACAAGCTCCGTTTTATGATTGGCTGCAGCTGCGAGTAGCTGATCCAATCACAATGCGTGTAAATGTAAACACATGTGTGATCTTTGGTAAAACATTCGGTGCTTTTAACAAGTTGATGCTCAATTCTCGAGTACAGTGCCTCCCCAACGATGGTCTAACCAGTTCGCTTTAAAAAACTATATATTTTACTGGGATTATACAAAGTTCTACAAACTTTTCAAGGCTCGCGTGATAGCATGGGAAGTAAACAGGGCAAATGTAGAAGTTGCCTATCCCGTTAGTATATACGTTCCTGCTTATGGTTATTGTTTTTGAAGGTTCAATAAGCTCTGTTTTATTTAATTTCTTTCGTTCGCAATATTCATGACAACGATACCTGGTTTTATGGAATGAAAGCTCTCATATAAATCGGCGACTTTTTCACTCCCGGTACAGGTCCTTACAAAACACTATGAATAAAACATTCTATGCTTTCCCTAGGTTATAACGTAATTCGTATTTAATAGCATCGTTAATTATGTTCCAATATTCGGTAGTCAACATGTTTTCAAGTTGTATTAACGCCGTAGTGTGTATATAACCCGTTGTTTAATTCGATTAAAATCTAAATATGCAAGGGACGCAACTCCAGTTGCTCGCTAGATAGCGCCACCACATCACCGAGTTTTCGTAATGAAATCCGCCAAGGGTTTATGGGGAGCAAAGTGGACCGAAAACCCTTGGCTAGCGAAGATGGGAATCAAGGTTTTTTGTCTCGGGACAGGAAACGGACAAACGGAAGTGCTCAATGTAAATTTTATTAAATATTTTTGGTATACTTGCCCATCGTATTTTATTTTTTATCGAGCACACTACAAATATCAAAGTAAAAAGTTAAATTGATAAACAGCTCGATTTGTTTGAACTCTTCCTGTGTGGACCGGAAGTGACGGAAGACAAAACACGAAACCGGTTAAACACATCCTCAATCAAATGTCTATCATCCATGAAAGTTTTGTGTTTTGATCACTTATAGTTTCTGAGTTTTCGTTTGTACAAAATGTGTTTAAAAAAAGCTACCTGAGATATTTGAGATATCTCACCGGAAGTAGAATTTTGTTGTTGATATAACATCGCATAGATAACCTATGCATATATTAATACTTATATATTTATTTTATGGAAAAGGAATTTTATGCAAAGAAGTAGTTATTTTTGAAGTGCTTTCGGTGATGACCGGATGTTACGACGAACAAAACAAAATAATATAAACACATTTACAGCTATAGGTCTATCACCCCTCAAAGTTTGGATGTTCAAGTCCTTACCGTTTCTGAGATCTCCTTGATACAAGCTTTTTCAACGTGGGACAGGAAACGGACGACCGGAAATGATTTTTGACATAATGAAAAACAAGCCTCGAGATATTGTCATTGTTTTTTATTCCAGAAAATTTCACAAAAATCTATCCGCCCTTCTCTGAGAAATCTTGTGGACAAAAAAAATAATAACTAGACTCTTGTTGCTATAGCAACAAAAAGGTCTTCCGTTCCTCATGTATTAATCTGTACAAAAATCCACTTATCTTGTAAACAGAAAATGGATGTTATATATACTATCAAGGAATTCCCAAGAAATAAACAAAACAAAAAAAAGAAAATGTCAATTTTTGAGTACTTTCTGTGACGACCGGAAGTTACGCCGAATCATACAGAACATAGTAAACATATCTTCATAAATTGTCTTGTCTCTCCTCAAAGTTTGGATGCTCAAGTTTTTGTTAGTTATATTATCTCGTTGAGTAACGGTTTTTAGTCTCGGGACCGAAAACAAACAAACGGAAGTGATTTAAGAAATTGGAAGTACATATTCCAGTACATTTAACTACGATTCGTTACTGTTCATCACATCAAGTGAAACGTTAAAAAACTAAAGTTAAAAAAAAAAATCTCTTGCTTGAACGATTCGAAGGAGAACCGGAAGTGACGTACGAACAAATAAACCCGTTAAACACATGTTCATTCAAATGTCCATTATCCATACAAGTTTTGTGTCTTGATCTCTCACAGTTTTCGAGATCTTGTGAGTTGTTTGTTTTTAAAAAAGAAGGCTACCTGAGATATTTGAGATGTTTCACCGGAATTAGATTTTTTTTTTTTACCATGTGTAGATGGCCTTTTGTATTTTTATAGCTAAAATGTTACTTTCATGCTAAAAACCAATATATTTTTAAAAAATCAAAATTGGGTGTTCTTTCTGTGACGACCGGAAGTTACGCTGGAAAAACAAAATAGTGTTAACACATGTACATACATAGGTCTATCACCCTACAAAGTTTAGTTGTTCAAGTTGTTACCGTTTTTGAGATCTCGTCGAAATAAGGTTTTTTGTCTCGGGACAGGAAACGGAAAAACGAAAGTGCTTAATGGAAATTAATTTTTTTCTTTCTTGTTTACTTGCCTATCTTACATTGTTATTTATCAAGGTACATGTAGCTAAAACTATCAAATAAAAACAGTTTAACAGAAAAACAGCTTGATTTGTTTGAACTCTTCTGGTTTAGACCCGAAGTGACGGAAGACAAAATGAAACTGTTTAAACACATATTCAATCAAATATCTATAATAAGTGAATATTTCGTGTCTTGATCACTTACATTTTCTGAGATCTTCCAGGTACAAAATATGTTTTAAAAAAGCTTCCTGGGATAATCGAGTTATCTCACCGGAAGTAGAATTTTTTTGTTTATCTAACATTGCATAGATGACATATGTAAGGATATATACTAATATCTTTATTCTACGGAAAACTAATAAATACGTAAATGCAGCAATTTTTGAAGTGCTTCCGGTGACGACCGGATGTTACGGGAAACAAAACAAAATAGTTAAAACATATCTACAACTAAAGGTCTATTATCCCTCAAAGTTTGGATGTTCAAGTCTTTATCGTTTCTGGGATTTCGATGTGACAAGCTTTTTTTGCAGGACAGGAAACGGGCGACAGGAAATGAATTTTCAAAAAATGAAAAAAGCACCTAGAGATATGATCATTCTCTATCAGTCCTAAAAACTTGAATTAAATCTATTGAGCCCTCTCTGAAAAATCTTGTGGACAAAAACTGGGAAAAAAATAATAAAAAAACACATTACAATCACTATAAGGTCTTCCGTTGGAAACGGAAGACCTTAATAAGAAACATTACAATCACTATAAGGTCTTCCGTTGGAAACGGAAGACCTTTATAAATTGATATATTGGTGAAAACAAGGGAAACAAAATCTAGCGCTACTTATGAAACTACTAAACAAACTAGTAGACTAATTGTTCTCGAACAATTAGAGGTCTTTCCACCTCATTGTGTTTTACGCGGGTAGGTTAAGGCAACTCCGAGTTTAATGACCGTCAAAATTATGATCAATTTAAAAAGTGTTTATTTTTATGAAAACAGTGCGGAATATTAATACCCAGTGAATGTGTTCACCAAGATTTTATTTTTCTACTTCGAAATCGACTCGATCTTTGAAGCTGGCGTACCATGGTATCACGTGATAGTTAAAAATAGATCACCTTTTTACCTTAACAAAAAATCAAAAAGTGTAACACTACCCCGAAGTTCATTTGTATGTTTGCTACAATAATTCGATCGGCAATTAGTTCATATTTATTAGTATTACTGCTAAAATCCTATTGTTAATAGCATAAAAAAAATATTGTAAATTTTTATCGGAAACCCTCTCAACTTTCATAATTTCATTGAAAATACTATGTATTTTTCATTTAAAACAATAAAGCACAGGATTCTAGTAGCACTTTTCAAGTAGTTTAGGTCGTATACCGTTGATATTTACCAAAGTCATCCTTCATAATATCGGGGGTAGTGTTACACTTTTGCCTTTTTTGTACACACTGACAGAGGAAAGGCTGGTCAAGCCATATAAATGTCGATCTGCTTACCTTATAAAACTCGCTGATTAAACAAAATATCCATGCCTGTATCATCCTGATTTTATCCTAACTGACACTCATCTAAATCTTAGGTATCTGTATTGAATAAGTCTTATTTCGACATTGTTTACACTGCATTCCGATGATTTGTCTCCCGACATGATCTTCTCTATTAAACAAGCTTGTGACGTCATCAATGATAATTATACGTAATAGAGAGAAATCGAAGATATATTCAGTTAGAAGAGTTTCTAGTGATATTTTATGCCTGTAGTTTTTATAATTTAAACCAGAAATAAAGTTAAAATCGACAAGTTTCTGAGTAAAATATGACATCATGCTGCTTTTTGTGACGTCATATCGATCAGAGGAATTAGTTGCCTTATCATACCTGCGTATGTTTGAAATAAGATTGCTGCAATAGAATAAAGTATTTTTCAATATGCGTTACTTTATAAAAAAAGTGTCAAAAGATTAAAAGTGTCAAAAGATTAAGTATGCAAGTTTTCATTGCTTGACCTTAACCTTTGACCTTTATGTCATTTTGATCTGACAAGGTAGACACTTCCATCCCAAGTGGTCCGATATCTCTATGATTATTGATTCCAAAGTAATTTGTGTTTTTATTGAATGTTCATGGAAATAACTAATAGAAGTTATTGAAGTTATAAAAGGGTCTTGGACCCTTTCGGTATGATAGATTGAAGGAGCGTCTAAGTGTACTGAATACATTAGTATAAGTTTCAAGTCTCTATCTCTAACAGTTAGTGAGGAGTAGCGATAACAAGCATTTTTTTACAATAGGGGCAATCACTCTTTAATTGTTTCATGGTAGGGGTTTAAGGGCTATATTTTGAAATATCTTATGATGTCTTACTACATCCATTAAAATTTGTTTCTACCACCCTAAACAAAAGAGATTTAAACACTCATCAATTAAGAGATTTCCAAATGACCTTGACCTTTGACCTTTATGTCATTTTGATCGGCCAAGGTGGACGCTTCCATCCAAAGTGGTCTGAGGTCTCTATGATAAGTTTAAAAAAACGTTGGAAGTGATTTTAAAGAAATTTAAATAATTTCAGGGGCAATAACTACTACATGTATAAGGGGGCCTCAGATCCTTTCGGTATGAATTGATTAAAGAACCCTTTGAGTGTACTGAAGACATTAGTAAAAGATTCTATCTCTTATGGTTTCACAGGAGTAGCAATAACAAGCTTTTCGTAAATAGGGGCAATAACTATGTAATTATTTAAAGGAAGGAGCCAAGGGGCTATGTTTCAAAATGTCTTGAAATGTTCTATCACATCCATGAAAAAGTTTTTCTTTACCACCCTAATCAAAAGAGATAAAAAAAACACATTAACTAAGAGATTTCAAAATGACCTTGACCTTTATGTCATTTTGATTGGCCAAGGTAGACGCTTCCATCCCAAGTGGCCCGAAGTCTCTGTGACAAATAATTAAATAGTTGGAAGTGATTTTATAGCAATTCAAATACAGTATAACAGGTAATTTTTACTGCTGTTTACAAATTACAAATTTGTCATAAAATAGGATTATTTGAATTTTTACGCGTTATATTTTTACGAATTGGACATGCCCGTAAAAATTTTAATCATCCGTGGTAAAAGGGGGGAACATTTCACCGTGACTTTGTTACAGTTAACACACATACAAATCAGAAAATTGTTTTTCTGTTAATGATTCCTTATATTTATGATTGTGTTTATACTAGGGATGTAAATCGGTCAATTTTTAGTACTCGGTTACTCGGACGTTTTTCCGATCGAGTACCCGGGTACTCGGTAAGAGTGTAAATAAATATGAACAAGTACATTGATACTGTAAAACCTTGGTCACTTTTGTAGAAATTCCTCCTTATGTTTAAGACGAATGTGATTTAACATGTTTGTCGTTCCCCCCGTATAGGATAAATTTATTTCGCACAGCTGACATTTTACGTTTTTTTTAAACTTCAGTTCGTTTAAATTATGTCCAGACCTTTGAAGTCGGTGGCGGCATTTAAAGTCTGTTCAATTTCTGTACTGTGTGCTATCTAATTCATATAATAGACTATATAAACGATGTTCAGTGAAAAACAAATCATTAAAGTAAGCCAAAAATAAGGGTAGAGGACAGCCAAAGGTAACAGGTGCTTGGTCACGATAATTACTATATAAACACTGCCACAGGCGATAACGGTCATTTAGCATATTTAGGAAATCCTAATTACTGTATGTACAAGTGCAATGGACATCTGAAGTTTTAAAACCGATGTTTTAATGCATTATTAAATAAAATTAGAAATATTAAAAAATATACATTCGAGTAACCGAGTACCGATTTTAGTATTCGATACTCGGACGTTCGATCGAGTACCCGGTTAACCAGGTATTCGTTGACATCCTTATTTTATACATTTTATTTTATTTCATATGTGATTTACACTTTACTTATTCCTATTTATCTGGATATCATCATTAATGTACACCATGTGCTCGTCTCAGTTCGATTTACCGGGGGAAAAAAAGAAAGACAACTCCATTTCAATTTTTTTTTCTCTTTTTCTTTCTCTTCCAACCAAAAAAGACATCTAGCTACTAACGTGGCATTAAACGAAGTTTTAAAAAATACTCAAGACTGAATGAAAGATCTGAACTGTTATCACCACGTGCTAAAAAACGATCAAATATACCTACATGTACAGCCGTCAGGGACTGAGCTGAAGGTCATGAACATTACTCTCATACGTACGATATAAAATTTACATGCGGTGTTTTTTCTGTGAAAATTTACGCGTTTAATTTTTACGGATTTATAAAACTCGTAAAAATTAGTTAAAATTAATAGCACGTTAAAAATACCCGTTAAACGGTACTTTCAGGGGCAATAACTACTAGAAGGGGGCCTCAGATCCTCTCGGTATTAATAGATTGAAGAACCCTTGAGGTGTACTGAAGGCATTGGTAAAAGTTCCAAGTTCTATCTTTTATGGTTTCAGAGGAGTAGCGATAACAAGCTTTTCGTAAACAAGGGCAATAACTTTGTAAGTTCTGGAGGTTATCAGGAACAGGGTCATTTGGTATCATAACTTTAAATGGTCAATTACATGAAGGAAAAATTGTTTCAATATGTATTATAATAAAAAAGCATAAAGAAAACAAAAGGTCTTTCACTTGAAAGGTGGAAAAACCTAACTATAAAATGACCTGTCGGGTTTGAAAATCTTTCCAGCTGTATTAAATAAAGTTTTACAGGAGCAATACAATCTGGGATCAAAAGATACTGTTTGGCAGTCTTTATAGTCTGTAAGATGTTTAAATTACCACTACCGTTACTTATTTTTCTTGAAGTAATGCATTACATTACCATTACCATAATAAATTAATGCATTATAATTACCATTACTTTGTGAAAAGGCAATAATAAGGTATAAAAACTAAAGCTTAAGAGAATAACAAATATTTCAAACATTAAACATAGTCTACATATTTATAGGTGCATGTTCACTATCATGTTCAAATTCAATGACTTAAACAAGATGACTTGCACTTTTTTATCATGAAAGTTTCTAAAGGTTTCATTTTTTAACTGCATCCTGTCGGGTTTGAAAATCTTTCCAGCTGTATTTAATAAACTTCTCCATGAGCAGTATGAGCAGCGGAATCTGGGATCAAAAAACACTGTTTGACAGTCTTTAAGTTAAGATATATGAAGTGTTCAGACAAAAAGAGTATTTGTATATTCTATCAGTCCAAACTAATGTACTTTATATAAAAAAAACCATATAGCGCGCGTGTGTGCATGCGTGCGTGCGCGTGTGCGTGTGTGTGTGTGTGTGTGAGAGAAAGAGAAAGAGAGAGAGATATTATTTTCAAATGGATTAAAATAATGGATTTCATTTTTGAGCTTCAAGAAATCATAGTTAGACAGCACATTCATTTTAACTTTTAAAGATACATGTCTGTTTTTTCTACATATGTAGGTCACAGCCAAGATAAGTTGATAGAAGTGCTTAGCTTTTTAAAAAAAAAAACAGATTGTTTTGATATTAAGATTATCCTGGACGCATTGAAATGAGTGACGTTGACACATTCATCAAAGTAAAGAATTAATTGAATAAGCAATTAATTGTAGTAGTTTTTTAAAATGATTTCAAACTCTTTATAACAACGCCTTAAAATGTAATTAATTGTGCTGTTATAGAATAACATTGAATGGGAATCGTTGATTTATACTTTTTCAATAAAACAACTAGAATATTTTTATCTCAAGTATAAATATGTTATCATTCCAATAATTTTTAATAAGAAGCAATTTCAGTTTTTCAAATCATCCTAATATTAAGAGTGAACATCAATAAATAAGCAAATTAATATTTATGCAAAAAAATACCATGCCATGCCAGCATTATACTTAATTTTGGAAAGTAATGCATTTCATTACCATTACTTGTAATGCTAAACTTGTGGTGGGATTACACATTACTAGCGTATTTATATATATATATATATATATATATATATATATATAGATATAGATATAGATATACAAACACACAGAACACACAAAATTAACCTTTTTAGAGCGCCACCTCTGCCCCAGCCGGGGCTTGAACTCACGACCTCTGCAACCCATTCTCCTAGCAGTGAGCGGCCACTGCGCTAACCACTGGGCCAGCTAGGCAACACAAAATCTTGCTTTTGATGACGAAGGGAAACTAGCGCGCTGGTCACTCACTACACGGTCGTTTGAGATACAAGTGGAATGCAGTTAAACGACAATTTGAAAGGATCGGGACTATACACATCGCATAGATATATACATGTACATTTAATAAGTACAAGTTGAGCGTTATTGCGATGTTTGTGCTTTATAATATATATATATATATATATATATATATATATATATATATATATATATATATATATATATATATATATATATATATATATATATATATATATATATATATATATATATATATTTATATATTATAAAGCACTAAAAATGGTTAACGATTAGAACAATAGATATATTCAGTTTTCTGGCTTAGTATCTATGCTTTAGATCCTTTAAAGATGACTAGTGTTGTTGATTCTATTCAGTGATATATATATATATATATATATATATATATATATATATATATATATATATATATATATATATATATATATATATATATATTTCTGTGTGTGTGTGTGTGTAATACAAAAAAGAAATTGACAGTTCAGAGTTTTATTCTTAAGAAAGAATGTAAACTAAAACTGTTTATAATTTAGATATCTTTTTTAAAGTTTCTTTAGTAGCTTTAGAAGAAGCGCTGGATTTTGTTTTCGTTTTCTTCCTATGTAATTCATTTCTGTTGTTCTGAAGAAGGGACTGATTGTCCCAAAAATTTGACAATATATATTATTCGTTGCGTTAGCCATTTTCGGTGCTTGATATATTCAGTTTATTGGCTTGGTATCAATATATTAGATCAAACACTTTATATATATATATATATATATATATATATATATATATATATATATATATATATATATATATAAAACACGCTTATAACGAAGTCCCAGGGACGGCCAATTTTACTTCGTTATAAGCGTAATTCGTTATATCTGTCAAGTTTACAACAAGAAATGAAGTCCTGGGGAATGAAAATCACTTCGCTGTAAGCGTCAATTCATTATAAGCGTGTTCGCTATAACCGTGTTTTGATATATATATATATATATATATATATATATATATATATATATATATATATATATATATATATATATATATATATATATATATATATATCAAAACACGGTTATAGCGAACACGCTTATAATGAATTAATAGTAAAACAAAAAAGCAACACTAACTATGTTTTGCAGTAAGTGTTGCTTTTTTTCTTTTATTATATTTTTACCGGACACTGAGAAAATACTTTTGTGATTTGGATATATATATATATATATATATATATATATATATAGATATAGATATAGATATATATATGATTGCGCCCATGAGAAAATTGTGCTTATGATGTTTTTGCACTTTTTTAGATTTTTACATAATTGAACACATCTTAAAGTTCTCAAATCTAAAATTTTATGGCTATACGCTTATTCTAAGTAGAGTTTTTTGCCTATTTACAGTGATGCTAGGAAAATCATGACGTCGTGTTTCACATACGCAACGTCAACAATCATTACTGTGAATAAGTCGTTTAATAAATGTAAAATAAAGCATAAAGTTGTATGCTTGCATCTATGCTATTCATTTATTTCAGAAACAAAGGTTTGTTGTTATTTCTACTGTCAGCGCAGTTGTCTGCCAGTGAAAAGTGATATTTCCCAAAAAATGGCGGTTGTTTAGTTTCAGTTTATTTTAGGTTATCAACGATAAACTAGTTAGTGGCGTATTCTATGTGAACATATTTCATTTACATAAACACTGTCTTTTCCATAAAAACAATCAATAGCTAAAATATATTAGAAGTTTTTGTTCTTAAACAACATTAATTATGCGATTTTTGTGATATTATCAAATATGTCATATTTTATTTTTCAAAAGGGTGGCTCGCATCAGCCATGCACCTCCGTTCACTTGACTCTACACTAATTTAGTGTTTCGGCGATGTGTTACGAGGCTAGTAAGTAATAAGTAATAAATGGTTTTTAAAAAGGAATCGGTTTATAATTTAGGTATTCTTTTTATTTAATTTTACTGCTGCAAATCCGCCTCATCAGGAGTTTATTCGTATTACTGTGTGTGTTAGTTATTGAGGAGGTGAGAATATCACCAATATTTTGATTTCGTTTGTAGGACACAATCGGTAGTTCTGAGAAAAATTGTCTACATTCTTGTTCTCTTGTAAGAATGTGCCAGTATTTAGTCAGTTTTTGTATAAGATGTCGTATGCCTGGGTTATATTTGGTGACAACAACTAGAGGAATTTTTCGGTTTTTAGTTTCGTTTTTATTTTTCAATGAACTGTGCTATAGTTTGAAAGCACACATTGTATACTTGTTCTGATTTCTTTTTCACTGTAGCCTCTTTTTAAGAGATGCATTTCAAATTCACAGTGGAATAATTAGTAAAGTATTTTCATTGCTTGTATTTCTTAAATGGCGTATAGTTTCGCCTTTGATAAATCCTTTGAAAACAGAGGAATTATGAGCACTGCTGCGTTCCAAATATTGGAATATATTTGTTGGTTTTATATAGGTTTTGAAGTCAAGGATTAGATTTGATTGAAATTTATTTCCTTTAAACACCGTTGTATCGAGAAAGTTAATTTCTTGTGTAGAGGATTGTACGTGAATTTGAGTAAAGGGTGATGCGCATTGGCTATTGCGAGCAATTCATGAATTTCAGTTTCATGTCCATGAAAATTAATAAATCCGTCGTCGCGATAGCGACCGTGATAAATAATGTTATCTTTCCCCGCAAATTTGCAGACGATTTCATTGGTGATTTGGTGTAAGCGAATATCGCATATAGATGGGGAGCATTTTAGAACCCATGGCGCATCCTATCATTTGTTTATATGAAACTGAATTAATTTGAAAGATATTGTTTCCTGATACCAGCCTTAAAAGAAAAAAAAGATTTGTTGTGGGAGGAGCTGGAGTCGCGTATTGTGATTTATCAAAATCAGCGTAGGCTGTCTGAACTGCCGTAATTAGCTCTTCGAAATGCATATCGGTGTAGAGTGATGTTACATCATAACTGACCAACAAGCAATCTGCGTGTGGTCTTAGATGTTCAAGTTTAAGGATAAAGTCCGAGCTGTCCCTGATATACGTGCTTAATGTTTGCACAATTGGATTTAGAAAGTAATCTACATACTGACTTATGCGTTCAGTGGGTGATCCTATTTGTAAAATAATAGGTCGACGCGGTGGAATAATTGGTACATTGCAGCATTCATTATTTTTGATTTTATTAAATGTCTCAATGTTGAGCTTATGTATTTTTGGGAGCAAATATAGTCTCCCTAACCTCGTGTTTTCAGCTTTCCGAAAAAAGTCAAAAGATACCTTGTCAAGTACACCGTTATCATTCATTTCTGATAGTTTAGTTTATTCATGATGCTTTCATTAAGATGCCTAGAGTTAGGATCAGTAATTTTGCAGTAGTATTTGCTATTTAACTGACGTTCACCTTCTTTGATGTAATCACTTTTGTTGAGTATAACACACATGTTTTTTTTTGTCAGCTGTTTTAATGATTATGTCTTTTCTGCCTTTTAATGTGTTTAACGCTTTGCGTTCCAAAACGCTTAGATTGTCACTTATCGAATTTCCATAGATGACAATTCAAATTTTGTTTTGTCAAGATAGTTTTGTATGGAATTGTTCATCATTGCAGGTTGATAGCCACTTTTCATTCGAAAGGGGTGAATATTGTTGTCATTATTTTGATCATAGAACCTGCAATTTAATTTTCTGGCGAATTCATTGAAACCGCGCATTATTTGCTGTTTAACATGAAGAGAGGTAGGTGATGGTACAAATTTAAGACCTCTAGCCAGAAGTAAGTAATCATTATCTGACAATTTGTCAGGCGTGAGATTAAAAACATGTTCCCGTGCTATACGCACTTTGTTTCTATCCTCTCTATTTTTCCGAGCTGTGTTATTAAATGATCGGTATTTTTTGGATTTAGATTTTGCGTTTCGATTGAAACGACGAGCTATTCTGTAGTTGAATGACTACTGACCTGACAACAAACTAATTCCCAAACTGTCGGAGGAGCTTGCAGAAAACTCAAGGCATAGGCATTATTTTGACAATACGAATTTAATAGCACTCACATTTTTATACAATATAGGTAAATCCTAAATTGAAAACATTGCGATACGCAATGAGTTATTGTTCAATGCTGTCACACAATTATGAAGCACATTATGAATGAAAGAAGAGTTTGTTTTAAAATCCAGTAAGGTATACTGTCACATTTAAAACACATACAACAGTATTAAAAACAAAATCGACATCATAAGGAAAGAATTAAAAACAAAACTTGGATATCTAAATAGCAATAGAAAAAAAACCTTATATTTAAAACGTTCTTTTAAAAAAAAACCCCCACAGTTGATAGGAACATGAAATGGTGTTTTTATTAAGTTGTAAATATAGTAAACTTCTTTGTTTATAATCACATCAACAAAGTATGATTTCCTCTATTTCTAAAGAAAATTAACTGTAACCCATAGCTCTGTTGAAACTGACAGGACTGAAATATACACGCTCCGTTTATCAATTGGTCGAAACATTAATCGACCTAGCTAGGAAAAATCTGGACTGCACGAAAGAATCTTGATGATGTAAGACTCAAATATATATATATATATATATATATATATATATATATATATATATATATATATATATATATATATATATATATATATATATATATATATATTCCGAATCGCTGTTTTAAATGGATGAGTTACTCGCAGCTGCAGCCAATCTAAAACACAGAGCTTGTCACCGAGTATTTGTATTTAGATCTGCCAAGGCTTATGGAGATGACCGAAAATCCTTGGCCAGCGAAGATGTTTGAACCTATGGTTTTGACCCTTAGGGTAGAGATTTTTAACATACTTAACGAGGCCGAGTACAGAACGAGTACGCACGCTTTCGCGCAGCGTTTCATTTGTATTGTGACGTCATCTTTTTGCTTTGTTGACGCCATGGCGGGATAGTTTCAACTGCAGATATTCAGCGAAATTTGTCGAAAATAACCCGTTTGAAGAGTAAAATTAAAGTTATATTGTGGAATAAAGATAAATGTCTCGAAGTATAAGCTATACTTGGGCTCGGGTCGAAAAGGTGAAGAGGGTTCAGCAAGCCTATCCCTCTGTCACGTTTTCTCAACCCGCCTAGATATAGCTTAATTCATATATTTCAAGACAATAACCATATATTTTATATTAATGACCCTTAATATGTGATGTTATATATTTATTTATTACTTAAATATGTCTGAATGTTTTAATAATACCATATATATCACATTTTCCGCCTTTGTCAAATAAAAAATAGCCATTAACTGACAAATCTTGGAAATTGGGCATACAAAAATCAACTTTGATAAGACCCCTGGAACAAACCAGGAGGTAAACCGGTTTTTTTATTTGACCATTTGATGCCTTTTAGCAATAACTTTAATATGTAGAACAGAAAAAGAAATCCCTAGGGCAGAAGTTTAAAAAATGTGCAAATTTGGTACATTTCAAGCAAAATCCCATAGGGTCCTATGTTAAAAATTAACACACTTTGAGATGACCCCTTAAACAAACGGTGTGGTAAATGTCTTATTTTTTTATCTTAAAATAATAATTATATCAGTAGTAATTCTTGTAAAAAATTTCATTCAAAAATCTAGGGCAGAAAAAATTAGACCCGGCCTCGTTAAATCTAAAGTATATCAAATAGCTAATGATACTGTTTTGATATTGCAGAATTTTGTTCTTTAGAAGAACATTTCTAAACTTTCCCACCATATTTTTACTCTTCCCCAAATATCTCATTTTTTCTTTATCATCTCTAAAAGGGACCTGGCTCTTCATTTGAACAATGTTGGTTGAAAGCCCTCTTTTTTTATTTGTACCAAGTTTTGAGGTTTGGTTGAAATTGGCCCAGTGCTTCTGGACAAGAAAGATAAACGTGTTAAAACTTTACGACGCCGAAGACGACAACGTACAGACAACGGACATATTTTGATCAGAAATGCTCACTTGAGCCTTTTGCTCGGTTTAGATACTATAGACAGATGCATTGTGTATCTGCATTAGGGATTCGATAGATTAATCAATATCATCTTCACAATTTTTCAGGCTATTCGAAGATTAAGCGGAAATGATGCTAGTTTAATAAAACGTTCCTGTGACATTCTAAATGAAGTTTTCACTGATGCAGAAGGAATACAGATGATGGAAAAATTAGAAATCTTCAAACAGGAACAGAAAACATGGGAAAACCTTCTTCACCACGAAGGTATTAATGTGTTTTTTTTAGTTTCAAATAGACTTTTGAATTAACTGATTATGAACAGATATTTTGTTTGTAAACCAAAGGAGAGAATATAACTTTTCTTATAGAATTCCATGCAGTTATACAAAATATACTGAGAAGCATTCCGTACACAGAAGTCAAATTCCATGATGTATATGATGAAGGTATAAATATCTCGGAGAATGGTACAAGGGCAACCCAAGTATATTTGTACAGACGTTATGTTTGTTTTATGAACCGACCTTTGAGGCCTGGAGATGAAGTTCACCTACGTGGAGAGCATATCGAGGAAAACTTAAAGCTCCACAGAGAGCATGCATATATTAAAATAGGTCTTACGAATTGGGCTCCTTTTCGCAACTCCATGGAAGGAGGAATCGCATTTCAAGTAGTAAACTGTGTTCAAGAATTATGTCCTGGAAGATTTTTTGATTGGTTTCATCTCCATATTAAGGTACAAGCCTCTAATGAATGTGCACTAAAGACAAATCTTAACGGCACTGAGAGGTGTATTTACACATTTCAAGATGTATCAGCATTACGTCCCTTTTGGCTTGCGATTAATCCTTATGGAATCAAATCGATTGATATATCATCAACCTAAAGTAGAACTTTTCAAGCCTCTTTTTTACAAAACCATGTCATATTCTAGAATATGTATATACATGTACGTATCGGGCATTGTAATAGCTTATGACACGAATAATTCAAATCGGGGATAACTTACTCTTCCTCTCTTCTTCAGGACACAGTTTCTACAATGTACATTCAATCTCTACATTTATTACATATAGTTGGGTCGGGGATATAAAGATTCATTCAACCCCAACCCCCATCCAAACAGTATCTCCCGAAAAGTACAATTATAGATGTAAGGTTGTCTTCACGTACAGTCCATTTCATGCACATCTTTACAATTTCATGCTATGGTATGCGATTTTAATGATATGCTATGAGATTTCAATGCAATCCCATGAGATGTGTATGTTATGCTATGAGAAATGGAAATGAAGGGTAAAATAAAATGGTACATGTATATTTGGTATTGTGTGCTATGCTATGGTATGCTATAAGATTTGAACAAAAAACGCCCCCATACACAGAACAGTTCAACACATTTGGAAGTTAAATGATAAATAACCAAATTTTACAACTAATCTGCAATGTATACATTTATTTTTCAAATAACAACATTTAAAACCGAGTTAAAATCATGTTGTATGCTATGCTATGGTAAGTATGTTTCGATATGACAAATGAGATTCTATGAGATTGTATGCTTTGGTATGAAATTTCAATTTTATGCTACGCTATGGTGTTTATTGTAAAAGATATGCTTGATTTGACTGTAGCTAAATTGCAACATATACCACCGGGATGTAAATTAACGTATAAAGTGTGTGGACGTAATAAAGCAGAATATATATATATATATATATATATATATATATATATATATATATATATATGTATATATATATATATATATATATATATATATATATATATATATATATATATATATATATATATATATATATATATATATATATATATATATATGACAGTTTTTGTAATGCAAATCTCAAATATGCTTATGTTTCGATTGTCGTCTCCTCAGGAGCCTTTATCAAAAAGAACACTGTGCTTTTTTGCTCCCGCTAAAATTGCAGTTTCGTACAAATTTGTTTATACATGTACCAAATGGTAGATCATTGTCTAAAAAGTGTATAACCTTGTTTTGTTTTTAGTGTTTCTCACTTGGCAGGTGCGATATTTACGTTCAAAAATTTATACTCTATCTGAAAAAAATAACCTCTAAAGGAGATATGATTTTTTATAGGAAATATTGAAAATGTTAAACATTTTTTTAAAATCCAGAGGACTGATATTTCTTAAGAAGAAAAGTATTTCTTACAGGAATTTAATTCAAACAGGAAATTTCCTATGCAGCTAAAACGGGTGCAAAAAGCATTCTGACACTGGCAGAAATATCCTGCACAGTGTAAAAGCTTACTTACGAGTTAATTATATCTAAGGAAAGAACGTTTTCTAAGTTCATTACTTATCCGATGATTATCTTTTCCAGACGTATCTTATGAAATTTCTAACATATGTCTTAACCTTAAGAGAGATACATGTAAATCGATGCCAATCGAGGAACAAACGTATCATGGCGACTGTTTATGTTACATATAAACTAATCATATGCACGTGAAAGTTAATTAAATGGACGTATCATCCAGACTGTTTTTACTTTAATTTAAAATTGAAAATTCTAGACCAATCAAAATATACATTAATTTCTGAAATCAATTTAAAAGACTTCAGAATATGTTTTTCCTTCCAATACCTAATTTATTGGTTACGACCATTTGCAAAGTAACAATTATACTTTACTATATTTTTGATTATCTGATCACACGCACAAATAGATAACGAGTATAGTAACTGTTATAGCTAGTGTACTCACAATTATAAGTAATACATACCCAAAAATAACTGATCCCTTCTAAAAGTAGTTTGATAAAAACAAGATTGAACACTTAATGCAAAACTTATTTAAAGAATGGTTGGATAACTTTTTTTTATCCCTTCAAAAAAAGCTTTTCTTATTTCGTGAGAAATTCTAGTTGTTTTCTTTGTGGGAGGGGGGGGGGTTGTTCATTGGAGGGGGTATGGGTGACCGAAAAGTGGTTCTGAAATGTCGATGCTTAATCCTCTACGGAAATGTTGGTTCATTCAGACATAATTTTTGCTTTTTATCATTGCTTTTTCTATCAACCGAGATAGATTTATTTGCGATGTTTTCTTTTTGTAAAATAAATCCCATCTATATATCAACCAGTGCAAGAAAACATACGTTACAATGATCTAAGTTTGAAGATTTTACGTCTCAAGAGGTTCTCCCAACTGCTATGAATAAATGGAGGACAGAACTAAATCCATATGGTGTCGATGATATATCAGTAAATGATGTTTTTAAGATTTGTTTTAAAACAACTCATGATTCTTTTGTTCAAGCTTCTGTTTTTCGGTTACAGTTTAAAATTTTACACATATTTCTTCCAGTCGGGTATTACCTTCAAAAAACTAATATCGTCTTTTGACAGCTGTGGGTTTCAAAAAAAAAAATGTAGAAACCATAGTCCATGTTTTTTTTGTGTGTGATATAATTCTTACCCTGTGGAGTGAACTGAGTCTTCATATTTATCATATTTAAAGAAAGGCTTCTGAAAGGATTGGGTTCAATGTATTAAATATCATATTTGGTTAACTTCCATTGACGTGTTATAACATAGTTTTTAGTTTTATTATATACTTATAGAAAATACTAGACTTTGACCCGTGCCTGCACGGGTTGACATATTGCATATGATATCGGACATTCACAAAATAGATACATCGACACACCGTATTGTTGACATTTACATAACAAGCTTTAAGCCTACAATAAAACTAGTCTATTAATTTCACTACACTCTTGTTACTTAGAATAATTTGACTGTGTCTCGAGACAGGCCTTCACCACAGTTAAAATGCCTCTCTTGTATCCGTAATGTAGCAAAAAATTGCAGAATCGCTCAAAAACAATTTTGGAGAAAAATGATGATGCTGCATTGAAAAGAACAGTCAAATTAGTTACAACAAACCATTTTGAGGCAGTATTTACCTTTCATCTAAAAATTTAATTCATAATAATGAGGAATTCAACACTTTTTCACTTTGTTCACCAACGTTTATTACTCAAATTTACACACCATGCTGACATTCGGAACTATAGTGACTTTTCATATTAAATGCACTAACTTAAAGTTAGAGTTATCTCCCGTATTTTCTTCGATGAACAGGTTAATGAAAGTTTACACGTATTTGTATTATCGTTTGAGTTAATCTATACAAATATGATATTGTGGAAACATAGACTAAAGAGTCCCCAGTGATTCAGCGAGAATGTAATGCGTATGCGCAAGATTGTAAAATCGAAAAAAATCCAGATGATTTCCGGATTTTTTGAAGGAATTTTCGTTGATTATTAATAAGCGAAGCTTTCCTCGGTATTAAAGCCCAAAAATTCGAGTCTATTATTTTAATATATCGTATAATTACACGTATTAAAAATATACCCTTTTCCCCCCTGTGCGATATAAATAAGAAATTCGCCTAGGGGTGTGATATAAACCCTAGATCTTATATCACACCCCTCTCCGGCAATCTTCGGATGTTATATCACACCCCTCTCCGTTAATCATTGGCTATTATAACGTAGAGTTCGATATGCGTCGTTCAACTCCGATCTCCGAGTATGACGTCAAATAGTACGTCGACGTCAACTTAGTATACAAACAGCTGGCGCAAAAATTCCAGGGAAGTTTATCGGAGATGGAATATATAGACTTGGAGCGATTTGTTAACACTAATTATTCATAACGTATTTTTTATTGTTTGTTCAATATTTGCTATAAGTATACGATATAAAAATCATAACATGGCATCTTTTATATCGCATCCTATATTAGCCTCGGTCTCGGTATATCAGCCCTCGAGCCTGACGGCTCCCGGGCTGATAAACAGCGACCTCGAGCTAATATAGGATGCGATATAAAAAAAATGCCATGTAATAGTCTTTATATTCAATCTTTATTTAATCTATATGGGTGCCAACCTTGACTAGTTTCCCGAATCATTTAAAAATAAAATTTAATGTTGAAAGATATGCTGCAATTGAAAGTTCTAAAGTGCATAATTTTGAAAAACAATGGGATATTTGGAAAGAAATATTTGACTGATAACTTTTTTTTTGTTCTTGTTTGTATTATGTTGTTATTTTTTCCTCTTGTGTATTATTAACTTTACAACTATTTTTCCTTTTCCTTTCTTTCAAGCAAAAAACCATTGCTTAGCATTATTAAGGTGCATCTACAAAGAGTTTGTAATCTAAGATATGCAGGCGAGTCTGTGAGGTGGTGTGATAGTGTGTGGTTTTTGTGTGTGTAATTGTGTAATTTTGTGTATGCTTGTATTTCATAAATGAATAAATTATGAAAAGAATGATTTAAAAACCAACATGTATATATATATATATATATATATATATATATATATATATATATATATATATATATATATATATATATATATATATATATATATATATATATATATATATATATATATATATATATATATATATATATATATATATATAAAGAATAAATTTACTTGTTTTTTGCAAATATCATAACATGTAAGGATAGATTTGCATTACGAAGTATCAATTTATTAAAATGGTTTTTTTTTTCTTTTGGTTAAAGAAAAGGATTTTACGTCTCTCCATTATAAATCTTACTTGTCACTGCATGTGACTATTGTATTTTATTAATGTAGTAAACTCATACATTTGGAATTTCTTAATTACCATTTTCAATTACATTGTATTAGGTGATATTTTGGTGGGGGCGTGGTCAAATCCAATAAAGCCCGAAGGACCTTATGAAAGATTTGATCACACCCTAACCGAAAATATACTTTAAGATATTTAAATGTTGATTTTTAATCACTTATATTTATATAATTTTCAATAATTGTACAATAAAATATTAGAATATTGACATATTTATGTGTTTTTTATTTGTCTTAATTTGGCAAACCCTGCTTGCACCGCAACAATATGTCTTTGAAATTCTTTTAAATTAAACAAACTATACACTGCAAAATTTATTCGTATTGTTATCACAGACAAAAAAACCCTAAAAAATGTATATATATTTTTGGAATTAGCATATATGTTTGCTTTAACAATGGTTATTTATAATGAACCAACTAACGGAAACAGCACTCAATCATTTATAAAGAAAAACAAAAATTCCAGCAGTGATAGATGTTGTCATGCAGTATATTCAAATGATATTGACATTTTCAAATAAAGAAATATATGTACATGTAGCTATAAAAAGATACAACGATCAATGCATTCTCTCAAATAAAAAAATACCATTTTATAGGGGCATGCATGGTCAAGATTTTGGTCAAAATTATTTTTCCGATTTTATTGTTTCCAATGCTTTACTAAGGTAATTTTAATATGCAATCAAAATTTGAATGTCACTCGTTAAGTTATAAGCGTGTTACAGAGCTTACAAATCTTCTCTTTGTCAACAAAACTTTTGTTTACATTTGTAATGCTGAAGTAAAAAATGAATGTGTTAAACATTAGGCTTTGTTTACACATGCTTAAAATGAATAAGAAGATAGATAAATCAGCATGCATTTTATTTTCTGGTATATTGAACTCAATAATTGAAAACATAACCAGATCACGAGCCTTATTTACATGACAAAGACTTTTGAGCTCTGTATCTTGTTTATAACTCTACAATATTCTAACTCTCAAATTTCAAATGCATTTCTAAATTATTGTCAATGAAAGAAACAGAGAAATAGAATTTGACCAAAATCGTGACCATGCTCCTTTAAAATAATATATGTCGGGTCCAATTTATTTACTCGGGTATGCATTTGAATGTGAAGTATACAGAATTTAAATGCAAGTAAATAGACACTACCCTATTTACATTCTATTTAAAAATTTTACTTTTCTAAGTTGTTTCTAGATGAGCGCGGGAATGAATTTTCACATTCACTTTAAAAGTTTACATTTGTCATATTGAAAATAATTTACATGATGGGTATACATTTGTATGGAAAGCCGTAGGGTACCCCCACATAATTATGATATTTTCCTATATAATTGACCAAAATAATAATTTCACCAAACTTCACTTACATTGCACTATTATTATTTTTTCACAATAATTATATAATCTTAATTTTGTAAAAAAAAAATAAAAAATACCAACATAATTATTTTTATCATCAAATCATTATTGTATTCTGGTTCAAAATAATAAAAACTAGATGCTGTCATTAGACAGTAATACCCGCACCAAGTGTATGCCCCTAAATAACACTGTTTTGTACCAGTTTAATTAAAAATGAAGGCAACATGTAAGTTCCGATAATACATTTAAAAATTATAATTTTCATAACTGAAAGATGAGATCCCTTCCCAGATGATAATACACATGAACAGCACTTTATGTGCAATTTGGGGTTGAACTGTTTGCATGTGAATTTTCAGTTAATCAGTAATCTTAACATTTCATGTCATAGAAAGTGTAATGGTCTATATAATTATTAGAAACAGAATTGAATTATGCCCCCCCTCTCCGCGGCGGTTGCCGGCTTTAGATTAGCTTTTGTGTGCCTACATGTACATCATTGTGTGCACGGATTAAGAAAAGGGACGGGAGTGAGGGGTCCACTTGACACCCCCCTCCCCCATGAAAATTTATTTATATCAATAGTAAAATTACGTAAAATACGCCTCGGACACCAATGCCCTTACAAACATGTAATTGCTCTAACTTATTGCGCTTCAATGTAAGGTAACATTATTTTAGGGGAAAATATTATATTTATACTTTATTGTTTATTTCAATAGGAAGTATACATCACAATATGCAGGCGTCCTGCACCACCTTACAGCTGTTATTTACCTAATAAAATAGTGCAAGGGGTTTTGTAGAATAGGTCAAAAAAAATACATGCATGTTACAAATAATTACTGATCTTTGTCTAAAGTTAAGTACACAACACAGGTCTACAGGTCTCAATAGCAGGTACTAGTTCTACCCAGCTCTTCGATTTACATGTACAGTGTATGTGTTTTTCATATGCAGGAAAGGATTAGTTAACATGCATAAACATTTCTTTTGTGATGATCAGCTAAAGGGATTCATATTGTTCTCTAATTGGATTATCATTATGATGTTGACCTACATAGGTAAGCATAATACATGTATAGTGATTATTATAGTAGCACAATATTATGAGACGCAGGAATGTACATAAGTATTACTTTCACTTCCTAAATAAGTGATCTCCCTTTGCTAGCATACTGTATCACCATCTTTTAATATTTAAATAAGCTTATCATTGTTACCTATGCTATCGCATTCGTAAAGTTTCTGTCATTTTAATTGCAAAAGTTATTTTTTTCATTTGTCAGACTTACACTATTTAGTTGACCCCATATTGATCCTGTAACAATTTCGTATTAAATTTGTGTATTACATGTATAAGCAAGACTTATCATTTTATATGAGTTATAACTGGAAGGAAAGGGTCTTTCTTTCCTAATGTATTATAATGCATCAAATACAATGTATGCCATGACCCTATAGGATTGTTCTGACCTCATGAAACAGGAAAATACAAAATATCTTCTTATGTCATTTCGATGCACCAAATGGTGTAAAGTACATGACCCCCAGGTGTTGTCTTTAACCCCCCCCCCCCCTTATGAAATAAGAAATGAGGATTCACTGTATATTTTGTATATTTTGATAACTTTTAAGATCCTCACCCCTAAACCATATAGTTATACCCGCACTTTCTAAAGAAAGTTCGGGTATATTGTTGTTACCCTGTTCCGTCCGTCCGTCCGTCTGTCACGTTTTACTTTCTCAAACTGCTCTTACATCTTATGAACCAGCAAACTGAACTCTTGGAGTTTGATTTGGGGTATCATGTTGTTTTGTGAAAAGGTTTCAAAAATTCACTGTTAGTCCTGGGTGTCAAATAATTGGTAAAAAATGACGTTTTTTCACAAAAAAATCTTCTTCCTCGAACTCCTCCTACATTTTCAACAGTAGACAAATCATCTTTTGGAATATGTTTTAGAGTATCCTAAAGATGCGCAATAAGGTTTCGGAATTTTGAATTTTGTCCTTGGGGTCTGAAAAATGACGGGTTTTTTTTTTTAACAAAAAAAAAAAACTGGTTTCAAAAACGTCATTTTTTTGGCAGTAGCCGAATGATCTTTTCAAATATGATTGGGGGTGTCATATTTAGGTCTGATCAGGTTCCAGAATTTTTTGTTATTAAGGGGATCAGTGGGCAACAAAAAATGACGTTTTTTTGCAAAAAAAAATATGGTTCCTAAAACTCCTCTTACAACTTTTGGAGTAGCTATATCATCTTTTGGGATATAATTGGGGCTGTCCTATAAATGTGCTATAAGGTTTTAAAAATTTTAATTTCATCAAGGGAGTCAAAAAGTAGCAGAAAATTGACGTTTATCAGTTAAAAAAACATAGATCCAAGAGCTCCTATTATGATTTGATGGATAGACACATCATATCTTGGAATATTTTAGGGGCTGTTCTAAAGATGTGCAGTAAAGTTCTAAAAATTTAAATTTCATCCAGGGAGTCAAATAGTTGCAGAAAATTGACGTTTGAAAACAGAGGAATTATGAGCACTGCTGCGTTCCAAATATTGGAATATATTTGTTGGTTTTATATAGGTTTTGAAGTCAAGGATTAGATTTGATTGAAATTTATTTCCTTTAAACACCGTTGTTTCGAGAAAGTTAATTTCTTGTGTAGAGGATTGTACGTGAATTTGAGTAAAGGGTGATGCGCATTGGCTATTGCGAGCAATTCATGAATTTCAGTTTCATGTCCATGAAAATTAATAAATCCGTCGTCGCGATAGCGACCGTGATAAATAATGTTATCTTTCCCCGCAAATTTGCAGACGATTTCATTGGTGATTTGGTGTAAGCGAATATCGCATATAGATGGGGAGCATTTTAGAACCCATGGCGCATCCTATCATTTGTTTATATGAAACTGAATTAATTTGAAAGATATTGTTTCCTGATACCAGCCTTAAAAGAAAAAAAAGATTTGTTGTGGGAGGAGCTGGAGTCGCGTATTGTGATTTATCAAAATCAGCGTAGGCTGTCTGAACTGCCGTAATTAGCTCTTCGAAATGCATATCGGTGTAGAGTGATGTTACATCATAACTGACCAACAAGCAATCTGCGTGTGGTCTTAGATGTTCAAGTTTAAGGATAAAGTCCGAGCTGTCCCTGATATACGTGCTTAATGTTTGCACAATTGGATTTAGAAAGTAATCTACATACTGACTTATGCGTTCAGTGGGTGATCCTATTTGTAAAATAATAGGTCGACGCGGTGGAATAATTGGTACATTGCAGCATTCATTATTTTTGATTTTATTAAATGTCTCAATGTTGAGCTTATGTATTTTTGGGAGCAAATATAGTCTCCCTAACCTCGTGTTTTCAGCTTTCCGAAAAAAGTCAAAAGATACCTTGTCAAGTACACCGTTATCATTCATTTCTGATAGTTTAGTTTATTCATGATGCTTTCATTAAGATGCCTAGAGTTAGGATCAGTAATTTTGCAGTAGTATTTGCTATTTAACTGACGTTCACCTTCTTTGATGTAATCACTTTTGTTGAGTATAACACACATGTTTTTTTTGTCAGCTGTTTTAATGATTATGTCTTTTCTGCCTTTTAATGTGTTTAACGCTTTGCGTTCCAAAACGCTTAGATTGTCACTTATCGAATTTCCATAGATGACAATTCAAATTTTGTTTTGTCAAGATAGTTTTGTATGGAATTGTTCATCATTGCAGGTTGATAGCCACTTTTCATTCGAAAGGGGTGAATATTGTTGTCATTATTTTGATCATAGAACCTGCAATTTAATTTTCTGGCGAATTCATTGAAACCGCGCATTATTTGCTGTTTAACATGAAGAGAGGTAGGTGATGGTACAAATTTAAGACCTCTAGCCAGAAGTAAGTAATCATTATCTGACAATTTGTCAGGCGTGAGATTAAAAACATGTTCCCGTGCTATACGCACTTTGTTTCTATCCTCTCTATTTTTCCGAGCTGTGTTATTAAATGATCGGTATTTTTTGGATTTAGATTTTGCGTTTCGATTGAAACGACGAGCTATTCTGTAGTTGAATGACTACTGACCTGACAACAAACTAATTCCCAAACTGTCGGAGGAGCTTGCAGAAAACTCAAGGCATAGGCATTATTTTGACAATACGAATTTAATAGCACTCACATTTTTATACAATATAGGTAAATCCTAAATTGAAAACATTGCGATACGCAATGAGTTATTGTTCAATGCTGTCACACAATTATGAAGCACATTATGAATGAAAGAAGAGTTTGTTTTAAAATCCAGTAAGGTATACTGTCACATTTAAAACACATACAACAGTATTAAAAACAAAATCGACATCATAAGGAAAGAATTAAAAACAAAACTTGGATATCTAAATAGCAATAGAAAAAAAACGTTATATTTAAAACGTTCTTTAAAAAAAAAAACCCCACAGTTGATAGGAACATGAAATGGTGTTTTTATTAAGTTGTAAATATAGTAAACTTCTTTGTTTATAATCACATTAACAAAGTATGATTTCCTCTATTTCTAAAGAAAATTAACTGTAACCCATAGCTCTGTTGAAACTGACAGGACTGAAATATACACGCTCCGTTTATCAATTGGTCGAAACATTAATCGACCTAGCTAGGAAAAATCTGGACTGCACGAAAGAATCTTGATGATGTAAGACTCAAATATATATATATATATATATATATATATATATATATATATATATATATATATATATATATATATATATATATATATATATATATATTCCGAATCGCTGTTTTAAATGGATGAGTTACTCGCAGCTGCAGCCAATCTAAAACACAGAGCTTGTCACCGAGTATTTGTAATTAGATCTGCCAAGGCTTATGGAGATGACCGAAAATCCTTGGCCAGCGAATATGTTTGAATCTATGGTTTTGACCCTTAGGGTAGAGATTTTTAACATACTTAACGAGGCCGAGTACAGAACGAGTACGCACGCTTTCGCGCAGCGTTTCATTTGTATTGTGACGTCATCTTTTTGCTTTGTTGACGCCATGGCGGGATAGTTTCAACTGCAGATATTCAGCGAAATTTGTCGAAAATAACTCGTTTGAAGAGTAAAATTAAAGTTATATTGTGGAATAAAGATAAATGTCTCGAAGTATAAGCTATACTTGGGCTCGGGTCGAAAAGGTGAAGAGGGTTCAGCAAGCCTATCCCTCTGTCACGTTTTCTCAACCCGCCTAGATATAGCTTAATTCATATATTTCAAGACAATAACCATATATTTTATATTAATGACCCTTAATATGTGATGTTATATATTTATTTATTACTTAAATATGTCTGAATGTTTTAATAATACCATATATATCACATTTTCCGCCTTTGTCAAATAAAAAATAGCCATTAACTGACAAATCTTGGAAATTGGGCATACAAAAATCAACTTTGATAAGACCCCTGGAACAAACCAGGAGGTAAACCGGTTTTTTTATTTGACCATTTGATGCCTTTTAGCAATAACTTTAATATGTAGAACAGAAAAAGAAATCCCTAGGGCAGAAGTTTAAAAAATGTGCAAATTTGGTACATTTCAAGCAAAATCCCATAGGGTCCTATGTTAAAAATTAACACACTTTGAGATGACCCCTTAAACAAACGGTGTGGTAAATGTCTTATTTTTTTATCTTAAAATAATAATTATATCAGTAGTAATTCTTGTAAAAAATTTCATTCAAAAATCTAGGGCAGAAAAAATTAGACCCGGCCTCGTTAAATCTAAAGTATATCAAATAGCTAATGATACTGTTTTGATATTGCAGAATTTTGTTCTTTAGAAGAACATTTCTAAACTTTCCCACCATATTTTTACTCTTCCCCAAATATCTCATTTTTTCTTTATCATCTCTAAAAGGGACCTGGCTCTTCATTTGAACAATGTTGGTTGAAAGCCCTCTTTTTTTATTTGTACCAAGTTTTGAGGTTTGGTTGAAATTGGCCCAGTGCTTCTGGACAAGAAAGATAAACGTGTTAAAACTTTACGACGCCGAAGACGACAACGTACAGACAACGGACATATTTTGATCAGAAATGCTCACTTGAGCCTTTTGCTCGGTTTAGATACTATAGACAGATGCATTGTGTATCTGCATTAGGGATTCGATAGATTAATCAATATCATCTTCACAATTTTTCAGGCTATTCGAAGATTAAGCGGAAATGATGCTAGTTTAATAAAACGTTCCTGTGACATTCTAAATGAAGTTTTCACTGATGCAGAAGGAATACAGATGATGGAAAAATTAGAAATCTTCAAACAGGAACAGAAAACATGGGAAAACCTTCTTCACCACGAAGGTATTAATGTGTTTTTTTTAGTTTCAAATAGACTTTTGAATTAACTGATTATGAACAGATATTTTGTTTGTAAACCAAAGGAGAGAATATAACTTTTCTTATAGAATTCCATGCAGTTATACAAAATATACTGAGAAGCATTCCGTACACAGAAGTCAAATTCCATGATGTATATGATGAAGGTATAAATATCTCGGAGAATGGTACAAGGGCAACCCAAGTATATTTGTACAGACGTTATGTTTGTTTTATGAACCGACCTTTGAGGCCTGGAGATGAAGTTCACCTACGTGGAGAGCATATCGAGGAAAACTTAAAGCTCCACAGAGAGCATGCATATATTAAAATAGGTCTTACGAATTGGGCTCCTTTTCGCAACTCCATGGAAGGAGGAATCGCATTTCAAGTAGTAAACTGTGTTCAAGAATTATGTCCTGGAAGATTTTTTGATTGGTTTCATCTCCATATTAAGGTACAAGCCTCTAATGAATGTGCACTAAAGACAAATCTTAACGGCACTGAGAGGTGTATTTACACATTTCAAGATGTATCAGCATTACGTCCCTTTTGACTTGCGATTAATCCTTATGGAATCAAATCGATTGATATATCATCAACCTAAAGTAGAACTTTTCAAGCCTCTTTTTTACAAAACCATGTCATATTCTAGAATATGTATATACATGTACGTATCGGGCATTGTAATAGCTTATGACACGAATAATTCAAATCGGGGATAACTTACTCTTCCTCTCTTCTTCAGGACACAGTTTCTACAATGTACATTCAATCTCTACATTTATTACATATAGTTGGGTCGGGGATATAAAGATTCATTCAACCCCAACCCCCATCCAAACAGTATCTCCCGAAAAGTACAATTATAGATGTAAGGTTGTCTTCACGTACAGTCCATTTCATGCACATCTTTACAATTTCATGCTATGGTATGCGATTTTAATGATATGCTATGAGATTTCAATGCAATCCCATGAGATGTGTATGTTATGCTATGAGAAATGGAAATGAAGGGTAAAATAAAATGGTACATGTATATTTGGTATTGTGTGCTATGCTATGGTATGCTATAAGATTTGAACAAAAAACGCCCCCATACACAGAACAGTTCAACACATTTGGAAGTTAAATGATAAATAACCAAATTTTACAACTAATCTGCAATGTATACATTTATTTTTCAAATAACAACATTTAAAACCGAGTTAAAATCATGTTGTATGCTATGCTATGGTAAGTATGTTTCGATATGACAAATGAGATTCTATGAGATTGTATGCTTTGGTATGAAATTTCAATTTTATGCTACGCTATGGTGTATATTGTAAAAGATATGCTTGATTTGACTGTAGCTAAATTGCAACATATACCACCGGGATGTAAATTAACGTATAAAGTGTGTGGACGTAATAAAGCAGAATATATATATATATATATATATATATATATATATATATATATATATATATATATATATATATATATATATATATATATATATATATATATATATATATATATATGACAGTTTTTGTAATGCAAATCTCAAATATGCTTATGTTTCGATTGTCGTCTCCTCAGGAGCCTTTATCAAAAAGAACACTGTGCTTTTTTGCTCCCGCTAAAAATGCAGTTTCGTACAAATTTGTTTATACATGTACCAAATGGTAGATCATTGTCTAAAAAGTGTATAACCTTGTTTTGTTTTTAGTGTTTCTCACCTGGCAGGTGCGATATTTACGTTCAAAAATTTATACTCTATCTGAAAAAAATAACCTCTAAAGGAGATATGATTTTTTATAGGAAATATTGAAAATGTTAAACATTTTTTTAAAATCCAGAGGACTGATATTTCTTAAGAAGAAAAGTATTTCTTACAGGAATTTAATTCAAACAGGAAATTTCCTATGCAGCTAAAACGGGTGCAAAAAGCATTCTGACACTGGCAGAAATATCCTGCACAGTGTAAAAGCTTACTTACGAGTTAATTATATCTAAGGAAAGAACGTTTTCTAAGTTCATTACTTATCCGATGATTATCTTTTCCAGACGTATCTTATGAAATTTCTAACATATGTCTTAACCTTAAGAGAGATACATGTAAATCGATGCCAATCGAGGAACAAACGTATCATGGCGACTGTTTATGTTACATATAAACTAATCATATGCACGTGAAAGTTAATTAAATGGACGTATCATCCAGACTGTTTTTACTTTAATTTAAAATTGAAAATTCTAGACCAATCAAAATATACATTAATTTCTGAAATCAATTTAAAAGACTTCAGAATATGTTTTTCCTTCCAATACCTAATTTATTGGTTACGACCATTTGCAAAGTAACAATTATACTTTACTATATTTTTGATTATCTGATCACACGCACAAATAGATAACGAGTATAGTAACTGTTATAGCTAGTGTACTCACAATTATAAGTAATACATACCCAAAAATAACTGATCCCTTCTAAAAGTAGTTTGATAAAAACAAGATTGAACACTTAATGCAAAACTTATTTAAAGAATGGTTGGATAACTTTTTTTTATCCCTTCAAAAAAAAGCTTTTCTTATTTCGTGAGAAATTTTAGTTGTTTTCTTTGTGGGAGGGGGGGGGGGTTGTTCATTGGAGGGGGTATGGGTGACCGAAAAGTGGTTCTGAAATGTCGATGCTTAATCCTCTACGGAAATGTTGGTTCATTCAGACATAATTTTTGCTTTTTATCATTGCTTTTTCTATCAACCGAGATAGATTTATTTGCGATGTTTTCTTTTTGTAAAATAAATCCCATCTATATATCAACCAGTGCAAGAAAACATACGTTACAATGATCTAAGTTTGAAGATTTTACGTCTCAAGAGGTTCTCCCAACTGCTATGAATAAATGGAGGACAGAACTAAATCCATATGGTGTCGATGATATATCAGTAAATGATGTTTTTAAGATTTGTTTTAAAACAACTCATGATTCTTTTGTTCAAGCTTCTGTTTTTCGGTTACAGTTTAAAATTTTACACATATTTCTTCCAGTCGGGTATTACCTTCAAAAAACTAATATCGTCTTTTGACAGCTGTGGGTTTCAAAAAAAAAATGTAGAAACCATAGTCCATGTTTTTTTTGTGTGTGATATAATTCTTACCCTGTGGAGTGAACTGAGTCTTCATATTTATCATATTTAAAGAAAGGCTTCTGAAAGGATTGGGTTCAATGTATTAAATATCATATTTGGTTAACTTCCATTGACGTGTTATAACATAGTTTTTAGTTTTATTATATACTTATAGAAAATACTAGACTTTGACCCGTGCCTGCACGGGTTGACATATTGCATATGATATCGGACATTCACAAAATAGATACATCGACACACCGTATTGTTGACATTTACATAACAAGCTTTAAGCCTACAATAAAACTAGTCTATTAATTTCACTACACTCTTGTTACTTAGAATAATTTGACTGTGTCTCGAGACAGGCCTTCACCACAGTTAAAATGCCTCTCTTGTATCCGTAATGTAGCAAAAAATTGTAGAATCGCTCAAAAACAATTTTGGAGAAAAATGATGATGCTGCATTGAAAAGAACAGTCAAATTAGTTACAACAAACCATTTTGAGGCAGTATTTACCTTTCATCTAAAAATTTAATTCATAATAATGAGGAATTCAACACTTTTTCACTTTGTTCACCAACGTTTATTACTCAAATTTACACACCATGCTGACATTCGGAACTATAGTGACTTTTCATATTAAATGCACTAACTTAAAGTTAGAGTTATCTCCCGTATTTTCTTCGATTAACAGGTTAATGAAAGTTTACACGTATTTGTATTATCGTTTGAGTTAATCTATACAAATATGATATTGTGGAAACATAGACTAAAGAGTCCCCAGTGATTCAGCGAGAATGTAATGCGTATGCGCAAGATTGTAAAATCGAAAAAAATCCAGATGATTTCCGGATTTTTTGAAGGAATTTTCGTTGATTATTAATAAGCGAAGCTTTCCTCGGTATTAAAGCCCAAAAATTCGAGTCTATTATTTTAATATATCGTATAATTACACGTATTAAAAATATACCCTTTTCCCCCCTGTGCGATATAAATAAGAAATTCGCCTAGGGGTGTGATATAAACCCGAGATCTTATATCACACCCCTCTCCGGCAATCTTCGGATGTTATATCACACCCCTCTCCGTTAATCATTGGCTATTATAACGTAGAGTTCGATATGCGTCGTTCAACTCCGATCTCCGAGTATGACGTCAAATAGTACGTCGACGTCAACTTAGTATACAAACAGCTGGCGCAAAAATTCCAGGGAAGTTTATCGGAGATGGAATATATAGACTTGGAGCGATTTGTTAACACTAATTATTCATAACGTATTTTTTATTGTTTGTTCAATATTTCCTATAAGTATACGATATAAAAATCATAACATGGCATCTTTTATATCGCATCCTATATTAGCCTCGGTCTCGGTATATCAGCCCTCGAGCCTGACGGCTCCCGGGCTGATAAACAGCGACCTCGAGCTAATATAGGATGCGATATAAAAAAAATGCCATGTAATAGTCTTTATATTCAATCTTTATTTAATCTATATGGGTGCCAACCTTGACTAGTTTCCCGAATCATTTAAAAATAAAATTTAATGTTGAAAGATATGCTGCAATTGAAAGTTCTAAAGTGCATAATTTTGAAAAACAATGGGATATTTGGAAAGAAATATTTGACTGATAACTTTTTTTTGTTCTTGTTTGTATTATGTTGTTATTTTTTCCTCTTGTGTATTATTAACTTTACAACTAATTTTCCTTTTCCTTTCTTTCAAGCAAAAAACCATTGCTTAGCATTATTAAGGTGCATCTACAAAGAGTTTGTAATCTAAGATATGCAGGCGAGTCTGTGAGGTGGTGTGATAGTGTGTGGTTTTTGTGTGTGTAATTGTGTAATTTTGTGTATGCTTGTATTTCATAAATGAATAAATTATGAAAAGAATGATTTAAAAACCAACATGTATATATATATATATATATATATATATATATATATATATATATATATATATATATATATATATATATATATATATATATATATATATAAAGAATAAATTTACTTGTTTTTTGCAAATATCATAACATGTAAGGATAGATTTGCATTACGAAGTATCAATTTATTAAAATGGTTTTTTTTTCTTTTGGTTAAAGAAAAGGATTTTACGTCTCTCCATTATAAATCTTACTTGTCACTGCATGTGACTATTGTATTTTATTAATGTAGTAAACTCATACATTTGGAATTTCTTAATTACCATTTTCAATTACATTGTATTAGGTGATATTTTGGTGGGGGCGTGGTCAAATCCAATAAAGCCCGAAGGACCTTATGAAAGATTTGATCACACCCTAACCGAAAATATACTTTAAGATATTTAAATGTTGATTTTTAATCACTTATATTTATATAATTTTCAATAATTGTACAATAAAATATTAGAATATTGACATATTTATGTGTTTTTTATTTGTCTTAATTTGGCAAACCCTGCTTGCACCGCAACAATAAGTCTTTGAAATTCTTTTAAATTAAACAAACTATACACTGCAAAATTTATTCGTATTGTTATCACAGACAAAAAAACCCTAAGAAATGTATATATATTTTTGGAATTAGCATATATGTTTGCTTTAACAATGGTTATTTATAATGAACCAACTAACGGAAACAGCACTCAATCATTTATAAAGAAAAACAAAAATTCCAGCAGTGATAGATGTTGTCATGCAGTATATTCAAATGATATTGACATTTTCAAATAAAGAAATATATGTACATGTAGCTATAAAAAGATACAACGATCAATGCATTCTCTCAAATAAAAAAATACCATTTTATAGGGGCATGCATGGTCAAGATTTTGGTCAAAATTATTTTTCCGATTTTATTGTTTCCAATGCTTTACTAAGGTAATTTTAATATGCAATCAAAATTTGAATGTCACTCGTTAAGTTATAAGCGTGTTACAGAGCTTACAAATCTTCTCTTTGTCAACAAAACTTTTGTTTACATTTGTAATGCTGAAGTAAAAAATGAATGTGTTAAACATTAGGCTTTGTTTACACATGCTTAAAATGAATAAGAAGATAGATAAATCAGCATGCATTTTATTTTCTGGTATATTGAACTCAATAATTGAAAACATAACCAGATCACGAGCCTTATTTACATGACAAAGACTTTTGAGCTCTGTATCTTGTTTATAACATTACAATATTCTAACTCTCAAATTTCAAATGCATTTCTAAATTATTGTCAATGAAAGAAACAGAGAAATAGAATTTGACCAAAATCGTGACCATGCTCCTTTAAAATAATATATGTCGGGTCCAATTTATTTACTCGGGTATGCATTTGAATGTGAAGTATACAGAATTTAAATGCAAGTAAATAGACACTACCCTATTTACATTCTATTTAAAAATTTTACTTTTCTAAGTTGTTTCTAGATGAGCGCGGGAATGAATTTTCACATTCACTTTAAAAGTTTACATTTGTTATATTGAAAATAATTTACATGATGGGTATACATTTGTATGGAAAGCCGTAGGGTACCCCCACATAATTATGATATTTTCCTATATAATTGACCAAAATAATAATTTCACCAAACTTCACTTACATTGCACTATTATTATTTTTTCACAATAATTATATAATCTTAATTTTGTAAAAAAAAAATAAAAAATACCAACATAATTATTTTTATCATCAAATCATTATTGTATTCTGGTTCAAAATAATAAAAACTAGATGCTGTCATTAGACAGTAATACCCGCACCAAGTGTATGCCCCTAAATAACACTGTTTTGTACCAGTTTAATTAAAAATGAAGGCAACATGTAAGTTCCGATAATACATTTAAAAATTATAATTTTCATAACTGAAAGATGAGATCCCTTCCCAGATGATAATACACATGAACAGCACTTTATGTGCAATTTGGGGTTGAACTGTTTGCATGTGAATTTTCAGTTAATCAGTAATCTTAACATTTCATGTCATAGAAAGTGTAATGGTCTATATAATTATTAGAAACAGAATTAAATTATGCCCCCCCTCTCCGCGGCGGTTGCCGGCTTTAGATTAGCTTTTGTGTGCCTACATGTACATCATTGTGTGCACGGATTAAGAAAAGGGACGGGAGTGAGGGGTCCACTTGACACCCCCCTCCCCCATGAAAATTTATTTATATCAATAGTAAAATTACGTAAAATACGCCTCGGACACCAATGCCCTTACAAACATGTAATTGCTCTAACTTATTGCGCTTCAATGTAAGGTAACATTATTTTAGGGGAAAATATTATATTTATACTTTATTGTTTATTTCAATAGGAAGTATACATCACAATATGCAGGCGTCCTGCACCACCTTACAGCTGTTATTTACCTAATAAAATAGTGCAAGGGGTTTTGTAGAATAGGTCAAAAAAAATACATGTAGTTACAAATAATTACTGATCTTTGTCTAAAGTTAAGTACACAACACAGGTCTACAGGTCTCAATAGCAGGTACTAGTTCTACCCAGCTCTTCGATTTACATGTACAGTGTATGTGTTTTTCATATGCAGGAAAGGATTAGTTAACATGCATAAACATTTCTTTTGTGATGATCAGCTAAAGGGATTCATATTGTTCTCTAATTGGATTATCATTATGATGTTGACCTACATAGGTAAGCATAATACATGTATAGTGATTATTATAGTAGCACAATATTATGAGACGCAGGAATGTACATAAGTATTACTTTCACTTCCTAAATAAGTGATCTCCCTTTGCTAGCATACTGTATCACCATCTTTTAATATTTAAATAAGCTTATCATTGTTACCTATGCTATCGCATTCGTAAAGTTTCTGTCATTTTAATTGCAAAAGTTATTTTTTTCATTTGTCAGACTTACACTATTTAGTTGACCCCATATTGATCCTGTAACAATTTCGTATTAAATTTGTGTATTACATGTATAAGCAAGACTTATCATTTTATATGAGTTATAACTGGAAGGAAGGGGTCTTTCTTTCCTAATGTATTATAATGCATCAAATACAATGTATGCCATGACCCTATAGGATTGTTCTGACCTCATGAAACAGGAAAATACAAAATATCTTCTTATGTCATTTCGATGCACCAAATGGTGTAAAGTACATGACCCCCAGGTGTTGTCTCTAACCCCCCCCCCCCCCCCCCCCCCCCCCCTTATGAAATAAGAAATGAGAATTCACTGTATATTTTGTATATTTTGATAACTTTTAAGATCCTCACCCCTAAACCATATAGTTATACCCGCACTTTCTAAAGAAAGTTCGGGTATATTGTTGTTACCCTGTTCCGTCCGTCCGTCCGTCTGTCACGTTTTACTTTCTTAAACTGCTCTTACATCTTATGAACCAGCAAACTGAACTCTTGGAGTTTGATTTGGGGTATCATGTTGTTTTGTGAAAAGGTTTCAAAAATTCACTGTTAGTCCTGGGTGTCAAATAATTGGTAAAAAATGACGTTTTTTCACAAAAAAATCTTCTTCCTCGAACTCCTCCTACATTTTCAACAGTAGACAAATCATCTTTTGGAATATGTTTTAGAGTATCCTATAGATGCGCAATAAGGTTTCGGAATTTTGAATTTTGTCCTTGGGGTCTGAAAAATGACGGGTTTTTTTTTAACCAAAAAAAAAACTGGTTTCAAAAACGTCATTTTTTTGGCAGTAGCCGAATGATCTTTTCAAATATGATTGGGGGTGTCATATTTAGGTCTGATCAGGTTCCAGAATTTTTTGTTATTAAGGGGATCAGTGGGCAACAAAAAATGACGTTTTTTTGCAAAAAAAAAATATGGTTCCTAGAACTCCTCTTACAACTTTTGGAGTAGCTAAATCATCTTTTGGGATATAATTGGGGCTGTCCTATAAATGTGCTATAAGGTTTTAAAAATTTTAATTTCATCAAGGGAGTCAAATAGTAGCAGAAAATTGACGTTTATCAGTTAAAAAAACATAGATCCAAGAGCTCCTATTATGATTTGATGGATAGACACATCATATCTTGGAATATTTTAGGGGCTGTTCTAAAGATGTGCAGTAAGGTTCTAAAAATTTAAATTTCATCCAGGGAGTCAAATAGTTGCAGAAAATTGACGTTTATCACTTCAAAAAACATAGATCCTAGACAGGGATGGGGTAATGGTAATTTGTAATGGTAACTGAGTGTAATTAGTTACAAATTTTGATGTAATTGAAAGTAATGTGTAATTGACACATTTTTCAATTACATGTAATGGTAATTTAATTAATTACTTTAAAAAAAGGCATGTAATAGGCTGTGTAAGTGAATCTCGCACGGCGCGAGATTTAAAAGAAAACGTCACTTCCGAGAACCATACTCATGGCGATATCGTTGCGTTATTGGGCCTCATATACTGAGGGGCGCGTCAAGCTTCAGCGGCGATCGGAAAACTCTGTGAGCAGCGATCACGTCCTGAAGTTTGTTTTCGACGAAGAAAATCAGTACATTACTGGTGTAGTCCAGGCCAGCATGCGGAATGTGGCGTATAAAGTTACAGTAAGTTGACACCATTCAGACACTGAGACAAGCAGATGATCCTGATATTCATTGTTTAATGATGTCAGATAATATAAATCAACATGCACGAACATGGCTATAAAATATATATGATTATATTGGAACAAACTATGACAATCTTCTCAATTGTTTTGACTTGTACATCATGAATCGGAGAAACCATGTGAGTGAAAGGAAACTCGGAAAATTAATTGTTTACTGTTTACATAGTGTATATTTACCGGTACGTGTAATTGTACTCAATCATACACATTCATTACATGTATTATGTTTTTGTCGTTCACTTTAGATTGAATTAGATGATGACACAGTCAAACGATCGACGTGTGAATGTGTTATGAGAGACTACTACTGCCATCATGTTGCTGCTGTTCTTCTTTTTGGGTAAGAACATTTAATCCTTTGTGAATCAATATTCTCTTAAACTTAATAGTTTTATCGATTTAAAACTATTTTAGAACAACATCATTTCTTTTTTTCCTTTCAATAGCTACAAAAATGTCAGCAAGACTGACATCAGATGCAGTTGGCTAAAACGCCCAAAGTCTCAACCCAAGAAAATTGAGACAATTGGTGAAATGTATCCATCACCAAATCCAACATACAGGTAATTTCTTAATTTATACTAAAAAAGATTATTAGTATGAATATTTAAATAAACTTGGGTATACAAGTACTGAATTGAATTTAAAAAATAGTTTGCCAATATTTTTCAATGTTTTTATATGAAACTGCTTGACAGTGTTCTTTCAAGGCCGTTTGACGACACCGACCATGAGGCATTATATCAAATGCTAGGAAATTTAGGGCGATTTACTGGTATAAATATGGTTAACTTTTGATGAAAGTGTTTTTGTAAACAGTTGTGTTGAAGAAGGGGTTTTCACTTTTCAGTTTTGCGTTAAAAATTACTTCCAAAATACTTCTGGCATTAGACCAGTTCTCGTCAAGTACAAGTTATGACTATCACATATTTTGTATAAATTCGAGATGTAACAATGCACTGGCAAGAACTGGTCCCATGACAATAGTTTTTTTCCTTATTTTTATGTGCAGGCATAAGCAGTCTTTATAAAACTTGATTAAATGGTACAATGTACTTCTTTCTTTATCCTACCAGCCACCCCCTTATAATATTCAAAGGTCATCTGTCAGGTTTGTTAAACAATTTTTGAAAATAAAAGGGGAAACTGACCATTTTTGTAAAGATTGCAATTCTGCACAATAATGATTTTTATATCATTGTGTTTTTCATGCTTGTTTGCTAAATATTTCCTATTGAAACTATAATCTACTCATTAGTAAACATACTTTAACTGAGAAATGTTGACTCAAATAGCTCAAATTATCTTTATTATCCTTGCTAAATTTTGATTGTTGAACACAAATATTTCCTTGTTTCCTGAGTCAAAAGAAACTTCATATAATCTTAATTACTGAAATGCATATCATTTGAAAACAACAGTAAGTACTAAATAACATAAAATTGTCACATGTGTTGGCTCTTGATTCATACATGTATATACTAAACTGTACAATAAAATTCTGGAAATCTTTGGCTTGCAAACTGTGTAATTTTAGTTACAAATTACCGTGGAATCATTAAAACTAATGGTTTTTCGTGGGTATCCTTGACCCACGAATTGACATGCCAACAGATGTCTTTTTATTATAAAAAATAAAGATATATTTCCACTATAAAGAGTTACCCATGAAATTACATCCCAATGACCAAGTAAATTTTTAGCTATCCCCGAAAATTGGCCTCAAGCTTTCTGCATTCCACAGTATGTTCCTGCATTCAAGATATTTTATTTAATTTAATATCATGTACATGTAATATATTGACTGTATGACTGGTTTTCATGCATGACTGTAATATACTGTTTATATAGTGTTATACATTACTCATTCCTCTGTTACCTTTTATACCAGTACCGGTACTAGAGAAAGTAATATTTTTATAAGTAATAGTCTTGACTCTTAAAGTCTTATGCATTTTGTATTCATTACTAATCATTTTATTGTTTTCCGTTAATAAAAATAATTATTTTTTAAAGCGCTCCGCTGGATCCTCTCTCCAGAAGTTCCTGTAGAGAAACCACCAGTGCCATTGGTTGAAGACCTTCTGCTTTCAGAAAGCTTTCTGCATGCTGAAGACCAGGACAATTGGCTAAGTACACAACTCAAAGTCACGGAGGACATTATAAATACGACAGCTGAAAAAACCAAGGGGGAGAGAAATAATGCTGTTTGGGCCATTGTCAGAAAACTGAGGATAACAGCCTCCAATTTTGGACAAGTCTTAAAGGCTGCAAGACGGAAGAGGTATTTTTTGTATTTTATAAAAAAGCAGAAAAGAGAATGTCCACTCTTTAATGACTATGTTTACTTTCTCCCTTTATTTTTAGTTTGGACTTTTAGTTTGAACACTGCTCTTTATATTGTCATATGTACAATGTAAGTTGAAAAATATTTCATGTAGGTTCTTTGGAAATCAACTCAATGTTGCTAGTTTGGAAGTGAATTTTTTTTTTTTAGAATGAGCAAGTCTTTGTTGAAAAGACTTCTCTCTGCATACAACCTAGAGAGATGTCCTGCCATTTCATGGGGGATAACGAATGAAAGAGCGGCAATTGACAGCTACATACTCCAAGGGGCTTCTGTTGAAGAGACAGGTAGACTCAGATTAATAAATTACTATTCATTTTAAAAGTAGTTCTTCCAGTCAAATGTACTTGCAGTAATTTTTATGGAATATATAATATATACAACATTTTTAGATGATAAGATGGTGTGCACTACATGTCAAATTGTACATTTTTAGGTCAACATTTAAAAAAATACTTAGTCTATAAATTTCTTAAGAATTTTATACTAATTTTAGAAATTGATGCTCTGGACAATAAGTCATGTGATCTGCTCCAGAGAAAAAATATCAACTTCTATGAACAATATGGTATGTGTTTATAATACATGTAATAATCTTTTATTTGAAATTTTGCAGGAGTTTGGCTACACGAGTCTGGCGCTATAGGGGCTTCTCCTGATGGTATAGTCACCCATAAACCCCATTGTTCAGGACATACAGGAATACTTCATTTCCAGACAGAGGCAGCAAAATATCTAGAAGCTGAGCTAATTGAAGTAAAGTGCCCTTACTCGGCTAAAGACATGAAGATAAAAGATGCAGTTGAAACAGTCCCTGGATTTTTTCTTGGTATGATTAAATGTTTGATGATACATTTTGTACAGTATTACCCCTCCCTCTTTTCTTGAAAATGTTTTGTCTCTTTATATTTGATAACTACAAGTACGAAAAATGTTTTTTTTTTTTTAGAAACAGCAGACGGGTATTTGCACCTAAAAGAAGACAGTGATTATTACCATCAAATTCAAGGGCAGCTGTACATCACCAAGAAGAAATGCTGCAATTAAATAGTATGGACACCGACAGATCTGGCTATCATTCGCATGGTAAAGGACATAAATTGGTCAGCGAACATAGAGAAACTCATCGATTTTTATTTTGAAAAGTTCATACCAGAGGTCAACAAGAAATAAATTGTAGTTTGATACCCATCAGCTGACTGTTTCTGGTGAACTTACTTGTAAGAGTCGTATTCACCTTTAACATTTGTATCATGAACAAAATATTTCTTCATATTACTGAAATCATATGTTGTTTCTCTAATAAATTCTTTAAAAAAGTATGCCAAACATTAAACTGATTTAATTAAACTTATAATACATGTACTTTTTATTTTTTGTACTGATTTTTTTTTTATTACACCACCGAGTTAGTATGAGACGTATGTATGAAGTACTGTATACAGGGTTATTTTTGCCCCTAGCTTTATTGACCTTTGATACTTGCAAAAGGTTTCGCCAAGTTTTGAATTTGCCCAAAAGCAGTTTTGTCATAAGTGTTAGTAGTTTTATTTTTATTCATTCAGTTTTAAATTCGCCTAAGGACAATATGGGCATGAATAAAACGGGGGCAAATATTTCTCTGTATACAGTATTTTCAAGAAACATAAATGAGAATTGCAGGCACCGATCTTTTTTATATTTAAATATTATAGATTAAAGAAAAATCTAGGCACATTTGTTTAAACAATGTGTCAATAAAAGTGCATAGTGATATACATCTCTTATCAAAACTGTTTACATACATGTAGCTAGCAAATATCATAACCATGACTGCTACACCTTTACAAAATGAAAAATATACTGCTGACATAAAATAAGTATTAAATAATTTTTTCATAGAGATCATCATGGAAAAACCTATTTAATGTTTTTCTTTCAATATGAAAACAACTTTCAAAAAGTTCTAAGCAATCTCTTTGAGCAAAGGTGCTTGAAGGTTTACCAAACATGCACACAGCTGCATTATCTTTGTAGACAGTGGACGGTAGTTAGCTGGTATGTGGTTCAAAATTTGGTAGTTCTTGAATCGTTCATTCACTCTCTCAACATGAATTCGGTTTCTAGCAATCTTATAACAAAGTTCGGCTTCTTTACTTGTAAACCGAGTCTTGTTTATCAAAAATGGAGGAATATTGAGTTGCACACCTGATGGCATTTGGTCATGGATATTAAAGCCTTTGTCAGCTAGGATAAGATCTCCTGGTACAAGGTTTTCCAAAAAATGTGAATGTTTAATAATGTTGGCATCCGACACAGATCCGGGATACAACAGTGAAACATATACACATGAACCATTGGGTGCAACAGCTGTAAGCGCTTTCACAGTATGCCGACTTTTATAATTGCTATATGATGCACTTTGTCGATTAAAGTCCGAAGGAACATCCTGTGTTATTTCTGTACAGTCAATTGATGCTCTAGCAGAACCAAAATCTTCGAACGATTTTGGCATGGAGCCCTTACATTTTAACTGACTGGGCATACCTACTTTAACCATAATGCCCTTATAAAAAATCTCATGCAAAGCACAAATAATAGTGTTAACTAGAGCAGAGCTCGTGGCAAAGCCCCGAGTAGGTCTTCCGTTGTTGCTGCGAGTTGAAAATATATGTTATATGGTGTCAAACGATTATGACTATATTTTCAGTTCTGCTTTTGTTATAAAAACGTGTTGTGATTGAAAGCCTGTATATAAAACGTGTTTTGAAAAAAGAAAGGAAGAAAATATTTTAGGAAAACTATTTGTCGAGCAGAGTTTATGTAATCGTTTCAAACATTCTTTAAAAAATGAGATGTTTAATGGCGAGTTAAATTTTCAAAGGGTAGCAAGCATTGTTATAAACAGTATGTACTCGTGATTCATGTCAGGAAGAGTATTTCGTTTTTTTAACTAAACCCGCCTACAAAACACGTAAACTTTTCTCAAAGATAACTTCTATATTAAAATATTTCTAAATTTTTTGAAGACTATGTGCAAGTTTAGAATTGCGTGCTGACAAAATTTACAGACCCTAAAACGTACTACTACACCAAAAAAGCGTGCGGCCTACGTGCGAGAAACGTTTCGTGGAAACCTTTTAGAGTTTCATGTAAACCGTTTAGCGTTTCGGGCAAAGCGTGCGAGAACCGTGTGAAATGTTCATCAGATTTCATTCGGAACTCTCTGACAAGTTAATTGTTTCAAAATGGCGCCCGTGTTTTACATTACTTTAACAAAATTGAACGAATTTTTAACAAACAAAAGAAAGGTATATGTAAGAAAAGACGACTAGTTACAGAGTACATGTATATTTAACGTTTTCATGCGATGTTTCAGTACTGAAACAATATTAAAATTCTCTATACATAAAAAATATTAAATACAGTTAGTGAAACATGATTTCTATTGGAACAAACCTAAATCAACTTTAACTTGCACGATCATGTTTTGATAGGCATGTATTTTTATTATTTATTTACATCGATAACTCCTACTGATAACTCTTACTGAGACCATTCGGCTGTGTACAAACAGCACACATAACCTCGGACATCGGGTGAGACCTGCACCTGGCTGAACCTTTCAATCAAACTCTGTGTATTTGTTTTCATTGGATGGTCAGGCGTCTCTCTTTTGTCAAAAGCCAATGGAAAATTAATGATTTCAAGGTAATCGGAATCAGTATTTGATGAAGCACCCAATTTAAATGATAGAAAATTTATTAATTATTTGAACAAAATTAAATGTAAACATAGAGAGGAAATAATTTTTTTTTATTATTATGGGAATCTATACGCATGGTACTCAATTCAAATATATTATATTATGATTTTATTATTTTATGTAGAAAAATCACCCTTCCAACTGTTACTCAATTACATAACAATTGATGACCTGGGGCTATAAATGTTCTGAGCTGTGTGCGCTGAAGCGACACAAGATTCTCGGTCGCATGCGGCAATTGAATTAACACAGACTGGCCGAATAAACAAAGGGTTGGGAAAGTGAAACAAAATGTTACACATAAGAAGAATCCACCAAAAATGATTTTCGACTGATCTTGTTATCTTTTCTCCAATTAAAAAAAAAATCCAGCGCGAGCACCTGTCAGCGGGGCGGGAGGAAAGGGGGGGGGGGGGCAGCAATGAGTTCGCTTCCACAATGAAACTACAGAAGTGATTAATATGTGACCGATAGAATTTAATCTAAAGTTGTTTAAACTCATGTGAATATTTTTTAAAATAATAATCGAATGCCTCAGTTCAGGGCATTCCTTTATCGTGCTAGCCCCTACCGCAAACATGGAACTTTGATTATAAATTGATTTCATGTTTAAACTACCTTGTACGCTATCGTATAAATCAATGCTTAATCAACTGTACAAGTAAAATCAATTTATATTTTCGTCTTAAACCAATATAACAGTTGAAAAACATAATAAAATATAGTTGTGTCCGTGCAAAATATGAAACATAAACGCGTCATAAGGTACATGTAGAAGAATACGAACCGACGGCGGATCACTTATCCACTCGCGCCGGATCTCCTCAGCCATGTGCGAGGGATGATCATCATTTAAAGGTTTAATATTTGAAGGGGGGGGGGGTGTTGATTTAAAACATTAATTGTACAGTTTTTAAAGTACTTTAATTACCTGAACAAACGAACCATTAGTTTATGTCTAACGATTTTTCCGATTTGGAGTAATATCGGTCATTAATATTCATTTACAGTCAAATATTTAATTAAATATATATACAAGTAGGACAAACTTTTATAACATAAAATTTAAACAGTTCTTGTATATACGGCTATATCAACTCAAACACGTTCATATGCATGTAAGTGTAGGTCGCGGTGTGCGAATCTTGTGTATTAAATAACCGCTTACCGCTAGGTAATGCAGCCGTGGCTGATCTCCTCGGCCGTGGACGAAGAATAGATTACGTAAAGGTACAACGCACAGAAACGCACAGCTCAGAACCAAGGAAGACTTGAAAAGTTTGCAGTATAATGACCTTACTCTATCAAATAGAAGTTATATATTTTAAACTTAAACCCCACAATTGATCTATGTCTATTATTGCTTTAGAGAATGACATTGCTTTTATTAATTAAATGAACTATTTCTTACTTGACATCCACTCGTTTAATCCACAAAAGATTTTGTGTAATCAAAACTAAAACAATTCTTGAGTTCGCGGCTAAATAAACTCATATATGAGAGACGCAACTCTCGTGTATTAGATAACCGCTGACTGCTAGGTAGTCCAGCCGCGAGCATGGTAACCGATTTTCTCGGCCGCAGGCAAGGGAGAGCTTACGTAATGGTACACACACACATGCAGCTCTGATTCAAGGTAGATTTTAAATGCATGGAGTTAATAACTGAAATGTAATGCACAGAGTTTTTTAATTCCAAATTTTGTGGTTTACTAGAAAAGAAAAAGAATGTTTTGTTTTCCAATTGCCGTTTTTAATGATTGTGCACTATAAGAACTTAACAACAATGACTTTAACTCCTAAAGGAAAAGCTTATACTCCAACAACAAAAATCAAAGTACTGAAAGTACTGTTAGACGGTGGCGTCGTTTGAAAGTGGCATATTACATGTAACAATGAGTGATGTACATCGTATGATAATTATTTTTGTCGAAAACCGCGGCCAGTATCGCATACATGTACTAATACTTAACGCTTACTCGCACAACTGGTCGTGAGTTTCCTACATGGATAATTCTGTGGAAATCGTAGCTGTGATCTCACTCTACACTTTACAAATGCTGTGTGTCTTGGTCGTCATCTTTTGGGAAAACCCCAAAGATTTATCACAGTAGTCTTTGTCGTATAGAAGATTTATCTTTATTTTGTATCAATATGTTGGTATCTATATCAGTTGACATTAAAACCCCGTTTGAATGGTTGCCACCACATATTGAATGAATAAATCAAATCCAAAGCGATTTCATCACAGTACACCCAAATATTTGATTGTTTGGAGGGGAATTTTGCTTTTTTCCCTTTTGACCTTTGGGTTGACCTCGCAAAGGGGAAAAACTTTTGAAAAGTGTGGATTGGACTATTGTGCTTTAAATATATTGTAGATTTCTCAAAGTAACAAGAACAAATAAAGCTTTGGTATGATAAAATACTTATTTTTTTTAACTTTTTTGGGATATATATAGTATGTTAATTGTCCCTCTCGACAGCATTTTCCCTCATTTTCTTCACGGGGAGAAAGTTGCAGTCTTGTGGATCATCACATTTGCTTTTTTTCCTCATAGTCAGTTAATACATTTAGGTGTAAAGAAAACGGAATGGGTTTACAAGAACCTGTTTGATAAAACTGGTATTGCTTTTGGAATGCACGTCATCATGAAACAGAAGAGTAAATCAATATTTTATCTTCGACTTTAGTGGATTATTTCCATTTGCTCACAACGAAAGTGAATGAAAATTTAAAAAAATATCATACAACATTCGGTCGCGGAAGTTTCATTAATCAACGTTTTAAACATGTTTTCTATTGTATTTAGCTATAGATTTATTCAAATCATTTGAATGAATTCGGGAAAGTCACAGGTATATTTTATCGCTTCTCAGTACACTTTAACACGCATAAATTACTTGCTACATTAAACTTTTCTAGTAAACTTACAACAAATATTAATCAATTATACAAAATAAGTTTTTAAAAACACCAAACAAACAAAATTCAAGCTGAACGCACGTTTTTCTGACCGTACAGCTATGTATATAAAGAATATGGGGGAATAAGATGGCGCAACTGCCCATTTGGTTTAGTCGTAAAATACAATTTCAAATTTAGCATTTTTTCAAATAAATATATTTGATATGTTATTATACAAGTTTACAAAATGGTAATTTCTAACTCTTATTCAGTTTGAAATATTTCAAAAAGATAAGAAAAAAATAATAAATCTTTAAGTTTTGGTGGTATCGAACCCACAACCTAAAAACCCAAGTTCTATAAAGTTTCCTAATGGCTGGTGCTCTAACCACTGAGCCATTTCATTCACAACACAAGTGCGTTGTTTAAATGCTATATGAGACTATGACCACGGATTTACGGACTTGTATTATATTTCTAAAACGTTCAATTGTTGAGCTACAAAATGACATTTTTGAACTGTAGTGGGTCATCTCTTCACATTTTTATTGAGTTCAATCGGTTTAAATTCCATTAAACCACATTTAGACAGTAAAAATAAATTTTTGAGCTCAGACCCACTCTATGAAAGAAAATGCATTGAAGTTATAAGCATATTTAAAAAAGTTTAGACACGCATACGCCAGTTTAAATCAATATATTGCAAGTATTTAAAATATTTAAAGATTACAACCCGATGTTACGTTAAATATACATTTAAATATACATTGTTTTTAGTTATTTTTTTTAAAGTATCAGATTTAATTATATTTTAATTTTGCCGTATCTAATCATTCCTCATATGGGCATTTTACACGCCTTATTCACCCATCTTCTTTGATTTTATTCTTTGCATGTACTAGACAATAGATCTAGGGTTCGCAAATCCCGGCAATATTTTCGGAAAGCTATACATGTATTTCTGTAGCTCAGCAGAACTCTAGAGTCATCTATGAAGCATATTTTGTTGCCTTCATGTTTCATTATTTATCGCAAATATAGCATGGATGTATACGCTATGGCCGATGTAGCATTGCGTTAAGTGATGACACTTTCTAACCGGTGTGTATTTCAATTGTGAGTCGCAACAAACTGGCGCATTTATATATGCCCGCCTATTTGTAAATGCATGTTGACAAAATGCTGCTTACACTTGGAGACAAATGTCGAAGAAAGTTCATAATAGAGTTGTACTCGCGAGTTAAAAAATATTTGAGAACAAACGGGGCGATGTTTATGTAAATATGTAAATAATGTAATCTGTTAGTGAAAAAATGCCCCCAAACCAAAGAAAAGATTTTCTAATACATTTAGCAGGGACGGGCGCATATGAATTAATGTCATTATTTGTACCTCGCTCATCGAATTGCGTTATTCAGTTCATTGTAAAAAAATTCGACAGAAACTGTTTAGTTAACAAAATTATTATATCTTACATTACCGTTCACAATGTACCATAAATGTATATGGAATATCGCATGTTTTTTCTCACAAAAAAGCTAGCGTTTGCTGCAAATAATAGATACGCCGTAAAATCCATAAGACGTTTTACAGCATATGTAAAAATAAATCTGAACAAAAAATCTTTGAAACATCGTAAAATGTAGTTTATAAACATTTAAAATGGCGACTCAATTTGCACGTGAATTTTACAATCCGACGTCGATTAGCATGTTTGAGAGAAAGTCAGCAGCAAGTAAAGCGTCAACATCTGCAGTAAATATTGTCTGATGAATATTGAGGTGCCTGTAATAAAATTAATGTTTCTACAGACTGAGTGAGGTACAAAATAAGGTACATTGTGAATCACAGGTCAGTCGAAAATTTAACACATTTGTATCTAAATTTAAAGTTTTTTGTGTGTTTGAAAACACATGCACACTTGTAGAAGAAACTGTGCCATTGATCGGTTGAAGTTCAATAAAATGTAATTTATATAATATTCATTGTCAGTATCTGTTGTGAAATCTTTGGAATAGTTCAAGTTCTTTATTCCAAGAGACAAATGTCTCATAGGTTATACATATGAACATATACATATTGAATAAACAGTAAGAAAAACAAAGTGTACATAATCAATTTGGATAATTCACATGGAATAAGCTACAACAACAAAAATATGCTGCTCAACTAAAACTAATGCGTTGAAAATGGCTGAATTTATCGATGAAGCATAATTGCTGAAATATGAAATGGCAAACCAGTTTAAAAAGTGTGTTTCTGACAATTATTTATATCATAAAAAAACAAGAAGCAATTATTGTGAGATCTCTTGACCAATTATCGCAGTGATATAGTTTATGTAGTCCTGATAAAGAGTTAAACGTCAAAACTGTCAGTTGGTGCTTATATTATTAATACCGCGTAAGCAGATAGGGTAACGGCTCATTTAAAATAAAACACAATTTCATTCATTATTTAAATGTATGTACAAAATAATTAGCAGCTATAATGCTTAAAATATCTGATAAGATTAAAATTAGTTCTCATACTGAAATCGACACGTAGATAAAACATTGTCTGTATAACACTGCATCCATGTACCTAACAGAGTTATCGTTCGTTATCCGCTAGGGTCCCCGTGAGAAATACTCTTCCGGTCAGGACCGTAGCAATAGACCGTGGCTATTTATAGCCACCGTCTAAAAATTCTTATGAATTAATGCCTCCTGTATAGACCAGCATACTTTCTGCGGCAACTTTATGCCAGTTGTACGCACAAAGACTTTCGTTAACTTGTCAAATGAAAACAGGTACATGTCAACATGTAAAGCTTTTTACACTCATACTACACAAATCACTTACAAAATAACATTGTTACGACCTTTATGAGATCCCAACAAGCAACTTTTCCAGCGACAGCCATATCAAAATCCTAACCGTTTTTGAGTTATTAAGCAAAAACTTTTAGAGGCTATTGGCCCTTAATTTAAGGGGCCAGCCCTTTTTTATTGGTGTTAAATGAAAGCCCTTGATATTCTGCACAATTTTTTTTTCTACATGTCTTTACAAAATATTTTTCGTTAAACAGATATAAAGAAAAATATGTCTAAATTTTTGCACTTTTTGGAATCCTGTTTTTGACCCCCTACCTTTTCCTAAATAAAAAACGTAATCTAAAAACAAAAACTAATGTGCACCACTACAATGTCTCTGCTATTCAAATTCGTTGGATTCCCATTCCCTGCTATCATAGTCTCGGAGCCTTTGTCTGGAAACCAAAGGCCCTAAAAAAATTTAAAAGGGGAATAACTCGTTACCGGAAAAGGAATTCTAACTTTTATGAATTAATGAAGATAGTGTTTTGTAAAGTCCATTAGCCCTGAAAATTTGAGCAAAAACCGTTCAGAAATGAGCACGATATGAAGCCTCAAAGATCGCGTCTAGGAAGAAAAAAAGAAAAAAAGAAAAATAAGAATAATCTTAACCAGCACAATAATAGAAAGTTCTTCCGTTGGAAACGGAAGACCTTAACTATGTTAGAGATTGTAGCTCTACTCGTGGAAAACCTGTCTGCTAGGTCAAGATCCCGTAGATTGAGTCGCAGTTTCATCAAGGTTATGAGAACTTGATCTTCCAAACTCATATTTTTGACATTCCATCCTGAATAATAATTCAGCGGTTCAAATCTCTGCAAAGTGGCAACAATGATCTTGAAAATGTCATATGTAAAGGATGTGTACAACAGCATCTAAAAAGATAAAATGATATATTAATTTAATTAACAGTTAACATATATATACACCTTTGATTCCCTAAATTCAATTTCAACCTGTTACACTTTTCATACCATGGTAATCAGATATCATTTTTGAAATGTAAATTTTAAAAAATCACATTATAACAAGCTGGAAAATATTTTTTTAATTCATGAACATGTAAAAGATTATTACATTTCATGTATTTCTTACCTTTTCTTGGTTATTTTTCATGGCATCAACAGACATTACGGGTCTTGAGTTCTTCAGCCTCTCAATATCAATTTCTATTGTCCTTATCTCTATTTCCAGTTCTTTTATCTTAGCTATCAAAACAAATAAAAGAGTGAAATAAAGAAATATTCTGATTGTACAAGGATTATCAAATTATCATCAACAAGTTGTGTTATAAACATGTATAACATGACATTAGTAAATTAACAGCAAAGTTTTCTTCAATGCATTTAAAAACCATAATATGTACAATATGTATTTTTAAAGAATAAACTCACCCTGACATTCATTTATTTTGGATGCACACTGGAAAGAAGGACACGGGTGGAAGTATGGATGGTCAAGTGCAGCACTAGTCTCTGCTGTAAAGAGCACCGAGGTTGGCTTCTCGACACCACCCCTACATGTACCGATTGTACATGTACTCTCCACTGTAGGCACCTTTTCAATTTCTGCAAACTTCTTCCTGTAATTTTGTTATTTTTCAGTTTAAATTTGTCCCGTAACAAAATAATGTGACGGTTTCATTTTGTGGTTTTAAATTAATAGTCATTCATTTTGACAAAAGACCCCTATAAACATGATAAATAAAATAATATATAATATGTTATATTTCTCTGAATTTCATTCATATATAATTTATTTAAAACAGTATTTATTGCAAACATAATAATTCAGCAGAAAGAAAGAAATATATTCACCTTTTTCGAATGTCAGCAACGTCTGGAAATTTTGGTTTAGAATAAACAAATATGCTGGGGTCTTTGTCCTTGCAGCCTTCTTCGAAATGACAGCTACATATGCGGTCCCCTTCGTTCCAATCTCTGTCAGCACGTCTAAATTGATACAAATAAAATTGTAAACGAAATCTGTGCACTCTCGAAGCATCAGGATGGTTTCAGGTCGTTACTTTCAGTGTCAGTTCGAATTTTCTTAAAATTTAATACATGTATAATGTAATTTTCAACGTTTTTCAAAAGCAAGCCCCTAAAACGTACCTGCAGAGATCTATCCACTTTTTTCTTAATTTTACATTGGTTGGAAAACGAAAGAGATGGCACTGTGTGTCGTTCTTACTATGTCGATCACTCCTGTGGTTGCACCCAAAAGCAAAACAATACACCATGGTTCTCGGAAGGGCTCTCTTGGAAAGGAGGCGCGCGAGACTTACACAGCCTATAGACCAATCCACACTTTACAAAAGTTATGTCCCTTGGCCGCCATCTTTGGGGAAAAACCCATATATTTCTCACAGAAGCCTTTGTAGTTTAGAGGGTTGTAACTTTGTCATTTGACAATAAAAATCCGTTTCCCTGTGCATTTTAATTGCCCCAAGTTGGGGCAACCCACACATCGAAGGAATAAATCAAATTCCAAGAGATTACTTCAGAGGACGCCCAAATATTTGGTTGCTTAAAGAAGGGAAAAGTTGCTTTTTCCCTTTTGACCTTTGGGTTGACCCCGCAGAGGGGAACAACTTTTGCAAAGTGTGGATTGGACTATTCAAATTACTTTTCAATTACTTTCAATTACACTGATGAGTGTTAATATGAATAAGAAAGCTGTCCACTATCCATTGTCCCCCACACTTCAAATAGTACAAAAGTATAAAACAATACAAATACAAGATCAAATTAAGAAGATTACTTAAATGCATTTAACTTTTATCAAATATACATGTAGTTTTTTTTTAATATAAACATATTCACTATCTAATAATGAGGTTCCTAAACTTATGTCAGATATGAATATTAAATGAATGTTTTTAATATTTATTAATTTGTTAGGGACCAAATAATTTTGATGGTATACTCAATCTCTTTTACCTAAAAATTTTATTATTTTATTGGAATAATTAATGTTTCCAATTATTAACTGAGTTGATAAAAAAAATATGTTTATTTTACAAATAAAATCAATGTTATTTGAATTGTATAAACTATTAAGTCATGCTTTTTTAATTGCCAGTTTGCCTAGATCTATGGCTTCAATAAGGTTTTTAAGTTTTTGTTGCCAAATCTTGGTGGGTTTCCTTAATGGCCAATAGACCAATAGGTGTGAATTGTGTTTTGATAGCAATTATAGTCTGCTCTCAACCCCAGATTTACCTAGTAACCTGTATTTTTCCAATTGTTAAAGAAGAATTTAGTGGAGATAAATGTTTACTTTCAGTGTCCGAGAAAAGACTTGCCAATGTAGACATGATAGGTGTAGGTTAACGATCTCCGATCCTTAATAGCAATCTTTGATAACTTGGAATTTTTTTATTTGTACCATAGATCTGCCTTTTATATCTAGACAAAGTCTTGTAGTGTTAATATTACACTTAACTCTTCAAAGTACTGCTTGGCTTAATGGCTCCACGGAGACCTACTACATACAGGTTAAGGGGTTTGAACCACCGATGCACCAGTTCAACAGTCTTTTCCTCTAATTTGATCTCAACTTGTATATTTATTCCATATATTTATTCATCGTGGCCTAAGTTGCAATAACTTCATAAAATGCATGGATACCATCAAGAAAATATCTTTCTATTTTATTTCATTTATAAAGTTTGAACGATAAATAACATTTTAATGATGAAAAATATACTTTGAGGCTGAGAATCGGAGAACCTCAAGGGATACTGAACAATTAATTATCATTAAATGAAACTGTAAACATGTGTAGGTGTTGTTGCTAAATAATTAGTAAATTTTCATGGCAAAATTTGTTCATGTCATATCTGCTTTAATTCAATAAATGTATTTTTCTCAAATGTAATGTGTAATTTAATTAATTACATTTGCAAAGTAATTGTAATTTAATTAATTAATTATTCTTTATTATTAATTAAACCCTTGTAATGGTAATGGTAATTTAATTGAAGGTTTTAAGCAAGTAATTGTAATTTATCAAAAACATATGCAAGAGAATACATAAAAGTAGACTTATATTTTTTTGTTAATATTTGCTTACAATTTCCTTGCAGCTATTATAAACACATTTTATAACAAATCGCAAATAGTTTGCCAATACTTTTCATACTCAGCAAATTTACAATTCTTCAACAACAGTAGTTTCTCAATATGTATTCTATCAGTGACTGTTTGTTTTAACATGAGCGTCGAGAGGTTTGGGACATTCTTATACTTACTGGCAAAAATAAATTGTTTTACTGTAAGAATCAATATGTTTTGAAGTCTATACATATTTCTGTTTTTGAATTTACCAAAAAGTATAGTTTTTTTATCAAATGTCATTAAAAAATTAAACTTGCTTCTTAACCATTCTTCAAAGTAGAGCCATATTTCTTTGACATGAAAACAGTCCACAAATAAATGTTCTATAGTTTCTTTATCTTGATTACAGAAAGAGCAGGCTGGTGAATCAATTATATTGAGTTTGAAAAGGTACTCATTTGTTGGCAAAATTCTATGTAAAATCTGGAATTGCAACCATTGAAATTTGGATTCTTTCGAGGTTTTAAATGGGAGTTCAAAAATATTATTCCATTCTATTTCTGTAAAAGCAAATCCACTTTCTGTCCACTTCTTTACTGAACGAATTGACTCTTTTTTGTTATCGATGAGTACATAATACATATCCTTACATCCTTTGCTTTGTTTGTAAAAAATACTGAGAGAATTTGGAATAAATGGTCCATATTCTACCTTATTATTATTTAAGGCTTTTAATCTTTCAAAAACTGCTCCTTTCAAACTCCTATATTCTAGAAAATTGGTCTTAACATTTGAGTTTTCAAGAGTTTCAAGGCTTACAAAATTGCCTTCTTCTGTCATCAAATCTTTAATAAATTTATAACCACAGTTGAAATAATTCTTAATAAAAATTGATGAGTTATTAATTTTAATATTAGGATTAAACCATATATGTTCATTAAGTACTTTTATGTCATTTTGGCTATAGGACATAACAATTTTAACCCAATCTAATAAAACTTCTTTCCAAAACATGTTACTTATCTTATTGCTAATATTGGTAATAAAGTCTGAACCTTTTTCCCATAGGATTTCTATTTTTAATCCTAATTCTGATTCAAAAAGTTTTACCTCTCTTTCTCCACCCTCTTTCACCCCCCCCCCACCTCATAACTAAAAATACTCCAACTTTCATGGGTGATAAAAGCAATTTTTCAAGATTGTTTGTGCATATATATGTCTGTCTGTCGGTGTATACACCTGTCTGTACGTATGCTTTTTTATGTGACTGTGTTTATATTATACTTATATTCTAAATCTCAAATGAAGTGAATATGTGATGTGTATGCACTGTAAACTAAACATATAAGAAGATGTAAATAACTTGTACCTGAAAGTTTGAATAAAAAAAAAAAAAAAAAAAAGTAATTGTAATTTAATTAATTACTTTCAAATGTAATTGACCCCATCCCTGATCCTAGAACTCCTTTTATAATTTAATGGATAGACACATCATATCTTGGAATATGATAGGAACTGTTCCATAGATGTGTATTACGGTTTTGAAAATTAAATTTAACCCTGAGGCCTATTACCTACATACCTTTTGATGCCCTTTAAGGATCAAGAATATATATGGTTAAGGGGTGGGGATCTCAACCGTTTTCGAGATATTCGTGTACGTCCTGTTTGAGGGGGGTCATGACCAAATTCCTGGGGGCTGGGGATGACCCCAGGGGTCAGATCTAATAAACCCTATATATTGCCAGTAACAGTCAATATATGATTATGAAAACCCTATATTATTATCTTTGTCCGTTTTCAAGTTACCATTTACTATAGAGTTTACGATTCTTCCTACAAAGTTCAATGTTAGACCCCACACCCTTTTGACAACCCCCCTGAAAAGTGGTTGTCTAACCCAAAATGAAAAAAAAACCCAGGTGCCCAACTAGATATGCAGGCCTATGATATCCTTGAGTTTTGTACAATTCTGTTCAGCCACCTCTGAGAAACAAGTTCAGAGCGGGAAGGAAGAAAAAGAAGAAGACGAAGAATAATAATACATGTATTAAGAACCGTACAAAAACAGTAAGTCTCAAAATTTCATTCGGGAGACCTAATAATAAAGATTAAATAGAGATAGGATCCTTAAACATCAATAATTTAAAGATAATTGACAATTTCTCGTTAGGATGACCCCTTAGGGTCAGGGCTTACATGCCATAATGATCTGATGTGTCATGACATAAGGAGGAATAATATCTTTGAATTAAGGTAGGGATTTCAATGGTTTTTATTATATTTGATAATTTCAGGAAGAGCACTTAGGATCATGACCTACATACCATCTGAAATGCCTTGAACAAAGAAACAATAATATAATATGTACATCATATATGATTCAGTTTAAGAACCCAGATATAGATCAATCATCCATGTTTTTTTTATACTTCCTATGTATATACTAGTACATGTATTAGTTTGTGTTTTGTTCTATACTATTCATGTTCAAGACTGTAGTATGGCTTAGTATGGCTTTAAATTACATTAAAAATTTGTCAAATATATGACTTGGAACCCCCACCCCCAATCAAACTCAAATATAAACTGTCCCCCCCCCCCCCCCTTAATTGTCGAATGATCTACTAAAATCAAAATATATTTTGGGTGTCTAAAAACTTTTATAAACTTGTTAAAAAATGTTATTCTTAAAAAAAAAATTACATTTCACCTTGCATAATTGACAAATGATCTATTAAGATATGATCAGAGGTCATATTTCTACCTTGGGATCAATAAGTTGTATATAATCATGTTATTTGTACATGTACGTGTCATATCGGCATAAATATAGAATGATTGATTGATCATGATCAACGTATAGAAAAGGGGTTGATACAAATGATAGTATTTTCTGTGCGACATTTGATATTGAAAACATGCAATGCTTCCTTTGGTGATTCGTGTAAGATATTAATGTAGCGGTATTGTAGGACAAATACGTAACCCGAGTACCAGTATGAATATTGTCATTGTTTATAAGGAATAAAAGGTTTATGAGGATAATGCTTATAAGAGTAAGGATTATAAGGATAAGTTTTATAATGATAATGTTTATTTATTACACGCATAAGAAATTAGTAATTGGTTATAACGTTCATTATAAAGTCATACATTGTAATATTATATTTAATTTTATAATGTAGGTCGTGGCAACAATCGCCAAATCACAAAATAAAATATTAAATGATATTTTTTTCTTTTCGTCATAATCTATAGTAATTGAATTTGTGTAATAATATGTTGCTTTTTTTGGTGATTCATGTAGGGTATAAAGAATGGATTATTAAAGAAAGTACAGTAATCTAAATAGTTTGTTAGATAAACGAAATAGCCAAGTCATCTTATAAAAGAATATCATCCGACATTATCATGGTTATTTTGGGCAGTCCGTTATTTTTCTTAGATTGCCGAAGGTCTCGACCAATACGCTTAAATAAACTGTTTAAAACTGCCTGGATCGTTTAGATTTAACTCCTCTTAGTTTCAATAAAGCTATTAAATACAATATTTTCTTTAGAAATAGAGGAGAAAATACGCAGTACAAAACACGCAACGTTATTTTTTACAAGATAAACGATAGGATAGGATTCACGCACGATAGGATAGCATTAACGCTCGATAGAACAGTATACACGCACAAAAGGATAGGATTAACGAACGATAGAACAGTATACACGCACGATATGATAGGATTGATACACGATAGGAAAGGATAAACGAAGTTCATGATAAACGTATGATCGCTTTAAACGATATTTACGAACAAACTGATAATGACAGAATTTGAGAGTGAACACGTACAAATAAAGATTTACGTGGAATTTCTTTTTAGTAACAATTGCCGAGTTGTTAATCATCGATGCATCATTTATAGAATGTATAAAAAATGACTAGTTAATTTTTTTCAACTAAAATTATGAGCTTTAATGACCAATAAATTTTCTGTATTGTTTAAATTGTTTTCATTACCGAACACCCTAGCCGATCGCCGCAAATATTTCAGCCCGAGATTAAATCACTCGGAAAATAGCGGGTTTAATTATATAAATCCAACTCTAGTATAAAGTATATTTAAAACCTATCATAAGTACATGTCTTTCTGTATAAGAAAATGATGCATTAAAAACAAATTATTACAGACAAGTTAAATAAATATTTACGCAGATACACACTCCGCGTACGATTTGTAATCATTGTTTTCACTGATTGCCGAGAACATTTCAGCCTGAAATCAAATATCACACGGTAAATAACGGGTTCAAAAAATACAACTCGGGTTTTATTTAAATAAAAATTATATCATAAATAGTTTTGTTTGTGTAAAATAAGATGTAACAAATTTATATTGCATAAAAGTTAATACTCTGCGTACGATTTAATATATTCGATATACAAGTACATATGCTACCTTGTTCCTAAGAGCTTCGTTTTTCATTTTCAATGTTAACAGATATGATTTACATATAATATTGGTTGATTTTGATCTAAAAAATTTAAAAATTAGTATCCTGACGGAATGTTGGATAGGATTTTACAATTCTTGTTCGATAAAAATTCGTATACGGCGCACCGAACGAGTTGCAACTTAGTAACAAATTTAGTACTTGTTTATGAAAAGGCACGAAACGATTAACATGATAGGATAAACGGAAGAATTGTTGAAATTAAACGATAAACCTGATAGGATTAACGCACGATAGGATAGGATTAACGCACGATAGAACAGTATACACGCACGATATGATAGAATTAACGCACGATAGAACAGTATACACGCACGATACGATAGGATTGATACACGATAGGATAGGATAGGATTGTAAAAAATAACGTTGCGGGTACTGTATATATCAATATTGAGTTTTGAATTTATTTATACATGAAAGTGTGTTTGTTTCAGGATGGAGAGGCAATACTATTATAAAAAAAGGGAGGCAGCCAAAAGAGCTCCAAATAAATTCCTAAGCCTAATTGTGGATGGGATGGATCAATGTAAGTTTTCTCTATATGGCTTTTGTTTACCAAATGGTGACACCTACAATGTACAAATATTTTTGTACACAGTCAGCTTAATTCTTTTATTAATATTTTTCAGCCAAAAGCAATCTACCACATTTTGTTGGAAGAACAGCAAAGGTAAAGATATTTTGCTTCAGAAACATAACAACCCAAACATATTTTCAATTATGCACAGGATCCAAGACCCTTTTTTAAAAATCATGCCCACAATCACAAGATTTGACTAGAATCATTAGGAAAAAATGTGTACATGTTTTTTTTTCACATTTTAAGTTCTATAGTATTAATTCTGCAGTATGCTACGGTTCATTTTTTTCATTTTTGTTGTTGTTGGAATCTTTGTAGGCAGTCAATGCTGCTGACCAATTGAAAACACATATTTCTGGAGTAATAGCCCATGGTCAAAATGAATTCTACACCTTCCTTGACGTGGGACAATATCCGCACGATTCAAATTTGACTATCAACATTATTATCATGGTGCTGTTCAGATTGAAGGATAAGATGGTACGTGTAGTGCTTATCCAGCTTAGTTAGTTTATAATCATTTGTTGGATTATTGTATTTTAGCCAGGAGAAATTGAAAAATATTGTGATTAATGAGAAGAGTTTAAAACCGTTACGGCATATAAGAACAGGGGGGCTATATAGACACAAGACAGTTAGTTTATTTATTTCTTACATGTTCAGTGACCGTTGCATAGTAAAACGTGATTGGAATTCACTGTTAATACGGAACCAATTTTACGCTTGTAGAAAAATTTGAACATTTTGATTTGAAGAGGAGTTAAAATCAATAACCAAAATTATGTCTTCTTATTTTATAAGAATATGATAATGTTTATATTTACTTTTGCGATATTTAAGAGAAAACAATCAAATGTCTGCTTTTGTAATAAATAATGCATTACATACCGATACATGTAGGTAACGATTCTTATCATATAGTATAGTACAGGTGACGTTGAACATGTATGCAATTTGACCATTCTATTTATTGCATTATACAAGTCTATAGAAATAATAAATAATAAGGTATTTCTTTTAATTAGGGAGGAAAGTTACCACCTGTGCTGTATATTCAAGCAGACAACTGTTGGAGGGAAAACAAAAATAAGTTCATTCTATCATTTTGCGAGTACCTTGTCAACGAAAATATCTTTAAAGAAGTAAGCACAAAAATAAAATAAAAATAAAATAAAATAAAGCATTTCAATGTAACCAACCGTTAGATATTATTCACTATTGTTTTAGGTCGTCAAGACAATATACGCATGATACTAAAACGGATTTCTCGACAAATGTTTACTTAATTAACTTAAAGAGGGCAATTTTTAGAGAACAGGCTTTCTATAAATATTTTCATTGAAAATAATTACATATAGTATTTCACTCCTTTTTAAGGTCCATTTGTCTTTCCTAATGGTGGGCCATACCCACGAAGATATCGATGCCTGTTTCAGCAAGGTATCAGATATTCTAAGAAGAAACAATGCAGAGACTTTAGATGACCTCGTCAACCTGTTACCGAACGTCACGAATATCAAGTATGTTTTTGACGTACGATCTTGGATTGAAGACAACATTCGTGACGTTCGGAAGCACACACAGCCCCTGCATTATAAATTTAAAAACAGCGGCCACGTCGTAGAAGCTTTTTATAAAGGAAAGCACGATTCTGCCTGGAAAAATCTTGATGGGGGACTACTTGTAAGAAATCAACACCAAAAAATAATCAAGATCCGTGGCAGTCCAAAACTCTCATCTAATAAATTTTAAGGAATAGGGCTGGAGAAAATTGAAAGCCATCTCAAATTCTGGAAATGTTTGTTCAGTGACCAGATCGACCAAACGCAGTTCCAATGGTGGAAAAATTACATTCAAATGTGGAAGAAATGTAAGGAAAACGTAGCTGAATGTCGTAGGCAATTTTTTGTCAATGCACAATGGCTTCTGCCAAAACTGCCCAAACACACGATGAAAGTGAGAGTGAGGAAGACTGTGAGTTGCCCGATACAATTCAAAACATGATGGACGCTGAAGTGATGGACCCAGTAGTCGTCATCAAGTAAAGCCCAATCATTTTAACAACACGCGTACGCAAGTTGACTTGCACAAAATTCAGAAAATTAAGTTTGTTTTTTTATGGAGTCTGAAATCGAATAAATGTAATTAACTGCAGGATAACAAGTAATAGGATCGGATTAGTTCTTATAGAACAAGATATCTGTGAGCCAATGCTCACTAGTGATACCCCCGCTCTGATGTGAATATGCAAAATAAGCAACATCGACATTTAACAGAAAGCTGGCATCCCATTGGTACAGAAATATATCCCACAATATGGCATGCCTAAACAAATAGTGTGTTAAAATTTCAAGCATCTGCGATAAATAGCTGCTGAGAAATCTTTGAGGAAAATAGGTTTGAAAATTTTGGCTAAAATAAACAAAGTACTCATTAAACAGGAAGTTGACGTCCGATTGGTACAAAAATATATCCCACAATATGGCATGCCAAAACAAATAGTGTGTTAAAATTTCAAGCATCTGCAATAAATATTTGCTGAGAAATCTTTGACGGAAATTTGTTTGAAAATTTTGGCTAAAAATAAACAAAGTACTCATTACACAGGAAGTTGACGTCCTACGATATAGCATGCTTATACAAATACTGTGTAAAAATTTCAAGCATCTGCGATAAACAATTGCTGAGAATTCTTTGACAAAAATTTGTTTGAAAATTTTTGCTAAAAATAAACAAAGTCGTCATTTAACAGGAAGTTGACATCTGATTGGTACAAAAATATATCCCACAATATGGCATGCCAAAACAAATTGTGTGTTAAAATTTCAAGCATCTGCGATAAATAGCTGCTGAGAAATCTTTGACGGAAATTTGTTTGAAAATTTTGGCTAAAAATAAACAAAGTACTCATTTAACAGGAAGTTGACGTCCAATTGGTACAAAAATAAATCCCACGATATAGCATGCTTATACAAATACTGTGTAAAAATTTCAAGCATCGGCGATAAACAGTTGCTGAGAATTCTTTGACAAAAATTTGTTTGAAAATGTTTGCTAAAAATAAACAAAGTCGTCATTTAACAAGAAGTTGACGTCTGATTGGTACAAAAATATATCCCACGATATGGCATGCCTATACAAATATTGTGTAAAAATTTCAAGCATCTGCGATAGAGAGTTGCTGAGAAATCTTTGACGAAAATTTGTTTGAAAATGTTTGCTAAAAATAAACAAAGTCGTCATCTAACAGGAAGTTGACGTCTGATTGGTACAAAAATATATCCCACGATATGGCATGCCTATACAAATATTGTGTAAAAATTTCAAGCATCTGCGATAGAGAGTTGCTGAGAAATCTTTGACGAAAATTTGTTTGAAAATGTTAGTTAAAAAATAAGCAAAGTCGTCATTTAACAGGAAGTTGACGTCCGATTGGTACAAAAATATATCCCACGATATGGCATGCCTTATCAAACACTGTGTAAAAATTTCAAGCATCTGCGATAAATAGTTGCTGAGATAAATGCGACAGAAATTTTTGTTACGGACGGACAGACAGACGGACAGACAGACAGACAGACAGACGGACAGACAGACACACAAGGGTAAAACAGTATACCCCCTCTCCTTCGGAGCGGGGGTATAAAAACCTGATACAAATACTGTTGATTTTTTTTAAATGCACCAAGATTTATATTGTTTGCATATAAAAATGGTCGATCACAAAATTTAGTAAATATTTTAGAATAACGGGCGCCGTTTTAGAAATCGGTGGGTACACCTAATATTTCAAACATTGTAAATGCATTTGATGAAAAATGGTAGCAGCACGCACCAAAATTACAACGATAAAATTCATGAATTGGTGGGTCCACCACGTTTTGTGGATTTTGTTCAAAGTTGAATATCAATTGTTTGAATTTCAAAGAATAGGTGGTTGCACCAAAATACAAACATGATTTGTTTTTCTGAATCAAGTTTCATTTTATTGTATATTTAGAAATTGGTGGGATCACCAACTATATTTTATACATAACATGAATTGACTAAATAATGTTGTCTTGATAAAAACAATGCTTAAAGATTATGTACTGATTGTAAAGAAATTGGTGGTTCCGCCAACATCATTGTGTATTTAACATATATTTTGTCATATCAAGTAGCGGTATTTTGTTGACAGAAAATGGTGGGGGCACCAAACATGCAAATTTGTTTTTAGAAGAAGCATCAGCACTGAACTTTTAGTGAATTGGTGGGTCCACCAAAAAATTGGTTTATGAATGTAAAATTCGGTGAAATAGAACATATATCAAAATGTTGTATTTTAAAGAATCGATTTGTATCAGTTCGTGGTTCCACCAGATTTTGTATCAAGTCTTCTCATGAAAGTTTAATACTATTAGAGATATTCCATGGATTTGTATATTTAGTCAAAGTTGGTGGTTACACCAAATTTTGCGTCATTTTATAACTTTTAACATTATTTTTTTAGAAATTGGTGGATCCACCAAGTTTTGTAACTTATATCTGTAAATGGTTGAGTACGTTTTTGATTTTATGTCATTTCTCATGTGTCAATAAAGGAATATGAAAGAAAATTTATATTCAATTCTTAAAATGAATAGCCTTCATTTTTTAATATGAAGTGTAAAAAAGAGGATTTGAATAGAAAATCCTCCTTCTTAATAGAAACAGTTTAAGTATTTACTGACAAGTTAAAATTAATAACAATAAATGGTTCAAATTATAAATGTTTATACTCCACATTCACCCCCCCCCCCCCCAATCTAAACTGGTTCTAAAGATTCAGTCTTCTTAATACATCCTTACCTGTGTACAGTAGCAAACTTTAAATCATTTCTTGATTGCTTTTTCTCTCCTGATGCACATTAACATTTTGGAAATTGCTTATTTCAATTTTTAAATTTATAAACAAAATGTTATATGCATGTGTATTCGCCTATTTGGGGCATTTGCAAAGTCTCCTAAACAAAGCAGTGACATAAAGTGCTGCTCATGTGTATTATTATATGGGAAAGAATCTCATCCTTCAGTTCTAAAAAAATATGATTCTTTAATGTATTACCGAAGCTTGCATGTGACCTTAACTTTTAATTAAACTGGTACAAAACAGTGTTATTTAGGGGCAAACACTTGGTGCGGGTATTACTGTCTAATGACAACATCTAGTTTATTCTTGCTGTTTGTGTCTTTGCGCATCAAACTGTATATAGGTTATGCCCCCTTGGAGACACCCTGACATTCTAGAACTAGAAATAATAAAGAATTTTATTTTATTCATATGTAGTGTTTGATCCATGTGGGTAATTCCTAGTCTAATGATGACACTGTTTTGTTAAGGGGACTTAACAATTGCCCCAAATAGGCGAATGCACATGCATATAACATTTTGTTTATAAATCTCAAAAACTAAATTAAGCAATTTCAAAAATGTTAATGTGCATTAGGAGAGAAAAAGCAATCAAGAAATGGTTTAAAATTTGCTGCTGTACACATGTAAGAATGTAAGAGGACTGAATCTTTAGAACCAGGTTTGATTGGGGGGGGGGTGTATTAAAACAATTATAATTTGCATCGTTTATTGTTATTAATTTTAACTTGTTTATGATTATTAGTTATTGATCCCAAGGTAGAAATATGACCTCTGATCATATCTCAATAGATCATTTGTAAATTATGCACGGTGTAATCTGATTTTTTTTTAAGGATAAATTTTTTACCAGTTTATAAAACTTCTTGGACCCCTAATTATATATATATATATATATATTTTTAATTTATTGTTTTTGTTCCATACATACTAATACTAATGTTGACATTAATAAATTCAGTTTTTATAAAGTGTATACACATGCATACTCACTCACACACAAGTATATTTACATATATTTTTCATTATTAGTGGTAAATGGTAACTTTGCTTCCAAAAAAAAACCCCAAAAAATAAATAAAAAAATAAAAATACGAATACTAATAATCATAATATCATAAACTAATCTAAAATGTTTTTCCATGTAAGCCATAATTGTTCAAAATTGCGCAGCTTTTGATTTTGGATAGCAGCATATTTTTGTACATGATATTTTATTCTTAAATGACTAAGTAATCCAAGAAAATTTGGCATTTTATTTTGCATTAGGATATAAAAATATTTTGTTTAACATATATTATTGTGAAGTTTATAACCCTGTTATTGTTTGACAATGGTAGTTCACCAAGTATAACATTCGAAACATTAAAACCAACTCTTTCAGAGGTCTTTCTGTATATATGAAGACTTAAATCATTCCAGAGTGTTTGTACTTTATCACAAGCAATGAAAACATGTATTATTGTTTCAACATGTTCCATATAAAAACAATCAGAAGTTTTAATGTTAATTTTCTTAAGGTATTTTCCAACAGGAACAATTCTATGCAAGATTCGAAATTGTAACCACTGGGCAGAAGAATCACTAGTGGTTTTATAACAAATTTTAAAAACATCTTGCACTGATATTGTGTCTACTCCATAAGGCATAAGCTCTGCCTCCCACTTGCTGATTGAGGTTGGAATAGCCTCATTTTTATTCAAAAAATTATAAAAGATTTTTGAACATTTTTCAGAAGATATGATAGGTTCAAAAAATAAAGGTACATATAATTATATTTTGATTTTAATAGATCATTCGACAATGAAGAAAAGTGTAAATGTAAGGTTATTTTTATTTTAAACATAAATAAATGCAAGTTTTTTAATTTCATTTGATCTATAGTTTGAGGAGGAATGCATGCTCGGATCCAGAAAATTTTCCAGGGGGAAGGGGGGGGGCAGTTTATATATTAGTTTGTTTGGGGGGGGGGGGGGTTCCAAGTCATATATTTGACAATTTTTTACATGAACATGAATAGTATATAACAAAACACAAATTAATATATATATATATATATATATATATATATATATATATATATATAACAAGCACAAACATTGCAATAACTCTCAAATTGACTTATACCTGCCCATAGTGAAAGATATAGGTATGGATTTGATTTTATCCAAGCCTGATTTACTGGTTGTTTTTACTGATACTATTAATGAATAGCCGAGTGGGGAGCGCGGTGGCATATGTCATAAAACTACCCTGCCACTTTGTTACCGTTTGCAGTGCCTGTTGCTGACCGTAGTAGCTATTTTTAGACCACCCGGCTTTGTTATTTTCCTCAGGGGGTCCTTTGTTTATTGGGTTGGTCAGCAGCGCTAGTCTCGGGATACTGTGCGGTAATATTACGTAACAGTGGGTTGTTGTCGGTCCATCGCGTCGCCTTGGATTTTTTTTGTGATCGGCTTCGGCTGATCACTGTTGTGTCCATATGAGGCATCCGGCAAATGCTTCCACGTGCGCACACATTCCGCTTGCATAAGTAGTTTTTATAAAAACTTGAAGTTTGGTTTAGTATTTATATAACATTTTACTCAGTTTTATTACAATTCATTTACCTTAAGCGATGCAAACATACATAAAAAAACAGTTCGACCTGTTAATTCAAGAATGCACATTTTGTCTCATGCACGCGTAAGAATTTCGATCGAAATATTCATTCAGTAATGTAATGATGACCTCGATGAACTGACCTCAATCATAAGAAGATGCTACATGAACTGACCTCGATCTATTGATGTTGCATAATAGAAGCTAGGAATACGGCTTGGTTTATAAACAAGGTTACGTTATAATATGCGACCTCAATAGCAAGTTAAGATGGCATTCAATGTTTTTCAGTCGCATTAAATTATTCTAATAGTACAACTCTTTGAAGTTTCTTTGTATACGTGTTAATGCTCTTTGAAGAGCCCTACTCAGTATTCTGAAGGAGAAGAAGAAGATACATTAACATTAAATAATTACGTTAAAAATATAAAACTAGACAAGGAGTTTACGAACGGCTTTCCCCAAATTTATTTCAAAATTAAATTTGTTGACGGTTTATAATGATGAATATGGTGTACAGAATCAAAATATTCTATATTTTGTAAAAATACAGTACTTTTTAAATTATTTTACATCAAACTGATCATGTTGATTGCTTCTAGCTATCAATATATTATTATTGCCGATCATTCCTTTAAAAGGAATACTTGTTTCTATATTTAAAAGGGGTCCCGATGGATCTTAGCATGTTGGCAATGGCACCAACCAATCAGAGGCCTTGATGGAATTCTGAATTTGCGCCCGTTTCCCTCTCTCTCTCTTCACTTTCTTAGAATTAGTCGAAGGCAAGGCCACGCCGTTTTCCTAAAAAAAATTCTCCCACCTACTCTCTTCTTAGACATTGATTAGTTTCAATTATAATTAGCTTAATTAGTATAAATTAGATTTAGTTTTCATCCATGGATATGCGTATCTCCAGCTCGGAGTTTACTGCTATTTTGTGATACACTTGATGACCTTTAGGTCACTTTACTTGCTTTTGTACGAGTATGGTTTTATTTTACTCATTGGTTTTTAAAATGTAGTACACAAGAACTATGTGATATTTTATTATGTGTACTAATTCTTTACTCATTCAATAAAACCATGGATTTGATTTCACCCAAGCCTGATTTACTGGTTGTTTTTACTGACGCTATTAAATGCAAAGTGGGCAGGGAGTCTCTGGCTTACATGAGTAAAAGATTTATACGTACATATATTTATATTGTTTCTTTGTTCTTTGTTATAATTATTTCAGATAGTATGTAGGTCGTGATCCGAAGTTCTCTTCCTGAAATTATCAAATATCATAAAAACCATTGAGATTCCCACCTTAATCCAAAGAGAGTATTCCTTCTTTGGTCATGGTACATCAGATCATGATGGTATGTAAGTCATGACCTTAAGGGGTCATCCTGACCCCCTTAGAATCAGAAATTGTCAATTATCTTTAAATTACAAACATGTATTGATGTTTGATGATCCTATCTCTATTTAATCTTTATTTTCAAGTCTCCCAAATGAAATTTTGAGACTCGATGTTTTTGTACGGTTCTTATTACATAGATTATTATTCTAAGACTTCTTCTTCTTCTTCTTTCCCGCTCTGAACTTGTTTCTCAGAGATGAATGAACAGAATTGTACAAAACTTAAATCATATGGGAAGAATCGTGGACTGGTAATTTGAAAACGGACAAAGATAACAATATAGGATTTTCATAATCATTTATTGACTGTTACTGGTAATATATAGGGTTTTTTATTTATTATTTATAGGATCTGAACTCTGGGGTAATCACCACCCCCAGGAGTTGGAAATTACTATATATCTCAGAAACTGTTATAATATTCTTGTTCCTTATATCAAGGGGCATCAAATGTTATGTAGATTATGGGCCCTGTGGGTGGTCCTGACCCCCCTCGAACAGCAAGTCCCTTAATATCTTCAAAACAGTTGAGATCCCCACACTTAAACCATATATATTCTTGTTCCTTGTATCAAGGGGCATCAAACGGTATGTAGGTCATAGGCCTTTGGGGTGGTCGTGACCCCCCTCGAACAGGAAGTGCACGAATATCTCGAAAACAGTTGAGATCCCCACCCCTTAACCATATATATTTTTGATCTTTATAGGGCATCAAATGGTATGTAAGTAATGGACATCGGATTAAATTAAATTTTTAAAACCTTAATGCACATCTATAGATCAGTCCCTATCATATCCCAAGAGATCGATATGATGTGTTTATCAATTAAATCATAAGAGGAGTTCAAGGATCTCTGGGGTTTTTTTGGAGTGATAAACGTCAATTTTCTGCTACTATTTGACTCCCTGGATGAAATCTAATTTTTTCAAAACCTTACTACACATCTATAGAACAGTCCCTATCATATCCCACGATATGAAGTGTCTGTCCATTAAATCAGAAGAGGAGTTCTGGGATCTATGGTTTTTTTAGTGATAAACGTCAATTTTTTTGCTACTATTTGACTCCCTGGATGAAATTTAATTTTTTAAAAACGTATTGCACATCTATAGGACAGCCTCAATTATATCCCTAGAGATGACGTATCTACTCCAAAAGTTGTAAGAGGAGTTCTGGGAACCATACTTTTTGTTGCCCACTGATCCCCTTAATAAAAAAAATTTGGAACCTGATCACACTTCATTATGACACCCCCAATCATATTCTAGAAGATCATTTGGCTACTGCAATAAAAAAAGTTTTTGAAAGCAGGTTTTTTTTTGTAAAAAAAAAAAACCCGTCATTTTTCAGCCATTAAATGACCCCCAAGACAAACTTAAAAATTCCGAAACCTTATTGCGCATCTATAGGATACCCTAAACAAATTCCAAGAGATGATTTGTCTACTGTTGAAAATGTAGGAGGAGTTCGGGGAAGAAGGTTTTTTTGTGAGAAAAAAAACCCGTCATTTTTTACCAATTATTTGACTCCCAGGACTACATGTACCAGAGAATTTTTGAAACCTTTTTACAAAACAACATGACACCCCCAATCAAACTCCAAGAGTTCAGTTTGCTGGTTTATAAGATGTAAGAGCAGTTTGAGAAAGTAAAACGTGACAGACGGACGGACGGACGGAACAGGGTAACAACAATATACCCGAACTTTCTTTAGAAAGTGCGGGCATAATTTCACCCAACAATAATTGTGATTGAAATCCACATTATAATTATTGTGCGAATACAAGTCAACATTATTATAATTGTAGCCAGCGAAACACTTTAGTTATTGTGGGCAGGAACAATAACTCTGCTTCACCTTTACAATTATAATTTCGCGGACAGCGAATCTGTAAGATAATTATCTGGACGCTTGAAAAACAAACGCTTTAACAACGAAGATCTTGCAATTATAATTTTGCAGACGGATCTGCTAGATTATAATTTGGACGCTTGAAATACAAACGCTTTTACAACGAAGACCATCAAATATGTGACGTCACTAACAAAGTGAAAGTAATGCGGTGTATGTAAACATATATTGAAGGACTAAGATGTGCATGTTTATATGCGTGTGTTTTTCACACAGGAGAGTAAGATTAATATTCACTGTAGTTCATCTTCAATGTCAGAAAGTTTAATGATGAATATTTAAGTCTAATGTATCTACGTTTAAAAGATTTATAACCCCCTTTGTATTGTATAACCCCAGCCCTCTGACCTAACGTTAACACTGTGATAAGCCTACTAAGTTGATTAGGTGGCAGGGGACAGGTTTTTTATATCCAATTCATTGTAGCCAAGGGATGCATGTCTTCGGAACTCTGTAACTAGAATTTCCTCAGATCCCATTCAGCACAAATACCTTTAATTCACTCTTTATTAGGCCAATCACAAATTTCTGAAGAAAATTACTAATCAAAACATGTAAAATTCTCTACATACTTGTTTTTATGAGATTTTGACCTTTTCATATTTTGCTAATTTTGTCATGATTTTTCAGCTTTTTAGACCTCCCCCAGCTAATTCCCTGCAGAGGGTTGACCTTCCGTACCGCGTGCATGCTGCATTATCACATGTCAGAAAATTACGGGTGTATAGTTTACAATGTCCCATCTACCTACTTTTCGTGTTATTTTACCTCTCGTCTGTAACTTGCAATTTCACTGTGTAAGGTCAGCACAACAGTCAAAGCCGCAGGTTTCGCATTTTACTTCTGATTCTCATGTACCTAACCTAAGGGGCCTACATATTGCATATCAATTTCAACAAGAGACACCCCGCTAACTTATGATAATCATTAAAAATAATTTCATGAATTTTAGCATCACTCATAAGCCTTCAAGTACATCAACTCTCAATTTTACAAAAATATTGACGGGCACTTAATTCGAAACTGTCCCTTGTTACCTTACACTGAGCTTAAATTCTTTTAACTTGCGTTGGTTGCCACATTACAGAACTCCATCACTATCAAAACACATTAGTTTTTGCATGTATGAAACATTTTCTAATGTTAAGCGGTAAATTTACATATTGATATTTTTAGTTCAACTTTAATATCAGAAAGTTATAAGCACCGGTACTTAATTGTAATTAATCAACTTTTTATCCTCACTGTATTGTATAAGCCCTCCCCTTCCCCAGCCCTGTAGTTAACACTGGTTGTCTGGTTGTGAAGTAATTCAGTAAAATCATTTTATGAAACCTACACACACCTCACAGCCTACTCAATATTCAGGGTCATGAACCCTGGGGAGCATTCATTATTGTCCCCAAGAGAGACAACTCTTGAAAACGTGCATTGACTATAGTCCGTTTCTTAATCTTATTAAAATAAATAAATTGAGAAAAGTTTTCAAAGTATTTTAATTATAAATAATACATATAACAATGAGTAAAATGCATGAAAGAAGTACATTTAATTATCAAATATAGTAGGCTAGTACATGTACCTGGTGAATATTAAATGTATATTGCTTGTAGGTACATGTATAAATCTACACAGCTACATTCAATTAATACACTGTGTTATGTAAACTGAAAAAAAATTACACAGGTTGTAAGAGATCTTTTTTAAAATGAATTTTCTTAAAATGAAAAATAAATTAATGAAATTGCATATATCATTCTAAAAAAAATCATAATACTAATAGACACGAAGTTCAACATAAATAAAGTGATACATTAGATGGATAGGATATAATGTACAGCAATTTAAGATTTAGATGTCATTTTTCATATGAAAGGTAATTAAAACTCGATACCATTTAAACAATGAAAAAGTTGCAGAAGGCCTATTTGTATCTAGTTGAATATAATGAAAATAAATTAATGACCTTGTATACATCATTTTTCGAAAAAAAAATAATAAACATGCTGTTCAAGAAACTAAAGTGATATATTATAGGAATCAATAGGATATACTGTACAGCAATTTTAATTATATATTGGATTTGTTTCCAAACATTGGAATAAAGGGGAAAAAACTTTTATATCTTAATATTTAGATTAAATAATATTCTTAAAAAATATTAATATTTGTATTTCATGGCTAAAACTGAATATTTTTTCTGTCAATTTCTTCTGTTCATGAACAAGACATATACATTTATCAGACACTTTTATATACATTATGGAAGCAAGGCAATCAATAACAATTACATGCACATTGTAATTACTCTCTCTCTCTCTCTCTCTCTCTCTCATACTCTCAATTGTATAATGTTATATTTACATAACAAATGCAGACCCTTGATTCATAAACACTGTCATCGTTAATAGATAAATAAGACATAAAGTCAACAGTTTGAATGAGATACAGATATCAAAACCACATGTACAGTGTACATTGTACGTGTCGAGGAAATGACTGAAAGCATGATTGACAAAAACTCAATATTCTAGAAAAAAACATACAATATTTTTTTAACGTATGCTGCGTAACAATATGTGTAAAAACTGACTATAATGTTAATAGATACTAGTACCAGTATAAACTTATAAAGTGTTAAATCCACAATAAAATCCACTGTCTTATGTTATGCTCTAATTAAATACAGTTACATATTAATAATATACTATATTTATATTTGACTAAAATTCCTTGATAAATCGATAGGATAGGTATAACAAAAAAAATTAACATAGAGAACTTTAATTGTAGGAAAAGTTGTATTAAAAAAATTAAATAAGTTAGTATGTGAGTATTCACTTATTTATTTTATCCATTTATCTAGCCTATTTATTGATTGTAGTGAAAGTTTAAAAGCAACTCTCCCTCATTTCAAGTCTCTAAAGTTTAAAAGCATGGGAGTCAAAAATTCCTGAATTGAATTGAACATATTTTATTGATTAAATCAAATGGATAAGACACAAGTTCTAAATAACTTTGATAGTCTTCTCCTAATAATGAAATTTTATAGATATTGCCAGTGATAACGTTAGATATGAATACACATAAATATACATGAATAAACAATGATATATAATATCACCTTATAAATTCAGACATTTTTTGAAGAGCGACCACATTCACTCAAAAAAATTTGTACCGTCTTGGAAAATTTCAGCGTTTTGAGTATTTGTCAAAGAATCACCCCCCCCCCCATAACATAAATGTTCATCTATTATGTGTACATAACGTAATGTCAATAGCTTATTCATTAGAGAATTCCGAGCTCTTGTATATTTTTTAGATCACTAAACGCTGAACCAGAGTTGCCGGACGACATCTTACTTCATAATTATGATATGGTTATATTATGAGGTAAATTTGAAAATAATTACAAAATAAACAGAAAATACAAACAGAGGAACATAAAATATAGTAACATTAAAAAAATAAAATAATTCAATTAACAAGTTTTCGTAACAAAATAAAGTCACCGTCAGTCAAATGATGATTATTATGTAGAAGTGGAAAGGGTGGTATTGTTTTCATTAATTATATATCTATCTTTCAAAATGTTTAAATTCACCAGAATACACAGAAATATATAAATAAATTAATCCTATATAAAATTAAGGCGAACGGCGTCAAGGGCGAACGGACGTAGGGCGAACGAAAACTAGGGCGAACGGCGTCAAGGGCGAACGCGTTTTAGGGCGAACGAACAGCCATTCAATACACCTGCATACACATTTCATACTAAAACATGTCTTTCAAGTCACATTTCATAACGACCATTAATTATCGACATTTTTGTAACATGTGTACTAGACTTAAAGCATTGTAGGCTTTTAAAAGAGTTTTTGAGTAGTTTAACAATGTAAGTAGGTATGTTCTTACCGACGAATGACTACTCCTTAGCGCGTTTTAGATTGTTGACAAAATCGAGGATTGCTGTTCAGACTGTTTCATGCTGAACAAAATTTAACGAGATAAGGCTAATCACCCCAAACTTCGACTTCACATTAATAAACAATTGTTCTGCAACTCTATATAATTTAAAAGCTTGCCAATATAAGAAACAAAAACTTTTACTTACTTTTTCCATTTTAACTCCTCTCTCGATTTTCACGAGTATAAGACTTGTCTCGTTAAAATCCCGAGATATACGAAGTTTTGACTTTCTCGGGTTTTTTAATTCTTTCGTGATTATAAAAACCAGAAAGGTTCCGATTATGCTAATAAGGCTGTGAGGTGTGCTACATATCAGTGGCATCGGAAGCAAATTGAAAGTGGAGGCTAGACTAATCATTAGAAATCTCAACTAGCCATTTAAACCCCCCTAATTCCAAAAACCTTGAAAATCCTAATCCGTGGGGAGGGGGAGGGGTAATCCTATAACTCCAAAAAATCTTACCTACCCAATCCCCTCCCCCCAATCATGCAATTCCTAATCCGTTGATGGCGGGGGGGGGGGGGGGGACTAGTAAACCTATGACTCCAATTTTCAACGCATTGTATCACTATTAATATTTTAATCTTTTTAAGGTAAATTTAGGAACAATTATATTTGCTGCGAGAAAAAGTGGGGCGGGGGAGGGCTGAACCCACCCTGATGCTAGCTATGTGCCTAATGGTAATATCTAGGTTTGCTAAAAAAAAAGAGAGGGAGCTTAGCCCCCCCCCCCCCCCCCATGGCTTAGTGGTCATAAGCATTATACATGTACTACAGTAACCGAAAAGTCACTGGTTCTAAACCCCACATCGGCCACTTAATGCTGTGTGTTTTGCGCATTGACAAGGCATTTTAATTGATCGATACATATCATCTCAGTCCTCCGAACTGAAATTGAAAGCTGGGAGTTGAACCTGTGATGGACTGGTGTTCTAATGACTCGTCCCTGTTTTACACCAGAAAAACTGGAATAAGCACTGGCCCTCTGCACTGTCATTGGCTTGGAGAAGGATTTAAAACAACGCGAGTTATTGACGGAATGAATTGTAAAGAAGCTGTTTACTGTAGGTTATATGTTGGTGTTAAATTTATCAGTTTTATTTAAAGAAGCTCAAAAATAGTATTCTTTATTATTATATGTGTACATATATGTGAGTGTACCCTTTGCATACAAAAAGTAATACTTCAAAATGTATGGGGAAAGATATGAATAGAGGATATTGGCCACAATAGTATAACCGGGGAAAATATGGTGTTTCTATATATCCGGCGACAATAAGACTAAAATGCTCTAGATGGTAAAAAGCACTTTATTTGAAATTTAGGTCGGTAGGGTGAATTCTGGAAATTCAAAAACTACACCTGAGCAATCCGAAGCCTAATTCTTGACTGATGATAATAATGAACAAATGATATAAATAAGAATAGTAAACAATAGTAATTAGCACTATCAGCATGAGTGACAAATGACATGGAGTAAAACTTCAAATTGAGTGAGTCAACTATATATAGTCCACAAAATTAAGAGTTAATTTAAACCAATTAAGCAATTACGCCTTACTTAAACAAATGTTTTGGGATTAATGTTTTGAAAGACAAAATGCGATAAATGTAGATATAGCAATTTGATAACAAATAAAGGAATGTAAATTAATTTTGACGTTTTATACAAAATGTCTTGAATTATAGTTCATTGAAATTTCACCCCATGATAATATCATAGTGTTAGAGCTAACTAGAGTTATGGGGTCCAGAGTTTAATTCCCAGTCCTGCCATATGTTTTCATCACACATACACGGCAAAATCTTTATCACATCTTATCATCCCATCAGTAAAACCATGCCCTAAAAACAATTCTTCTTCCAAGGCTTCTTATTGTGCAATTCAGTAGACATCTTTAATCACAATTAACGTATACAGTACTTAAGGTTGCCTGCTAGTTTGTGTGAAAATAAACTCAATGTATATGTTTGTATGAGTAAAACATTTGTTCAACATATGTATATGTGTTCATTTATACGTAAAATGTGTTCTTTTTCTTTTAAAGCAATTTTTATCAAGGATACCGGTACATCTATGTTTCATTTAAGGTGGCTCAGTACACTTTGAAATGTTTTTTCCAAAAATTACTTCATTATGATAGATAGATAGATAGATAGATAGATAGATAGATAGATAGATAGATAGATAGATAGATAGATAGATAGATAAGAATATTAGACTTAGTATGAAAGTCAAATAGGTGGAAAATGTGCAATTTTGGATTTTAAAAACCCTGTATTTTCTAAACTTTATTTCAGTAAATGTGAACAAAACGCCCAAGTGGATTCGAACTAATGATCTGCAGTTCACAAGCCTGATACATAAACCACTTAGCAATTATGATATACATGTACATGTACAACCAAATCGTTTGACTGCCTGCCCACCATTTCAATAACATGATATTTTCTTTATTGTAGTAAGGTACCTTAATTGAGCAAAATATAAAAATTGCAATTTGACACTTTTACTTCAATGTGCACACTTTTCCTCTACATCAACTTTAAATTAGTACATGTAAATCTGTAATTAATAAGGAGGCTCGATGGTCAAAAAATTAACCATAAGATCTACCTACAATTTTGATATATTTGTTTACACATTCACTATTATTTTGAAATTGAATAAAAAAAAACCCATAAACTTTGACTCTCAAATTGAAAAAAAATATTCTTATGTTTTATATAGAACTCTCCTTCTAAAGATAAATACTGTATAATGCTTATAAATAGAACTTCAACAACTTGTTATCAAGTGTCTATTCCCTTTTGAATCAGGGTGGTTAATATAGTGATACATTTCATTTCTCTCTTTCTTGTTCCTTAAATAAAACATAAAAATATTTAATTCCTTATTTGAAAGGTTGCACATATTTTTCATATCATAATCACATTCATATGCTGTAAATGCATAACATAGTAGCAAATCAACATATTGTATTCTCATTAAAATTCATATTAATGAAAAATTAAATCATCAGGGGTATACGTATATATCTTAACTTTTGACAGTTAACTCTTAAGTTGCTCTGCTTTACCATATTTTACAGCATAAACTGTCCAAAGTTATGGTACTGTCATATTACAAAGGTAAAACTTATCAATATCAATTTAAATATTCTTTACGATAAAACTTTCTAGTTAAAGTTGTACAAATTATAGAATTTATTAAAAAAATGATAAAAACATTTTACTAACATCCTGTTAGGCAATACCGTGCTTAATTCTTCTTGTTTTCTTTCTTGTCCGAGATGTTTTGTCTGGCTATGAACAGGAAAACAAAAATTCATGAAGCTGTAGATTTACACATTGCATATTACAAAAACACATGTACTAAAATTCTGAGGTTAGGATATTTCATGGATTAAAGATAAAATTCAAAACAATACAGTAATGTTTACATGAGGCTCACAGGCCACATCACTCACCTGAGCAACAAAGGGAATGACTGATCTTTATTAGTAGAGTAGAACTTGTGTATAAAAAATCGTAATTATTCATTTTTTTCTCCATACATACTTGTCTTTAAACATTGAACCCGCTTGTGTCTGATTTTGAGAATATATTTTTCAAAGATTTTTTTTTCAGTATTGATTATAGCCCCACCCTACCCCCAGGGGATCATAATTTGGACAGATATGAATCCCCATTACCCAAAAATGCTTTTACACAAGTGTTATTTTTTCTGGATAAATGGTCTTAGTGAATAATAGGGTTTTTTAAAGACTAGATTGGTCTTAACGCCACGAATGCCCCCACAGGCGACCAAAATTTCAAATGTTAAAGACCTATATATGATATGAGTAAAATTTGGCCCACATAATTCACCATTTTTTAAAGTGTTTCGGGTACAATAATATGTTATGTTATTTTTTAGAAGAGTTTATGTAAACTGAATTTTTCACCTAATTTTGTGCACTCATTGGCAGTATATGACGTCAGAGTTATGGCAATTTCTATAATTTAATCGAAATCAGTAAAACATTGACATTTTACTTATATTTTTATGAATGGGAATTATAGAGCGCATGCTTGAACAAGAAAATTTTTTGTAGCATTTATTAGCCTTGGCTAGATACATCTCTGATTAAAATATTTTGTTTGTTCTATGTTTTCTGAATGGAAAACCGCTTAAAAACAAGCTGTTTAATGCTAAAATTGCAAAAATGGCAGGAAGAGGTTGTCTTTACGATGTCGTATTTCTAAATTGTGGGCAATTGAATCAAAATGAACATTATATGTAAAAACATCACATACATATCCTTACATAGAGTTTTACAAAGATCGACAAACAGTAAAATGATGACGTTCATTTTAGGGGCCATTTTAGGCCCATTTCATGTGTAGTCCTTAGTATAACATTTGTTTGATTGCAGAATAAGTTATAATGATTCCCTGAAAATCACTCCTTTGTTAAGTTCAAGAGGCATAACTCTTTCATCCGACTGGAACTAAGTTCAAACTTGATCTGTATTTACTAATAAATTAACCCTATATGAAACATCAACTTTACATATACATGTATAACCTACATAAGAAATATCATTTTTATCAATGTGTCCCTTCAAAAGTTAAAGAGCGAAAACTGGGAATATCCCATTTTTTCAAAGTTCAAGAGGAACAACTCTGTCAAAAATTATTGGACTGGAGACATATCCACATATCAAATTTGAGTTGAATATGTGCATCAGTTGTTGAGATAATGATTGGAAAGTGAAGGATGACAGAAGGACAGAATGACAGAACTGGGTCACACTATATACTCCGGCCATTTGATGGCGCGGGCATAAAATGCCAGGAAATTTTCAATCATTCAAAACTCTCTCCTTTAAAGATAGGATGGTCCTTCGTTTCAATAAACTTGAACCAGTTCAGTGGAGCAATCAAAGCACTGGATGTGGGAACAAGTTCTGGTTAAATGGATGTAAGCTGTTACAAAAAGATGTAACATATATATATATATATATATATATATATATATATATATATATATATATATATATATATATATTCATTAAAACATATATTTGTTTTATTCCAATTGAAAACTGATTGAAATGAGCATACATGTACATAAACAGGAAATATTGTTCAGATGGTGATTAAAGTGAATAAATACTGGGTGTACTGAAACAAAAAAGTTGATTGAACTGAAAAACTAACTATTTATAATATAAACTTTATATACTTTGCAAGTACATTAGCCAGAGTGTTATTACTTACACAGAACAGATATGGATTACATTGATACAGATAATATTGTCAAGAAACTAATTAGAATGACCAGATCGTCTTTGACATTTGACAACGTGGAAGCAAAAATCGGTGACATATTCCGTAAGAATTCCAGATAAAAGTGTTCCGTACTGGTGGGCCGTCCCATTATTATAGACAATGAAGACAAACAGAATAATTCATGTAATTATTTCATTTTGTGATTTGGCGATTGTTGCCACGACCTACACACAAAAAAAAAAAAAAAAAAAAAAAAAATAAAAAATATATATATATATATATATATATATATATATATATATATATATATATATATATATATATAATGATTTTATAATAAACGTTATAATCAAATAATCCTTATTCCTTAATGCATTTAATATATAAACATTATCCTTATAAACCTTATCCTTATCCTTATATACCGTATCCTTATACTCCTTATCATTAAAATCCTTATCCTTATAAACCTTATTAACAGTGACAACATTCATACGGCTACTGGGTGAGCAGATACTCAGCAGAAGTTGTTAAAATACTTAAATTTAATAATAGGCGTCTCGAATAAGCGACATGGTTGTCTAATGCAAAATTGACAACCAACAAAGATTGGTGGAATGAGAGACGCTTTAAACTGTAGGCGTGGCCACACCTTGAAATTCGAGCTAAAAGGACCATTTTTCATACAAGCACACTCTATGTAATGCCCTCTGTTCACTACAAAACATTTCTTTCGAGGACCAAGTAATCTCTGGGTATTTTATAACGAACCCACCATTGACTGTCACTAAGTGATTCATAAAGTTATTGAGTCTGACTGCAGCAATGTTGTGGGATTTTGAATCGGAACATTATTATGGCGTTTTACGCCATGACATTCTTGGCAACATATTCGACCAACCAATAGTAGTTTTAGGGAGCATTTGCTTTAAGCTTTCAGGGGTTGATTGCATATATGACCGTAGCTGCAATAACGTAGTTTTCCCTATATCATTTGCACCGCAATGGATAATCAAAATATCAGGTGGGGATTCATACCTTCAAAAAAAGCCTTATTTTTGGAATAAGGTCAAACCATTTCATGCCTCCTTTTCCTTGCCAAAAAAATCTGTAATTTCTTTGTCTTATCCCAAATTAACACCATCTATGGAGTTCTTTGCGAAGTAGAACGCCCATTTAATTAGCGAGGAACCAACAATCCAAACAAACTGTTCGCTACCTATATAAATAGAATATTTTATTTATAGATCTATATATAAACAAAAGTTACTTAATCCTAATGAAGCTTTTAAAGGCATTGGAACTATATCTACCTTGCTTTTTAATTTCCAATTCCGAACGACCGTCCGAAAAACTGTCTAACGCCGCCCCAATACGGAAGGAATGAGATTTGTAAAGAGATTTTGGAAAACCAGCAACTTCAAGCGACTTGTTTAATACTGAACAAAACTGGAACCTTGTGAGAGGACTGCAATCTAAATGCACAAATAACTGACCACCTGTATTTGGTCTCATAGCTATCTATTTTTTTCAACCACAATACAGGACAAACGTAATTGGTTCCAAAATTACGGATTCCCCTTTTCCAGTTTGATTCGTTTTAGAAAAAGGAACTATAAGCTCTATGTAATCTACCGTGGAGTTTAGATTTGCTACAAATTTTAAATGACCGAAGGCAATAACTTGATTGGTCGGTTAGGACTTAAAGTAAATTCCCCAACTCTCAAAAGAGCATGATAAGCAACTGAAAATGCCGTTGAAAAAAGAATAGCCTCAAAATTTGACGAACATACTAAAGATGATGTTTTAACAAGTTTCTCAGGAATGTGTTTTGTAATAGGGAGTCTGCAATCTTTTGAATGATTTGACCTTTTGATTCCCTCTAATAATAAAATTGTGTGTGTTGTCAGAAACCCCCAATAATTTGCATTTGAAACTAATTCCTGAAATATATGATGAAATTGTAGCGTGCGCTAAACCTTTTAGCGACAGATGAGCAATAAACATTGATATGTGTGAAACGGGGGGAGGCCAAAATTGACGTAGTTCATATGACAATCTAAATTGCTCAAAACCCTTAAGGCTAGTTGAATAAGTATTTCTTGTTTTCAAAGCAACTGAATTGAGCGTCAGGCGTTTAATTTCAGCTGTGAGATCATTCCTATAAAATCTTCTGGAATAGGAATCGGATGTAGATTGGATTCTGGGGCAAGGGCACGAAACCTGGTCCACTGCTTGCGAGAAATTGAATCAGCAATAGCATTGTTCAACCAGCAATGTGACTAGCTTTAAAATGAATAATGTTCTATCCAACTTTAAGGCCAACCAAAATATGCCCATTGACCATGAAAGTATACGCCGCAACCTAACTGATGATTGCCTGTACTATCAGTGTAGAGGTGCAGTTGGTCATTTGATAACCAACTGATATCCATAAAATTTAAACAACCATTAAATTCGTGTAAAAAATCTAACCACACTCGGAGGTCTGATTTCATTCCCAGCGTTAATCTAATAAAATGACCAGGATGTTTAATTCCACACATGGCATCACAGAATCTTCTGTTAAAGGCCCTTGCTGATGGAATAGCTTTTGCACACAAATTTAGAGTGCCTACCAATGATTGTAATTCTCTAAACGTAGTTTTTGTTTTCCGTACCATAACTTGTATTAAATTCTCCAAAACGATTATTGTTTTGTTTGGAATTCTGATAACCATTTTATCTGTATCGATTACAATTTCCCAAAATGTAAGAACAGTTTTAGGGCCTTCTGCTTTTTCTTCTGCTAGTGGGATACAAAATTCCACGCACGTATTTTTAAAGGAAGACAAATCTCAAATGTACTTCCAGCGAATATAAAGTCATCTAAATAATGGTTCAAAGTGTGAATTCCTGTTTTTTCTTCAACTACCCACTGTATACAATGTGCAAAATTTTCCCACAAGGCACAATAAATAGAACAGCCCATTGGTAGACAAATATCGTAATAATAATCATTATTAAATTTGAAACCAAGTAACTGGTGGTCTGAAGGGTTAACGGGAAGTAGCCTAAATGCTGATTTAACATCCATTTTCCGTAAAAAGGCTCTTGTTCCAAGTTTCGCTATCATATCTAAAACCTTGTCAAAAGAGCTATAATGCACAGAGCAAACTTCTGTATCTATAAAATCATCAACACTATAATCAAAAGGATAAGACAGGTGATGGAGCAGACGTCATCCTCCATCCTTCTTTGCAACAACACCAATAGGTGATAATCTTAAATTACCTAATGGCTCATAATTAAAAGGGCCAGCTATACGACCCAAAGCAATTTCCTTATCAAGTTTTTCTTTAACAACGTTTGGGTAATCTTTAACAGAAACTAAATTCGTGCAGGTCGTAAAAATCTAGGGCCCTCATAACGAAGGTAAAACCCAAATCTAAATCCGTTCTTTAATTCATCAGCTATATATTTTTTGGATATACTGACAAATATGGGCACATTTCGTCCACTTTAACTGGAGTTGAACCTGTTCTTACGAAAGGAGTTTGCTTGATATTTGTTGCCTGACTGGCGAAAAGTTGATGAGATTGGCTGGGGCGCTTGAAAAGCTCTTGATGTTGGTAACTTATGTACAACTTGCTTAACAGAACAATGAAAAGCAGGATGTTTGCTTTGACACTTGAGACATTGATGCTGATATTGACAATTTTGAACACGGCAGAAACCTTTGTTGTTGTATTCATAACAGAATTTTGGGTTGCTCTGAGTATTTTTATATACAGACTGAGTATTGCTATTGGGGATAATATAAAGTAACTATAATTCTTGATTAATTTTACCCCATGAAATACTCAGTCTGTTGTCTTTCGCTCTTTTTAAACGAAATTGTCGGTCATATTCTCTCCAGCCTAAACCCCCAGAAACTCGACTAACACCGAGTTTGACATTGGCCATGTATTTGATGAGACTGAGGGTTTAATCAACATGTGATGACAAATAAATACTCATATATATATATATAAAATGCATCGAACCAAGCATCAATACTAGTAATTTTGGTTGCATTTGTAGGTTTAAAGTAAGTTGCCCATTTATGAATAGAACTCTACTTTCTTGTGTGTCAAAGTCTGCTTATTCAGGAGTTTATTCAGCTCAACGAATTCACCTTTCATGATTTTTGGCTTAATTAACTGTGGAACGTGCATAACTAGGCCTAGATCATCATGGACACTAATTATACTCGGTGAACCAGATAAACATGAAGGTTGTATCGAAACAAATAACTTCGTTCGAAACAGATAAATCTGGATTAGAGGAGCTTTTGGTACGTGTCCAGCCGCTGAGAAATAATCGTTTCTATCTTTTTATTTATTTCCGGCAACATCCACTCTGCCACCGATGACACTATACTTGTTCCACACCTGAGGCGGCTCCATCCGTATCAAAGGTGATTGTATCCATTGATTGTTGTGATCGAAGTGGTCCTCCGGATTTTTCAACATTTGAAGTCCGGGGTTTCTTTTTGTCTGGTATTCTTGCCTTTCCCGAGTAAACAGATCTACGCTTTACTCCTGACTTCCCTGTCCCTTCGTCAACGGAATGGGATTTCTTACGTGGTTGCATTCTCAAAATAATAAAAAATATGTTAAAAACCGAAAACAGATTAAAAGATTTTTTTTTTAAATTAATAGTAATGTTACAGCAGATGAATTTTTCTTTACAATATAAAAACTAAACATTAATGCTTCAAATACTAGTATAAAAATGCCATATATTATAAAAAAAAAAAAATTGTGTTTTTTGGTCTACAAAACAAAGTACACCCACCTCGCAATCAAATCTGCTTGGAATGTAATTGTAAACAGATAGCCATGCTATGACCTTGAATTGCTAGTATTACAAAATGGTCACTATGATATTTATGTGTACCTAGGTACTGCGCACTGAATGGTGTTATTGACAATTAACAGAATGAACTCTGTGACTCTTGTAGCAATGCGTAGTATTCCTAAATGATGTTATGAAACCAGGTGCATAATACGGGCATACTAATATCCAAATTGAGAGTTTAACAACAAGTGACATATTTGGCGATTCTGTGTCTGCAACGATAGCTCTGGTATTCTATATTGAGTCATGTATTGTGTATTCTATATATTCACCTTTGTAACCTTTTATGCCATGTATGAATGAACGTATTATGAGTAAGTGATGCCTCATACTAGGTGGGGGACTCCGAGACCCAGGCTTCGGGGACTCAAATCCTGCATCCGTACTCTTTGATTGGCAGTTTTGACAGTTTTGTTACTTTATTTAGAAATAAAATATTAATCTTAATTTTGAACATTAAATGTTCACTCATGATCGTCGTAAATAGGCCGAACTTGTCAGAACTGTCAATCATAAGTAATATGTTATATATACCCATGTAAAATGATGTTGAACAGATTCCGCTTATAGAGATTCTTAGACTCTTGATTTGGGTTGCTTTTAATTGTTTTACTATACGATCACGCTTAATAAAACCGCTTGAGAAGGAAATACTGTACTTGTGATCACTAAGTTTGAGCTGACCCTCAATTGGATCCGTAAGACAGAAGGCTTACATAATGACGTCAAAGCTAACAGAAAAAAACGTCATCTATGGTATGCCATTACGCGCAAAAATAATCAGGCGCGGATCATACAACAGCAATACCGGAAACATTGCTATGATAATTAGATTTTTTTTATAAGTAAAATAAATCGTATTATTGACACATGGTGACTTCCTGTAACATTATACGTGTATTATTTTGACTGATAACATGTTGCCTGTGTTTGTGCTGACATTACAATATATATGTTTTTTACTTATTTTTTTCCTAATGTACCTTTTCTTTACCCTCTTTTCTTAATCTCCAATCTCTCCTTTTAATTTCAGTTGCATATTGAGTCCCGGTTCAAGTGAGTATCATTTATCGAATTTAAAGAATCTCTTATTTTTGCTACCTAATGGTTAAGATACTATCCGTTAATTGTCAAGGGCTTGGCGACTTTGCAAAGCGCAGGGATGTTTTTAGTTATTTAAGATCATTGAAATATAATTTATATTGTTTGCAGGACACACATCTTTCAAAAGACAATGAAAAAGAGATCAGAAATATATGGGGATATAAATGCTATTTCAGTTCCTTTTCTTCAAATTCTAGAGGAGTTGCTGTCCTTGTAAATAATAATTTTGATTTCAAGGTTCTCGCTGAAAAAGGTGATATTGATGGGAATTTTTTATTACTTAAGATAACTATAGAGAGCCATGATGTATTATTATGCAATATCAATGTTTTTGAAAATATGCAAATGCACATTGATGATATGCAATGCCAGAACGTCATCAGGTGTGGAGACTTTAATTTGGTTTTAGGTCCAAATATAGATTGTTATAATTATAAGGGTATAAATAACCCGAAAGCTAGAAATAAAGTTCTAGAAATGATTGAGACATATGCATATATAGATCCTTTTAGACAGTTACATGAAGATCAACGTAGATATACATGAAGGAAAAAATCCCCTCTTAAGCAAAGTAGATTATTTTTTTTTTATATCTGAATCATTGTTGTCTAGTTTAGAAACATGTACACAAGAATCTAGTTACAGGTTAGATCATTCGGCCATGGGCATGTCACTAGTCTTAAATGATTTTAAGAAAGGAATAGGGCTGTGGAAATTTAATAACTCCCTACTTTATGGTAATGATTATTTGGAGTGTATTAGAGATATTATACTTAAAGTTAACGCTGCTTGGTCCGATTGTATATCAAATTTTATGCACGCTTTTAAACGATGGCTTTGCTTAGTATATGTATAATAATAGACATTGCAGTAGTTTTACCCGTCAATTATGCCAAATTTCAATGGAGAAAAATGCGTACAAAATTTGCTAACAAAACAAACGACATTAAAAGGTACCTCGTTATTTCGCCTAATGTTAAATTTCATCCCTGACGACGAGACGGGTATAGTTGTATTACGAATTTGACATCGCTATAAATAAAGGTCGAAATGATCAGACAAATTACAAATAAACATGTGTACGTTTTATTCGCTAATATTTCTAAAGTCTGCTTTCTTTACAATCGATGCATAGCATGCGTGTTGAATAACCCCAATCATTCGGGGGACGAAACCAAGCGGTTTCCTTTTCTAAACATTCCCGTGATGCATTTTGGTTTGTTTTTTCGTTTGCCCAAAGAGAAATTATTTTTATTTACTTTGAATATTTCTAACTTTGAAAGGAGACTGATTCTGCTGGTGTTAATTGGAGAAAGTCCATAACTTTCTTAGATAAATGATTTGTATGAAAAAAAAATGATACTGTAATTACAAAAAAATCGGACCAAGCAGCTTTAAGAAACAATATGATGTACCTGTTTATAATATAAACAATTTACATCAGTTGCCAGATGAAAATATTCTTTTCACCATTAAAGATCAGTTATTCCTTGAAACATTTTTAATAACGGTACGAGGTAAAAATATTTCTGTTTCATCATATGCATATATTAAAAAGAAAAATGATATTTCTGAATGCAATGTTTTGAAATACATAATCTCCAATAGAAACTTCAAATGATGAGTTGAACTTTGTATTAGAGTGTTCTCCATTTCTTCATACTATGGCAATGATTATACAATTTCCGTTAGAAATGCTTACAGTAACAAAATCGATTCTTTATGATAATAGTAAAATGTTAAACTTCAAAATAAGATGCTGAAAGTATATTAAAATTTACCATAAAAATTAGTACAACCAACTCTTATTTTCTTCTTTTTGGTGTGTTTTTCTGTAAACAACCAATGATTCATACAACAATTATATTTTTTGCGGCCCATTTGACACTTGCGTCAATATGATTTCTTCTTTTCTCCTTATACGAGGTTTGCTCAATAAATATTGTCATAGTTGTTACAAAAATAACATAAGAAAATATTTTTTGTTATTTTTTAAATAGATACCTTCAAAATATTCTCCTTAACAGACACACATAATTTTAACCGATTTCTCACATCTTTGAATGCAATCATATTTTTTTAGGGAGGGGGGGGGGGTATTTATGTACTGATAAATAGCAGAGCCCAAAGCGTTACTTGAAGAACATCATCTTCCTGACAAGCGTATATTTTAGTTTAGGGAAAAGAAAGAAGTCTCAGTGAGGCAACTCGGGTAAATAGGGAGGATGTGGCAAGACAGGAACCGTTTCTTTTTCCAAAGATAATCTCATTTTGTGGGATTTATGTACTGGGGGGTTTCATGATGAAGTCGACTGTTGCGAATTCCAGACATTAGTCTCTTCCTTTCGTAATGATTCTCAGCTTTCTTCAGCACATAATTTTTGTATACATGTACATGTCCGGTGATTGATCGCCCTTTTGGAATAGTAACTTGAACTACAGGACCTTCACTATTAAAAGAAAAATTGTGTAAAATATACTTTTTTGTACTCTGGCATCGTTTTGCTATAACATGGCGTTTTGCCTTTTTAGTCAACCTCATCTTGTTATCAGTATTCCTCTGAGGTTCAATAATATATATCCATGTTTCTTCACCTGTAATTATTTCCGATAAACGTCGTCCATTGCAATTTTTTTTAGTTTTCTACACATTTCAACCCGCAATCGTTTTTGTTTTTCTGTTAATAGATGAGGTATCCATTTTGCACTAACCTTGCTGAGGCCAATGTGTTTCTTTAAATTTTTTAATACTGACCCCGATAAAATGCCTACTAAATTTTTCCTACTTGTTTAAAGGTTAATCGACCATCATTAATAACTGGTATAGGTTGTTTTGCAAGTATTACATCCGTTGAAGCGCTCCAGGACGTTGTTTATCCAGGTGATATTAATTTTAAAACCTAGTTTATTAACAAAGCGTGAAAAAAACATGATAAAATAAATATTTCAATTTGTTACAACATTACGGTTTCATAGTTGAATTGATATGTACTTGTTGGAATAATGGCCATGAAAATAGTCGCATTGACAGCCTTGATATCTCGGAGTAGAGAATAACAGTTTCGAAATTTCATAATACATTTTGATTTCAGTTTCCCAAACAATGTATGCCTAGGGTGGTTAGGCCTGAGCTCATTAATATCAAAATTAAAGTCTCCCTTCCTCGACAGATACTTCAAAATATTGTCACGCTTGATTGATGGGAAGAAGCTATAAATATTAAACAGAAACCAATTACGTTTGTTATTTTCTAAGATGAAACAAAGTAAAATTAAGTTGTATGTTGGGTACTAAATTATGTAGAAAAATAATTGCTGACACCAGAATATCAATTGCGTTATGGGTTTTTTTTTATTTGGAAAAACAAACTTGACAGTATTTCACGGATTCCGCATTTGTTGAAAATGATAATGATCTAAAATTACTGAAGAGATTTATTAATTAGATTTTATTGATGTAAGATAATACATGTATGTGTCTTTGAAGTTAAAATCGATACTTATGAACCATGAACACAATTACAAGAGAAGTCTACAGTGATTTTTCTTCAGTATACCTTGATTCATTCTTAGAACTATGATGACCAAACAAATTACACTAATAACATTTTTCCGACTGATTTTCGTACTCAGATTGATATATGAGACTGGAGACCTAATCAACTTAGGTGTGTTGGCCTTAGACCAAAGTTATCAAGGTGTTCATGGGGAGAGATTTCTGGGTCCCATTGTCCGGGTGGTGGGGACAGTTGGTCAGCAACAGTGTGTCCGGGAATGTCGGGATAGACCGAAGTTGTGTCTTGGAGTAAGCTACCGGAAACAATACTTGCTGTGTGAACTGGTATCTGACACAGAGCAAGTGGAACCAAACTCTGGTTATGTTAGATTTGAACTTGACCAGGTAAGTTTAAGCTTTTGTCTCATCGATGCTATAAGTTATTTTCTTTTTGATTGATATGAAAATGTTTAGAATACCCTTAGAGTTTTTTTTTAAAACAAGCCCTAATATTAAAATAACAGATCCTTTGGTTATAACTGGTATTGCATTTGTAGAAATGGACCAGTCAGTGTGTGTCTTGCTCTTTGGACGAAAGATGTGTTACTCTTTCTAGCAGCAAGATCTATTGCGTCAAAGGTAAATAGTCGATGATAAGAATTGTACAAAGAGTGATTTAGTTATTCCTTAACGGAAAATCATAATATAAGGAAAAAAACTGCAATTTTCATTACTTTTTTTTCAAGAAGTAGAGGGTAGATCAAAATCCACCCTCGATCCCTTTTCATTCATTCAAATTAGTTGGCCTTTTACATGTTATTAATTTGTTTCTCTAGACACTTTTCATCCCAATAACTGCTCAGCACTCCTTAATCAAGAACCATCTCTACTAAGTGGCATATACAGGGTGAATCTTCCAGTGAAAGGTTATGTAAACGTATTTTGCGAAATGGCTAAGGACGGCGGAGGATGGACGGTAAATGAAATTTTTATAATGTTTGGCCTTTTGGCGCATTATTATTTCATTTTTTCCAAGTTTAGGGTGCTCTACATAAAAATGTTTCTTGCAATATTCTTTTGCTATTAAAATAACTCCTTAAAATGTAAAGTTGGCAGATTATTTGTATACATATTTATGTCCTAAAATTTAATTAATTACCTTTCCACATTTTTTTTCTTTGAAATTTTTTTAAAAGTCATTTTCCTAGTCTGACATTTTTTCAAGTATTAGCTCATAGCTTTTAGCATGATACCATCTTCTTCTTTTTTTTAAATGCATGACAATGAAAAGTTGGTAAGCCAATTTCATAATATTCTAAAATTCTAGGTATTTCAGCGACGACAGATGGGTCTGTGGATTTTTTTCGGAATTGGACTGAGTACAAGCACGGATTTGGAGATCTTACAAATGAATTCTGGCTTGGTAAACAGTCTTCAAATTTCTTGATATGTTCCTATCTATCTCATTTTGCCTTTGTTTCTGTATACTTTTTCTCAAGACCCCCTTGATCATTTAAAACAATAAAAACTGCAATAAAGTAATAAGAAAGAAACATGCTTTTTTGAACACATACTAATTTTTTTTTTATGCGATTAAAACTTTAAAAAAAAATCCGTTTCTTAAAAAAATTCTCACCTTCCAATCATTGCTTAACAACATTTTTGAAATTAATCAGCTCTGTAAAGCTTAAAGGATATCTTTCAACTAAAGTTAAATTTATTTTCATGTTTGAGGGACCCGTTAAGTCCATTTCATTTTACTTATTGGATTTTTTATTAGTTTTTTTAGTTGTGACGGCAGGTAAGAATGTCAAGATATTTTTCGTCATTGTTTAGATTTTACTGAAAGTTGATGCAATGTCAACCAATTACCGAATACATTTGTTACATGACAAGAGGATTTTCCAGCGTTTATATATTTCCGTGTTCCTACTCCTTATAATAGGCAATGACATCCTCCATTATCTGTTGACTCAAGGGATGTATGAGATGCGGATGGATATGACAGACTTCGACAACCAGACTAGTTACGTCAAGTACAACAGTTTTAATGTTGGAGACGAGGCATCCAAATATAGAGTTACATTACACGGATACTCGGGAAACGTTGGTGAGATTTTACAGATTTTTGTGTTTTACCATTTCTCAGCAAAAGTTTGATTGCTTTTTCAAACGATTCGCGATTCATATTCTATTTTAGATTTAATCACTTACGTCTCTACATTTCATTTTCAACCACCGAAAATGTATCTCTGCTGGTGGACAGTCTGTCCCTGAAGGATATTTGTCGTTCGGTACTAATGAGTAGTATTATCAGCACATGTCATTTACATATTAGATACCTTTAGAAATCTAGCTCATAAGTAAGTGTTTGAACTTTTGGCGGCAAGTTGACGAACTGTTTTTTTTTCTCAAAAGTGGATGGAAAAGCTACAATTAACCAATTACTATTTTACATAAAAAAAGCAAATTTCAGTTTTACAAAATAAAAGATAACGAGTTGAATACACAGCAATAATCGGTTAGGAGAGGAAAAAATGTGGTTTACCAGAATAGAAATAAATTTATTCCCTGCATTATATTGTATATGTTGTATTTCATTATTTTCTAGTTGGATTTTACCTCTGTCTTACGGAAAATTCCGATCATTTCTGTGTTTGGTTTTTTAGATGATTGTTTCACGACAAATACGGGAATCAACTATATGATGTTTTCAACACCGGACAAAGACAACGACATAAGTAGTTTAACGGACTGTGCAAACAAATACCAGGCTGGATGGTGGTATCGTCGTTGTCATTGTGCTAACCCTAATGGCAAATACTTAGCCGGAAACAACACACAATTTGGAGTAGGGATAACATATAGAGCATGGCGGGGCCAGTTGTATTCACTGAAATCCATACAGTTCATGGTTAAACCACACTTTAATTATTCCACGCACGTTCCAGAAATCATCGAGATGGAGTCTGAGACTTATCTTAATATTTAATGTTTTGTAATTCACCAAGATTTTTTCATAAGCAGTGTTTTTGGGAACTACTGATTTGTTATGCATTAATAGTACATAGTGTTAGGTTAATACCGGTAAAAAAAATTATGCACTTCATATATAAAAGAGGCCATCTATATTGTGTGATTTTATATTCGCTTTATCCGGCGGGTTGATATAGTGCATATATTCGCGAGGCTTGCCGAGGTAATATAACCATTTCAACGAGTTGAATAAAGATAATATAAAATCACACAATATAGATGTTCTATTTATCTCATACAATTTGTTTATATTATAAAGCTTCTGAGACAGCCCCATATATGACCCAAATTGATTTTTTCAAAGATTAGGGTAATTCCAGTGGTTTCGTGTCCGGTTATTTTTTTACACAGCGTAATTATAAATGTCCTATTACAGTTTTGAACACATCAAATGATCTTTTAAAATGACTTGTTTTGGATTTTATTAAAATATTGTACAAGTATAGTTCGGTGTCTTCAGTACAAATATATTGCTCATATTTGTCAAAAGCAGAGGAACACCACAAATATTTCAAACACTTGGTGGAAAATTACTTGCCGAAAAGGGGTGGGGTGGTACTATTGAAATTTTTTCTACGGTTTTGCCAGCTAGGACCAAAATTTTAATGTTTATTATACAGTTAGAATGAGTGTATCCTTTTAGTGACTGTTAGATTATGTCTTTTTGGTAAATTTCAGGTTTTCCAATGTTTGCAAACATTGGAAAAAACCCAACCTTTTAAAACTAGTCAAACAGTATTGGGGTATACATGTTCAAGAGACTATCAATAAAAACTAGCTGGTCAATTTAGATACACAATGTGTTGTTGTTACCTAAATAAATAACTCTTAATTAATGTTTTATAAAAATAGCATGTAAACTGTATAATTTTTGAGATATTTCCACAATAATGAAATATTGTGAATTTTTTGGAAGGTGGTGTGAAGAATAAATATAATGTTTTTTGTATACTTTCTGTAGAATATCACTAGGGCTTTTTTCATTTAACGACTTTCATAAGATTTTCTTAAACTATAAACTTATATAATGTATTTTTGTGCATAATTTAATTAATTATGAGATTCTGCTTTATTGTGTTGTAATTTGGCTGTTGAATTGTTGGACCTTGTGAAGCTCACTGTAGGAAAACAAACGTGCAAAGGTATAAATATTTTCGCCTCTGTAGTACGACTATAAGTTGTATGCTTTCTGTTAACAGTTCAATTTTTGAAAAAAAGATTGGTTTGACACAAAATTGCTGTTATTGTGACCTTGCGCAATCTAATTTAGTACGTTATTTTGGAGATATATCTATCTTTTTAAATGCAATGTTTCACTGAAATAAACCTTGAAATAATTTTTACCTCTTAATATTTTTTTCTTGGAGCTTAATCACTTAATTAAATGGAAATACTGATCAGAAGACTTCAAAATTTAAGTTTGTTGACTTACACAAAGTTGCTAATGCTCGTTAGTTTGAATTGACTCAAACGAGGAACAGTTATTGATGTGTAACAAACACAATAATTATGATTCAAAGTTAAAAATATTGAAAAAAGGATGCTTTATAGTGATGAAATAAAAGTCTTAGGCGAAATTATTTCGGTAAGTTCTTGTATCTTAATAGAAACACAATCAAAATGTTATATTTTTATCGCTTCGTCAGGATTAACTCTTTTGGAGCTAACGTGATTTGCAGTTTTGTAGAATAAACAGTTATGTGTTTTCCTTCCTATTTTCAATTTAAATCTTCGACAAAATCCATTTTAAATAATATTGTTCGTAGATATAGTTATGTGGAAAATGCTAGAAAATCTTCGAAAATAGGACACTGAAGCGTTGAAGCGAGGGGCTGTGTCAAAAATAGTTCGAACCGGAAGTATTTGATAAAGCACTACCCTTACCCGTTTGATAAAGCAAAGGTATATCACACGGGTAGTATACACCACACGTATGAGATAACATTAAAAAAATCCTTTTAAAGGAATTATCGGCATGTACATGTAATACATGTATCATTGGTCAGCTTTGTAAATGTAATGTGAGAGCATTACGGTATGTGCAAAAACATAATAAATACTAGTAAGATATATTGCACCGTTTTGTTGATTTCCAAAATAAGAAGACATTTATAGACTTTACTTTTAGTAGGCGAATAGTATCCCCGATTTATATTTTTACACATGTAAAGAAAAACGTGATTTTATTCATTATGTATGTAAGCATATAAATGGCTTACTTTCAAAGCGATCGCATGAGAATAATGTTTTTAGTAATCTACACGTAATGAAAGATTTACATGTACATGAAGCTATCATGGAATAGTAATTAGTAGTTCTAGGCGCAATGCGTGCACAAACAGTCAAACTTGCCGGAAATGTGGAAACAACTGTGATCGGCCGAAGCCGATCACAAAAACGTTTAGTAGTTGACATTTTTATATTTGTGCGATAGTTTTTATCTGTGTGTTCCATAACATCGAATAAAATGGGAAAGAAATACACTGTTTATTAAAAACTAAATAAAAATATGAAGCGTATACAGTTTTATTTATTTTTGGCAGTAGGTTTTTTCTATCGTATTTTGCGTTTGCATGGATAATAAATAACACCCACCATTCTTTTATTGCGAATATCATTAAAGCCATATAAACGATATTCCTAGAACGACATTAATTTAAAATAATGTGACGAAATTCAATATGAATGTTAATAGTAACATCAATAGTGTTATTTCCTCTTTATTTTCATATAGATGAGATTAATACGCGGGGTTGTTAAGGAGGCATATGGAATCTGAGTTACATGTAATGCCGTGTAATCACAAATCTTAGTTATTATGTACATATTCAAATATCTAAGAAACGAAGCGTAGACCAAAAACAAATAAAAAATACTGAATTTTTTTTCAGAAATTAGTTTGTATTACGTAAATTTACACATTGATGACGTCATGACTGAAAGTTGAATGCCGTGTGCATTTGATCGGAAAGAATTGTAAACATATTCAAAATATAACTAATCAGCTTTGTAAATGTAATGTGAGAGCATTACGGTATGTGCAAAAACATAATAAATACTAGTAAGATATATTGCACCGTTTTGTTGATTTCCGAAATAGGAAGACATTTATAGACTTTACTTTTAGTAGGCGAATAGTATCCCCGATTTATATTTTTACACATGTAAAGAAAAACGTGATTTTATTCATTATGTATGTAAGCATATAAATGGCTTACTTTCAAAGCAATCGCATGAGAATAATGTTTTTAGTAATCTACACGTAATGAAAGATTTACATGTACATGAAGCTATCATGGAATAGTAATTAGTAGTTCTAGGCGCAATGCGTGCACAAACAGTCAAACTTGCCGGAAATGTGGAAACAACTGTGATCGGCCGAAGCCGATCACAAAAACGTTTAGTAGTTGACATTTTTATATTTGTGCGATAGTTTTTATCTGTGTGTTCCATAACATCGAATAAAATGGGAAAGAAATACACCGTTTATTAAAAACTAAATAAAAATATGAAGCGTATACAGTTTTATTTATTTTTGGCAGTAGGTTTTTTCTATCGTATTTTGCGTTTGCATGGATAATAAATAACACCCACCATTCTTTTATTGCGAATATCATTAAAGCCATATAAACGATATTCCTAGAACGACATTAATTTAAAATAATGTGACGAAATTCAATATGAATGTTAATAGTAACATCAATAGTGTTATTTCCTCTTTATTTTCATATAGATGAGATTAATACGCGGGGTTGTTAAGGAGGCATATGGAATCTGAGTTACATGTAATGCCGTGTAATCACAAATCTTAGTTATTATGTACATATTCAAATATCTAAGAAACGAAGCGTAGACCAAAAACAAATAAAAAATACTGAATTTTTTTTCAGAAATTAGTTTGTATTATGTAAATTTACACATTGATGACGTCATGACTGAAAGTTGAATGCCGTGTGCATTTGATCGGAAAGAATTGTAAACATATTCAAAATATAACTAATCCAAGAACTCTAATAAAGTATTGTTGTGTGATTTATTGAGAATTGAACATAAGAATACTGGGAGAGATGTTTGTTTTATCAAGCATTCGATAAAAGGTATGTAAGTTTGCTTTTATTTCTTGGCCAGGCTTTCCTCTGTCGTTGTTTACAAGTTATAAGGTTGATGCGCGCTGTGGGCCGTAAGTTAAAAACGAAGGTTATGTATGCCGTATTCCCAAGGGTCCACCAATATGTAATTCTAGAGAAATAGAACTAAGCGATGAAGGATTCCGTATTTATTATCAATCGAGTTTAAAAGATGAACAATAACAAACAAATAAGGGACACAGACGGATGTGACCGGTAACTCGTCAGGCCTCCAAACTGAAGATTGACAAATACAATTCAGTATTTATAAGAATCTAAACAATGAGTGAAAGTGACAATCTGATGAAATCAAATGAATTGAGTGAAAGATTCACAGGCAGGTATTAGTTAATAAGATTAACTCAATGAGTCTTTGATGGCCAGGACATGAATGGCATATATATAATTACGCAATGTTGTTTCAAGAGATTAGTAGTTCTTGGGGGAAACATCTGTCTGATTTGTAATTACAATTAATTAAAGAGTCTGCCAGGTGTCAATGGCTAATTCACTTTGTTAACACTAAATTCCAAGAATATATGACAAAACAAATGTTGTATTTGGAAACTAAAGTCCGAAATAAAGATAATTATAGAACAGTAAATTTTGCATTGTGATATATGTTTATTTTATTTTGGAAACCGCGGGGTAGTGTTGTTCTATCACATTTTATGTTAAGAAAAATATATGCTATTTATAGTTGTCACGTGATAATGCACTGATGTCGCAGTAATGTACTACCCAATTTTATTGCACTGACATCTATTTTAAAGGGTAATACTAAGTTTTTGATCTTATTCAAAATAGTATTTAATTTCACGATTTTGAATATAACAGTCAAAATAAGACGCTTGATTTCCCATATGCCTTCTTAACACCCCCGCGTATCCAACAAATCAAATGCTAGGGAATCACATTATAAAAAAAATCAATATTTGGATTGCATAATCAGCCTGTATTATTATTATTTTTTATTGAAATTTGAGACAAACGTTAAATATAAAAGAAGCAAACAAAGTAATTACTTCCATTTTTATATCGTACATATGTAACAGGTACATGTACTTGCAATGTTCATTTGTAATTTCATATCAAATAACCACAAGATCTGGTTTGTTTGGAGTTTCTATATTATAGTCATGTCTGCCTTTAAATTCTCATTTTCTCTTTATATGTAAAAAAAATATAGAAATTAAAGAAAAAAACTACTCCGGTCTAGGATGTTTTCTTTTACCTTGAAAAAAAAATATAAATGTAATACTTTTTAAGCATTTTGGGATTTTTTTTTATTCAAATGAAAATATTTATCAAAAGCTCAACACCAATACCAAACACCTTAAAAGGCAAAGAAAAAAAGAAAAGTTTTTGAAGAATGTTGGCAAGGATTTGGAAGTAGTAACTCCTGAATTAGGCATATACATGTATATCCTCGAGAGACAAGAAAACTACTTCCACTAATAATTATCACGATTTGTGACAAGAAAGCATACAATTTCTTGACGCATGTACATGTACATTGCAAAATTATCAATCAGGTTTGTAGAATATCTATCTATCTATCTCTCTCTCTCTCTCTCTCTCTCTCTCTCTCTCTCTCTCTCTCTCTATCTATCTATCTATCTATCTATCTATCTATCTATCTATCTATCTATCTATCTATCTATCTATCAAGAGGTCATGCAATAAGTGCATTATGAAAACAGAAATCAGTTGTCTGTCTTTACGTCTTTCACATACTTCTTGTCTGTTGCAAATAAATTCTCTCCTTTGATTGAATATAGCTATTTTTATAGTTTACACAAATTTCAATTTGGCAGAGTACCCAAGACAAATTTATAGTTAGTATAGTAGACCTCAAAGCATCATCTTTGACTAGATCATCGGAATCTTCCATTGACCAAATATAATAACATGAATCCTTAACCAGCAACTTGTCTGTTTTTTAAGAAGATCCATTGACCTTGGACAATTTGAAAGTTTCTAAGTGAATAGGCAATGTCATGACAATTATCTATTTAAAATCCTCGTCTGTATCATATATACTATACCTTTACTATTTTATTGATCAAACTTCGCGGAGACATTATTTGTTGTCGATTTTTTCATGCAAATTCGTAAATCGATTACATTTTCATTGTTTCGTATACACACATATAACTTCTCTGTTTATAAGTGGAGTTACCTTTCTTGAAATAAAACCTCACTTCCGTAGGCTGAAGATGGATTGGTTCAAAAACTTGCAACTTGTCAATGAAAATTGACCCAATTTACACAATTAACGTATTAACATGGGTATAACATACTTATATTCACTGAAGGGAAATATCGGGCTACGACATGAGGTCACCGTTTTTACCAGTAGTAGGCTCATTTAACCAGACGCTCGCCTGTCTCCGTAAATCTCCGACGAGCAGAGAGTCTAGTTAAGCGTCACGTAAATGTTTGTGACCTCAAAACGAGGCTTACCAAAGTACTGGTATTGAATTTGATTGGTTGAAAAAAAAAACCCACCTCCTATAACATATAAACAATGACGGAATCAACTATTTGTGATCGAATGAATTTGCCCTTTAAACTGTATGATCTCAACTGGAAAGTTTAATAACGGATTTTATTTATTTATTTGCAGTGTTACCTTCTGGGATAGGGTAGAACCAATAAATGGTTTTAAGTTATTTCAATTTAAAATCTAGCTATCGTGTAACGTTATAACACGTAAACAAACATTCCTTGCTTCAAATGTAAGTTCAGCCATGTTTACTGAGTCTGTGGAAAGCAAGACTATAGTATAAGACTAAATCGACGAACGTTCCTTAAGTTTAACAGCAATAAAATAAAGTACTGTATATCACACAAATTCAAACCGGCACACATTGACACAACGATTCAAAATGAAACTAAATCAGCGCCCCTATCGGTAGCAGTTATTAACGTGACGCTTTACCAGACTCTCTGCTCCTCGGAGATTTACGGAGACAGCCGAGCGTCTAGATCTAGATACTTGGAGTGGGGTGATGGAGCAAAGGGGGTCGATCCTCTCCTCAAGCACTTGTGCATTCATCTGCGAAAGAATTGCGTTAAACATGTTGTACCCGGCTTTTCGCACATGCATGGCCCATTCCCATTTAGACCAAAATAGGTGAAACTTTGAAGTGACCTTTTTTTCACATTGAGAGGTATGGTCAAAGCATTGAACTTCGAAAGGTGGATCGACCTATAATTAAGCCTTTTTTCAGATTTTCATCATCTCAGTGACGTTTTCTTCTGAACTATCAAAAAGAAACACAAATTAACAATGTGGTCTACAAAATTTTGTTTTTGACTGGTATGTTTTAATGCGGCAGAAATTTAATATAACTATTATAATACCATTTTCCGTTCAACCAAAGATAATAAAGTATTTGGATTTTGCACACATTTTCATTAATATTCCACTAATAATTGATTATTAATTGTACCGTAATCATGTGTTTGTCTTTTAATAAATTAAAAAAAACTTTTTGTCGATTAAAAATTTCCTGTACATATACTTTTTCGAATTGATTTATAAACGTTTCTGTCACATTTTTCTACGTTTTTCAATCAAGGCCGGGCACAAACTAAGCGTTTAATTGTTGCTTTTATGGTATAATATTGCCAAAATATCATTTTTTAATTCTTATAATGTAACAACTTTTTTATTTGATTTTCAGCAGCAACAAAAGACTTGCTTGTCTATGCAACGAGCTTTGTTTGAGCTGTTCCTGCATTATCTCGCAAACGATAAACTGCGGAGGATTCCCTGCATACTGTGGAATCTTTAGAATTCGTGGGGGCTCAATTTTCGTGGGTAGCCCTCCCCCATGAATTTACGTCCTCCCGAAAACAAGTTTTGAAAGAGTAACTTTTCTGACTAAAACTGAAAACCAACATATCCACAAAATTACATCCCCACGAATAAGCAAAATCCAACAATCCCCGAAAATTGGCCCCCACGTTTTTAAATGACTCCACAGTAGTTTTGGTTAAATCGCGTTATACTTTTTAGAAAGGTATTAAGAAAATGATTGTAGGTTCCTAAAGAATATATACAAATGTGTTTTAATCTACCCTATGGAGAGGCTTTAGTTGTTTAACAATTAAATTCCTTGGATAGGTCATTAATCTTTAATATTTGGGACATTGAGATACAATTTGTTTAAATGTTAAAACAATGAAGTTCAATAATTACAGGCTGAATAACGCGGTTCAGTTTTTTCTTGCACTTTCTTAGTTTCTATTTTTTAAATATGCTGCTTTTTTGTACTCATCTCCAAATTCTTTTCATAATCAAAAGCAGATGTTCAAAATTACGGTTCGACTAATTTCTTAGCGAAAGGAAAACGTTTTGGACTTTTGCAGATAATATCAATTATGTCTTTCGTTTTTCAAATATGACGCAAAAAATGATAAGTGTGAGTTTGAAAATTATGTGAAAGAAATTGAATTTGTGTAGAAAAAAAAAACCCTCTCTAATGAATTATAAAGCAAGACCCGTGGTTTTTTTTTTATCGATTTCACATTTGTGGATAATTAGTTTATGGTCTGAAATTACGATAGAAATTTATTTCCTTGATTTTATTGATGTGAGGTATTGCTGTATACATGTAATTATGTCTTTAAGATGTCAATGAATAATAAATTTCCGTAAAAACGATTTAAAGATAGGACTTCTCTGAACTTTCTTTCATTAGGCCTTAGTTCATACTTTAAACAATGATCACCATGCAAATTACACCTACAACAATTTTCTTCCGTCTGATTTTCGTACTCAGATTATGTTTTATATGTGAGGCTATAGACCAAAGTTACCCAGGTGTTCCCGGGGAAAGATTCCTGGGTCCCATTGTCCGAGTGGTGGGGATGGTGGGTCAGCAGCAGTGTGTCCGGGAATGTCGGGATAGACCGAAGCTGTGTCGTGGAGTGAACTACCGGAAACAACACTTGCTGTGTGAACTGGTATCTGACACAAAGGAAGTTGAGCCAAACTCTGATTATACTAGATTTGAACTTGACCTAGTAAGTTTTAGCTTTTGTCTATTTGATAATATATGTAATCCTTATTTGGATTGCTATGAAATCTTTTTTAAAGTTTGAAAACAAATATTTCAACCTCATCCATCATTGGGTTTAAAATATGAATACACTAAATGAGACAATCCTTAAAGATACGTTAACTTCACCCTTTAAATTAAAATGATTCTAACAAAATGATAAAAGAAGAGTTTAATTGTATGGGTAATCAAAACAATAGATCCGTTTTTATCCATTTGCTTAAGTTAAAATGTTTTTGACAAAATGATAAAAAAAGAGTTTAATTGTATGGGTAATCAAAACAATAGATCCGTTTTTATCCATTTGCTTAAGTTAAAATGTTTTTGACAAAATGATAAAAAAGGTTTAATTGTTTGGGTATTCAAAAACAATAGACCCTTCTGATATTAATTTGTACTTTTTAGGATTGGACCAATAGATGTGTATCTTGCTCATCAAGTGAAAAATGTGTTACTCTTTCAAGCAAACAGACTTACTGTGTCAAAGGTATATAGAGATCGATATCAATCAAAATTGTATAAAAATTAATGATGATTTAGTTTTTCGTTAGTAAAAAAAAAAAACTAATACAAAGAATATTTAATACTACATGTAAATTATCAGGCACTTTCTATTTTAAGAAGTAGGGCGTATATCAAAACCTTCTCCTCTTATCAGTACTTATGAATTAAGACTGTTTGCCAATTAACTAAAAAAATGCATACACCAGCGTAATATGGATTATACGTAGAAGTTAAGATTTGACAAATGCTGAAGAAATGATATAAGGCAATTCGTTTCTTAAATGCGCGAATTTAGTTTTGATTGATAGAAGCTAGCGAAGCGCGACTTCTTGTGAACGAATGGAATAGTAGAAGGTAACCAAGAACGCGGTTTGACTAATTACCGTCTTGCCGAAACGTATAGGACGAGTTCATTATGTATCGACGGCAGATGTACCTTGGATGGGACATCTTTGGTTAATACAAAAAAGTAAATAAATAAAATGGACCAATTTGATCCGATTTAAGTTTTGATCGAAAGAATTTATTTTCCACACCGGGGTGTCCAGGAACGCGGTTTGACTAATTTACACCATGGACGAGTTAACCATTAGGGAGATACTTTAAATATAATAACTTTGGTTGATAAATTCAAATTTATATGCATACACTAGCGTTTTTTAATCTCATACAATTTTATACTACGACAGTTTGGTTGTTAAACTTATGTTACATTAAAGTTTTAAAGTTCAGAGAATTTAAAACTATCTATAACAATTTAGAGTTACAATTTTTATTTCAAAATCATTTAAATTTTACTTATTTTAAATGCTTTGTTTTTTTTTTTCACTGTTAAAAGTTAAACTTTATTTCTTAATCGAGGAAATTTATTGGTAGCGTTTTACTTTTTTATTGTATAACCATGGCATCTAAATAATTTGACACTTTTGACACTTTTCTGGAAATTATTTAGCTACGACAGATTGTCGGACAATAAGTTAATTTGTTAAATAAACTGACAAATTCCTCGTCAGGCAAACCTTTGAAGATAAATTCTTTGTGTTATCAGAGCGACACTTTAGCGACTCGCGAAGATTATTCTATTTTCATTACGTCAGAAAACTTATTTACTCATTTCGGCTTTACTTAATCTTCTCTTTGTTATCATACGTACATCGAAATTCATCTAATTGACTATATCACCTTTTTGGCCTTTAGTAATCAGTGTCAGCTCGTAGAAGAAATTCTGTGAAATTAGCCCGCTAGCATTTAAATCAAGTATCCTGATTGGTCAATGAGAGCAATTCCAAATTAAGCCGGATGGTTGGTGAATTTACTTAATTCACTTTCCATCCGACGTCTAAAGAATAAAGAACTTGTTTTAATTTTACGGAATTGTTTCTCTTTTCCATTAGGTAAGCTTGAATGAAATGTTATTTATTTTCAGTAATTTAGGTTTTCATTACAGTATTTTATTATATTTTTTTCTGTTGCTAATTTTGATAAATTTTAGTTTGTTTTGTTTAAAATACTTAAGAACAATGATTAACTATATATTTCTTATTATTCGGCGGAACTATGAATTTGTCATTCCAGAATTTTAGTTTTCATTTCTATAAAAGATATTTCGCGTCATTGTTTATTATGCCATGATACTTAATTTTGCTTCATTTCGTTTAAATGTGTGATTTTTATTATTGAACTTCTATGCTGTTAAATGCTGTTTTTATAAAGTTTGAATTCGCCGCGTAATTATTGTAAACCTGTAGTGAACTCTTCAGTGCGAGAAGGTGAATTTAAGAATCGGTAGAAATTCGTCAGCTAAGTAATATTTGTAAGTTATTTCCTCTTTAATTATTTAATGACAACAGTTTATATTTTGTTTTCTAGTTTTCTTGCATTTTATAAGCGTTATGCATTTTCATACTTATGCGGAATTATCGATCCTTAGATTATAAGCGTAAAAACGATCTCGCTTTCTCGCATTGCGGTGTTTTACTAAAGGGTGTTTCGAAATATGTTTTTGTTTTAATTCACTTTCCATCCGACGTCTAAAGAATAAAGAACTTGTTTTAATTTTACGGAATTGTTTCTCTTTTCCATTAGCAACCAGTAGAAAGCCGAGTGGCATCCTACCAAGCTATTCCCCAACTTAATCATATTCACAAACAGAGAAAGTCTCTGTGTGAAACTTAGACATTAATTTGTAACTGTATGAATAAATGCTGTATGCATTTAACAGGGAGGAAGTTTAATTGGGGGAGGGGAGGTGACTACCTTCCCCAATTTTTTTTAAAATCAGTATTTTATCTGAAATTCGTATTTGGGACAGTAGTAAAAATTGTATTGAAATTTGACATCTATATATAATGGTTCACCATTTTAATATAGCAGGATATCTTCTGGTTTATTTAAATAATTTAGCCTTTAATATGATTAAATATGTTTCATCAGATACTATTCCTCCCACTGACTGCACAGCATACCATAATAAGGAACCAACTTTACTAAGTGGCATATTTAGGGTGAAACTTCCAGTGAAAGATTACGTGAACGTGTTTTGTGAAATGGTTACGGATGGCGGTGGATGGACGGTAAATGACTTTTAAGATGTTTATGAACTATTTGTATGATCATTCAGATAATTCACTTTAAACTGTAATATGCTCTACAAAAGTTTTTTGGCATCTTTAATTGCTATTAAAACCATGATTCTTAAATGGCAATGATAAAGCGTCTATCGATATAAAAGGGTTTTTCTTTTGAATTGTGATTAGTTTTTTGAGGTAAGATTATAAAATGAAAATACATGTTTATCACAAAAGTGCTTTTTAAAAAAATTAGTGTTCCAAATAATTATTTTTAAAGCAAAAGATTTTAATTTAGAGCAAAGTGTTAACGGTTTTATGTTTAAAATGCCAAACAAAAATGCTGATGAGACAACTAGTTAAGTAGAATATTATAAACAATTAGGTGTTTCAACGGCGACAAGATGGATCAGAAGATTTTATTCGTAATTGGAAAGAATACAAGACGGGATTTGGAGATCTGAGAAATGAATTCTGGCTGGGTAGATAATCTTTTATTTCATGTTCTACTCTTTTTACAGACACATTTTTATCACTTTTTACAATATGAACGGAACACAAACAATAAGAAAATATGTTTGAGTTGCTGTTTTTTTATTGAATAGTTTATATACATATTTATATACATATTAACGTGGTAATATTATGATTTAAGAATGTACTTTTATAAACTGAAAATATTCATTTACAGGTAACGACATCCTCCATTATCTGCTACGTCAGGGGACGTATGAGATGCGGATGGACATGGCAGACTTTGAAAACCAGACACGTTACGTCAAGTACAGCAGTTTTAACGTAGGAAACGAGACATCGAACTATAGTGTTACATTACACGGGTACTCGGGTAATGTTGGTAAGAATTTCTTTGAGTTTAAATTTTTATAAGGAAATTATTTTAATTTTATTTATGAAAATATTTTTTCCACTAAAAATACATGTACAAAAAAAATGGTTTTAAAATTTCTGTTAGCCATGTTTTTTTGTATGGGGAAAAGTCTCTAAGAAGCCTTTATTAGAGCAAAATTGAATTATTGTCGTACTAAATTGAAATTGAGCTGCTATATATTTTTTAGAAAAGAAATCTTTCTTCAGACAAAACTTAATGATTTTTTTAAAAATCTTGTTTATCTTTATAGTTACATGCAGATTTATTATACTAGCAGGTTTTGCGGCAAAATAAAATTCTAAAAAATGCTGCTTAATTTGTTCAGTTTTTTCGTTGGAAAAATCTGTTTCGCTTCAATTCTGATAAATTTGTTTATTGAAAAATTATGGAAGCAAATCAACCATAATAATATTTCATTTTATCCAAAATTATGAATTACTAAGGTTAGGGAAAATCACTTATTTTAAGCATATATATATGAAAGATATTTATTTTTAAAAGGTGACCATGTGGGTTTTATTTTAAAATTTAGACATCGTTGAAAATCAAAATATAGTATATGAGTTTCAAGTTTGGACGCAGAATTATTTTTTTTTTGAAAATAAGTCTTTTTATAATTTAAACAATACAAAACATTATGCCCTCGAAAGTTAAAGAGGCAAGTTTGAATTGCATTTTTGAAACTAATGTGTTATCACATGTAGATACATGTATGTTGTAAACAACTTGAATCAAAGCTGAACATTGTTGTTCTAGCCTTACACCGGGACCTTTTGTCTGTCTTGTCTGTTTAAAAATTAATAGTCTTTTGAAGCTCCATGTGTGCGATTTCCCTTGTAGATGATTGTTTCGGTGCAGGTATCAACAACATGATGTTTACCACAAAGGACCAAGACAACGATGAATGGTTACAAGGTAATTGTGCCGAATTGTACCAATCAGGTTGGTGGCACAACTGGTGCCACTGCGCTAACCCTAATGGTGTGTACCTGGCTGGGAACACATCAATCTTTGCTGTGGGGATAGTTTATAAACCGTGGAGGGGTCATTATTACTCGCTGAAATCAACGCAGCTTATGGTACGAAGAATATCGAATCAAAAATAGTTTCACTTCGATCGAACCCGGACTGACATTTTGTCTTTGTGTTGTTTTGCTTTATATAAAACCGTATGTCAGGTTTTTTCCGCGTCATGTTTTTTCGCGATCAGAACCTAGAACAGTATATAAAATTTACGCGAATCAAATTTTCACTTTTTTTAAATCATTGTGAAAATATAATTCACGATTGTTTAAACCTGTAAAGTAAGAGGGGGAAAAGTATCCAAAATGTTACTCTTACTGATGAAAAAAATATCGGGCAATGAGACTATTTAAACGATTTCTGTAATGTGAAATAATTACCGATAATTATTTTCACAGACGCAAACAATCATTGATCAAAAGAAAATGTAGCGTTATATATACAAGTAGCTCAGGTATAATTTGACATCGATTCACTTTAGGAACGTAACCACTTCAATTAGCTAGTTAATGAATTATTAATATTTGGCGCTTTTCCTCCGATCCCGCAATTTCTACTCTCCAACTAAACTAACTGAACAAAGTTCACGGTACATTTCTTACCTTTTTACTTTGTAAGCAAAAAAAAGACTTTGTCTCAAATTTACGCTAATTGTTTTTCCTTGATTTGGAAATCGTGGCGAACAAAGCGGAAATTGGATACACGCGTAAAAAAATCTGATATACGGTATGTTAATGTAATAAAACAAGTTTCTTAAGACAAATAGAAACATTTAAATCACGAACGTTATATGTATATTTGAATATTTGAGTATTTAAACACAATACTCTTACACAAATTGGTTAAAATATTGTATTTTACTGCTGACTTACTTAGTTTTAAAATCGACATTGAGGCTTTGAGGATCCTGCAGTCAGGCTTGTGCAACAACGGATGTTATCTTCCAATTAGTGTTATTTTTGGTAACTTTTGAATTTTTTTTGGTTGTCCAGTAAGTGTAAAATGGACGACAAATTTAAAAATCCGCATAAAAGTTCTACAATTTACAAGGAAACGTGATTGCGTAACCTCTTAGGTGTTTTTTTTTTAAAAATTGTCTTATTTTAAAGATTGTAGTAATGTAGTAAATAAATATATACCTGTACTTATGTAGGGTGCAAAACACAGTTTTATATGTAACGTTATTAGGACGTTTTTAGATTAGAGACAAGCAAAACTGACCCGTATAAAATTAAATTGTAAAAACATGTTACATATAATATCTATATATCAATAGAAAGATAAAATTGTGAATTTTGTAAATATTTTAGAATAATAAACCTGTAACCTAATGCTAAAATTTGAAAATAGACAACAGGATGCCTCTAAATGCAGAACACCCGTTCATTTAAGGCTCCCCCTAACATCAGAATGCATATAAATCAGTCGTTTTAATTTCTATGCCGTTTCAAGAGCAAGTCCTTTGGCATCGTTTTATAGTATTTTTAGGGTACATTCGACAGCTTTCTTAAAAGAGCTATATTACCCGTTAAAAAATTCATGAAATTCTGCACGCGTAAAATTAGGATGCTTTTTTGAGTTACCTCGCTTTATTTTAGAGTCTTGCAAAATTAAATTTTAAAATTTTCTAAATAATTTTTTCATGTTATCGAAAGATAAACCTCTACATTATGCAATTAAGAACTTAAAAAAATTATTTTCATGTATACTGCATTAAATAGCAGGAAGATCCCTACCAATCATGCTCTTCCCCAGAGAAAAACCCCTGGATTTTATACAAAACTGTGTTTAGCTACCGTAGTAATATGTATTTGTAATAATATAGTAATATGTACTTGTGCTAGGTGCAATTTAAGTTTAGTTAGTATTCATGTAGAACGAAATAATTTGTCTATACGTATATATAGCTATTTGCGCTCCCTCTCTGTAAATCATTTAAAATTAACTGGACTTTCCTTATAATTAAAACATCTAAATACATGTATTATTTATTTTTGAAATCAATAAATGAAATATTTACAAATGTGATTGATGTTTGAATTATTATTTTGTCTTTCATAAACGAAAGCTGACAGGAAAGTTGTTTGTAAAACGACGTTAATTATACATATTTTTATTGCGAAAACATGTAGGTACATGTGTGTTGTTGATGCCTGTAAGATGACTTGGAATTATAATAATTACAAATTTGGCATATCAACACGTCACATTTTTTTGACATCAAGTTACAACTAGATGCTGTCATTAGACAGTAATACCCGCACCATGTGTTTGCCCCTAAATAACACTGTTTTATACCAGTTTAATTAAAAATGAAGGCTACATGCAAACTCCGGTAATACATTTAAAAATTATAATTTTCATAACTGAAGGATGAGATCCCTGCCCATATGATAATACACATCGTGACATGAGCAGCACTTTATGTGCAATTTGGGGTAGAACTGTTTGCAGTGAATTTTCAGTTAATCAATAATCTTAACATTTTATGTCATAGGAAGTATAATGGTCTATATAATTATTACAAACAAAATTAAAAATTAAATTATGCCCCCTCCCCGTGGCGGTTGCCGGTTTTAGATTTGCTTCTGTGTGCCTACATGAACATCATCGTGTGCACAGATTTAGAGAAGGGGTGGGAGTGAGGGGTCCAGACCCCCCCCCCCCCCCCTCCCCATGAAAATTCGTAAATTACCAAAAATACACCTTGGACCCCAATGCTCTTACAGACATGTAAACGCTCTAACCCATTGCGCTTCAATGTTAGGTAACATTATTTGGGGGTAAATATTTAATCAATAGTCAACATACTTTATTGTTTATCTCAATAGGAAGTATACATGTACATCACAATATGCAGGTGTCCTGCACCACCTTAAAGCTGTTATTTACCTAATAAAATAGTGCAAGTGGATTTGAAGAATAGGTCATAAAAATACATGCATGTTACAAATGACTGATCTTTGTCTGAAGTTACGTACACAACACAGGTTTGCATGTCTCATTAGCGGGTACTAGTTTTACCCAGCTCTTCGATTAGATGGGTTCACGTGTATACATACATGGGTGTTGCTAAAACGCGGAACCGAAAACGGAACGGAAGGAAAACGGAAAATCTTATCTAATATTATTTACCTCATAGATTTGTTAAGTATGCTAAAACGATATACTTTATGTACCTTTTTAATTTTTTTTGAAAGATTAGCAATATTAGATTATTTATTCAAGAATATTTATTTCCTCAAAATTAACAGTACATGCATTGACCACTATATTCTGTCCCAAAATATCCTCGATTCACTTTTTGCTGTATATTTATATATACCTCAGGGTTCAAGCGATTCTCTTTTAGAAGCATTAAACATTCTCATTATTCTTTCTTTAAAACGTCCTCTCTAGCTTATCAGCTGGTATAAATACACGGCTAAAAATAAAGAAGTCTACGGGGTTTTGCATTTAAACAGACCCGGATGATGGTGTTGAAAAATTGTGCAAGGTCTTCTGAGTGACTTCCAAATGGAGAAAAGATGTCAACATTTTCCATTATAAATCGTCCAAATGTGCTGCATGAATATTTTGGGATCGACAGACTATAGTCCCAATATATAATCGAAAAATCAAACCAGGCAACGTCTAGAGCTCTCTATTCGGATCATATGTATATAGCTGCTGGAATAAACAACTGCATGCTTTGTAATGCAAACGTAAACAAAATTGCATTGCTAAAAATACTAGTTTCACAAATTACTAGTTTCACAAATTACCGGGTATTTTAATGTTTACTGTATTTTAATTTTTTAATGTCGTCAGTCCTACAGTTTTTTTCTTCCATCTCAATGATACTGTATCGTCTGTATGATAAAAGATCGTCTAGAACACCGAAAATTCAATTTTGATGTAAGTATATACATGTACATCATATTTGAAAATAATATAAAAATACTCAAAACACGCATAAAACGCTTTCACTAACTGCGTACGTTACGCTAATATGCCAGCAATACCATATAAGAGAAATAAGTAAAAAGTTATAGCTAATTTGCTCGTTTAATCATGTTAATGTTTCACAATTCGTATACATTTGATTTTTCCGTTTTGTACTCAACTAAAGCCGAATGAATACAATGCTATAATTGACAGACATTCATATGAATATTAATAAGATAGCAACATGTTGATAATCATTCATTAGATATAAATAAAAGATACAAAGTAAATCGTTTCTGGCCAGTCTATACCCTTTTTAAGGGATAAACGTGATGATATTTTCCATTCCGTTCCGTTTTCCGTTCCGCGTTTTAGCAACACCCATACATACATGTCTGTGCTTTCCGTATGCAGAAAAGGATTACGGTAGTTAAGATCAGCTAAAGGAATTCATTATTGTGTTTTAATTGGATTATCATTATGATGTTGACCAATTTAGGTAAGCATAATACATGTAGTAGCAGTAGCACAATATAATAAGATGCCAGCATGGGATTCCTGCCAGCATACATACACATGTATATAAGTTCTACTTTCACTTTCTAAATGTAATCTCCCTTTGACAGCATACTGTATCATCATCTTTTAATATTTAAATAAGCTTATCATCGTTACCTATCCTATCGCATTTGTAAAGTTTCTGTCATTTTAGTTGCAAAAGTTATTTTTTTCATTTGTCAGCTAGACTGCATGCACTGTTGAGTTGACCCCATATTGACCCTGTATAAACAATTTCTTATTAAATTTGTGTATTTCATATGTAAGTAAGTGTAGACACTTATATTTTTTATATGAGTAATAATAGGAAGGAAGGAGTATTTCTTTCTTAATGTATTATAATGCATAAAAAAAATGTAGGTCATGACCTTATGGGACTGTTCTGACCCCACGAAAAAGGAAAATACAAAATATCTTCTAAAGTCATTATGATGCATCAACTGGTGTAAAGTACATTAATGACCCCCAGGTGTTGTCTTTAACCCCCCCCCCCCCACCCCCCCCCCCCCCCCCCCCCCCCCCCCCCCCGCCTTTATGAAATAGGAAATGATATGATACACTGTATATTTTGTTAACTTCTGAGATCTGAGATCCTCATCCCTAAACCGTTTAATTTATTTTTGCTCTTTGTGTCATTGCGCGTAAAATTGTATTGTAAGATTATGCCCCCTTGGAGACACCCTGACATTTTAGAACTAGAAATAATAATGTATTTTATCTTATTCATATGTTATACAGTAGTGTTTGATCCATGTGGGTAATTCCTAGCCTAATGATGTCACTGCTTTGTTTAGGAGACTTTACAATTGCCCCAAATAGGTGAATACACATGGCAGTGATGCATATAACATTTTGTTTATAAATCTTAAAAATTGAATTAAGCAATTTCCAAAATGTTAATGTGAATCACGAGAGAAAAAGCAATCAAGAAATGATTTAAAATTTGCTACTGTACACATGTAAGAATGTATTAAGAAGACTGAATTTTTATAAGCAGGTTAGATTGGGGGGGGGGGATGAATGTGGATGATATAAACATTTATAATTTGAATCATTTATTGTTATTAATTAATTTTAACTTGTCAATGAATACTACTTATTGATCCCAAGGTAGAAATATGACCTCTGATCGTATCTCAATAGATCATTTGTCAATTATGCAAGGTGTAATGTAATTTTTTTTAAGAATAACATTTTTTACCAGTTTATAAAAGTTTTTAGACACCCAAATTATATTTTGATTTTAATAGATTATTCGACAAGGAAGGGGGGGGGGGGGGGGAGAGAGAACAGTTTATATTTGAGTTTGTTTGGGAGTGGGGGTTCCAAGTCATATATTTGACAATTTTTTAATGTAATTTAAAATAAGACTAAGCCATACTACAGTCATGAACATGAATAGTATAGAACAAAACACAAACTAATACATGTACATGTATATATACATAGGAAGTATTACAAAACAGATGATTGATCTATATCTGGGTTCTTAAATTGAATCATATATCATGTACATATTATATTATTGTTTCTTTGTTCAAGGCATGTAAGATGGTATGTAGGTCATGATCCCAAGTGCTCTTCCTGAAATTATCAAATATCATAAAAACCATTGAGATCCCCACCTTAATCCAAAGATATTATTCCTCCTTAGGTCATGCAGGCGCATCAGATCATTATGGCATGTAAGTCATGACCCTAAGGGGTCATCCTGACCCCCTTAGAATCAGAAATTGTCAATTATCTTTAAATTATTGATGTTTGATGATTCTATCTCTATTTAATCTTTATTAATTATTAAGTCTCCTGAATGAAGTTTGGAGACTTATTGTTTTTGTACGGTTCTTAATACATGTATATATTCTTCATCTTCTTTTTCTTCTTTCCCGCTCTGAACTTGTTTCTCAGAGATGGCTGAACATAATTGTACAATACTCTAGGATATGATAGGCCTGCAAATCTAGTTGTGCACCCTGGTTTGATTTTCTCATTTTGGGTTAGACAACCACTTTTCGGGGGAGGGGGGGGGTGTCAAAAGGGTGTGGGGTCTAACATTGAACCTTGTAGAAAGAATCATAGACTCTATTGTAAATGGTAACTTGAAAACGGACAAAGATAATAATATAGGGTTTTCATAATCATATATTGGCTGTTACTGGCAATATATAGGGTTTATTAGATCTGACCCCTGGGGTCATCCCCACCCCACCCCCCCCCCCCTAGGAATTTGAAATTACCATATATCTCAGAAACTGTTATAATCATGACCCCTAAACCATATATATTCATGTTTCTGATGTCAAGGGGCATCAAATGTTATGTAGGTCATGGGCCCTGTGGGTGGTCCTGGTCCAAACAGCAAGTCCCTTAACATCTTCAAAACAGTTGAGATCCCCACCCTTAAACCATATATATTCTTGTACCTTGTGTCAAGGGGCATCAAACGGTATGTAGGTCATGGGCCCCGGGGGTTGTCATGACCCCCCTTGAACAGGAAGTGCACGAATATCTCGAAAACAGTTGAGATCCCCACCCCTTAACCATATATATTCTTGATCCTTAAAGGGCATCAAAAGGTATGTACCGGTAGGTAATGGGCCTCAGGGTTAAATTTAATTTTTCAAAACCGTAATGCACATCTATGGAACAGTTCCTTTCATATCCCAAGATATGATGTGTCTATCCATTAAATCATAAAAGGAGTTCTAGGATCTATGTTTTTTTTTAAGTGATAAACGTCAATTTTCTGCTACATTTTGACTCCCTGGATGAAATTTAAATTTTGAAAACCTTACTGCACATCTATAGAACAGTCCCTATCATATCCCAAGATATGATTGTCTATCCATTAAATCATAAGAGGAGCTCTTGGATCAATGTTTGATGTTTTAGTGATAAACGTCAATTTTCTGCTACTATTTGACTCCCAGGATGAAATTTAAATTTTTAAAACCTTATTGCACATCTATAGGACAGCCCCAATTATATCCCAAGAGATGATGTAGCTACTCCAAAAGTTGTAAGAGGAGTTCTGGGAACCATATTTTTTTTGCCAAAAAACGTCATTTTTTGTTGCCCACTGATCCCCTTAATTAAAAAAAAAATTCTGGAACCTGATCATGCCTCAATATGACACCCCCAATCATATTCTAGAAGATCATTTGGCTACTGCGATTGACCGTCCGACTTGTGGATATTCTCTTGGATCACAAAATTGAATAAATCTAATTATTTAAATTATCTTCCTTGATATAGTTGTTTTGATGTTTCCGGTTAGTGGTAAGTTTTAAAAAATTTTCTTGGGGTCTTATTTTTTTTTTTTTTATATAAAATACCGTTGTGTCAATTTTCTAAAATTATGAAGGCCGAGAAAGAGTAAAATTCAGTAAAAGTACAAAGTATCAGGCAATTGCAAAAAAGCCGAATTAACATAGATTGAAGTTACTAATTCAAAATCATAATTTTTGGAAGCATATTCGAGGAAATCAAGTACAATTACAAATTCAAACTTTCAAGACCCTGTTCTTTCAGTGCTCTCAGTACTTTAATTTAAATTGTGTTTAGATTTGATTTGATTAAATCGAAAGAATGCTTTCCTTTTCATCTAAAATTGCACATTTTTTCGCCTATTTGACATATATACTTCTTGTCCATCCTGCTTTCTATCATAATCAAGTAATTTTCTTTTGATTTAAGAAACTATTTCAAGGTGTAGTGATGCACTTTAAAAACCGACTTGAAAATGTTTCGATCGGGTTCGGTATTATTGTACTATACATAAATATATTTAACTTTCATAGAATTAAAAGTTCCCTTCAAAGCAGTTTAATTATTTCAGTAAAAAATAGTTATTATTTATGGTGCATAAAAATATACATCGCACCCTGTTACGGAGTTTCGCCTTTTATACTAACGCATGCGTATTTATTATAAACAAATTAAAACACACGCTTGGTTCGCCATGGCATGGAAGATTCTCCTGGACATGTTTTTTTTATGGAAATATGTCTTCAACTATATTGTCTACTCTCCCAGGTAATACTGTTCAAATTGTCTCAAATAACCAGAATTATTATTTTATAGTTATGTAATTTTTCTTTTCTCTCTTTTTAAAAAAAATTACCACAGAAGTTGCCACAATATAAATTCAATTTATAAGTGAGGCCCCTTGAGAGGTTACTAATATTTGACATAGTTACATGTATGTCGGTTCATGATAAAATGAACTGAAATTTGTAAACCATAAAAAAAATATTGAGAAAGTGATGATGTGTTCCGTTTATATTAGAGAGTCCTTTTTACCTCGTATTCCACGATGTCAGGCAAAAATTTTGTGGTTTTCAGAACGTATCAATTACTGTCAATCAAAATATTCATTATGCAAATAAACGATATCAGATTAATTTGATTTTTACGATTCTTCATTTTGCAAAAGGTCCTAATTACATTAATTAGATATATGGAAAGGGAAATCATGTACTTAAACTATCACCATCAACGTTATTTCTTATTTTCGAACGATACAGTGGGTAAATCTAAAGTAAAACACACATGCTTTCATCCGTACTGTCTCTTTAATTCAAGAAGAATTAAATCTTAAATATACGATAAAAGTAATGTAGATATTTTATTTTACACAAGTACTTAATTATATAATTTTGTGACTCAATCGCTTTGCATCAAATCGCAAGAAAATTAAATCGCGACGCCAATTTTTTATCATAGTTCCCTTTTGTTTACTGTCAGAAAAAGAAAAGCGAGATTTTAATAACAGCACGAGCTGCTTCTAGCAATTGTTTTCACAGAATTTGCGTACAAATATGGTTAATCAGTCTAAAACTAGCGGAAGTGTATGTGCGCATTGAATTAACATTTTTTCCCAATGGGTGGCACTGTAGCTTCCAGGTCATCCATCCAACTTTTTACAGACCGGGAGCTACAATCCTGTAGCTATGCTATGGTATGCCTTGTTATATGACGAATGAGAATTTCTGAAATTGTTTGCAATAGTACGAGATTCAAATGTTATGGTATGAGATTCCAATGCTGTGCACTAATATTTCAATGCTATGCTATGCTATGGTGTATTTTGTAAAAGATATGCTTGATAGAATGTATTCAGTCATTCTTGAGAAAAACAATACAAAAGTTAAGCCAGAGCTTTTCGAGTATACCCCAAAAATCCAGAGGTACAGATTCGGATAAAATGTTGCAAATCATCTCGAGGAGCTTTATATTAAATCTAAAATAGGGCTCAAATTGTTTGTTAACTTACACACAAAACCCGGATAATAAAGTTTAAATTAACTCTCTGAAGTTTTTTTGGCTCACGGTAATGAGTCTATATCTTACCTCCTGCTAAATTGTATGAAAATCATTGGCTAACAGCAGTCACGTGGAGACTATGTATATTCCATACATAGTCAGTAGCAAATATTACCCCCTACGAGCACTATGACGTCATTTTAGAGCAATATGACGTCAGGTTGATTTCCATTGTTTCATTCACTTTTTATCATTAAAAAAAGACAGTCGGTAAGATATCATCGTTACTTGGTTTGTAATTGACCTAATATGGTTTATACATGGTCAGTAAATTCCATATAAGACGAGAGCGGAGCTCGAACCCCCATACATGTATTGAATTTACTGACCATGTATAAACCATATTAGGTCAACTACAAACCATGTAACTAATCATACAATCAATTATATACCCAAAGGGATAGTATTTCATATTCTTTCGCCTAAAAATACAATAGAGACAACGTTGAAGTGTTTTTTTTTGGTAAAATAAGTTTCCGATGAAATGATGATTGGGGGTCCCTTGTGCAATATTTTTTTTTAAAATCAAAATAATTTGTGACAGTTACAGAACAATAGCTTTAATGCAATGACTATGTATTAATAGTTTTTGGAAAATAAAATAATGTGCTTGCATAAAAAAGTTGATATAAAATCATCGATTTTAAATGAACACTGCAAATTAAAAAAAGTTAAACAGCCTGAACGGATTTGCTAAACAGGGAACTATTCACTAAATGAAGCAGGAAGGCAATTCTTCAAAACTTCTGCCATTTTCTATTCTACATGATAGGACACCTTAGACGTGATTGGAGGCAAGGTGTTTATCTGTTCCCCGCTTACACTGATGAACATAAGTTTACAACAGAACACAATAGACAAGATGTTAAAGAAAACATTTATAGACATGCTTTTTCTTCAATCATTTTTCTTTTTTCCATAAGCGGAGGGCACAAATTATCTGTATAAATAATTGTGTTACTTTCTTGATGGCAAAACATGACAATTAACAATAAATAATTGCTACAAAAGTACTATATCGTATTGGTTCAGTGATTGTAAATCTGAAATAGTCAAAATAATTTCTACGTCACCAAAATGTCCGACAAGGAGACCTTAAATACTTCCATCATTCTATGTACATGTAACTAATCGTTATTAATGATCTCTGAAAAGAAAAGAAAGTTATAGTAAACTTCCAAGTAGGTTTTCCTCTGTAGCATGAAATAGATTATTATAAGTTGATGTAATTCCAAAAGATAATAATTCATTTTGGAACAGTTTTCAAAACATATTTCTTTTCAACCTAAACACAGGAAAATCATTTGTGTGCTTATATTTTGTGAAAAAAATATTTTGATAGAAAGTTGCCATTATGTCTATGCTTACGTTATATAATTAAACTTTGATTGGAATTGATATCATTAAAATCTAATTGTTGATCATAAATTTAGACTTTCTACAATACAAATAGAAACATGCAACAGTGTATTCTAATCGTTCTTTGCATTTTCCATTCTTGTATGCATGGTCCAATTTTTATTGTTTTACTATATCAGCATCAAATAATTTTCCACACGGGTATATCCTTTGAATCGGTAGGACAATGAAGTAATCTTTAAGAAAACTAGTTTCTATACTTGCAGAGTATATTAATTGGAAAAATTAGAAAAGAGGATTTGCATTTGTTAAGCAAGAGTCAAAATTTGATTATCGTTTGAAAAAAAGAAATGAAATTGTTTGATGTACACACTTTTCAAAACTGTAAAATTCCCTACGTTTACTTTTATTTACAGAGTTTTTCAGTACAGACAAATTTTGCCGGATAACGAATCTGACTTTACACCACGAATTTGATGAGCTTTCATTCAAGAAGTCCTTCGTTGCGGAACAAAAATTAGGGCCAGAGCTAAGAACCCTTACGCTAACATTAATTACCGCCTATGGAAAATGCACTACTGGACTTCATTATTTTGTCCATTAAATAATGACCGAGTTGACCGGGATAACTACTGCAATGATTTTATTATACATATACTTATCATAAACATCATTTAAAAGTATACACAAAATTTGATATAAACTCGGGCCAAGAAGCTTTAACAACCCAAGATATGATCGATTAACGAATGTTCTTGTATGAGGACTTTAATCGCAAAAAATCGAGGTTCTTTTTTCGCACCCTTGCTGCTTTAAGACACAGAGGATGCGGCAACAGTTTTATTCGTAAAAAGACTGCTTAATTATAATCAGGTATCACAATCAGCCCTATCCAAAAATCTCAGAGATGTTTATACACAGAATTGCTGAAGAACTAAAGCAACAACAAAATAAATTTTTTATTTGTCTGCAGTTTATTGACGTCTTTGCTATAAGAATTTTTTTTAATATTTTATCAAACATAATAATGAAAAAACTGTAAATGCAAAAAAAGAAAATAGTAAAAAAAAAACAAAATGATTGTCATTTTCAATTTTTCTAATTCTTTTATAAATACTCTATTGATTATATTGTTGAAATTAAATGCTCTTATTGGCTTTATTTTTCGACTTTCTAACCAATTAGCAATAAATTGAATTATGCTACATTTGTAGTATAAAACATGATATTTACACCAGAAATGTTATAAATTTTCATAAGCTATACATAGGCTTAGTCAAAATACAAGGCTTGTCAATAATCCATTTGGATAGAACTGTGTACTATCTTTTTTTTTTTTTTTTTTTTTTTACTTTTTTTTAAATACCATTTATTGATTCCTTATAAACAAGTACATAATAACATATCAGAAAATAGCATATGGTGAAAACAGAGTTACAATATATATCAGGATTTTATAAACTAAAAATGTACACTGTATATGTATATGAGATAATCAGGAAAAAAGGGAAAAAAATCAATATATGTTGAAAAAACGTATACGATATATATCAAGTTTTTATGGGAAAAAAATGTTACATGTACACCGTACGTACATTTAAACATGTATGTGTTAATCAAAAAAAAGTGAGAGAAAATAAATCCTTGCATTGATAATTTACATGTGATTTTTTTATATTTTGTATATATTTTGGCCCACACATAACAAAGGGTTTCCCTACCATCAGTCAAAGTCTGTGTCCATGTTAGAAACCCTTGTATACAACAGAGGGACTGTCTCCCTCGGAGGGTGGGCGTATATAAATATATATATACATACATAATACATATAAGCATAAGTACATATTCATAGCATAAATGAATATTCATAGTAAAAATGCAAAATTTTGAAAAAGTTTCTTTTCTTTCATTTGATGTAAAAAAGATAGAACAGAACAATAAGATAAAGTATTCTCTTTAATATACATTCTTAACGATTGGCTTGTTTCTTCTAAGTTTTCGACTCTACAGAACATTTTATATTTGTAAATTCTGAATGCAATAAATGAGAGGAAGATATTATAAAGCTTTGTTGTTTCGTTATCATCAACAAAAAAGCCAACAATGACATTTTTCCAAACAATATTAAAATTTAAGCATTGGCTTGCCATATGCCAAACATGTTTTACATTTACACAATCAAAAATTAGATGCTGTGCATTTTCTATCTCGGTTCTACATATTTTGCATTTGTTATTTACCCCTTTATTCCACTTACTGATTAACAGATTATTACTTAGTAAATTGTTTAGAAGTTTATAATTAAATTCCGCAATACTTTTATCTTTGACATTTTTAATTTTGTTGAAATATATTGATTTCCAAATTTCCTTATCTTGGATCTGGAAATCCCTACCAAGCTTTCCTTGTGAAATTGGACTTTGAAATTTGAGCTTTACAAGCTTCGAATAAAAACATTTAGTTTTGTATTCTTCGTCATTCTGTTGCATTTTGATATAGGGGATTTTAGAAAAATCATACATGAATTCAAATTTCTTAAACACTTTTTGTATTATTTTATACTCGCAGATCCAATTGCTTTTTTTGTTTAACCTATCAAATATATCTCTTGTACTTTTTAATTTACCATTTTCTTCAAAGATATCTTTAACATACAGTATTCCGCTTTTAATCCATTCATCAAAACATATCGTTTTACCTTTAAAAGTAAATGAAGTATTCGACCAAATTGGTTGTAATAAAAACGATTCGGTATTTATTGATCTGTCATTATTTTGCTTAAAATCTTTACATAGATTAAAACAGGTAAAAACTTGCTTATAAAATTCTGGAAAGTTTTTTAGTATACCATAATTTTCAGTCGATATTTCTGTTGTGCTCATTAAATAGTTTATATTGATATTTAGCGCTTTACAGAGACTATCTATATATTTTTTTACAACATGATTAGTTGTAATTAGGCGGGCAATCCACGTTGCCTTTATAGCCTTTAATTTAGAGTCTATGTCGGTAATGCCTATACCGCCATCCATAATATCACCTATCATCGTATTTCGTTTGATTCTGTCTGTTTTATTCCATATGAAATTGTATATTACTCTATTTATATCATTCACATAATTTCTTCCGGGAAGTTCTAAAATACTAGAAACATATATAAGTTTAGGTAAGGCAAGAGAATTAACTACAGTAACTTTACCGAATAATGTTAATTTTCTCTTTTTCCATGATTCAAACAAAATTTCAATATCGTGGTAAATCTTCATCCAGTTTTTATTATAACACTCGATTTTGTCGTGTCCTACAAAAATACCTAAGCATTTTACAGCTTGTTTAGCTACTTTAATACCTTCTAGATTTTCGAACTGGTCTTTTAAATTTCCTAACAATATGCATTCAGTTTTTGATAGGTTTATCTTTGATCCAGCTAATTTGCAAAATTTATCTATGGTGCCAATAGCATGTTTCATGGATTCTATATCTCCTAAAGTAACCGTCATATCGTCCGCGTGCTGTACATTTTTTATTTCATCTTGTAAATTTTTCGAGGTAAATCCATGTATTAAATTATTTTCTTTAATTTTACTTGATAAAATTTCCGCAACAAATAAATATAATATAGCAGAAATCGGACACCCTTGTCTTATACCTCTATTCATTGCGCATGTTTTTGAAATCCATCCATTATTTTTTAAACGGAAAACGGAGTTTTTATAAAGGATTTTTATCCATTTTATAAAATCTGGTCCAAAATTAAATTTTTTCAAAGTTTTAAAAAGAAAATTCCATTCAACTGAGTCGAAAGCTTTTTCAAAGTCTAGGAATAGTAATATACCGTTTTGATTATTATTTTCACAATATTCGAAAATATCAAGAATAAGCCTTGCGTTGCTTCCAATATATCTTCCTTTTATATATGCTGTTTGTTCATTTCCTATATAGTTATCAATAACCTTTTGCAGACGGCGAGCAAATATAAAGGCAATTATTTTGTAATCAGTATTAGTGAGACTAATTGGTCTATAGTTTGTAAGCTGTGACCGTTCTCCTTTTTTGTGAATTAAAGATAATACAGCAAGTCGTTGTGAAAATGTCATTTCGTCTAAACTGAATATTTCTTTAAGCATATTACTGTGTAATATCTTAGTTATACAAACATATGCTTAGTCACGCTAATCGATGACCAAAGAAAGATTGCATGATGATTCTTTTGATATCATGTGTCAAAAACATGCAGTAATTGTTAATGCAAAACTAGAATAAAATAATTGATAATTTGGATTTCTCACCATTTCATTTCAATATTACTCTATCAATTAAAGCAATAAAATCTATAAATTCGTTGATAGCTTTTCAAACAACTAATACCCCAAATTACAAACAGCTTGATCTATATTTTTGTTTTTTAAATTAAAAATATCTACATCGAATCAAAATATATATCACCTATTCATTGGACAAATTCAAAAATCTGCAAAAAAAATAAAGTTTGTTGGCTTAAAAAAAAGTAAGAAAAAAATGATATATTCATTCAGCAGCAGTGTATAAGTGTGGCAACAAAGATACAATCAGCGTATCTCACAATAACAAGAAATTTATATTTAACTAGACAAAAGTCAAAAACTCCCGTCTTGGAAAATACCAATTGCTATGTATGGGCTACTATACATCCAATTATATCATGATCAGAAGTATTTCATTTGCTTTGTTTGGATAATTATCAGTTCCCATTTCTATCAACTCATAAATATTATCTTTTTTTATGAATGCCATGTTCATAGCTAGCTCTAGGTCTTTTAAAAACTTCTTGCCTTTCATAAGTAATGAATACTATTTAAATGAGCTAACTAACATGCAGTTGTCAATGGTTCGTTTTTTCTAGTTGGTAGATTGGCAACAACACCCGCTTTTGTCAACTCAATGAGGATATCAACATCTCTTCTATAAAATGCTATTGTAAGTGGGGTTCCAAATCTATCACTTATATTGACATCAGCCCCACTTTTTATTAGTTCTTTGACAATACATAAATCCCCATTATTGCATGCAGTTGTCAGAGGCGTTCTATTCCCATCGCTTAAATTTACATCAGCCCCCGATTTTATCAACACTTTTAAAAAATAAATGTTTCCAATCGCACATGCAACTGTCAGAGGAGTTTTCTTTCCGTCGCTTAAATTAACATCAGCCCCTGACTTAATCAACATTTTTACATCATACAATTCCCCCCTTTCACATGCAATCGTCAGAGGTGTCCCATTTCCACCGAATAAATTCACGTCAGCCCCAGCCTTTATCAACTCCTTCACAAACCCTTTCTTTTTTATTCCACAAGCAATTGTCAAAGGTGTTTTATTTCCATCATTAAGGTTGACATCAGCCCCCGCCTTTATCAATTCTTTTACAATACCCAAATCCCTTCCTACACATGCAGCTGTTAAAGGAGTTCTATCCATAGACTTATGATTAACATCAGCTCCAAAGTTCAACAACTCTTTCAATATATGCACATGTCCCATAAAACATGCATCTGTCAGACCCCCATCAGTATTCACATCAGCTCCATTTTTAACCAACTCTTTAACAAGATCTAAACTACCTTTAGCACATGCAATTCTTAGGGGCGTTCTATCTCCATCGCTTTGTTTGACATTAGCTCCCGCTTTTATCACTTCTTTCACTACATCGATGTCCTCTACTTCACATGCAACTGTTAGAGGTGTTTTATTTCTTTCGCCCTTATTGACATCAGCCCCTGCTTTTATCAGTTCTTGTACCATACCTAGTTCTTTGTTTTCACAGCCAGCTATTAGAGGTGTTATTGTTCCATCGCTCAAATTGACATCAGCTCCTGCTTTCAATAACTCTTCAGCTACACTTGATTGTTTGCTATTACATGCAGCTGTTAATGGAGTTTTGTTTGCATACCTTATGTTAATATCAGCCCCTGCTTTTATCAATTCTTTGCTTATACACAAATGTCCTTTTTCACAGGCAATGGTGAGAGGATTCATGTTTTGAACATTTAGATTGACATCAGCTCCTGCTTTAATCAACTCGATTACTATTTCCAGATGTTCGTTTTCACATGCTGTTAAAAGTGGGGTGATGTCTCCACTATGTAAATTGACATCAGCCCCAGAGGTGATCAATTCTTTAACCACATCCACATGGCCAATTAAACATGCAGCTCTTAATGGTGTTATAAGTTCTTCAGTTTGGTTGACATCGGATCCTTCTTTAATGAAATCTTTAACGACGCTCAAATACCCTTTATAGCATGAAGTCGTGAGTGATAATTCTTGGCCAGGCTTAAGATTGGCTTCAGACCCTGCTTTAATTAGCATTTCGACTATATCATACTTTTTATTCGACCAAGCAACTGAAATTGGATCTGTTTTTAGTGGATCAAAACGTTTATCTGATTGTTTAACATCAGCTCCTGCTTTTATAAGCACTTCAACAACATCCAAATGTCCCATTTTACATGCTGATGTCAGTGCTGATGGGGATTTAGCCGCTGCACTTCCATACTGTTGTTTATGTAAGTTGACAATAGCCCCTGTTTTTATTAACAATTCAACTACCTTTACATGTCCCATTTCACATGCAAATGTTAGCGGTGTATATATATGAAAAAGTAATTGTTTGTGTAAATTGACATCAGCACCTGCTTTTATCAACATATCAACTATATTCAAATGTCCTTGATAACATGCAGCCATTAGAGGTGTTTGTAAGTCGCCACAATTTACATCAGCCCCAGCCTTTATTAACAGTTCAACTATGCTAGCATGTCCTTTTGTACATGAAGAAATCAGAGATGTGTCCATCACATATCTACTATTAAAAGGGACAAGATATTTTAACAACTCGTCTGTCATGTTTACATATCCTAAACTACATGCGATTTCTAATGGATTATCACGCATACGAAAAACAGTTTTGAAATCTTCCTCAGCCAGGCATTTTAATAACACTTTCAAAGTGTCTGTATCTCCACTAAAACAGCCAAGACAAAGCAGTCGATTTTTGTCGTTATCTGAAGTGTCATAGTCAATAACGCTTTCATTTGTCATGCCATAATCGTCATCAGAATCATAGCTATCCATGGTTGAAGGTCGTTGACCTTTAAAAAAGGGATTTTGAAAAAGAATGTCGGTCTTGCCATTTTCCTTTACTAATTGTTCTGTAATGTATTGTAAGATTTGATGGTGCCCATGATATATCACCCAGCTGATGGCATTTACGCGCGTGTAAACAGCGTAATTTACTTCTATTTCATTGAATAATAAGCCAATTTTGTCGCAAATAAAAAGTTGACTTTTTTCATGTTTCTTTTTCACATACATATAATCGTGTATTTTGAGGTTTTCCAGAAATATAGAATATAGTTCTGAATACGACTTTGTTCTCATGACTTTCATAAACGCTTGAAGCACAGATTGCACTTTCAAAGCTTCATTTCCAAAAACATTGAAAATTTCTTTATTCTCTACGTCCTTAAACAAACGCTCACCTAACATTTGCAACAGAGTGTTTTCTGTCAATTTAATTGATAAATCGATCACATTTGTTTCAGCTTCCGGTTTATGTTGTTGGTCATCTTTAGGCATTATTTTACTTTCACCTTCCATTTTATGAGCATCGAATGTGTTTACTTTGATGTAATTGGCTATATAGTCACTGCTCATATACTCCAACATAAGCTTTGGACACCGATGACCAAAATGATAAGCAACAATTTCGAACATGGAGTCATGAATAAAGGTAAACTCACTTTCACATTTCTTTGTGTAAGTTCCCTCCATTTCTGACAAAGCATCAATGAACTCGAAGCTCTCTGTGTTTGTCTTTACTTTACATTCCTTTAGGAATCTGCATTTCTTTTCACTAATTATGTTTCCATTGTAAGTACTATTGCCACTCTCTAAAATTTCTTCTGACAATTTGTTTTGATTTGCCATCAGTAAAACTAATGAGGCATACTGTAATTTGTACAAGGTTTTCATACCATTAAGTTCATTCAATATGCAGGGAATTGGAAGTATAAAGAACTTCGGACCATAAATGCTATACCTAGTTGAAAACAATTTGCACAACAAAGGAAACATATGTGATGATGATGCCAGATCTTCTTGTGACAAAATATTTGTATCCAACTGATATTTAGTCATCAGATCGCGTTTGTCCTGATCATTTAGCGCAATTTCACTACTATGTAACAATACGACATTATCTTCATTGCTCAGAAAACTTTCTGCTAGAGTTTCGTGTTTATATACTGTCTCTCGGCATGTCATAAGGACCTTGGTTTTTGACATGGTAGGGTTTACCAAAGTATCTTCATACCTGCTTAACAAACTGAACGCTGCGTTGTCTAACCCAAACTTGCCTAGCACATCATCAATGACAAACACTTGTGGATTGTGGGGATCACAGTAAGTTTCTATGTCTTTGATGTCCTTAATATTCAAGATTTCGTACCCTTCCTTTTGTAGCTTTAGCGCTATGTGACGTGCTGTAGCCGTCTTTCCTGAGCCCGGAACGCCAACAAACGTCACGTAGGACTGGGCTCTAACTTTATCCAGCATTGAAGGGAAGCTGTGAGTTTCTAAAAACACTTTTTCATTTTCTTTCCATTCGGAAATATCTAGAAAAAACGAAAGAGAGAGAGAATATACTAAAGATATATCGTTTTTGTTAAGTTAACCTATATTTTTGATGGGAGAGCTCTTTTAATATTGTTGAACAACGTCAGCAAAACTGATTAAAATCTTTGAAGCGTAATTAATTCCATCGCTGTTATTAATAAAAAGAAAGGTTTGCACTGGACCATGACATAAATGCATGTAACATTTTAGCAATATTGTATTACATTGTATTTATTGTGGAATTCAACTATAAAGTTTCCTTTTGACCACACTCTTCTGATTATCTTAACATCGTAACTGATCTTTTAAATGAAAGGCACAATATGGTTTGAAAAGTTATGTTAAGGTATATCGTGTTTTTGAATGGAACACCCTAAGTTTTACAATGCCTAACTTTCGAAACTGGAACAGAAGGAATAAGACATGTTTTTAAAGGATGGCACATGCGTGTTAATATGCCAGTTCTTTTAAAAAGGTTCAACATCGCTAGTTCAAACAAAAAATTACTTAAAAATAACGATCGTTTAGTTTTTCTCTATAATTACCACACGAAAATCCTGTACTTTATAAAGGAAAGAGTTGATGATGAACAGATGCATTATATCCAAACTAACTCCGACAAATAGCGTTCTGCATATATGTTATTTTAACAAGGTCAGCACAAAGGTTCTATACATCTTATACAAACTAAATATATTTACGCGCATGGGTTACATTTTGTAATAATTTCAAAAGCTTAAAACATCAATATGTGTAGCCTTACTTTTGATTGCAAATGGAACTCTTGCATTTTCCAAAACTTCGATTTTCTCTGAAAAGAAGAATGAACATATGTTTTACAAAATCCCTCGACAAGGGAAATTATACTGTTAAAACATTGCATCCATTGGCAAGTATTTCATTAGAACAGAGTACTAGTATACGAAAGCAAACAATATTCTTCCAAGGACAGCATTTACAGTATCAGATTTATGATAAAGAACTGATTTTAAAAAAAAACCAACATGTGCCTTCAAGTTAAATTCAGATGTTACATAAAGATACATCGATAATGATAAATCAATCATTGTCCATGATAAGAACAGCTATAAAAACATGTTGGTGATCCAAATATATTCAAAGGAAAGTTTGATTTCGAATCAATAATTGATATGCCTATTGAAGTGCTTAAGCAGATTTGATGAAACTATCAATTTTATTCGAAATTATTAAGAACATTACACTATATTTACATTTTACTATATTTTTCCATTAAATTCTGTGATGTTTAAATGCCTCTAAATGCAAGACCTTTTCACTGCGTATGGATTGACAAGTAATTTACATAAGTATTTCTCAAACAGTGATTTCTATGTTATCGGTGAAAAAATACATTTTTTAAATGTTGTCAAAACACCATGTTTTACAGTTATTCAACAAAAAAGTTAAAAAGCTACAACGCACGTTATTCAATTTTTCTGCTCACCTGCCGGCAGTTATTGACACGATGACGTCAAAAATAAATCATTCAATGCTATAGTATAAAACATTTACTGAACATTACAAACATTGCAAAACACCGCGTTTGTTTCCAGAATATAAAAATATTCAATTCTTACGTTCGAGATTTTCAACAGTTTCTTGTAGTTTTTCAACAACCAACAATCTGTCGATGAAGTTCTGTTCTACTTCAGGGTCCATAGAACACGACTTGAGCTGAGTCACAGCGTCCTGGTGATCAGTGGAACTTCCAATGTACGACTCTAATTCCTTCACAATCTCAAAGAGATCATTCCATTGGTTTATGAAATCGGGACCCGGGAGAGAAAAACTCGCTACATGTCCGTAATAATCGTTTCTAATCAAACGAAGGCGCTCTATGTTTGCTGACACACTCCTGTCTGTTGGACTTGGTTTATTTCCCCATTTTAGTCTATGTTCAGGGATTGAACAAATGTTACGTAAAAGAAAGTAGAGCAACGTGGTGTCAAAATGTGAAAAGTTCCCGCCATAAACGATATGTTCTTGTGTTTTACTAATTGGAGGCTTCTTGTGTCTTGGGAGATTGGCAAGAAAAGTCTTAAGATTTTGTGACAAGGTAGGTGGAGGCATTTCTTTTTTCAGAACAGCACGTAATACATCAGTGCAGGGACCAAGGATAATCCGGGCTATACGAGCAAGGTTGGTGGTCTCCGAGGTAGAATCGTAATTTGATGTAGCCATATCGATCTTAAAAGGCACTCTTTCCTGCAATAAAATAACACCTAATGTAAAATGAATAATTTAAAAAAAAATCAAATATGACATATTAACTCTGGTATAAAGTGATAAGATCTACAAACTAGTGCAAAGGAAATGTACTTCGATGCAGCCTCGTGTATTTGATGTGGCTCTTTTTTACGATAATGGTTAGCTTGTTCAAAGTAAACTGAAGGCCAAAAAGTAAATTTGTACGACTGTGGTTTCGTTAAAGCAATATGAGCTGCAATTTTCATGATGAATTTTTTTAACGAAAATGTTATTTTCTACTAAAATGACAAAAATATCATGATTTTTAAGTTTCTTTCCGCCATTTCTTTTGTGAAGATGGTCGTTAAGGAGCCTCAATTGGAGCAAATTAGAAAAATTGTCGTCCTTAACAAAAATTGATTTGCTATATGTTCCCTAGAAGAGATATCTTTCCTCTGACTACAATCAATGATTTTTTCCAACCTTATATATTATAAAAGTTTAAGTTACACACAGCCTTAGAATACTAGCAGGTTTTTACAACAACAAAAAATTCTAAAAAATACAGCTCATATTGCTTTAAAACATGTAGTCAAACTTAAAACAATTTGTACTATTTGATATTAACCAAATAATTTCGAGCAACTGAATAGTGTCTGCTAAATATCTCTGTCTCTCTCTCTTCTCTCTCTCAGTGAAATATTCTCTCTCTCTCTCTCTCTCTCTCTCTCTCTCTCTCTCTGAAATCTCTCTCTCTCTCCCTCTCCCTCTTTTTTCCATTTGCCCCCCCAAATAATGATTTCTTATTGATGTAACATACTGATGAATTTTGTCGTATATAAACAAAACAAAGTCACCATAAGTCACTGTACCCAAATTACAAATATCTGGGCTCATTTGATGATTATTGGAACCGTTTTCATAAAATAGCAATATACCATAGTCTAAATCGACGCATACAATCATTATTAATGAATTAACTAAGTTTTTAATTGTGTTTATACATATTGTAAACATAAACAATAGTAGAAGGGCCAACTATCTAACATCTCAACTTAAATTGACTGTTGTACACGTTGTTAACAAATTCCTGTAACAATTTCTATTCGATCTTTCTTACCTTGATAGAGGGATCTCTAATTATAGAATGGCATAGACTATTAATAAAAACTAGATGTTTTTTACCGCTTATTAACTTTGTCTCGCAAACTTGAGGTATTCAGAATGTAATAAATCGCAAGATTACCTCGTAATGTCTTTAAATATTTGTTGTAGACTTACAATGATAAAATGACACGCTGTGTATTATACTCTCTTTTATGTTTAAACTACACTTTTGTGCAGAAAAAAACGTTTTATTTGTTGCTAAGTCAACATCAAGTAAACCATGGTTTGTAGCTATAGCCTGCCAATTGCTTACTCAATGAGCCCGGATTGAAAAAAATATATTTAATTTTTTTCATTAAAAATGAATTTATTTAGAAGAATATCAAGTATGGGCAACCGAGAGTTGTATTTTAATCGTTAGGTTTAAAGTGAAATGCACTTTTTACGTTTTAAGTAATGTGTGAAAACGGCCTGTGCCATGTTTTATGTCTGGAAAATACCAAAAGTTAGGACAAACAATGGAATACATGTATGTTATAAGGTTTTTAAACGTAACTTGCAAATTGAAAATAAGAATTCGTAATGTTTTTACCAATACACAACCAATGGTAACAGAAACGTAACATATTTTTTTTATTTGGAAAACTCGACTAACTTGTAATAGTGAACCTGAACTTAATACTGATTTTATGTTAAAGAGCAATCAGACTATGATCATTTCTTTTTCCAGACGCTTTAGTCATTCACGGTAGTTATTCTCATTTTACCATTGCTTCAACTAAAAAAGAAAAACCAAGTGTTTTTGTTCACAAATAACAGAACACACCGACCGGAAGTATTCCATGTAAAGAAAAAGCCCGACAATCAGATAGCGTTATGACTCAGGGTACTCAAATATCATAGACTGTCGCATAGCGCGCTCTCGTCAAGCCGTGTTTACATGTCGTTAATGTTAAGGTTGAGTGATTCTGAATCGGCCTCTAACATCCAGAACAGTCTTTGTCTATTCAGATTCTAATTTTTCTTTTTGTCGACATTTTGTGTTACAATAATGACAACAACATATTAAACTGATAAATAAGATTCAATTATCTTAAAAATAACTAAAAGCTTTCTCGAGATAAATAACGATTCTAATGAAACAACCGCTAACCCCAAACATGGACAATTATAACATGATGACAAGTGATAATATAAAAAAATAAAGTAAGAATTTGTCGTAATGTCTATAACGATTATTTTATAAATCCGATTTTTGTAGCTGCAAAATATTTAGTAATGTCAAGTTAAAAATTCGATAGGAAGACGCTGTGTATTCCCGAAATACAAATACAGTTATTTAAAACAACAAAGCTTGAGAACTTTCATAGTACATGTACTATGTTAGACAGTTCTAACGTCTACAGTAAACAAATTATCACACACAAAAAACAACAAAACAGTAAATTGTTAAGCAATTTGACAACTTTCGATTTGGCATTTTACCTTAATTGCAGATCCAATGCTTTAAGACACGCATTGTGCACTTACAGCTGCACCGATCCAATGAAATGATTGTCATAAGGTCTAGTGAACAGCTAAAGTCTTGATTTACGTATTAGGTAACGGTGCAGTTGTATGAAGTGGAAGGTCATTAAAACAATCAAATCAATTATGCGTGTGTTCAATGATTACAAAATTGAATTTTAAAAATATGAACGTTGCACGAGCTCTCTCATACGTTGCACGAGCTCTCGCATACGTTGCACGAGCTCTTGCATTCGTTGCGAAGGTCATAAGATGAATTGCATTTGTTAATGCGCGTATTGTGCGATCATGAGATTTGCTCAACATGTCTCATGTTATCTTGCAACGTTTTACTATCATTGCACGACTTATCAGTAATATGCTATGCTTTGCCACAATAGTATATATACCCTGTATAAGCATCTCTGTTTCAGACCACAATTCAACAATATACATTTATTGCATGTTGGTGAGGGAAATTTGAAGATTTATTTCTCCAAGAAACAACATATTTCCCCAGGGCATCGCCCGAGGGAAATTTGTTTTTCTGGGTGAATAAATCTTCATATTCCCTGAACATAAAAAATTGTTTGATTGTTTGATTTCCTTTGTTACTATCTCTCTTTTCTCTCATAATTTCGAATCATAGATAGTTAAGTTGGTTTTGTGATATACAGAGAATCACAATGATTAAATAGTTTTGATTTAATCATACTTGTCTACATCATATGCTCATATCCCTATGAAATCGCCCTGTCGATTGACTTTCTAGACCAATCAAATATAAAAGCGAGCACAGCTCGCCGGCGCGCGGCGCCGGAGCGAAGCGAGCTCTACCGACAAAGCGTGTGTGAATAGAAAATTCGGACTAGTTGCACATTCATTCAACGGATTTTTTTGGCGTCAGTAAATCGGACCAGTAATGCATTGTTTTAATCGTCCCAGTAGTTCCCTGTAATTATGGCAATTTTTATCGATTCACACTCTCACGAGAATCAGCATGACAATATAAAAACAATAACGATGTATACGACATACAGTCAATACTACCTCTAAAGTTCACCTCAGTTCACTCTCAATCAAAAATAATCGAGTGACGTCACAAAGGTTTACACATTGATCCGATAGATTTTTTCGGCGTCAGTAAATTTTGACCTTCAATTCATGTAGTACCAATGGTTTCCAACCTCAAGATGTAATTTTAAAAACATCATGCTTTTTAAGTAAATAAAACAGTATACTTCGCATACTTTTATTTCTCAGGGGAGTTTTAAAGAGTAATTAAGGCGACACTTAACCAACGTCAGCTTTGACGTCACAATAAGCACTGATAAGGGGAAATTGCTCTAACCGAAGGTATTGTATATCTGCTGAAATGACCAAAATCCTCTCAAAATCTTGCAAAGGCTGAGCTAAGAACAGCTGACGAATAAGGAAATTTCTTCAGATACAGGAAACAGTTGTAAATTGCACTAATTTGGATGAATGCTCACATTTATTTTATTCACTATAATTACAGTAATTTCCTGAAACGTATACGTAGCGGCGCCTTTTTTAAAGGGGGTGGGTGGGTGGGTGGATGGCAGCCTCATCCAAAAAATCTTTATAAGCAAAAAGAAAAAAAAACATGAAAATTCTAATCCTTCAGCTCTTTAGCAGTTCAATGGTTTCTTTATTTTCACTTCCATTTATTACATGCGGGGGTGGGGTGGGGGGGCAACACCATGTTCTTTTAACATGATAAGCAAATATTTTTAAGCGTAAATAAACAATTTTTTTTTTAAAAAGTAGAGGGGGCAAATCCAAAAAGTGAAATATTTTTTTAGCATGGGGAGGGGGGGAGCTCTTTGATAAGTCAAGTTTTATATGTAAGTTAAAGAAAAAATGTCTATTGCAAAAAAAAGGGGAATGAACTGACGTTACAATCACTTTAAAAGAGGAGAAACAGTGCAATGAATATTTATATATTAAAATCTTTATAATTTAAGAACATTGTGTCTGAGATTAAACTACTGTTCTACATATAAATAAATAAATTTTAACAAATCTTATAAACTATGAATAATGAAAATTTACTGAAAAGTAGGTATGTTTTATTTTTTTGCATTAAAATTTCACGTTGTTTATTTTCTTGATTTATCATAATTCATTGTTTGATCACATGCTGTGCTCGCCCCAACGGTCGCACCTTAAAACATATTAGAATACTCATATTAAAGTATAATAATAAATGCTGCTGCATATCTGTTTCTTCTTGGGCGGCATGTTCTCTCGCTTTTAACTATGTATACTTAAGAGTGTCGGAAATGGGCAATATATATATCCCCTCTGACTCGCACGAGCATTCGTACCATGGAACGCATGATAGCACGTCCTATCGCATTGGCGCACCCCAGATAGCATGACTACGTTGGGCCAACTTAGGCCCAACAATGTTGTTTACGTCGGGCCAATGTCGGCAAACTTTGTTGGCCCAATGTTATTTTGCTCATCGGCTCTACGTTGGGCCAACGTGTAGGGCCAACATTGGCCCAACATGTTTGGTCTACGTTGGTCCAACGCATTGATCTAACTATGGCCCACCACGTTGGTCTAACACTGGCCCAACGTGTTGGTCCAACATTGACCCAGCATGTTGTAATAACATTGGCCCAACATACGAAACCGCAATGGTCCACAACAGCAAATTATGTTGGACCTACGTTGGTTTAACACAAAGGCCACTGTAATTTTTTGATAAACTTCACTGACCCTTTATGGTGAGCCTACGTTGGTCCTGTGACCATATGTGACCTATTATTACCTGGCCACCAATGCAATGTAACTCAACATTTTGTTTTTCTGGTTAAAATCAATTCACCATTAAAAATATATTTATCAATGCTATTATAACCATAAAAACAATCAAATTAACTTGGTATGAGACAGAAAAATAAAGCATAATTAAGTGGAAAAATTCTATTTTTAATTAATTTGTTCAATTGTAAGTTTTTTAAAAACAAAATGTAAACAAAACCCTGATATATCTGACAGAAATTAAACAAAAAGATTCATTTTCTATTATTGAATTGTTCAAAGTAGCTAGGACATTAAAAAGTTCATGTTATGAAAAATCTAATCCTGAGTGGCATCCTCTGGCTCACTCCCCTCCTGTTCCCGATCGGTTTCGTTTTGTGCTGCGGAAAGCCTCTTTCTCTGCCCTCTTCTTTCTCCCTCCCTCCCGATCACTGGCAAATCTGAACCAGTATTTGACAGTAGAATATATTTCTGCATCGGTAGCATTGGGACAGGGATGATTTTTCATCACTGTTTCTAAAAAAAGAGGAATAAATAAAGTATATGTTTTTCTCCTAGCCTGATTTATCAAGTCTATCTCTTTCTTTCCACTTCTCTCTATTTACATACCTTTCAATACTTCCTTTAATTTCAAGGAAGAGAAAGCAATTTCCCCCCTTTTCCGACCCAGTTGATTTTGGTCGCTAGTGGATTTTTTATCATGTGCGATAAGAGTCTCCTAACTGTTGCCTTTGTATTTTCCCCACCAATTGTTGATAATGGCTCACCTGCATAATGCAAAATATAAAAAGATGGAGAAATAAATGCACTGTATCTTTACATCATGATAGTTTAAAATGTTTTTAAAACAACAGATAAGTAGAAATCAATTATATCAAATGTACCAGTAAATAATCATACATATATACCGGTACCCCTATATGCGTCTATAGATCAACATACTTCATAAACTACATGTAAAAATATACATTATAATGTATATACTTACATTGTTGTTGAATGTTTTTCCTCCAGTATTCACAGTTTTCTTTGTTCTGCTCTGTTCTCTCTAACAGGCGGGAAAATGTTGTAAAGCAAGTGAATTTCTTTCTCTTTAGTTTGACCATCCTTATCTCTGGATCAAATTTCACACTTTTCTCCAGAAACTGACCAGTCTCCCGCTGATAATCTCATTGCCTTATTGCATTTGGCTGAAAGTGTGCTCTTATCTTTCACTAAGTGTCCAGTTACCGATGTAAACTTTAGGGTTAAATACAACTTCAACTTGTCTGTTTACCAAGCACTGACATTAAATATTACATTTTTGTACTATAAAAAATCTTTAAAAAAAGTTTTTTAAACTATAAGTCAAGAAGACAAATCTTATGGTTTTCAGCCATTCTAACTAATTTAACATTAAACATTTTTAAAAGATGTAAAAAATGAATCAACCGAATATGGGACAACTAACATTTGAACATTTAATTACAATTCATTAAATTTTAAAAACATATTCACGGGGATAGTATTTCTCTGTCCCCAAGCTATAATACGCATAATATACCACAGTATTAGATGATGCCGTTTGGCCAACGCTAGACCACCGTCAATGACCCATCGGTGAATACTCAACACTTTTTTTCTAGATACATATATCTGTTGATCTCCGTTGGGGTAACCTTATCATTGATAGGTATTAATCTCGGTTGATCTATGTTAGGCCAACGTTGGGCCTTTGTTTAACTCCCAACTTCATATTGATAGGTATTAATATAGGTTGTTCTACGTTAAGCCACCGTTGGGCCTTTGTTTAACTCCTAACTTCATATTGATAGGTATTAACATTGGTTGATCTACGTTAGGCCAACGTTGGGCCTTTGTTTAACTCCCAACGTTATGTTGATGTGTATTAATATCGGTTGGCCTATGCTGGGCCAACAATGGCCCAACTAAGAATTCTCAGCTTCATTTAACTATTGATTTACATCAATTTGCTTTCGTTGGGCCAACGTTGAGCCATTGTTGTACACACAACATAACGATATAGCATCACACTTACAAACATATGCTTACATTGGCCCAACAAAGGCCCAACGTTGTATGCCCAACGCCAACCATCTACCAACAGTACAACCATTAGCCAACGTTGGCCCTACGTAGTCATGCTATCTGGGACCTTCAATCGTCCGATCACCTGGTCTCTCGCGCAATCCCATCGCATTATCTTTCAAGAGTCGCATCATATATCGCAAGATTTAATGCGTTTACATCGCACAACGCTCTCTTAGATCGTGCGAATTTCGTACGAATACCTTTTGGAACGGCTTCGGCAGATCACTGTTGTGTCCATATGAGGCATCCGGCAAATGCTTCCACGTGCGCACACATTCCACTTGCATAAGTAGTTCTTATAAAATTTTGAAGTTTGGTTTAGTATTTATATAACATTTTACTCAGTTTAATTTCAATTCATTTACTTTAGGAGATGCAAACATACATAAAATACAGTTCGACTTGTTAATTCAAGAATGCACATTTTGTCTCACGCGTAAGAATTTCGATCGTAAGATTCATTCAGTAATGCAGTTGACCTCGAAGAACTGACCTCGATCTATTGATGTTGCATAATAGTAGCTAGGAAGACGGCCTGATTTATAAACAAGGCTACGTTATAATGCGACCTCAAACGCAAGTTATGATGGCATTCAATGTTTTTCAGTCGCATTAAATTATTTTAATACAACTTTTTCTTTGTATACGTGTTAATGCTCTTTGAAGAGCCCTACTCAGTATTCTGAAGAAGAATAAGATACATTAACATTTAATAATTACGTAAAAAATATAAAATTAGACAAGGAGTTTACGAACGGCTTTCCCCAAATTTATTTCAAAATTAAATTTGTTGACGGTTTATAATGATGAAATAATAGTGTACATATTCTGATCATGTTGATTGCTTCTAACTATCAATATATCATTTTTGCCGATCATTCCTTTAAAAGGAATACTTGTTTCAAGTGCGATTATTTCGGCAACAGTTTACGATTGATATCTATTTTAATCGGTCGTACGAATATTCAGTCGCTTCTGCTCGTGCGCCAATTGTGAAAGGGGCTTTAGTGACAATCATTGTTCTAAATACTAGTTTTGGCCGAAAATAAAATCAATGTCCTTAGCTTAAAGGTATATCGACATTGTATTCTGTAAGCCATGTGTGATCATTCTCAATTTCTAACACTTCATTTTGAAGAAAAAAACAAATCTATAAAAAAAATCGTAATGATGGAAAAATTATATTGATATATGATAACTTATTTCTCATGCAAAACAACGTTATGCACACATGATGTTCAAAAAAATATTGGCTTGAAAACCAATTCTGTCATGGTACATTTTTTTTTTTTTTTACACAAAAAGCAGTTATTTGATGTTTATTTTTTTATTGTTATTGGTCACCGATATATTGTGGTAGATCGGGATTTCATTCATATTTTATTATTATTAGTTTTTCGATCGTGATGTGATTTAATTCTATTACTTTGGTAACGCCCACTTTATACGATAGCCAATAACTTTATTGACAGTTGTCTTTGTTATCTTTTCCGTATATAAACCCATGTAAGTCCATATTTGACGAGGGAGACAGCTGGTTTCGCTAGCTACTTTTCTCCTTAGTCCCCGTCTCGTCTGTCTATTTGAGGTCCCTGTTAAGGTAGTACAAAACAGAGAAGCTAAATTTTTCCTATAATTCATTTTTCCTGAAATTTTTATATATTTTTTTTTCGTTGGAATGAAATCTTTTTATACGTAAAATTTGAAGAAAAAAATCTGACCTCACAATTTTTGCCCACATCGCCCCAAACCTACCAATGGAATCTCCTTTCAGTTGAGTGTAAAATGAAATAGCCATTGTTATAATTTTCAATGCCATTAAGTCATTTTTCAAGATATTACAAATATTTGTGCTGCTATATAAACAGGAGACCTTCTTGTTACTGAAAGATACTGAAATAAATTCTAACTGGTAACTTAAGATAATTTCTCATGCGATATAATGTAAAACTAGCGCTTATGAATACTCTTTTAAGACGAAAATTTGCAGCACTTAACGGTATCTAAAAAGAAAAAGTATCATTTAAATTTAAATAAAATTTAACAGAATGATTGCCATGACCCTGTAATTAAAATTCATCAAAATAAAGAAAATTTAACCATTGGTTTTAGATCAACTTTTCAGTATGTTTGACGGAGGTATAAATTGATAAAAATCCTAGATGACGTCATCATATTTGACATTTAACCTGTTGATATGACCTTGAAATTAGTTCGACATAAAGCCTAAACGCTGGTAGTGGTTGTTTTCAAATTTGAGGTCTTTACTTTGAAAAAAAACACGATACGCATTTTTAAATGATATACGGCTAAATCGCACAAAATCAAATAAACACCATCCAAATAAATGTTCCAAAATTATTGAAATACGTTGTAGGCTATCTCAGGTTTTTTTTTAAATTCAAACTTTCATGTACAATTTAATCACATTTTCTTATATATTTAGTTTACAGTGCATACACATCACACATTCACTTCATTTAAAGGTCACCGGCAATAAAAATTGAACTTAGATTTTTCGGTGAAAAAAAGTAGTTTGTACCTTAAATAAAGTGTTTACAAGTTTTCAGCGCGGTATCTCGACTACACGCGGTATGAATTACCTGTAAAAACTCGAAAGGTATCCAAAAATAGAAAGAGGAGGTGTGTCTGATTTGGAGCGATCTGATTGGTCGTTTAACCTGTGACGTCATATCTACCATAACCTAAACTGGACAATCGTGAACGAAGGCGAAACAGCGTTAATTTTATCGTTATCATGGCTGGAATCGACTTGAACCCCGACGAAATCCAGTTTATAGTTCAACCTTACCAGTTTGAGCCACATCGAGGACCAGAACAACCCCTGTCATCGTCAGAATCTTCAAGTGAGAGCGACTCTGAGCGAGATTCTGACATCGACGATGTTGCGACTGATGAATGGTATGTATTGTTTCTTATTTATTCGGCAATGAAACTTTAGAATAATTATACATTTAATAAAAACCTTTCATTGACTTAAACAAAAAATAAATAAATCGGTTAAATGAATCAATGTAAACTGGTAAAGGAGCTATTCAAAATCCCATTTTTGGTCCACATTTCGCAAAAATTCCCAATTGAAAGTTGAAATTAATTTCAAAGTACAATCAAAGATCTATTTAATAAGTCAATGGTTGTATTTGTTTTGACAGTAATAAAACTGATAGTTTACATGCTCAAGCTAGTTAATTACTTTAATTATACCAACCATGTGTGTAAGATAGATACGCTGATTGTATAATTATGGACTAATTATATTTGATAAAAAAATTGGACGGAGAAATGAGCAGTTGGAAGTGGCTAGAAAGAAATAAAATTATTACATACCGCCAATGTTGTTTGTATGGGTTTTGAATATTGTCAGTTGTTTTTAGTTATGTATTAGTTGCAAAATTGGTCAGAAAAAATAATTACCGAACTTTAACAACTGTAACGCAAAGTCACACCAACTCATACAAATTGTTTAAAGAACATTGCACATTTGTTTAAAAGATTATACCATTTTGTGTGATATTGTGTCTCAACCATTTTACTCTTTTCTTAATTTTTTTTACAATTTTTATTTTCAGGTGCACCTGTAATAACTGCGTTGCTATGCCTACTGCAACAGAGAGAAGATGCTGCTAGAGCTTTGCAGTTTGCCAGCCAAAACTGGATGAAGCCAGGATAAACTGCATCACAATGCATGAAGCCTTTCAAGTCAACTGCTTGAACCACCACGTCCTTGAGCTCTCCTTCTACGAGTACCTAGATTACAATGGGCCTATTGGAGATGAAGAACCAGTCCATGAGTAAGTTTGATATTTACTGATTGTCAGTATACAAGATATCTCTGTATAATTAATTGGTAAATGATAAGTAATATTTCCAAGAAAAATGTTCTATAATATTAATGATTTTACAACAATAATCTATATTTATTAAACTTATTCAATGTCATTGTATTTTTTCAGACTCTACCGGTACATTGCTTATCGCAGATACACCAGATGGTTGTGGCATCGCCTGGGGAAAAAGACTAGGAAGGTTATTCCCTCATGTGTAGAGAGTGCCATTCGCACCAGATTTCCATCTGACGAGTACACAGGATTTAGGTATCCTAGAGACTGCTGAGTAAGAATTCATCGTAAAAGACCAAGAAAGAAGAAATGTGACATGTCTCAATGGATTTATTTTGTTCTGAACAATATTAACTATTGACTACAATTTGTTTGTGCATAAAAATCTAAGTATATCAGGACATTCAAAATGTCTATATGCATGAGTTGTTAATTTAAATAAATATGAAAAACATCAACCTTGTTGTAGTTTTATACATGTAAATACATAATATTGATATATATAAAAACATATATAGACATTTAAAGGCAAAATACCCGGTACTGCATCTTATTGAACCAGATGGCATTTATAGACATATATGACATACAAGTTTGCAAACAGGTCAATGGTTTACAAAACTACAGATATTTACATCACTTAAGTATCACTCATCAATGTTTTCACTGTTTCTGATGTCAGCGGTTGAAACGTGTCCGGTATCTCCTCACTGCTTCACCTTTGTCCACTCGATTCCCAAAAGCAGCCATAGGTGGTGGGCATTCCTGACGGAAGGTCTCTTGAGCAACTTCATATGAAGGATATCTTCTCCTTAATCCAAAGATTTCCTCCATCAATCTGTCGACATACTCTAAAAATAAAAACATAAATAAATTACAGAAAATATTTATTACGCAGAACTTATTTCATCTTTTTGTCAAAGATTACCTTTTTAGTGTCTGTGAGCATTACATGGAATTTTTTTATATGAATGATTTTTTTTTTCATAATGAAACAACTATTACTATAATTCAATACAACATTAATTACCATATGAGCAGGTATCCAACACAGCTTTTAGGGTGTGGTCCCCCTTCTTTGCCTTTGGATAAGCCACCTTCCAACGTAGATCACCACCTTTTGTAATTGCCTGCCTTCTTTCTGTGTTTTCATTTTGATGAATAGCAGCCAGTAGTACTCTAAAAATAATATTTATAAGTTAGATCGAGGATACAAAACACTTTTCTTCTGGATAATAGAGTATAGACTAAGATATGAGACCAATGAGATAATGTGTAATGGTTCAACTTCAATAACTAAGAGCAGCTTTGTAATTTTTATAAAATATATATGGAAGAAATTTACCTTGCATTCATGGCATCGTAGAAGAAGTCGTGAAACTTAGGTGCAAAGTGGCACACGGTCTTGTGGTAAGCCTCTAGCTGTGATGTCTGCTGTGCTGGTGATAGTTTCCTGACATCCTTCACAAGTCTCTTGTTTCCTACGATTAGTTGTAATTCTTTGTCAGCTTTAGAACCTGCAAATACAAATTGATGTTTTAAATATCTATAACTAATGTGATGAAAAAAATCTGATCTTGATAAGTAAATTTGTCTATTTATATAGGTTAATAGTTTAAAACACTTGCAAATATGTTTCAATAATTTTTTTGTTGTTGTCATAATGGAACAATCTAATTTAAACTAAAGGTGTCACTACAAAATTTTACCTTTGGTGATCCAGAATCTCTCAGATAATGGGGGGTGTTCACATGCCTGGAATCTATCACCATGCCCCTCATGGACATCACACACATGATTCAAAATGGACAGCCATTTCTCCTCCACAAGATCACCATCACCATCACTTGTGGCTGCAGCCCAGTACAAGTGGTTCGAAATGGAGTGACACCAGTCCTTAATCTGCTCGCACCCTTTCTTCTTTGATAGCAACTGAAGTTTCTTGAAAATACCTGTAACAGAGATAAGATATATCAATGATGAATTCTATAAAGCAACTACATGTTACATAATAATATACAACTTCACATTTCAGTTGATGATTTACCTTTGGCAACATGCCAGACATCGAACCAATGTCTTATGGAGGTTTCTTCTTTCGCCATATAGCTCTTTACTTGCACATGTCTGTCTGTGGTAAGATCTGTGATGCGAATGTTACGGTCCTTCAGATTCTGGAGGCAGCGCTTCAATCCCTCTATCTCCATACGATATGAGTTTTCTGTTTCTGTAACCTGAAAAAAAAGGAACAATAATATTTTTGGATCCTCCTTTTTTGATATAGACATTTATATCCCATCATTTAAGTTAATATAATTTTTTCAATTATTTTAAAACTAAATAATAATAATTTATATGACAGCCAGTATTATCTCTTCCTATCTAAAAAAAATAATTTTGAGAAAAATTGTTTATCTAATACAGTGTATATATGATTTGATATCAAAATATAATTATTTACCTGGACTAATTTAACTGCCAAGATCATTCCACTTTCAAGGTCCATTAGCGAGTAGCTGCCGTATTTCGCTGAATGTCCAGGACTGCAACATCTGGCATCACCGCCTACTTTAACATCCCTACCCTCACACAGTTGAAGAGCTGCCGTCTGATATTCCATCCACACATTCCGTACAGCTGGGATGAGATACGAACACTGAATGTTCCTGAATGTCCTTTCACTTATGCACATAATGTTCATGTTGCTGAAAAGTTGAAGAGCTTTTGATGCACTAGCTCCTGTAAACAAAATGCTGCCTGCTACTTCCAAGTTCCCTGCAGGAAGTCTTGAAGTCAATGGCTGGCTACCCCAACTGTACTCCATTCCACAAGCTTCACAAGAAGACAACATGCGCACAAATGTTCCCAGTCTGCTCTTAATAATAACTCTACACTGTTCATGGCAACTCCTACATGATGACAACAGCTCCTTTAGGCAGCTTTCATACACAATGTACTTCCTCTCCCAATGGACTACGTCCTCTTGGTGGTCTGTGATATCCCTGAAAAATAGCAAAAATTTGTCAAAATACCTTTAAAATTATCTGGGGTCTGACTGAGAGTATTTGTTAACCACTTTTCATCAACCAGAAATAGAATTGAACCATTTAGAAAAATTTCAGGTTTAAGAAACAGCTTTCTCATAAACAGAATTTAGATCATAGCTTGACACATGGAACCAGTATGACTGTTATACTTACAGTTCACCAATTGTATCTTCACAGCCATCATCGGACTCATCAACTGGTGGAAGCCAATCTTCATCCTCATCTTCTGTACTGTCATCTGAGTCTGAGTCTTCTTGGTCTTCATCATGGCATCTGATGTTTACTCCTGCAACATCAGTCATGGTCTCCACAGACTTCTGGGCTACATCATCTGTCATAGTTGCTGATGACTTCAGGGTTGGCTTTTCACAAAAGTCTGTCATGGTACCGATATACCTCTGAATTGGTTTCATAACAATCTCATCTGTCTGGGTCCTCTTCACAAGAACTTTCTAAAATGGAAACTTACTCTATGACATGTGCTGATATGTACACAGGCATTTTATATTTCACGATTATGCTCACACAAATAACTTCTATTGTCATTGTCAATTTTTCATTTTAATGAAATTGGTATATACCTTTATGTCAGTCTGCATAGAGGCATCTTTCTTCTCCCCTACTGTTAAGGCTTCGGTGTTTTCCTCGTGAGTGTCATCATCAGAATCAGGTTCAGGAGGAGGCGTGTTCAAATTCTCTCGCTGGTGACGGATGATGTACTAGCTACATGCCTCTGCTAAGACCTACAATTCACACGTTAATAAAATAATGGAAATGTAGAATGCATAATAATACAACATAAAAAGGCATAAAGTATCTGTTACAGGCACGTAGCATCGTTTTTGAAAGTGGGGAGGGGGGGCCAGAATTGTCCAAAAAATCTTGACAAGCAAAAAAAAAGGAAAATTTTAAGTTTATACCAAAATCTTCATAGAATTTTACCCATGAAATAATTATTTTACAATGCTAAATTCAGGGGGTGGGTTGGGTGATTGAATATAAAATTCTCCCGCCTTTTGAACTTTATTTTTTTTCCTATCAAGTGTCAACATAATGTACACGATCAACTAAAATTTGACATCAGGCAACCCATTGTTTATAACAAACAAAGGTGTATAATATACAACCAAACACTTGCAGGAAATCAGTTTCCGCTTGAACACACACAATACACTGGGTATATACCTGGGTCTAGACAGGTGTGAGAGGGGGTTGGTGGTGTTGTTTTTGTACACGCAGCTACACAAGTTAGAGACATGACACAGCTGATTGGCATTCAGTGTTGCACACTTTGGCATGTCAACAGTTTAGAACACATAAAAACATTCCCACAAGAAATTATTTATAATCATTTTGTTAATGTTGCTAGTTCAAACAAGAAAATTTATTATAAATTTTATGTTTAAAAATGATTTCTTATATATGCCCTATATAGTATTATTTAAAACTATTTATATTTATGTTTTATACAATAAATGGTAAAAAAAATAGTAAACAAATGACAAATACTGTCAATTTGTGCATTTTGGTAGTATTTTACATTATAAAAAGATACCTCTGTTTGTAAAAAAAAAGTAGAACTACAGAAAATTATTCATAGAACATTAAAACTGGTTTTCATTAAAACACAGTGGTTTTTATAACGATGATATCTATACTATATTGAAACACTGTTTTAAAAAATTTCTTGACACCCATGGACCCACCAAGGAAAAGACCCAGTGACACCTCCCATCACTTTTTCACCCCCTAGACTTCTCGATCTACTATTGTCTTATTAATAAATGTGAAACATTTGGCGTATACAAGTTATGAATCAATCAGAATTATTTTCTTAGGGCCTAACAATGATGCAAAAATTCTGTTATTCACAGTGGGCATGCTGAGGTGTCAACATTTGCTACTCATATGCCTGCATTAGATTATATTGTAGCGATGAGAGCAGGGTATAAAACATGTTTTCGACTTCTAATTAATCCAAATTTTAAAATTCATATGTGTAATACATACTCTTTGCGTTTCCCTCTTCTTGAATGCTGGCTTGATGCATCGGATGGCAGCTCGTTGACCAGGAAGAAGGCTGGGGTAGGCATCGGGCTTTAGTCTCACTCTAAATCCCGTAAGATTCATAGAGTCCACTATACACGGATTCTTTGTGAAGGAGTCCGGCGTAAAATGTTCGGAACAAACGACAGAATGGTAATTTGGTGTCCATAATTTGTCAATCGTTGAAGAAGTGGAAACGGGGTTCACTCTGTTCACTGCGTGTATCCACTTCGAATAAAGGTCTTTCTTCTTCTGTGCATTCGGAAAACGATGAAAACTCACACCGACGGTATTGTCTGGATTGTTCTTACAACTCACAACCGCACAAATCACCATCTTTTGCTTATTTTAACGGGATCCTTCTCAATGTCTTCGTCAATTTCTCTTTCCGCGCGACTTTCTATGGTAGATATGACGTCACTTCCCTTTATACGACGGAAAGTTACGAGCGATTCCGATAACTGCCGGAAATTTACTTGTATGTTTTTTGGCTGTTTACTACGCTAAACGAATGAGTTTGAACACCGTGTTTTTTACTGTTGATCTTAGATTTCAATTTATTGCCATTTTATGTAAAGTTGTTATACATGTTTCCGGTGACCTTTAAGATATAAGTATAATAAAGAAACAGTCACGTATCGAAGGTTAAAAACGCACATGTACAGACAAGTGTATACACCGACAAACAGACATATATATGCACACACAATCTCGAATATTTTCTTTTATCAGCCATGAAAGTTTGAGTTTTTTAGTTATGAGGTGGGGGTGAAAGAGGTGGAGAAAGAGAGGGGAACACAATCTATCAAAAAGTAATACATATGCAAGAGGATACATAATAGTAGACTTATATATTCTTTTCCTATTATTTGCTTACAATTTTCTTTGTAGCTATTCGTTTTATAACATTTTATAACAAATCACAAATAGTTTCCCAATACTTTTCATACTAGCAAATTTACAATTCTTCAGCAACAGTTGTTTCTCAATATGTACTCTATCAGTGACAGTTTGTTTAAATATGAGCGTCGAGAGGTTTGGGACATTCTTATATTTACTTGCAAAAATAAATTGTTTTACTGTAAGAATCAATATGTTTTGAAGTCTATACATATTTCTGTTTTTGAATTTACCAAAAAGTAAAGATTTTTTTAATCAAATGTCATTAAAAATTAAACTTGCTTCTTAACCATTCTTCAAAGTAGAGCCATATTCCTTTGACATAAAAACAGTCCACAAATAAATGTTCTATAGTTTCTATATCTTATTACAGAAAGAGCAGGCTGGCGAATCAATTATATTGAGTTTGAAAAGGTACTCATTTGATGGCAAAATTATATGTAAAATCTGGAATTGCAACCATCGAAATTTGGATTGTTTTTAGGTTTTAAAAAGGGAGAACAAAAATATTATTTCATTCTATTACTGTATAAGCAAATCCACTTCCTGTCCAATTCTTTACTGAACGAACTGATTTTTTTTTGTTATCGATGAGAACATAATACATATCCTTACATCCTTTGCTTTGTTTGTAAAAAATTCTGAGGGAATTAGGAATAAATGGTCCATATTCTACATTATTATTATTTGAGACTTTTAATCTTTCATAATATCCTCCTTTCAAACTCCTATATTCTATATATTCTATATTTTGAGTTTTCAAAAGTTTCAAGGCTTACAAAATTGCCTTCTTCTGTCATCAAATCTTAAATAAATTTATAACAACAGTTAAAATAATTCTTAATAAAAATTGATGAGTTATTAATTTTAATATTAGGATTAAACCATATATGTTCATTAAGTACTTTTATGTCATTTTGGCTATATGACATAACAATTTTAACCCAATCTGATAAAACTTCTTTCCAAAACTTGTTACGTATCTTATTGCTAATATTGGTAATAAAGTCTGAACCTTTTTCCCATAGGGTTTTTATTTTTTAATCCTAATTCTGATTCAAAAAGTTTTACTCACTTTGCATTAGAGTGGATTAGTCTTCTTAACCACGTAGATTTCAATTCACAATCAAATTCCATAGAGTCTTTCATTTTAACCCCCCATATCTATAATCTTGAATTATAATGTTTTTCTTTACCTTATGGACCTTGCCTCCCCATAAAAAATGTAAATTTCTTTCTCAAACTGTTGAAGGTATTTCTACACTAGGTGTTGGTATCATAGCTAGGATAAGGTGGTTAAGTTTTGGTATTATCAGTGTTTTAATCACAAACAATCTTCCGACTGTTGTAAGATTTCTTAATTTCTATTGCTTTATCAAACGGGTTACTTCCAAAAATTTTGATGGGTAATTTAGTTCTACCATTTCATTCAAATTAACAGAAAATTTAACACCAAGTAGATAAAAAGTGGGATTGTTCCAATCAAGCTTCCATCGCGAGTGGTGAAAAACTTTTTTTGAAATATTTTTTACTTCCGATTCCAAACCATATTAGTTTTAGAGAAATTAATTTTTAGACCAGATATGAATGCAAAATAATCAAGTTCTCTTAAAATACCATCCATGGACTGAGGTGATCCATCAAATATTATTGAAGTGTCGTAGCATATTGCGAAAGTTTGTGTTCTACACCATCAATTTCAATTCCACGAATGTCTTTATTATTTCGAGTCAAAATTCCTATAACCTCAGCACATAGCAGAAAAAGATATGGGGAAATTGGGCCAACTGTTTACATCCTCTTTGAGTCTGTCCAATGAATATGTGTCATACTTAAAAGGAACTAGAACAGCAGCTAGCTTAAGGGAAGAGGCCTCACACAGGCTAGTTGCATCATCAGTTCGTGGTAAAGTTGACTACATGATAACTGAGATTGAAAGTAGATTTACGGATAATGTGCCATCCTACAAACAATTTGCAGAAAGTGACGGTCAAACTGAAGGATTACCACTCCGTGTTAAAGAAGAAGTGGTGAGAAACTTGAGTTATATTTCTCTCAACAAAGAATCATCTATAGGAAAGCGTAGGTGTAGCGTTACATCTCAAGTCCCCTCAACAACTGGCTCAAACCTCAGCACTATCATCCAACGCCAAGCAGCTAAATTGGACCTGAAGTTTGCAGAAGAGGAAGCGGAGCTCCTAAAGAAGCAAGCAGCCATCGAAGCAGAGCGAATATTTTGGAAAGTCGTAAGGCAGTTGCTGTAGCCCAGACTACATTTGAAACATTAGAAACACTCGCTAATAACACAGAAAAAGGAGATATGCTTGAAGAGTGTGCAAAGAAGGAACAGTGTCAACAAGACACCTTAGAACGGACAAAACAGTATGTACGTAACTTAAGAGAAAATCGGGAAGACCAGGTTAGTGTTTCGTCCATAAGAAGTTTCAAGAACTTTTGTAACCCAAAACATTCCACACCGTGTGAGAAGAATCAGGATCTTACATCCAATCTGAACCCATCAGCCAAGCCATTCTCCCCATATGGGTTCGATCACCTCACGAGGTATATTGCCAAAAAGGACCTGATATCTTCACGTTTTTCTACTTATATGATAATCCAACCCACTACTCATCATGGAAAGCGACATTGCAAAACATAGTCACAGAAGTACAGGCATCACCTCTAGAGCATCTTGATTTGCTCGTCAGATGGCTGGGACCAGATTCCACAAAGCAAGTACAAAACATCCGCTCAGCGAACGTAGAGGACCCAGAAAAGGCATTACAACTTGCATGGGAACGCCTTGACACACGTTTTGGAAGTCCAGAAATACTTCAACACACACTTCAACAAAGGATCTTAGATTTTCCAAAACTTCAAAATCACCAGAGGAAAGAATTCTTTGATCTAGCAGATCTTGCAACTGAAATTGAAGGAATCAAGAGTGATGATCAGAACGCAATCACACTAGCCTACGGTGTAAACAAACTGGTGTATAAACTACCATTCAATATACAAGAAAAATAGACTCATAAAGCAAGTGACTTGTAATTTGCACCATAACGGAAAGTTTCCACCATTTACTTATTTCACTTCTTTTCTTCAAAACATTGCAAAAATGAAAAAATGACCCAGGATTCGTATACGAGTCAGATAATCAGAAGCGAACACAGAGAAGTGGTGGACGACCAAAGTATACCAAAGAATCCCCCCTCCAAGAAATGTGTCAACTAGAAAGACAGAAGTAGCTGTGTGTCAGTCAGAAGTGACAATCTGCCCATTGCATGGAAAAAATCACTCCCTAAATGAATGCAGAGCCTTTTGACAGAAACCTCTAGAAGAAAGGATGAAGTTCATTCGCATGAAACATATTTGTTTTAAGTGGTGCGCAGACTAGCGTCACCTTGCCAAAAACTGCAAATCCAGGGTACAATGCAGCATCTGTAATGCTTATTCACATCCCACAGCATTACACCCCAACTCGATCCAGGATGAAGGGGAGTCGAGCGCTCCCAAGGTATCAACATCCTGTACACAGATATGTGGAACTACCCATTCCACCAACAGATCATGTGCCAAGATACTGAAGGTTCGTGTACACCCTAAAAACAAACCGGAGGAATTTCGGATTGTTTATGCCATAGTGGATGATCAGAGTAATCAAACTCTGGCAACTTCTACACTCTTTGACTTTTTCCATGAAAGAGGCCCAGAACATAACTACATTTTAGTGCCATGTGCCGGGAAGAAACCTGTATTTGGTCGACAAGGTGTAGGATATATTGTGCAATCTATGGAAAAGACTTGCTCATTTGAACTTCCTACCTTTCTGGAGTGTGATGAAAGTCCAAACAACAGGGATGCAATTCCGACCCCCCAGATAGCACGTCAATTCACTCACCTGCAAGATATTGCTTCTTCTATACCACCGATAGACACCAAAGTGCAGATAGAACTGTTGATCGGCAGAGTTCTTTTGGAGGTCCACCACGTGATGGAACAGAAAATAGGAAAAGTTTCCTTACCATTTGCACAGAAGCTTCCACTAGGATGGGTTATACTTGGCAGAGTATGTTTAAATAGCACTCATGTCTCAGAAGTCGTTAACACAAACAAGACCTTTGTACTCTCAAACGGAAGACATACCCTTTTTGAGCCTTGTGAAAATCAGCTATTTGTAGTCAGCAGTGTTTTCCAGAAAACAGAACACGATGAAAAACTAGGACCATCCATGGACGATCAAAAGTTCATTAAAATTATGAATTCTTCCTTCAAGAAAGATGCAGATGGGCGATGGACTGCACCCCTGCCTTTTAAGGAGAATAGAGCCACACTACCCAATAACGTAACTCAAGCCCTTAAACGAGCTCTGATGTTAGACAACAACTTTCGACGTAACCATACGAAGCATCGTCATGCTCAAGATTTCATGCAGAAAATCTTTGACCACGGGCATGCCGAGGTAGCACCACCAATTTCAATGGATTCTGAATGCTGGTACCTACCATTGTTTGGGATATATCACCCTAAAAGCCTGACTCCATACGTATGGTCTTCGACTCTTCGGCCAGGCATGAGGGATGAGCACTGAATGGTGTTCTCTTCAAGGGGCCAGACCTAAACAACAATCTCTTAGGAGTTCTTCTGCGGTTCCGCAAGGATGAGATAGCCATCACTGGAGACATAGAGCAGATGTTCTATAATTTCAAGGTTAAAGAGAAGGACAGGGACTTTTTGAAATTCCTTTGGCACCCCGATGGTGATCTTGATACACCGCGTAAGGAATACAGAATGACTGTACACGTATTTGGAAATACACCTTCTCCTGCAATTGCGACGTAGGGACTACACAAGGCTGTTCAACATGCAGATGCAGATGTACAAGATTTTGTCAACAAGAACTTTTATGTTGAAGACGGTCTTACAAGCTGTACCAGTGAGGAAGAGGCCGTCAGTCTGATGAGGAGAACACAACAGGCGCTTAGCATAGGAGGACGACTTCGACTGCATAAGATTACTTCCAACTCAAAGGCCGTTTTGCAGCAGTTTGTTAACGATGATCTCTCCAAAGACCTTAAACACCTTGATTTCGGATGTGACACACTACCAGTCCGGAGAAGTCTATGAGACTCCTGGGACACTGAAACCGATTTTATCATCTTCCAAGTTTCAATGGACCTGAAACCCTTTACCCGCAGAGGGGTACTGGCGACAATCAATAGTCTGTTTGACCCGATAGGATTTACGGCTCCTGTCACATTGCAAGGAAAGCTGTTTCTTCGGGAGGTAATGTCAACAGTGAAACAAGTAGGTTGGGATGACCCACTTCAAGAAAACTTCCTCATCCGTTTAGAAAACTGGGTAAACTCGCTTCAGTGTTTAGAGGACATCAGAATTCCCCGCATGTATGGCAAGACCTCAGTGACTTCAGCAGACGATGCCAGTGTCCATATCTTCTGCGATGCTTCAAAGGAAGCCATTGCAGCCGTAGCCTATCTTAGAGTCAGTACAGGCAATGTTACAGATGTAGGATTTTTAGTGGGAAAAGCAAAGGTGGCTCCAACACACGGTCACAACATTCCCCGTTTGGAGTTATGCGCGGGAGTCCATACTACTGAATTGGCAGAAACTGTAAAAGAAGAATTGGACATTGCAAAGAGTGCATTCCGCTTTTATTCAGACAGCAGAGTAGTTCTAGACTACATCTCAGCAGAGGCGAGACGATTTCATGTCTATGTGTGCAATCGTGTGAGTCGCATAAGATCCTTTTGTGGACCTGAACAGTGGGGCTACATATCTACTGAATCCAACCCAGCTGATATCGCCACCAGAAGTTTTAAGACTTCAAGTCTTCATCATAGTGTATGGCTAAAAGGACCAGAATTTCTTGTCAATGAATTTGCTAATGTGAACGAGTTTTTCCCTGTATTCGAGGCGGATGACGATGTAGAGATCAGAAAAGAAGTTGTGAACCTGAAGACTGAGACATCAGATTCTCCAGAGAAAGTATTATCCTTGACTGACAGATTTACAAAATTCTCATCTTGGAATAGTCTCAAGAGAGCTATCACAAACTTAAGGAAGATTGCTGTGCGTTTCCAAAGAGAAAAACAAAATCATCACTTACCTGTAGAGCAGTTCATCATAAAGGAAGTCCAACAGGAAGTGTATCAAGAAGAGGTGCAATCAATCATGAAGGGGAGTAAACCACCTAAAACAGCTCACTTATTCCCCTAAATCCTGTCTTAGATCCAAACGGAATCCTTCGAGTTAGAGTACGCCTGCAGCACATCTCCACTAATCGACCATATGAAGACGATCATCATCCAATCATCATACCCAAAGGCCATCATATTGCACTTCTCCTAGTACGTCATTTTCACAGTAACATACAACATCAAGGACGTCACTTAACAGAATGTGCTATACGAGCAGCTGGCTTTTGGCTTGTGGGTGGAAAGCGACTAATCATTTCTGTACTTAGAAGTTGCGTCACATGCAAGAAACTTAGAGGCAGCTTTGGCTGGACAAAAATGGCTGACTTACCTAGAGACTGTTTAGAGACCGGGCCACCATTCACATTTGTGGGCATCGACACCTTTGGACCCTGGCCTATTGTTTACAGGAAGACACGAGGCATGCAAAGAAACCACAACCGCTGGGCCATTCTGTTCACATGCATGATGTCCAGAGCTGTCCACGTCGAACTCATTGAGGAGTTAAGCAGTCCTTCCTTCATCAATGCTCTTCGCAGATTTATGGCCATTCGTGGACCTGTTAAACAAAAATCAGGTCGGACAGAGGCACCAATTTTGTTGGTGGTGTGAAAGAGCTAGAGTTGGATGCCCAATTTATTGAGAAGGGCCCTGTAGCCAATTACTTGAAGAATAACAGAATTTCTTGGATCTTCAACCCACCCCATGCCTCGCACTTCGGAGGAGTTTGGGAACGTATGATTGGTTGTTGTAGACGGATCCTAGATGCCTTGTTACTACAAAACAAACATAATCTAACACATGAAGTCCTATCAACGTTTATGCTTGAAGTTGTGCCATTCTAAATGCACGACCTTTAGTGCCAGTATCAACGGACCCAGATAAACCAGAGGTATTATCACCTTGTCAGCTGCCTACTCAAAAGAATCCTTTGGGTGATTTGGACCTACCGAGCTGCGACCAAAAGGATGCTATCAAGAACCAGTGGAAGAGAGTACAGTATCTTGCCGACAACTTTTGGACCCGCTTGCGCTCGGAGTACTTTCACCTTCTTCAGACCTGACCAAAATGGGAATCGCCAGGAATCCACTTCAGTTAAGGTGACATTGTGCTTCTGAAAGACAGTGAATCCCCCAGAAACCATTGGCCGATGGGAATAGTCGAAGATGCCTTCAAAAGCGAAGATGAACTCGTTCTCAAGGTCAAAGTACGGGTAATGCGAGGGGATACGTCCACTTCCCATGTTCGTCCGATCACCCAACTTGTGAAGCTCCTTGAGGTTAAGTGAGTGTGCCACCATAATATGACATAAACGTTTGTATTCGTGTGTGCGATCGGATTTATTGTATTATGTACTTTTACATGATATCTGTACCAGTTTAGTATCAAAATAGTTTGTCAAATTTGATTATATTTTTACATATTGTTAGTTTGCTTAAATTGTGATTTCTAATCAAAATCAGAAGGGGAGTGTGTTGTTACTTGTTTTGATAATTTTTCAATTTTATCTGGTTTGAGATTATTTAGGTTTATCTAATATCCGGAGGGATATTTTTATAACGAGAAAGGTTTTGCGCAACACATCATGGTTTTCTGTTTACCAACTATACACGGCTTGGATGTTTATAAACTGTAAGTGTCATGTCTTTGCATTGGTTATAGTGTTGAAAAATTACGTTACATTTTAAGTGCATCAGTTATTTTTACATCAGTTATTTTTACATGACACATCATATTTACAGCAGAAATAGAGATTTGTGTAATGGCAAGACGTTAGCATTAAGTAAAACATAGATTGGACTATCTCATTATTTCTCTTACGTGATTTTAGTGCATATATTTTATAGTTTGCTGTCTCGATAACTTACCAGAACCTTTTAGTAGTAAATGTGACGTGTTATGATTGTTAGATTTTACAGCTTACATCATGTACATGGGTCACGCTCGAAATTTTTCTTAATTTGGCATAATGTGAAATGTGGATTGTCATGTTGATGCCTGTACATATACTTATAAATGTTGTAACTTTTGTAGTTTCTCACCCTCTCCGAGCAGGCAATAAAACATCTCAAGACTGAAGCTTGTTACTGCACAATAGTATCAAAAGCTTCTTTCAAAATCGATTAACATTAGAAGACCAGGGATCTGATTTTGTTCAGCATATTGCATTATATCATATACCATTCTAACAATTTCTCCAATAAATCTACCTTTTAAAAACCCAGTTTGGTCTTCATTAATTAATTTATATAATACAGTTTTTAAAGTTTTTATTAGCTCACCTGAGCTGAAAGCTCAAGTGAGCTATTCTGATCACATTTTGTCTCTCGTCCGTCTGTCCGTATGTCTGTCCGTACACTTTTCACATTTTCACATTTTCAACATCTTCTCAAGAACTACTGGGCCAATTTCAACCAAACTTGGGACAAATCATCCTTAGGCAAAGGGGATTCAAAGTTGTGAAAATTAAGGGCCACACTCGTTTTCAAGGGGAGATAATTAGAAAATAATGAAAAATTTCGAGAAATTTTAAAAATTATTCTTCTCAAGAACCAGAAAACCAGAAAAGCTGAAACTTGTGTGGAAGCATCCTCAGGTAGTGTAGGTTCAAAGTTGAGAAAATCATGACCCCCAGGGGTAGGATGGGGCCGCAATGGGGGGTCGAAGTTTTACATAGGAATATATAGAGTAAATCTTTAAAAATCTTCTTCTCAGAAACTAATCAGCCAGGAAAGCTGCAACTCGTGTGAAAGCATCCCCAGGTAGTGTAGACTCATAGTTGTGAAAATAATAACCCCTGGGGGTAGGTTCAAAGTTGTGAAAATCATGACCCCTGGGGGTAGGGTGGGGCCACAATGGGGAGTGTTATAGTTTTACATATGAATATATAGAGTAAATCTTTAAAAATTGTCTTCTCAGAAACTAATCAGCCAGGAAAGCTGAAACTTGTGTGGAAGCATCCTCAGGTAGTGCAGATTTAAAGTTGTGAAATTCATGATCCCTGGGGGAAGGGTGGGGCCACAATGGAGGGTCGAAGTTTTACATAGGAATATATAGAGTAAATCTTTAAAAATCTTCTCAAAAACTAATCAGCCAGGAAAGCATAAACTTGTGTGGAAGTATCCTCAGGTAGTGTAGATTCAAAGTTGTGAAAATCATGATCCCTGGGGGTAGGGTGAGGCCACTTGGGGGAGGGGGGGGGTGTTAAAGTTTTACATAGGAATATATAGAGTAAATCTTTAAAAATCTTCTTCTCAGAAACTAATCAGACAGGAAAGCTGAAACTCGTGTGGAAGCATTGTAGTGTAGATTCAAAGTTGTGAAAATCATGATCCCTGGGGGTAAGGTGGGGCACAATGGGGGGTCGAAGTTTTACACAGGAATATATAGAATAAATCTTTAAAAATCTTCTCAGAAACTAATCAGCCAGGAAAGCTGGAACATGTGTGGAAGCATCCTCAGGTAGTATAAATTCAAAGTTGTGAAAGTCATGACCCCTGGATGTAGGGTGGGGCCACAATGGGGGGGGGGGGGGTGTTAAAGTTTTACATAGGAATATATAGAGTAAATCTTTAATAATCTTCTTCTCAGAAACTAATCAGCCAGATGATTCTTTATAATTATTAAGACTTTGGCTCCAGGACAATTCTTCGGCCTCACAAGAAGGTTCAGAGTTTGGTGTAGCTTAATATCCCATATATAAACAATTGTAATTGATCTTTTTCAGAACTGCAATACTCAACATGTGATATGACTATAAAATCATCCTGTTAGAAAAGGGACTAGTGATTATAAACATAAGAATATCCAGGGGGAAAATGGATTTTATTTATACAGGATCTACATGTATTATTGTACATTGTCCAGATTGTTTGTATTATGACTCCATTAAGCTGATTTTATCATACCTATTGTTCCTCAGGTAAGCGATGTGGCCCATGGGCGTCTTGTTCTATTAGCAATGCAACCTGCGCAATTTTATATAATACATTAAGACGGCTGATTGGGCGCCAGTTTTTTAAGAACTGTTTTGGTTTTCCTGCCTTTGGTAAACATGTTCTTATACCTAGTTTATTTGATTCTGTAAAGTGTCCTAACTCTTTTATCGTTTATCATATTCTTCAAGAAGTTATAGACTTCCAATTTATTTAACTGGCCTTCAGTAGATCAGACTCTTGTTACTTTAATTTGGTAATGTCATACAACTTTAATTTTTCGTAAATGTTTCCCTCTTCTGATAAAGGTTATCGTATAACATTCTTAATTCATTTATTATTTCAAATTGATTAAAAACAGTGGAGCCATCTTCTTTTTCAACTTTTGGTATAATTTTGCTCGAAAAATTTCTCGATTCAAGGCTAATAAAATATGTTGATGGCTTTTTATTTTCCTCTATCCACTATACTTTTGATCTAATATATTGACCTTGCAATCTGTTTTTTCTAATAAGTTCTTATTCTGTTTTTTTAGTTGATAATTCATCTTTAGTTTCTACTGTAAAATTCTGTTCAAGAAGCAAAATCTCTTGCTCTTATTGCTTTTCTAGTTCTGTTGTTTTCTTTTTCTTATAAGTAAAATAGGATATTGATTTTCCTCTAATTTCTATTAGTAATGTGTCTACTTATAATAAATTGTATATTATTATCATCTATTGTTTCAATATTTTCTAAATTGTAAACTGGGCAGGCATACTGCTGTTTTACATTTTTTTTATTTTTTCTTTGATTAGATATATATATTCTTTGTCTTTAAGAAGAGAGTTGTTAAATTTCCAAAAACCCTTTCTTTTAAGAAATTCATTTGTTCTTACATACAAGACAACCGGGCTATGGTCAGAGCGGTAACTGTTTTCATATTTTACATAGAGAGATAAGTTAAGTAATGATTATGATATAAGAAAGAAATCAAGTCTAGCCTGTTTAATTGGTTTTTTTTCCTCCAAGTGAATTTTTTTTAGAGTTGGATTATGCTCGCGATATACATCTTTTAGACTAAGTGTATCCACTATTTTTAAGACTTCGAGTCTTGATTTGGGATTATTTAAGTTCTTATAGTTCATGGAGTCTAAGTCCTTATCAAAAACTAATTTAAAATCACCACCAATAACTATATGCTGGGTAGAGTAAATATCTTGAATCTTATTATGGAGGTTTATGTAAAAGGCTGGTGAGTCCAAATTTGGTCCATATATATTTATTAACAAAAACGACTTTCTATGGTAACATCTAATAGAAGAAAATTACCATTACTATCTATGTTCAATGAATATTGTAAAATCACAGTTACTATTGATTAGTATAGCTACTCCTCTATAATTTGATTTGTGTGATTTAAGGTAGGCTTTATAACCCCATAGTCCCTTTATCATACTTTCTTCCTTTTCAACAAAGTGAGTGTCCTAAAGAAAGTATATATAATTATAACTTTTTGATTTTAAGACTTAAACAATGTCCCTCCTTTTATTGATATCACCTAAGCTTTCACAATTTAATGTCAATATGTTTAAATAGCTTTGCTGCACTTTTTCATCCATGTCTATATAAATACTTTTTAAGGTTTACGGTTCCCTAAAAGAATATAAAGGGGGCAAATTAAAGGGAGAAAAAACAACTAAAAAGCAAAGGTTTGGAATTGCAAAAGCACACCACGCTTGCTAATTTTACCAACAATAAAAAATAGTTGACTGCATGAAGTTGACCAAAAACAACCTTTTTGTCAACGAAAAAAAATAAATCGTACAGTTATATAAATAACTAGACAAAAGCTCGTTGCAAAGCAACGAGTGGGTCTTCCGTTAGTGTCGAGAGTAAAGCTAGAAGTTCCTGTAAGAAGCTGAGTTCTAAAACCATCTGCAAGGGAAAATAAAAAAATAAAAAAATAAAAAATCGAATAATTCTTAGTACGACTTAACTATATCTTAATGATTTCAAGAACGAAATAACAAAAACCTTTTCAATTTCTAGAACGAGTAAAGCTAGAAGTTCCTGTAAGAAGCAGAGTTCTAAAACCAACTGCAAGGGGAAATTAAAAAAAAAAATAACATTGTCCCGAATGTGTTCAACTACGAATTAACAATTTCCGATTAATTTTAGGTATGAGTTAATTTAACTTTTTACATTACACTATTTCCTTAACCAAGAACGTGGAATCAAAATTTCCGGAAAACTCAATTTTTAAATTCCAATGTTTTTGTAATGCATTGTCTGATTTTAAAACGGATTTCAGTTTTAAATTTATCTTAATAAAAGCTCCTTTGTTGCTTTAGGATTAAAATCAAATTATTGGTCAGAAAAGAGTTATTATCGAAATACTTAATAGACCTTATGGCCTCTAATTTGAGGGGCCAGTCCCTTTTTCTTGATATTAAATAAAAGGTCTCGCTAATATAAACATGTTTTGTTCTACAAGTGTTCACGAATTCATAACCGTTCTCGAGATATCTGAACAATTTTGTTTTAGGGGCCGACCATTAAACTCCTTAATGGGGCCATCAACAAAATTTAAGAAAGCATATTGTACAGAGCATTATATTGAGCAACTTTTGTGCTACATTGTTTTTCAAAATATTTCTCCTTTTTCAGATATTAATGATCTAAGTTTTAAATTCTGGCCCCTTGAAACCCCTAATTACGTAATATATGACTTACGTATGATACTGTATAGATAAATAGCTGTACAATGAACATTTTTACTTCTATAATTAATAACAAATTATTTGTTCAGTAAAGAGTTATTGTAAGAAGACATTAGAGCCCCTCTGTCCCCTAATTTGAGGAGCCAGTCCTTATTATTGATATCAAATGAAAGGTCTTGCTAATATAAACATATTTTGTTCAATAAGTGTTCACGAATTGTTAACCGTTCTCGAGATAGCTGTACAAATGTGTTTTAGGGGTCGACCCTTAAACTCCTTAATGGGGTCATAAACAAAAATATTTAAGGAAGCACATTGTACAGAACATTATTTTGAGCAACTTTTGTTATACATTGCTTTTCAAAATATTTTTCCTTTTTCAGATATTAATGATCAAAGCTTTGATTTTCTGGCCCCTTGAAACCCCTAATTACGTTACATATGACTTACATATGCTAATGAATAGATAAACAGCTGTACAATGAACACTTTTGCTTCTATAGTTGATAACAAATTATTGTTCGGTAAAGAGTTATTGTAAAAAGATTTTAGAGCCGTCTTGGCCACTAACTTAGGGGCCAGCCCCTATTTTTTAATATAAGATGAAAGTGCAAGTAAATCTTAACAACTTTTGCATTACATGTTATTACATTTACAGTACAAATTATTAACAGGTTAAAAGATATTTTACAAAACGTGTTAAAATTTTGCCAAAACTTTTGGTGCTAATTTTCGACCTATGGCGAGCTTCGGCGCCTTGCGCATTTTCCACAGTGTCAAATACAGAGGATTATCTATAGACATCTATCTAAATATTCCTGAAAGTTTCGAGTTTTTATTACCATTAGTTTCGGAGGAGTACGTGGACAAAATAGCCCTAAATAATTCACAAAATCTTGAAAATCTTAAACCGGAAGTGATGTCATCAACTTAAAATGTTATACTAGCAAGCACGTTAATGCTCTATCAGCTCTGTAAAGGTATATATATGGTTTGAGCCTAAAATGGCCCCCTAAAATGAACATTGTCATTTTACTGTAATTCTTTGTTTTATTTGTACAAATATACATTTGAAGTTTTTTCATAATTTTCATTTTGATTTTAGTAATCCACAATTTAAAAATATGACATCATAAAGTTTACCTTTTCCCGCCATTTTCTCATTTTTAGCATAAAACGGCTTGTTTTATGTAGTTTTTCTTTAAGGAAACATTGAGCGACTGCTTGAACAAACAAAATATTTTCACCAAAGATGTATCTATCCAATACTTATAAGTGACAAAAAGTTCGTTCTTGTTCAAAGAGTCGCTCCATATTTCCCATTCGAAAAAAGATAAGAAAAATGTCAATTTTTGATTGATTTTGATTAAATTATAAAAATAGCGTCACATCTGACGTCATATACTGCCAGTGAGTGCATATAAATCAAATAAATAGGTAAAAAACATATTCATGTCAACTCTTTTATAAAATAACACAACAAATTAATGTACCTGAATCATTTTTTTAAAAAATAGCGAATTTTGGGGGCCAAATTTGACTCATATAAAGTTCTTTAGTGAAAATCGACCAAACAAATTTTGAGTTAAAGCGCTCGAAAAATGTGAGAGGAAAAATAATATAAACAACTAGACACGATCTCGTTGCGAGCAACGAGGAGGTCTTCCGTCTGATTTTAGAACTTGAGATTTAGGTTCGATCTTAATTTTGCTATTTAACAGCTATACATGATTTAAAGCAGGAAAAGAGGGTCTAAATTTTAAGGGCCAGATACTATTTTGTTTCAGGTGTAAGAGCTTTGTTCAACAAGTGTTTAGAAATTCGTCACCGTTCTTGAGATATCTGTGAAAAACGTTTAAAGGGGTCGGTCCCTTATTTCCTTATTGGGGCCACTGAACCAATTTTTTAAGATTGCAAGTTGTTCAGTACATCATTTTGAGCATCTTTTCTTTTACACTGCCTTTCAAAATATTTTTCCTTTTTGAAATATAGGTGATCCCTTAAAACCCCTAATTACGTAACACGTTAGAAAATCATTATATTCTTAGGCTACATAAATGTAAAATAAACATTTGCTTCTAAAATCTATTATAAAATTTCCCTCGGTAAAGAGCTGTAGGAAAAAGACTTTTGAGCCCTCTTGGGCCCTACATTTTGGGGCCAGCCCATTTTTTTGTTATCAGCTTTGTTTAGAAATTCGTTACCATTTTTGAGATACTTAAGAAAGAATCTTTAAGGGGCCGGTCCTTTATCTCCTTATTGAGGCCGCTGAACCAAATTGTTAAGGTTGCTTGTTGTTAAGTACATCATTTTGAGCATCTTCTCTATTTTACTGCATTTCAAAATATTTTTCCTTTTTGAGATATAGGTGATCAAAGTTATCGACTTTTGACCCCTAAAAACCCCTAATTACGTAACACATGAGGAAATCGTTATACTGCTGGGTTTCATAGCTGTAAGATAAACATATTTCCTTCTATAATCTATTACAAAATATCCCTCGGTGAAGAGCTATGGGTAAAAGACTTTAGAGCCCTCTAAGTCCCAACCCTCTTTTTCTTGATATCAGCTGAAAGGTGTTGTAAATATGAACTTTTTTTACATTACATGTTTTAACAAAAAAAATTCCAGAAAAGAGATAAGGAGAGAAAAGCAAAAGAATTCACGACGCTTTTTTAATGTCAATTATCGAGTCTCAGCGAGCTTTGGCGCCAGTAGTGCTAAACATACAATACAACAATAATGCAAAACTGCAATCTTTCCTTTACCAACCGTAGAAATTTGAGCTTAATATCTCTTATAGTTTAGGAGAACGACAGAAGACAAAATTCCCATATAAAGATAAGAAAAATCTCAATATCTCAAAAAACGGATGTGACGTTATCAAAACAAAAAAATTGCTATTAGGTTCAGATCAATATCTATCACATCTGAAAATTTGATCGAGATCAGCCGAGCCGTTTCTCAGAAATCACGTGCACAAAAATCGGGGAAAAAATAATAATTGGGAAAAAGAAACAAAGCAATAACAATAATGGAAACCTAAGAAAAACAATAAGGTCTTCCGTTGGAAACGGAAGACCTTGATAATATAAAAGAATGAAAAACAGTAGAAAAACAGTAAGGTCTTCCGCTGAAGACGGAAGACCTTAATAATAAAAGACTGTTTTTGACTAAATCTTAATGGAAGAGTGTTTTTCAACTTGTACTTCAGTCCTACAACCCCTTTATGTTGAATATTTTAGTTAGAAAGTAAAAACAAAATGGAGAGAAGGGAATAGAGAAAAAGAACAAATCTTGGCTCCGGCGAGATTAGAAAACATGGCTGTCGCGAAAAAATTCCCGATTTTCTCTTTGAATTTTGGGCGTTTTCGCCCGGGACAGGAGCTGAATTTTTGTATGAGATGAAAAACAACGTGTAAGATGTCTGACTACTCAGGTAACAGTGCGAGGTCATTTGAAATATTGTTGCGTGTTTGTGTCTGGAGGGGGATGAAAAGGACCGAGCTTGATTTTCGTCGTAAATAAATCGAAAATAAAATTTTGAGGTGGATCTCGGATTCGGTTAACGACAATTAGGGGAAGTCCTAAAACAATGACTGATGCATTGTACACATGTATTTCAGTGCTGATATTTTTTCGTGTCGTTTACTATTATGTTTGACTGTTTTATATCAACAGGATTGATAAAATCTTTATAAATATAGAAATAACGAAATCATTAACATGTAAATTTATTCATTAAAAAAATGTTATTTCCACAGTTCTAACATTCATACGTAGTTCACACGCTATCGTAGACTAAACGGAAAACAAGAAATATACATGCAACAGAAATATTACGCGGCTGCTTACATCCTTTGCACTGTGTAAATTTTAAGTCCGCATAGAGGCTATACTAGTAATCGCAGCTTGATATCGGAAATTTCTTCTTAATTGTTCAATCCGCTGCAAATTTGGCAGAAAAAAAGACTGAGGTCCGAGGTACATTTACATAAAATTTCATGAGGATTGAGTGAAGGGCTCGGGAGTTAGAACTTTTTTCTACAGTTCATGTCAAGCACGCCAATCGAAACTCAAATGCCCAAATATTTATAACTCTCTTAAAAATGAACAAATTGGTCTGTTCTTGGTACAGTAATCTATAAAAGTACTAGGTTGAAAATAAAGGTTCAATATGAAAGATCCTGTCAAATCAGGCCAGAAAAACTTAATGATTTTGTGAATATGAAGGGGGGATATGGGGGGGGGGGGTTCGGTGCGTGTTCTGTGTAAATTTTATTTATGTGTATAGGCAATAAGTGACGTTTGATCTGAGGAATTTCTTCTTAATAGTTCAATCCGCTGCATATTTGACAGACAATAACAATGGGATCCGAGGTTCATTTTAACGTATTGTCTTTAGGATTGTGTGAAGGGCTCGGGAGTTAGAATTTTTTTCTACAGTACATGTCAAACACGAAAATTAAAACTAAAATGCCATAAAGTTCATAACTCTGTTAATAATGAACGAATTGGTCTGGTAATTAATACAGTAATCTAGAATGGTAATACATTAGGTCCGAGATCAAAGATCAAGTGAAATCGGGCCAGAAAAAATGAATGATTTTATGAAGGGGGGGGGGGGGCGGTCGGTGACGTCTATATACTAAATTCAAAAAGTTACATTTTACAAAATTTCTAAATAAAATACATATGTTAAAACAACGCAACGAGGAGGTCATCCGTCCAATTTTAGGTTTTGAGATACATGCATGACCTTTATTTTGCTATTTACATGCTAAACTTGATTTGGAAATAGAATGAAAAATCCTTTGATTTTAAACAGACTCTCTTCTTCAATTTGTATATCCTCTTTTTCTTTTACAAAAAAATCATAAATGTATTGGACTTCTCGCCCTTGTGTTGTTTCTGATATATGTATAAGAGCTTTGATTGAAAAGTTTAGATCCCTCTTTTCACCTAATTTGAGGGGCTAGTCCCTTTTTCTTAATATCAAATGAAAGGTCCCTTAATATTAAACACATTTTGTTCAACAAGTGTTTAGAAATGTTTTACTGTTTTTGAGATATTTGGGAAAGATTGTTTTAGGGGCCGACCCTTTATCTTCTTATAAGGGCCATTAAAGGAAACTTTGGTGGTTAGATATAATTACGAACACTATTTTGAGCATCTTCTATGATGCCTTTCAAATATTTCTCCTTTTTAAGATATAAATGATCAAAATATTGGACTTCTAGCCCCTTAAAACCCCTAATTATGTAATATATCAGAAAAAATTTAACCTATATACTATGTAGATAAGTGGAAGATAAACATTTTTGCTTCATAATGCATTAAGAAATATTTTTCATTAAAGAGATATAGAAAAAAGACTTTAGAGCCATCTTGGCCCCTAATATGAGGGGTCAGCCCCATTTGCTTGGTGTCAGTTGAAAGATCTTTTATAGATAAATTTTTGATGCTCTACATGTGTTAACAAAATATTGATTAGAAGAAAGATATTCGTGATCAAATCTAAAATTTCCCATAAATTGTAAAAAAAAAAAAATAACATCAACATTTTCAGTTCCGGGCGAGCTTCAAGGATGATGACTTCTGGTCAAATCTTAAACAAGCAAGCACATCTATAATAACTACTCTATCTTTCATAAACATTTCAAGTCTCTAACTTGAACAGTAACAGTATTTTTGGAGATGCGTGGACAATATCCAAAATACATGAAAAAGGGAGATAATTCAGAAGCGGGAGTGAATTTTCAGACAGGAAGTAAGATGCAAAGAAACATTCACCTAAAACATCATCCCTGTGAAAATCATTAAAATCGATTGAGAAATGGCTGAGAAATTAAGGGTGACTACCAAGAAGAAAAATAACTAGACACGATCACGTTGCGAGCAACGAGGAGGTCTTCCGTGCGATTTTTTAAAGGTTATATGACCTTGACTTTGATATTTGACCCTTTATCTCCTTATCGGGGCAACAAAAAAAAAATCGATGGTTGATTTTTGTTAGGAACATTATTCTCAGTATTTTATTCTATATTGATTTTCAAAATGATGCTTTTTAAAATATTTGTTCTGTTTGAGGTATGTTATCAAAGTTTTGTACCTCTGGCCCCTTAAAACCCATTAAAAACCCCTTAATACGGAACACATGCTAAATAATTATAAAATGTGAGATTAACATTATTGCTTCCTAAATATATAACAAAATATTTTTCAGTAAAGTGCTATGAAAGAAAGACTTTAGAGCTCTGTTGGTCCCTAAATTGAAGGGCCAGCCCCTTTTTCTTGGCATCATACGAAAGTTCTTTTGATATCAAACATATTTTGTTCAACAAGTGTTTAGAAATTATTTGCTGTTTTAGAGCTATCTGGGATAGGACATTTTAGGGGCCGACCCCTAATCTCCTTATTGGGGCCAGATAACGAAAATTTTATAATTAAATATTGTTTAAAACATCATTCTAAGCATCTTTTATTCTATATTGCTTTTCAAAATATTTGTCCTTTTTGAGATATATTCGATCGAAGTTTTGGACTTCTGGCCTCTTAAAACCCCTAATAATGTAACGCATAATAAGTTTTATAATTTATAGTTTTATTAGTAAAAGATGATCATTTTTGCTTCTTAAACATATTACAAAATATTTCTCAGTGAAGTGCTATGGAAGAAAGACTTTAGAGCCCTTTTGGCCCCTGATTTGAGGGACCAGCCCCTTTTTCTTGTTATCAAACGAAAGATCTTGTAAATATAAAAAAATTTTGCTCGATATATAATGTTAAAATATTTTCAGGAAAGGAGTTAAAGAACGAAAACCATTAAAAATTACGTCGTTTTTTCAAACTCGATTCTCGGGTCCAGGCGAGCATCGACACCTTTGAAGCCAGACAACCATAAATGCCTTTAAACACATCTACAATCTTTTGTCTACAATCCCTGAAAATTTAAATTCAATATCTTTTTTCGTTTAGGAGGAGATAGCAGGACTCTCTAAAAATCACTAAAACGTCAATATCTCCCGAACAGAAATGACGTCATTAAAATAAAAAATTCTATATGAGGTTTTTATCAATATCTACAAGATCTGAGATTTTCACGAAAATCGGTCAAGTCGTTTTCAAGAAATCGCTTGTACAAAAAAGCGTAAGAAAAAAAAATAAAAGGGAAAAAGAAACAAAGCAATAACAATATCTTCCGTTGGAAACGGAAGACCTTAATAATATAGAAGATTAAGAACCCGTACATAAACAGTAAGGTCTTCCGCTAAAGACGGAATATCTTAATAATAAAAAGAAACTGTAAAATAACAAGAGGGTCTTCCGTTGGAAACGTCATTTCCGTTGGAAACGGAAGACCCTAATTAGAATCGGTCGTGAGGAGGTATGTATGTATATATATATGTATTGTCTGTTTTTTTGAAAACCCTTAACCCTATGCTGCGCATACTATGTATTTAAAAAAAGGTACCTTAATTTTCTGATGATTTGAGCTTGCTAATATGACAGCATATACATTACAAAAATCATACCAAGTTTATGCGAGACAAATCATTTTTTTTGGCCTTGAGTAATTGATGGGTATGATTTATATTTGTTTCTTAAGATAATGTACTAAAATTAAATTTTACATAATATTAAGTCATTATTTTGTGTATTTGAGAAAATATTTCAAATAAAAAATTTCAGGGGTGATTCGTACGACCTTAAAGTTAGATTTTAGGGATGGGGATTTTAAGTGCTTGCTATTGACTTGTGTTATTTTGTTATAAAAAATAAATTTATTAAGGGTTGTTAATCTTGGTTTTCATTTTCTTTGAGTTTGGTTTATTATATCTTGTTTATCTATATTGAGAGTAAAGTCGTTTTCATATCTTAATTATAAATGAGGAAAGTTTAATTCTAATGTAGAGGTCAAATTCAGTCTCAAAACAAAAACAAACACAACGTGAAGTGCTGTTAAAAACGTGTACGGCACTGACCTGCTACAAAGTTAATACTTAAACTTTTGAAAATGTATACGAGGGTCAATCAAAAAATACGAAGACTTTTATCATAGCTATGTTACTTAACGTCATATCATTACTAAATTTGGTAGACATAATTTAGCAAAAGCTTCAAACAATTTGCAAGAAATAAATTTAATAAATTCCTTAATTTCTAAGAATTACTTAGAATCTAATCCTGCAAAAATGAGGTCACGGCGCACGGTCAAAATTTGTTTTATGTCAACAATAAACCATACAATGTGGAAAGTAATATCTCTATAGATAGGGCTTAAAATCAAAAAAATATTGAAACCTCAAATTAAGTATACTCATGGTATTCTATGCTCCAAATAATGACGGGATATATTGTTTTGTCGAACGGATATTAGTAACTAAAGACAGATAGTCCTCTTTAGAATTGACTAAAAACATCGACGTCGCCGGACGTCACGGCGCAACGACAGGTATAAACACAATGGATTTAACTCAGGAAAAAGCCGACACAAGCTCTGAAAATGCTCTATGGTGCAAAAAATAAGTCAACAATTATTTGCAAGTTTGTGTTTAACTGTAATGAATTTTGTGGGGGTGGTGGTAATTGTATTTTGATTATAAAACAGTCCGAAAGAGAGTAGAATATCTGTAAATATTTGGTCTAAAAAAATAACGTCAACCTACGTTCAGGGTTATCCTTCCTGTAAACTAATAGATACATGGTTAGAAAATGAAAACTTTGAAGAACTAACTTATGATTCTCGAACAGATGTATGCAAATAAGATGTTAAGTGGTTCAGTGCCATTTTAAATTGTAAGAAGAAAGGCACGAGGGACTAAGCGTGATATAAAGATGGGGTATATCTATAAACTGTGCGTGTTTAATCTTGACGTTATGTTTTGAACGTTACCGTGCGCCGTGGTGACTAAACATGTTGTTTTTAAAAAGGTGTAACACAAATACCGTTTCATCAAATGGAGTAAAATTTCGCATATCAATAACATAAGTGTAGGTACACAGATTAATCTGTTAAGTATGACTTTCATGAAAAATATATGATAGACAGTTAAATTGTCTTCGTATTTTTTTATTGACCCTCGTACATTTACATTGAAATTACTGGTTTTAGGCATATCGTGGTAGATACCGAAACGCACAATTTTCTCTTATAGAATGTTTAAAGATGTATCCCTGCACAGTCTCTCAAATTTGATCGGTATGAATAAAAGAAAAACAATGTTTTAGTAGGTAAGAATATGTACATCCTAACGTAAGATGATCCTTAGTTACCATCAAGCTACATTTTAAGACTTGTTTTAAGTTGATCTTAAGATGTTCATAACTTCTTAAGTCATATCTTAGAACCACAGTTAGGTCATATCTTAGGAAAGTTTCGTGAACATACCTGCAGTACTTAGGGGGGAACAGGACACGTATCACGTGACTATCATTGCAATGATGCTTTGATTTGCTAACTCTACTATGACGTCATAATTGATTTGATTGTATATTTTTATACTAATTGTTAGACCATATTTAACGAGGCCGGGTCTAATTTGTTCTGTCCTATATTTTTGAATGCTGACAGACATTTTTCATACTAGTTGTTAATCATTAATTAATCACCGAATTGTCTACGGATTTTTCCGTTTTTTCCGATTACGACAAAGAGCACATGGCGGGTGTGACCGGTCAGCAGAGGATGCTCACTCCTCCATGGCACCTGATCCCGGGGCCATAAAAGTTAGACGAGCTCACTTTTGATCTCAGTCTCACTTTTACAAAAGGAATATAAGTATAGTGGAAAAGTGAGACTGAGGTCCAAAATGAGTTCGTCTAACTTTTATGGCCCCTGGGCCGTCACCTGATACTGATCTCTTCAGAGGACAGTGTTGCTCTACTTTGAATTTGTATTTCATTTTATGGATTTTTGAGATGGTTGACAGTTTGTTATTGCCATTTGTTTTATATCTATGATGTCATTTACTCATTATGAAGTCATACAGGATTTGATAGATTTTTTCCCGTACTAAACGGATCAAAGAGGTTTTTGTCAAAACATAAGCCTGTGGAAATTTAGCACTTGTAAATGTACAAAATTATCAGCGGTTAATATTGTCAGATATATATACTAATAATGATCTGTTCGTGATAATTGATAAATCTAAATAATGCATCAGTGATTCACTTTTTTAATGGTTTCAAACAAAGTTTGTCACACCTTCCACAATTTAGAATCTTCTCAATTTGAGGATACTTGATTAATAATCTCAAATACTGTACATTGTAGTGCTTGAGAAGAATATTTTTAAACACTTTCCCTATATACTTCTATGTTTAACTTTGATTCCTTTTTGGGCCCCAGTGTTGGTTCGGGTGTCACGGTTTTAAACATTTAGAATTTATAATAACCAAAAATATCCCAATCTGTTGCAATGTAGTTCAAGAGAAGAAGATTTTTAAACATTGTCCCTATGTATTTCTATGTAAAACTTTAAATCCCGCCTTACGCATTCGTTTAGTTCGGGTGTCAAGACTTTTGCAATTAGAATCTTCACTATATATACAAGCTTTTGTGTAAATATTGGCAGTTCGGGTGTTTTTCTGTTTGGTAACTATTTACTTGTGGCTCCTTGACAATTCTTAGGCTCCGAACAGGGGTTCAAAGTTTGATGCAGGTATAAACATGTATTAAAGAGCAATCGTTTAACATCAATGCTGATTCAAACGGGCATCAATGCATTACAGAAGAATATCTACAGAAAAAACTAAAATGTTTCATACAAAATTTATTTTCCTATGTAAACACTGTTATTCAGTATAGATATCAATCTTGAAGCTAGTGAATCAATGATGTGCGAGGTATATGATGTATGTTTTTCTGTTTGGTAACTATTAACTTACCATAAAACATTACGTTTAACCGATTATGAGTTCTAAATGACCTGAATGCACAGAACATTTTAGTAGCATATTTAAAATCAATCTTTTTTTAGTTTCGGTTGCGGTATCGATTTTCTATATCACGTCTTGAAAACGACAGAAACAAACGATACATACCAGGATTATATAGAGAAAAATCTTTTAAAAGATTCTTTTAAAAACCACACATCTAAAAAAAGCTGAAACTTGAGTATGCGGCCGATTATCAAATAGCGTGTTTCAAATTTGTTCAATTACAATTCATGACTTTTTAGAGAAGGGTGTGGCCAGAATGGTGGGTTCAGTTTTACATTGAAAAGATCTATTTTTACTCAAAGACTCACACATTATTATATTATATATGGAATTACTTATATACACGCATCTTTATATACATTATTGATTCAGAATTGCTAAAGTGTGGCTCTTTGACAATTCTTAGGCTCCGAATAGGGGTTCAAAGTTTGATGCAGGTATAAACATGTATTAATGAGCAATCGTTTAACATCAATGCTGATTCAAACGGGCATCAATGCATTACAGAAGAATATCTACAGAAAAAAAAATTCATACAGAATTTATTTTCCTATGTATACACTGTTATTCAGTATAGATATCAATCTTAAAGCTAGTGAATCAATGATGTGCGAAGTATATGATGCATGTTTTTCTGTTTGGTAACTATTAACTTACCAAAAAACATCACGTTTCACCGATTATGAGTTCTAAATGAGCTGAATGCACAGAACATTTTAGTAGCACATTTAAAATCAATCTTTTTCAGTTTCGGTTTCGGTATCGATTTTCTATATCACGTCTTGGAAACAACAGTAACAAACATATTGTGGATGTAAAGTGATATGAGATAATTTGAACCTAATATTCTCGATACTAATGGACAAGGTAAGATTTCGCCTTTAAAATATACCATAATTTATGTAACATGATGTTTACTGACTTTTCTCATATTGACACATAAGGTTTAAATATTTGTTAAAATTAGTTCAAAGATTGAATCAAATTTTTTCTGTAATGGTCATAAAATATTCGGTTTGTGTGCATTAGTAACTGATTTAGTTTTGAAATAGATTTATTTTTTCCCAAGATAAAAGATGTTTTTGTGGATCGCATTTGCGCATGCTCAACATGTAGGACGCTTTTTTTTCACGCACAAAGAAATTAACCGAGAAATAAGAATTATAAGGACATCGAAAAAAAAATGTCTTTGAAAATGGTTGCAGAAGGTTTATAAGGTGCGTTTGTGGTAGACATATTACAAAAATTGACACTAGTATATAAGAATTGCTAATTTTGTATGAATAAGCTGATCCGCCTGAGAATAACTCACTCACTGTTCTAACTGAACAATTCTCGATGTACACATGACTGTAAGTCTTTTTGTATTTTAGATATTCCCAATTGTACCGCTTGAATTATGTAATCGAAATCTATGTTTTAAAAATTGCTAATTTTAACTCATGTTTTTGCTTCGTATTTTTTTTAGTTTGAAATCTTTTCTAAATGCATTTAGAACAAAAGGTGTGCATAAATTAAAGGGCTTTCATGTGAGACCAAAATAAAGGGGCTGACCCCTTAAATAAGGGATCTAAGCTCCCGGGAAGTCTTTGCTGTATAAGTAAAAAACGATACATGCTATGATATTGATGTCGCTGGAAAAGTTGTTCTTCATTATCTTATCAATCTAATTGTATAATAGTATTGTTTGGATATGCGTAATATTAGAGTTAAAAGCTTCACATGAAGACATGCATACCCGCTTTCATTTTGCTTATAGTGAATAGCTCCCTGTGCATAACAGTGTTTTAAAGTCGCAGTCAATACTTTTCTTGTCTCAATATATCCCCAACTTTATCTGTTTTACGAGAGGTCTAACTCTTAAATACTCTGTAGTCCGGGGGTTACATTTATTTAATACATAGACAATAGGCATGAACTAATTTTCAAGAGTACAAAATGATTTTCTAAAGCCCTGATTGGTCAGAAGTTAAGGTAGTGTGAAAATGACCTCTTATCAATTTATGTCAGACCCTGAGAAATGTAAGGAGAAAGGGGATGGTTTTATTAAGACTGATTGACAATCCTTTCTTGACTTGAAGCTGGAACGGATGACCACTTCGTTGCTTGCGACGAGCTCGGCTTTAGTTATATTTATTTTCTTTAACGAAGAGTTACTCTACATCCAATGCTTCCGTCACGCTGATATTTATTAATCTTTTTATTACAAGCACATTATTCTCCTTAATATAAGAACCATACTGATTTTTGGTTAATCTTCTCTGTGCAAAGATGATAACTCAATCATGATTTTGGTTCACCCGTATGTGCATCCTGGATGCACGACTTATTTTTTACCTTTTCTTTCTCTATAAACACAATGTGGGGGTGCAGTATTCTTTTCCACTTTTTATATCATGGTGGAACAAATAAACAAACACCAAGAAACCTCATTAAAATGTAATAGTAAAATGCCAGGGCCTTTGCGATAGAAACAAGAGGAAAGACGTTTTTCAAACCATTAGAAACAAAAATTATCATTTACACACATTTTACAGGATACCCATTTTACAGAAAAAGAAGAAAATATGATTTAGTCACAATGGGAAGTTTTTTTTAGTTAAAGAATCCCCAGTCTGTTCCTTTTGTAATGAGACTATTGAACACATATTTGTAGATTGTAGATAGGACATTTGAAATGCAAGTAACATTTGACAAAAAATCTATTTTATTTGGAAAATATAAAGAGAAAAATTTGTATAAAGTACATAATCTTTTAATTCTAATAATAAAACAATACATTTTTGTAAGTAGGTATTTAGAAGTTCCAAAACTGAATTTTAGTGCACTTGAAAATATAATGAAAAACAGATAATCTGTAGAAAATATATTTTGCTTAAAAACTGTAGATTCTCAGAGTTTGAAAGGCACTGGCAACAAATATGTGACTTATTATTATAATCAGATTGAATAGGTTATATAAAGTCCTACACCCCCCCCCTCCCTCCCTACACAAACACTTTTCTCTCAAGAATTTCTCTCTTTCATCTTATTTTCACTGACTAACTTTCTTTTTCAAGTAGTATAAAGGTACATTTGTAAACAAGTTATATGCATAATATATATAGTACATGTATATGCAATTTAGGCCTACATTATAATTATTCTTTTACTTTAAGAGACAATATATTACATTGTGAGATATGTGTACTTGTATCCTTTGAATCCTTTTGTACTGCCTTTGTAAATAAGTTTTGTCAAAAAAAAATATGTGTTCACGCGAAATGAACTGTTATGTAGAATTTGATTCAAGATCCTGTGAAAAGGATGTGGAGTGACCCAGTTTCTGGTAAAAAGTATTTCCGGAATATATTTTTTCTAGCTTCGCCTTACATTACTTTACCAGAAGACTGCCAAAAATTATGTGTGATGTGCTATGATTTTGAAAGGAGCTGAGATCCTAGCTCTACCCTTGCGAAGGTGACCATTGCATGATCTACAAATATGTTTCATTTTATAATTTAATAGTGAAAAGAGGAAAATGGTAACTGAATGGCATTTTGACAGTACGTGTATATTAGGCCAAAATGAGTTACTCATTGGAGGTACCTTCGGTTTATTAATTCTGGTTATTATCATCGGATTGGTTGGTATAACCATCTATAAAAAATGCTTAAGAAAAAGTAAAAACCAGGGTAAGTAATTTTGTTGTATTTTTCAGTTAAAAATGTTGAAGTACTTTTATATAAAATGCACATATAAATTTCATATATAAATGTTCACTATAAAATGTATTACTGTGTTAATCCCAAACAGCGCCAGATAATACATTTTTGAACTATATATATATATATATATATATATATATATATATATATATATATATATATATATATATATATATATATATATATATATATATATATATATATATATATATATATATATACACACACATCAGGGATGGGGTAATTGAAAAAAGTATTTGTAATTGAGTGTAATTAATTACATTTTTCAAAGTAATTGAAAGTAATTTGTAATTGAGTCTGTCTTCAATTACAAGTAATTGAATGTATTTAAATACATTCCAAAAATATTGTATATTTTCAATTACTTTTCAATTACATCTCAATTACTTTTTTCCAAGTTTAAAATATAAAAAAGGTGTCTTATAATGATAAATAGATTTTATACATGTTTGGCATGGACTTTTGTTTATACAATAATTAAATGTCCCATAATGTTTCATATGTTTATACAGCATTACACACTGCCAAGGGCAATTGGTAAAGATCTAATTTTGTGGAGGTGTGAACTCCTCTAATACCCAAGAGCCCCCATTGATTTTATACTTAATGGAGTCAAAATATCTCATCTTGTGAATTATAGCAATTGTTAATTATATACTGATATGCTGTACTGCCGAAAGTTGTACTTTCTGAATAAAAATAGTTTTAATACGTGAATAAAAATTAATTCACTATAGAGATTATTATATTAATCAGAACCAAATAGGAACTCAATGGTACTTAATGAATTTAATGTTAAAAAACATTTTTCTAGAAATTTTCAAGAAATCTGATCTGAACTGAACTATACAACCTTTAAAAACATAACCGTACATAAAGCTCTGTATATCTTAATGCTGTTAATATACATGTATGTATATGTTCTAAAAATGTAAAAAAATAAAACTTAAGTATTTGAAATGTAATTAATTACATTTATCAAAGTAATTGAGAGTAATTAATTACATTTTAAAAAATCAATGTAATTGTAATTGCTAGTAATTGATAAAATTGTCAATGTATTTGAAAGTAATTAATTACTTTTCAAAGTAATTGACCCCAACTCTGATATATATATATATATATATATATATATATATATATATATATATATATATATATATATATATATATATATATAACAGGCTTGGGTCGAATTACATTGTAAAGTACTGCATCACATTGCCATTACTTCATGAATTAGGGCATTAAGCTATTCAATGTATAATGAAGGGAAATTGAGCAATTTTGAATCATTTTCAACTACTTAAATATGTATTGCTATATAACTATGAAAGTGAAATAAACCAATTTCACACGACAGACAACATATCAGAAGCCAGTCATTTTGCACCTTCAGTTATCTCCCCTTAATGAAAAAAAAATTAAATTTTAATTTCATCAAAATATCTGCGGTAAATGATTCATTTTATTTGATATTTTAATAAAGAAAAATAATAGCATGTATTAATGAAGAGAGTTCTACAAATCTTAAATTACTTTTTACAATAGCTCAATAAAATAGACGTTGCCCATAGACTTCAATGCAAAATTAAAGGTGTAATAAATTGGACAATAATAAAAATTTAAAAATCTAAGATATATAAGTGTGCAGGTAATAGAAATAGAAATAATAAAAAAATAGAGAGAGAAAGAGAGGAGAGAGAGAGAGAGTGTGTGTGTAAAATTATTTTCAAATGGGTTATAATACTTCCAGTTATTTTTAAGCTTCAAGAGATCATGGTTGTGGGACAGTGCATCTTTTTAGTGCATTCATTTTTGCTTTTAAAGGTGCATGTATGTTCTCTATTCTAATGGAACACAGCCAAGAGAAGGATAGGGATTGGGGTGTTTAGCACCTTTTAAAACAATAGATTGTTTTGATAGTTAGATTATCCGGGGGCATTATGTGTTGTTGACATATTCTTCACAGTAAACAATTCATTAATTGCACAACTAATTGGAGTAAATGCGTGTACGTTGGTGAAAAAGTGTTGAACTCTTTCATTATCTAAAATTTTAGATGAAAGGTATTTACAGTCTCAAAAAGGTTTATTATGATTAATTTGACTGTTACTTTCAATGCACTTTAATTTTCCGTTACATAACGGGTATATGGGAGGCACTCTAACTGTGGGGAGGACCTTTCCCGAGACACAGTTAAATTGTTCTAGCCAAGGTAAATGTTGTGATTCGAAATTAATAGCATTACTGTAGGCTTTTAACATTGTTATGTAAATGTCAACAATACGGTGTGTCGATGTATTCATTTCGTAAATGTCCGATATGAAATGTCAATATATATATAAAGCACAGATAGAATCACTATACTTGAGTACATCTCCGACCCGGCCAGGACTTGAACTCACGACATCTGAAACTCTCCTAGCAGTGATCATAAGCGGCCACTGCGGTTACCACTCGGCCACTTAGGCTAGACGAAAATCTTGTATTTTGTGATCACGATCACCCTTTGCTTTCGATTACAATTGGAACCTAGTGCGCTAGCCGCGCACTGCACGGTCTTTTGAGATACAGGTTCTGCAACGTTATTTTTTACAAGATAAACGATAGGATAGGATTAACGCAGAATAGGATGGGATTAACGCACAATAGAACAGTATACACGCACGAAAGGATAAGATTAACGCACGATAGAACAGTATACACGCACAATAGGATAGGATTGTTTTCATTACCGAACACCTAGCCAATCGCCGCGAATATTTCAGCCGGATATCAAATCAAACGCATTAAGAACGAATTATATAACATACAAGTCAAATAAATATTTACGCAGATACACATTCCGCGTACGATTTGTTAACATTGTTTTCATTACCACACACTCTAGTCTAGCCGATTGCCGAGAATATTTCAGCCCGAAATCAATATCACACGGAAAATAACAAGTTCAATTCAAATACAGTGCTGGTTTTAATTAAATATAAATTATATCTTAAATACTTTTGTTTCTGTAAAATATGATGCATTATAAACAAATTATATTGCATAAAAGGTAATGTTTACGCATGTATACAGTCTAGAGGGGACTCCCATACCGGAGTCTTTGGCTCCACCATGCATTGCGGTAAAATAGCGTTTCTAATGTAAACAACGTGTGAGTTATGAATTAGTTCTAAATCAATATCTAAAATTGACTAAAAAAAACGACAAAAATTAATTCTAAACTTTCAAAAACATTTCTGAACGTTTATGTGTCATATTAATGTCATAATTATGTTATTTACCGTTTACGTGTATTAAGTAAGATTAATTCTTAAAATGAGAAATTCACCCAAAACTTCGATCAAGCACAACTATAACTGTTTGAAATAAACTAAACGCTTAGAATGTTTATTTATCATTGCTTGTTAAAAGTTCAGTCTCATTTTAATCATTTTCATGCTTAATTATTCGATTATCTTGAATACTTATGTATTTAACATGATGATAAATGTTTTGACGATAAATATTTGTTTAATTTAAAGAGTTATTGTATCTAGAGTGACAATTTGTTCATTTTCTAGGTTTTTAAACAATCAATCCTATTTTTTAAATACAAATAAGACTTTTTTAATCACCGCTAGAGCAGCCAGTTTTTGTTGGTTATCGAAGCTTTTTTCATTTACGCACTTATCAATTTGTATTTTTTGGTGATTTTAAATTGTTACACAATACGAAAAAAGTAAAATTTAGTGCAATTTACCTTTAATTAACAATTAAATTCCATGAAAAACACAAAAATATCACTTTCTGAGCTTCGTCTAAACGTCCAACTTCGTAGATGAATAATTGCAAATAAACCCTTATCCCGTGCAAATACGATCGATAGTGAATTATATCCTGGGTCTTTTAAAACATGTTAGAAGTCTGCCAACACATGCAGCACTTTGCAAGACGATTTCTTGTTGACCCCATGTTTTCATTGAAAAATCGCAATATTTTGTACCGGTGCGCATGCGTAGACTCCCAAAACGAGTCCAAAATGCTTGCAGAAATACACTTCCGTTGACTCCGTTTTGGGAGTCCGTCTAGAGTGGTATACACTCCGCGTACGATTTATTATATATATATATATATATATATATATATATATATATATATATATATATATATATATATATATATATATAGATATATATGTTACCCTGTTCCTAAGAACGTCGATAGTTTACATTAATGTTTTATTTTCAATGCTTACATACATGATTTACATGTAATATTGCTTAATTTTTATTTTAAAAAATTAAGAAATTTTAGTATCATAATAGATTGCTGGATAGGGTTTTACAATTCTTGTTCGAAAAATTTTCGTACACGGCGCACCGAACGACTTGTAACGTTAATGAATGGAAACGTTGAAATACATTGACTTGCTTATGAAAAGGCACGAAACGATTAACACGATAAGATAAACGGAAAAACTATTAAAATTGAACGATAAACCTGATTGGATTAACGCACGATATGATAGGATTAACGCACGATAGAACAGTATACACTAACGATAGGATAGGAATAACGCACGATAGAACAGTATACACTCACGATACGATAGGATTGATACACGATACAATAGGATAGGCTTGTAAAGAATAACGTTGCGGATACTGAATGCAATGTTGAATACAGTTAAACGACAATTCAAGGTGATCGGAACATTGCATAGCTAGATACATATATAATAGGCACAAACATTGCAATGACTCTCAAACTAACATTGGCCTGCCATTGTAATGTTTGTGCATATAAGTGGCATGCGTCGGCGTTGCTGATTTGCAATGTTTTGTTGTTCTGGAATTATATTAAAATACAAATCATTGCATTTAGATATTCCACCATTAAAGATTTATTTCGACCAAAGGAATATTCAGTTTTATATCGGTGAAGATGTTACTATTAATGCAATTCTTGAGAACCCTTCAGCTGAACAGGGTGTGAAATGGCACAGAGAAACAGAAAATGGAAATCATGTGATAGATATGACATCGCCTAAATATTTTGGAATAACGAAGGAATCAGATAATCACCTGTTAGTGATAAGAGATTGCAACGAATTAGATACTGGGAAGTATTACCTTTCAACGAATCACAGAAATAAGAAGAAAGTATTTATAAGCAATAAAATACAACTGAATATCATTAAAGGTAAGACGCAATTTCATTTTTTCTTTGTCTTGCGAAATGTTGGTGAAAACAATCAGTATCCTTTATAGATATTTAAATGTTAAAATGCATATAAAAGAATATAAAGAACGTTCAACACAACAGTTTCACATCCAAAGTGAAGAAACGGAAGTGTTCAGTTTTGGGTAGCGCTGTTCGACGATACAATGTTTTACGTATACGTAGCTCTCGGTACAGTTGGAAGATAGTGTCAGTGTAATTTTAATCATATAAATCGACTAGTGGATATGAAAAGCTTCTGGAACATCACGTAAATCCAGAGGCCTACTTATTGTCTCTACTCATTATAAGGCGATTTTAAAGCTCGGGCTCGGACACATCGAGGACCCCTTTCCTTGGGGCGTAAATTTGAAGGATCATCTGCTATAGTCTGTCCCAAGATATCTTGGATTCACATTTTGCTTAATTGCTTGATATTTATAAATACCTCAGGGTTAAAACGATGTTCAATCAAAAGTATAAAAAAAATTCCAAGATTTCTCATTCGAAACGCCCCTGTTAGCTTATCAGGTTTCAATACAATGCTAAAAATGTGATGTCTACGGAGATTTTGTTTTGCAACAAGCCCGGAAGATAACGTTGAAAAATTTCGCGATGTATTCCGAGTGTATTCCGAATGGAGTAAAGATGTAAACATTCCCCATTATAAATCTCCGTAAGGAATCTGTTTTCGTTCCTGTGAATTTTTCTGAGTGACAGTTGATAATGTGTCAATGAAATTATCTTGGAAATTATCCCTTTCAACTATTATAATTGCACTTCTTTCACAGGTATGTGTCTGTTTAAAAAAAAATCGTCCAAATGTGCTGCATAAATATCTTGGAACAGACTATAGTAGAATTTTAACACTACCATTGTGAAAAAAAATGGTGAAATGATTATTGCTAGTTTTTCAGATCCGGGGTCCTACTTATAGAACATAACATAATATATGTGGATCTAAAACACCCGGCTCGGAAACATCGAGGGCTCCTACATGTACCCTCGGGGCTATATTTTCAGGGCCTTCTGTTATTGATTTAATTTAGTTTTCGAGATTCGTGGCCCTGCTTATAGCACAATATTTATTTTAAGGGGATTTTAAATATAAGTCTCCGAAACACCAAGGTTCCACACACGCGGGAATGAAATTTTCAGGGTCATTTACTAGTGGTAAGCCACTACCACTGTGGGATTTTTTCCAGTTTTCGTCTATTGACAGATAACACTGTAGACACAAAGTTGACATCACTGTTAACTTTTCATATCCGTAATTAAGTAAACTTTTTAAAGTTGAGATTCTACTTCCAAGATACCACTCGGAAATGAATTATTACACACAGACATAATGACAGACAGACAGTCGGACATACCCAAAGCAATATCTCCCACTTTCAGTAAAAGCAGGGAAAGCTATTTATTTTAACAATGGTTGTGTTTCAATAGTTGTTGCAAAGTGATAGTAATAATGCAATTCATTCTAAACTACCACTGAAATATTAAATTTAATATTATTGCATTCAAATGCTGGTTGCAAAGTGATTCTTATAATGAAGATGATACCCTCACGAGCGCGGGAATAAACACTTTACATATTATTATCATAGAATGCTTAATATGTTGAACATATTTTTGTTCATTTTTGTATATACTTTGTCCGATTTTTTTCTTATCTTATTCTATAAACTTGAAGTAAAAAACAAACTGCATTGTTGGATATTTAAAGAAGCGAACAGGGATGAAAAATCTAAACTGAAATGGATAATACATACATGTGCGTAGCCTTAATTCTGTTTGTTGCAGCTGACTGGAAAAAATAAACTTTTGTGTTGTATTTATTTCAAGTCGGTGAATGAGTATTTAGTGTATCTCTCTCTCTAAATTTGGTTCTTTTGGCCAATTTTCAATACTAATACCCATTGTACATGTATTTCTCTTTTAAATTAGTATTACTCTTCCAAATAAGAATTTCGGATAAAAGATTGTTTTGAATCGTGGGGGGGGGGGGGTCCCATTAAGCTTATAGACGTAGAATACAAAAACCTGTTAACGAATTAATGTCTAAGGTTTACAACTAATCTGTCAATATATAAAAAAGTATCATGAAATCAAAGCACGCTAGGTTATGCATTATTATCCAATTGCATGCATATTTTATAACAAAGTTGTCAGACTCATTCAAAGTATCTTGCCGATTTTTAACTCGCCCTACACTTTCCGCCATGATGTCAATTAGTCAACCCGTTTCTGGGCACTCCGTTCTGGATAGTTCTTTCCATTAATACTAAAATCGCAATAATTGTTCCATTTTATTTATTAGCTTTTTGTATTAATGGAAGTCCGATCCAAGGTATCTACCCGCGATGCATGATGAACTCGTCCTCCACTTTTCGTTAATTAGTCATTCCGCGTTCTTGGTTACCCCGTTCTGGAAAGCTTTCTAGCGAATGTTTATCAAAACTAAAAAAACGTACTGAAACTCAAAGTCACTGCAACTCTGAATTTCTTTTGCCCCTTTGGGAAACGCTTGTTATCGCTACTCCTCTGAAACTATAAGAGGTAGAGATTTGAAACGTTTACCAATATCTTCAGTACACTTAGAAGTTTCTTCAATCTATTGATCCCCAAAGGGTCCAGCGTCTCCTTCTAGCAGTAATTCCCCTTTGAATTTCATTTTTTCATAAACACATGTATACGAAATACCGCCCCCTTTTTTTAATCTGTGACCTTGACCTTTGACCTTGACCTCTTGAAACTGATGTGTTACTAGTATCTGCATCAGATATGTACCACAGGATGAATCTCTGCCATTTAGTCAACTGAAATTTTACTGAATGGTCTGGAAATGTGACTGAATGGCATATCTGTGCCATTCAGCCACTTTTCAGTCACATTTTAGTTGACTGAATGGCAGAGATTCATCCTGTGTTTATCAAATTCAACTATATGTACAATTAGCTCTTTCAACCCCCCCCCCCTTTTTTTAGGTTTAACTTTGACCTGACCTTGACCATTTTACCTTGACCTTTAAGCACTAATGTGTTACAAGTTTATTGAACATCTACATATCAGATTCATTTATTTGTACAATTAGCTCTTTCAAACACCCCAGTCCCTCTTATTTTTAGGTTTGACCTTGACCTTTGACTTGACCTTTGACCTTGACCTCTTAGAACTGATGTGTTATAAGTATATGCAACATATAATTATATCAGATTTAGTTATATGTACAATAAGCCCCCCTCCTCTTTTCTTCTTTTATACAAGGATTGAATTCTTATATTAACTTGACCCTCGATATTTGAATTTCTCTCTAAAATGTAAACACGGTGGATCTAAACCATACGGGTGTATATTGTTTAAATCGCATCGCATCACTTACATTCAATTGACAGCTAATATAATTTAACACACGCCTTGGCCTCGTGGTTAGTGTACAGGAATTCAAAGCAATTGGTTTCGGGTTCGAAACCCGTCGTGGCCGTTTTTAGCTCTCCTGAGCTGAAAGCTCAAGTGAACTATTCTGATCACATTTTGTCTGTCGTCCGTCTGTCTGTCCGTAAACTGTTCACATTTTCAACATCTTCTCAAGAACTACTGGGCCAATTTCAACCAAATTTGGTACAAATTATCTTTAGGCAAAGGAAAATTAAGGGTCACACCCGTTTTCAAGAAGAGATAATTAGAAATTAATGAAACATTTCGAGAAAATTTTAAAAATTTTCTTCTCAAGAACCATAAAGCCATAAAAACTGAAACTTGTATGGAATCATCGTCACGTAGTGTAGATTCAAAGTTGTGAACATCGTGACCCCCGGGGGTAGGGTGGGGCCACAATGGGGGGTCGAAGTTTTAAATAGGAATATATAGAGTAAATCTTTAAAAATCTTCTTCTCAGAAACTAATCAGCCAGATGATTCTTTATGATTGTTAAGACTTTGTCTCCAGGACAATTCTTCAGCCCCACAAAAAGGTTCAGAGTTTGATGTAGCTTTATATCCCATATATGAACAATGTGAAGGATCTTTTTGGAAACTGCAATACTCAACATGTGATTTGACTATAAAATCATCCTGTTAGAAAAGGGACTAATAATTATAAACATAAGAATATCCAGCGGGAAAATGGATTATATTCATAAAGGGTCAACATGTATTATTGTATATTGTCCAGATTGTTTGTATTATGACTTCATTAAGCTGATTTTATCATACCTATTGTTCCTCATGTGAGCAATGTGGCCCATGTGCCTCTTGTTTTAATTCCTCTTCAAATTGAGTCAGAAATTGATATTTCTCTAATTATTCTTAAATTATCAACATTTTGAGGATTTTTTAAAAACCATTTTGAAAGGTGGAAATGCCTCTAATTGTTCCGTGAACAATTAGTCTACTAGTTTAAATTGAAATTACAGTCGACAAAGGGAAGACTATTTGTAAAAGATACAATTATATAGTGTTTAGTCATATGACGCTTTTATAGTATTAGTGTCCAATTTAATTTTAATTCGTAAAGTACTAACACATGAAGGTGTTTACAAAAACTGAGCTAATCATAACAGATTTAGTTTTCCTTCTGATACGGAAATCGGACTTATGCACGGAATAAGATCCCCACGAAAAAGCAAAAAAAAAAATTCATTATCTACAAAAACTTCACCCCTAAAATTTTAAATGATACCACAGTATTTACCCAAGACGAGGTCGAGGGTTATATATTCTTGTGGGATCTATGGAAATTGATCTTGACTGATATTGGAGGTTTTAATTGAATCGTCATAATATATTATAAACTAATACTATTTAGGATAAATTAACAGTAAACAATTTGGTTTTATGATCTAATAATACTATTGTGTCGTCACAATTTTGTCATATATCAGAACCTGTATTTTGTTTGTTTGTAAAGTCAGATTTATTCATGTAACAAAATTCATAACACAACCATGTGAGAGCAATTGACCATATCCTTGGAGAAAAACAATATCAAAACAATAAGACATTAAACTAATCTTTTGCAGCTTGCCCAAAAGTGACACTTAATGAAGTACCTGAAATATTATATGGCGATAGTTTGGAATTTAAAGGAACGATTCGAAGTTTTCCAAAACACACTAGGGTAATTTGGATGAAAGGCGACGAAGAAATTGACATCACACGACCAAAGTATAAAGGAAGTTCAGATATCGGTGACTGTCCCCTTTTGTGCATACACAATGTCAACTCGGAGGACCAAGATGAGTATACTGTACAAGTATACAATGAATTAGGAATGGGAAAGTGTAAAAGTGAAAAATTAGTAGTCATTGGAGGTAAACTGAAAACATTTAAAGTCAACTTGCATCCTATTTAATTTCTTAAGAATTTGTTAATGGGTTTTAATGAAATTGCAGCGAGAAAGTGTTTTCAATCAAATTAGTTTATATTATAATTATAATAAATTTGATGAATACTATGATAAAATAACTTATTAATTATATAATGATTTCAGAGACACCGAAAGTATATCTAGATATTTCGAAACAATCACAATCAGTTGAATATGGAAATACGATCACTTTGGAAGCTAAAGTTATCTCACGCCCAGCCCCAACCAGTATACAGTGGAAAAAAGACGACACCATTATTCATTCAGATGTTAAAAAATTCGTCGTAGAAAATTCAGATGAACAAATCAAGAAACTTACGATACGTAGTTTTGATTTTGAGGACAGTGGCAAATACAAAATAGCTGTCGTTAATTCACTTGGATCAACGCAGGATGAAATTGATATTAATGTTACAGGTAATGACATCTAATAAATACCTACTGAACGTACTATTTGAGCCTAATCTTATCAAAACAATTACTACTTATCCATATCATTTTTAAAGGAAATGCATTGCTCTTCATTTCGGGTCCTGTGGCGGTTTTGCCATCAGATTGTATTCAGCTGCAGACTATTTTCACTCCACTCACCAACAAACTGAAGGGAAAATGGTGTAAGACGCAGAACGATATTACCAGCAACATTGATTTTGAAACTCCGGGTTATAATATATCTACATCTTCCAGTAAGCCCACGATCCAGAAAATTAAAATAGAGAAAGCAAAGGGAAATGGTGGCACATATCAATTTGCCCTGGGAACATTAAAAAGCAACACAATTGACGTTTTTGTTGATGGTATTATCTTATCAATTTCAACTTAATGTTTAAATTTGATGGCAAATTCAAACAATTTTAACCACAGAGTCATTGGGTGATGCTACAAAAAATTATAAATCTTTTGCAGAATCCAAGATGTTTGCAACTGAAAAAGAAGGAAATTGTCTTCGATATTTTGCTCTTCAAGATGTAAGCAGAGAAGCAATGAGAAAAGCATTGGACAGTATGCCTGACAAATTTGAAACTATATGGAAAAGATTTATGAAGTACTGCAATGACAATAATAGGAAAAGTCATCACCGTGAGAACAAACATTTTGTTTATTCATTTCATTCAGTCAGACAACATCGTTTGTTGTTTTAAAAAAAAAGATTAATCAGAAAGTTCACTTACATTCAATATTTGGTCATTTATATAAAGATTGGCTACCTTAAATATATATATATAGTTAAGATATATATCTTAGTTGGATGGAATGATCCTAAACGATTTTTTTTTAAATCATACATGTAATTTTTCTTTCTTAGCCATAATACTTCATGAGTATGGATTTCAAATACATGAGAATGAATTGTCTCTTGTAATGAAATTGTGATTTAGAATTAATGAAAAGGCTTTTATAGGCTTTTGCTGAAGGTAAATAGTTATTTTTATTGACTTCACTTAATCTAAAATCTTTATTATCATAAAGTCACCTGTTAAAACTAACACAATGATAAAGATAAAAGTGAATATATAATAAAAGAACAAAAAACAAAAACAAAAAGCCAATGAAATAGTGCATATTTTTCTACAATTTAGGTATCAAAAATTCAATTGGAAGATCAGACAATTATTCTAAACTGTTTTTATGTGGGTTTTTTTCTTTTCTAGACTTTAATCCTTAACATATTGCTTGTTTATTTACCCATTATTTCAATTTAATATCAGTTTTTATAACACGTTGCGCGATGTTGTCGTTACAAGTATATTTTTTACCCGGAAAAAATCCCAACCCAGTCTTGAATTATTCCCCTAGCCTTATACTAAAATTCATCAAATTGTCGGATGGAAATATCAGTGACGATACTTCGCATTATTATAAGAGTTGGCTGGTTACGAAACATGAATTAAAATAAGACACCATTTAATAAATTCTATAAAATGATATTTAAAGGAGACATAAAGGTGTTGAAATATAGTTTAAAAATAATGATAAAATTTTCACGTATTTTTCTAATAATACTTTAAGATATATTTCAGAAGTTGATTGCATTTTAATAATCAAATATTGATACCAAAGGTATAATTAACATATTGATCTTAGTTCATTGAAAACGGAGTCGTTTCAATTTGATCGGTAAACCGGTGTTGAATTCAGCAACCAAAAATATTTCGATGTGTTCTGTAGCCATGCGCTTAACAAAAAGTTTGATTTATTAGGCGATTAAATTGAACAAATGGTTATTTGACATGATCCTTACTGTACTGTATTCAGATTATCTGTTTATCTAAAATACATTAAAGTGCTTAAAACAGTTTATTATTGAGGCTTAAACGAAGCAAGGTTCAAAGTCGACCATCTTTGTTTAGATCCAGTAGTTGTGCACCCGGATGTGTAAATTATGTGTATATGTCAGAGGCCAAGAAAAGTAAATTTTGAGTAGTTTGTTACTTTTTCATTTGATAACGCAAATAACATATCAAATATATTCATCAATATCAACATATTTTAACAAATGCAATGCAAACTTAACAACAAGTTAAAAAAAACAACTTTATTTCATTATCTTCATGAATTTCAATTCATTTCACAGCTTATGGTACAGTCATATACCGGGTAATTTATATTGTCACACTGTATCCACTTTACAAAAATAAGGGATGTGCTATTTCGAACAGCATGTGGGTGAACATTTTGCAAATACAACACAGTTCTTCCTCAGAAATAGGAACATCCTCAGAGTCTTCGGATAAGAAGATCTGTTGTCAATAATATGTCCATGGGAGGATCCATGTTCCTTTGAAGGACCTTTGTTTGAGCAGATGTGTTCGTCCTCTTGTTTCCACACTTTGGGCTTTTACGAATGTTGGTAGAAGTGGGTGGAACTTCTGGTTATAGCCGCACTATAAAAGAAAGTTCGGGTATATTGTTGTTACCCTGTTCTGTCCGTCCGTCAGCCCGTCCGTCTGTCTATTATGTTTTGCTTTCTCAAACTGCTCTTATATCTTATAAACCAGCAAACTGAACTCTTGGAGTTTGATTTGGGGTGTCATGTTGTTTTGTAAAAAGGTTTCAAATATTTTCTTGTAGTCCTGGGGGTCAAATGATTGTTTTTAAAAAATGACTTTTTTTCACAAAAAAAACCTTCCCAGTGGGCATTTTAACGTTAAAACAACGTAGTTCCAATGTCAAGAATGAACGTTAAATCAACGTTAAAATAAGATTGCACATGAAAGTTGAGGTAACGTTGCAATTGAAAATGTATCGTTGAGTCCACGTAGAAATCGTCTTGAACCCCGATTTAACATATGCAGATATGACAATGAAAATAAGTTGAAATTAAGTGATTTTTTTTTGTAAAATGTTGCTTATAACATATCTTTTATCATACTGTGCTGTTTTCTTGTGTTTTGAAACTTTATTTTTAAAAATAGATCCAAACGTATAAAGTCGCTCTTTATTAAAATTCTAGTGTAGTATTCGAGTATGTCCTTCGCTAAACAGGTTGTGTATATGGAAAACTATCACAAAGTACATTCCCCTAAATGGTAGTCATGCTTGTTTTCCATGAAATGAAACAAAGGATGTCAACACAAAAACGTAGAATCTACATTAGCCAGGTAATCGTTGACATTCTGAAGACTGTTTTAAAAATAACCCTCAGGATACTCCAATGTAAAATATAAAACAGTCACAATAGTCCAAAAGCTAAAATCCCGGTTTTTGACTGTACATAAAATCTGTGTAGTGACTGCACGAAGTTTACCTAAGAATTTCTTTGTTCACCAATAGCGTCTTTAGCGGTCAAGCTGACATGGAGCAGCCTGATGCATTGCATGATTCCCAAGATCAGCTGAACTTGCAGTAGTGATGGGTCCGCGCTTCCTCTTATTACTGATAGTTAAAATGCAATTAGCCACTTGCTGTACGCACAGCTCAATCTCAAATTTCTTGTTTATTTTTTTTTCATTTTTGAAATGTAATGTGAAATAATTATTTAACATTTCATTTTAAAAAGTTTTTAATGGATAATACAACATAATTTTATTCGAAATAATATAAAAATATTTTCAAATTAACATACATTTGTAAACACTTATTTAATGCCTCCAGTTTACAAAATATAAGTAAATTTTAATTAAACAAATGATAAGGACGTTTAAATTTGAAAATATATGTTCAGTTTCATTTATATATTGAAACGCTATTTCAACGTTGAGAAGTTGTTAATGTCTTCAACGTTGAAAATAAGTTGGGTCTTCAACGTGGAAACAACGTTGAGTTATGGTATGGGTTTAGACAGGTTTTTCCTTGAACTCCTCATTCATTTTAACAATAGACAAATCATCTCTTGGAATATGTTTTGGGGTGTCCTATATATGCGCAAATAATCTGGTTTCAAAACGTCAACAATTTTTGCAGTACCCAAATGATCTAGAATATGATTGGGATGTCATTTTGTATTGTGATCAGATCTCAGTATTTTTTTTATTACGGTGATCGGTGGGCAACAAAAAAATGACGTGTTTTTTTTTTTTGGGCAAAGAAGTATGGTTCCCATAACTCTTCTTACAACTCTTGGAGTAGCTACGTCATCTCATGAGATATGATTCGGCTGTCCTCTAGATGTGAAATAAATTTTCAGAAATTTAAATTTCATCCAGAGAGTAAAATAATGGCAGAAAATTAACGTTCCTCACTACAATACAAAAAAAAACAGATCTAGAGGGGGTCAGGGGGTCTAGACCCCCCCCCCCCCCCCATCAAAATTTAAATTGCATTATAAATTGCTAAAAATATACCTCGAAACACCCCCTGGCAAACTCAAACAACTGCCCCTCCCCCTGAAAATATTTCTTGATCAGCCCAAATGTCTATCCTTAAAATAAAAATAAAACGGTTTTTTAGACGGGGTCACGTGACCCCGTCTATTGGTTTACTGTCAGCCGAAGTCTCAAACCGGAAGGCACGCGTAGAACACATGAATTGAGTCTACGCGTAAGAAAATAGTGCAGAAAGGTTGCATGCATATCAGTAAATATGTATTATAAAAATACGCATTAAATCTTTTTAAGTCCTCTGTGTATAAACAAAATTCTATTTAGAAAATAAACAAATAGTTTTATTGATCAAAACATTCTTGCTCCGATTCAAATGTGGAATGAGTTACGTAACTGAATGCACAGCGCCGTTGACGATTCAGTTGGTGTACGAGCTCATTAATCAATAGAAGATGGTGGAATCGAAATTAAAGTTCCCAAACGCAATGTGCAATTTTTGAAAAGATGTGAATTTTATTTTGACAATCTTTCACTTTAATACTACCAACTTTCATGCGCAAGCCGAAGTTAAAATCGGGACGGTTTATACACAGATGTTTTACCAATTAAATAGGTGTTTCATTGGCTTGCAGTCTACTTGCAGTATGACTGCTGTTCGTCTCTAAAGGAATTTTGTACAAAGAAAATAAAAACAAGTCTGAATTTGCCTTCTCGTTCGTTGGCTCTTCAGTTGATTAAACTGAATTTAAATTTTAAACAATGCATTGTAAGCAAAATCTATAATAGATTATACATTTTGGAAGACTTATACATCATATAATATATACAATCTTATCGATTGAAGAACCAAGTTAAATGTTAATGTTCATGTTTTCCGGTTAAGTAGGAATCAGGCTTGGGGTGAATTAGATTGTAAAATAATGCATTACATTACCATTACTTCATGAATTAGGGCATTAAATTACCATTACCATTACTTAATTTTCTTGAAGTAATGCATTACATTACCATTACATGAGTAAAGTAATGCATTACCATTACTTTTTGAAAAGTCAATAAGTTTTAAAAAAGTAATTTACAAACTAAATAAAGAGTTTTTGTAAATATTTCATAAATAAAACATGCTTAAAATATTTACAGGTTCATGTTCATGTTCACTATCAGGTTCAAATTTAATGACTTATACAAGATTGGTGTTGCACTTGTAGTTCTCAAAGTAAGGTTGGTCCCGTAACATTTACACGCTAATGGCGGAGTTGACAATCTCTGTTATTTATGTCTCTGATTTTCGGAGTATGATTTTTAATGAAAGGAACGGTTGTATCGTAATTCGTGTAGGTGATGCACGAGTTTACACAAAAAGTAGTAAGTGGCGAACGCATTTATTTTTACCTATTAATTTTGCATGGATCGCAAATGAAGAAAATTGTGTCAGATAAGTCGGTCTTAAAAATCAAAATGGCGACCGTGACTAATCTTTTTATTGTCAAAGTTCTTGGAATCTTATTGTAAAAAAAATATTTCTTACGTCAGGTGCCTGTGTTTGTTATCGGTATACAAATGTTCACTTTGTTTGTTAATTCAGCAGTTTTAGAGTTTTCGGGGTTTTCATAAAACTTTTATTAAGGATACCGTCCGACTTGTGGATTTTCCCTTGGATCACAAAATTGAATAAATCTAAACTATCTACTTTGATATAGTTGTTTGATTTTCCCGGTAAGTAGTAATTTTTGAAATTTCCACGGGGTCTTATTTTACATAATATATTACATTTTTCTACAATTATGAAGGCCGGGATTGAGTAAAATTTAGACAAAGTATCAGACAATTGCAAATAAGCCGAATTAACATAGATTGTAACAACTAATTCAAACTCATAAATTTTGGAAGCTTATTCGAGGAAATCTAGGACAATTACAAATTCAAAAAAAAACTTTCAAGACCCCGTCTTTCAGTACTCTTAGTACTTTGATTAATTCTTAAAATAAAAAAAACCTTGCATTTATTTTTGCTGAAAATAAAAAAAACCCTTACATTTACATGTACATGAACTCCTCTTAACTGTCAAATGATCTATTAAAATCAAAATATACTTCGAGATCTAAAACGTTTTATAAACTGGTAAAAAATATTTTAAAAAATCACATAACACGTGCCCCTTGCATAATTAACAAATGATCTATTGCGTTATGATCAGTAGTCTTATTTTCTACCTGGGGATCAATAATTGTCTGCAGACTCTCGTTCATAAACCTTTGTCTTCTTTGTCTAGGTTTTTGCATTTTTAACAAGATACACTTGCCTGATTTGAGTTTTTAAAAGGAAGAACCATGTCACGAATCTTGGACCGGTATTTAAGCTTTTCAGAATTTCCATCCAAAACATGTTATGTAAAGTAGTCAGCTCTGTCAATATAAACCATATTCAGAGTTCCATGCTGTGTCACCACAAATGTATTTTGTAAACCCAAAATAACTGGGTCAATTTTCTTTTCCCTTGCCTCTAAGCTCCAGTAGAATGCACACAAATTTTCGTCAACAACTTCATTTTGTTTACTTTTTATTCTTATTACTGACATGTCCTAATGTTAGAGCATTTGGAAACTTTGGCAACATGAAAAAATCTGCAGGGAGTTGCCATCAGTTTTTGTCACCCTTTTCCACTTAATGCCAAAATAACGTTTTGTCTTTTTCGCCCAGTTGTCTTTTCAACGTCCATTTTTATTAACACATTTAAAAAAAAGAAATTGTTGACAAAATGTTCAATAGAAATACAAGAGGTCTCACCTGGAAATTTTTATTCAATTTCTTGTAATTCCACGAAATCATTGGCTGTTCCATACCTAAACTGTTCATTAGCCATATCATTGTTGATGAATGTTGCTTGTCGTTTATCTTGGATGTATTTTTGCCTAAATTTTCTTTCAGAGTTTGTATTGAATTTTCACGAAGTTGTATTATGCACCAATACTTTTTCCGAACATTTTTTTGGGCCTCTCGTTCGTTCATGACATTCGGAACTCAAGAGAGTTATCGTTCTTCACATAGCTGTGCAACTAACTTCCGAAACGAAGCGTTTACTTGGAACGTTTCAAAATGGCATGGTCGCAAATGACATACGTTTATTGATGGGATAAATTACGATTCAATTTTTTCAGATAGAAGAATGTGTATGGAAATGAAAAAATAGATGACACCAAAGTTACCGTAATTTGTGATGTAGTAATCGTTTGAATTTCCCAGGTGGTACCTCATTGTTACTGTAAACAAACGGGAGTTGCTTACCTTCTCTCTTTCTATATATAAGGGAAAAGTTGTGAATATAAAATGCTACCGAGTCGTGGTTTTTCTGTTATTTTTCGACTTGAGACATATATAAGGGTTTGCTAGCGATAGTAAATAAAACAAATAAATAAATAAAAAATGTATAGAAAAAAGAGGGGATAGTGCACGGTCCTGTCCAAAACCACCTGTAGTAATTATTTAATATGTAACTGTAAACCAACTGTATTACACGTGAAGGTTAGTTACATGTATATCAGTACTGGTGTGGATAGAGCTTAGTCCCGAAAATGAGTCACCGTGAGCCATTTTATATCCGGTTAATCGCAAAATAAAGGCTTCGTTAAACAAAAAAAATGTTTGGATATAAATAATAACGGTAATCTGGAAATTCTTACCGTGGATAGATTTTAAGCAAATTTTTGCGTGCTCTGCATTCGCAATATTTTCCCTTAAGAACTAATTGACAATAAAAAAATGTATATAAATTTTTTTGCCGAACTATATGAACAGGTGTTCATAAGTAGTATTCATTTAATAAAACCAGGTTATTACCCCCCCCCCCCCCTCCAATAATCCGCGTTTAGAGAAGGGCTTCTCTCACATTCAAAATCTTCGAGTCGGGATAGTAAGTTATTATCAGGAGTGTTATGAAAGTTATTGTAACCATCTCAAAATGGAAGTCAATTTGTTCACAAATGTATTATCACCACCTCTGTGAAGTATGGTCGGTTTAAATAAAAAGTCGATCATAGATTATGCCTAGAGATCAATCTGATTTTCTGGTTGCAGTATTTCTAGAGGCGGCGTAAATACACCATATCCGAAGGATAGCTAACATCGCACATGTCAATATGTGTGACATCTAATATTTTGGGGGTTTTTTTGTGTTTTTTTTTAATTGTCACAATTAGCAAAAATTTAAAACGTAAAAATTAATGTATAGATTTATAACTCGGATTTGGAAAAATGAATCGACATGAAATTTTTTTAAATTCATAGGTATTTCTTCGGACAAAATATGCACATGCATATTGTTAAAAAAATCTTCTAGTTTTTAATTGTGGGTATCATATAACAACAGATTAGCTACTTTTGTGATAATTATGATCAGATAAATGACTCAAAAAAGAGTCTCTTGTTGATTCCATTGTAGATCTTCCACCATCAACTCCGTCTTCTTCGCAAGAATTAGATGTTTCATTGATGTACGGAATTTTTTATAATGCCATTAATAATTTTGCTCCAAAAAAAGGCTGGGGAAAATGTCCTGATGATAATGATATTGGAACAGCAGATGACCTAGAACGTTTACGACGTCATCGTAATAAGATTAGTCATGTTGATTCTTCAGATATGACAACAGCTGATTTCAACGAATCGGTCTTAGATTTAATACAGGTATTTTACTGTTTATGCAGGTCATGTCATAGCCTGTCATTTTGTTGTGTACATATTTACCACACCTTAGTCAGCTTTACATCACAACGCGGCCATGCTCATAATTAAGAATATTTTTCAAATTTAATATGGGTTCCGACTCGAATAACGACATCATTGATAGTTATGAATACACTGCATTTAAATTATGTCATTTTTATCATTGGAGAACCACATAATTATCATAAAGACCTTGTGTTATTATCCGATTTTTTTTTACTTTGATCCTTAACAACTTATAGTAAATGCTTCAAAATATTGTATTTGAACATACAATAAAGTATATACAGGTATTGTTAAAACAGTATTTAGAAAAATACTAACGTTATCATAGGGCTTTCTATTAAAAAATAAGACTTCAACACTATTGTTTTTAACATGAAAATCAATTTACCTTCAATTTGTCGGAAGAAAATTACGTAATGATATTTTTCCAAAGGCAAAGATTGCGCAAAAATTGGGTTATACAATTTCATGTTCTAAAAGTTCTTAAATGTAGAAAGCTAATAAACGAGTCAACTTCTACATTATACTTATTATACTTTAAGCTTATCAAGTGTACAGTACCCGCAACGTTATTTTTTTTTTAAAGATAGACGCACGATATGATAGCATTAAGGATGACGTTTACTCAGAATGAAAAAAAATCCACTGATGATAATGCAAAACCATCTATTGTGTGTTATAGACCTTTGCTTGTATTGTTATTTTTCACTTTCAGGAAAGTAGGTCAATGACCTACTTTTTTAGTTAATGGCCAATGAATATTTATTGAAAAATCAAGAAAAATCCCTTAAAATTTTACACTACGATTGAGATTTCTTAATTATAAAAATATTACAAATAATTAAACACTTTAAAAAATAAGATACATTTTATATATGGTAGTGGCACTAAAAAAGTACACAACATTAAGATTTCAGGATCAATTTTAAAAATAATTCAGTCCGAATTTCCTCTATCAGTTTTCAAATCCCTACCCATTTTTGATTCAATTTTACAAAAAATTGAATGATGATAATACAAAAACATTTATGGTATTGAACTACTTATATTGACCTTATTCTGTTGGCATAAAATTTATATGAGGTCAATGATCAAAATTTTGAGATATGGTGTCTTTTATCGTTTTTAAGCATTTTTTAATATTTTTATTATTCGTGCCATAAGATTATTTTAATGAATAAGTGAGGTAAAACCAACGGAAAATATGCAAAATTACATACACTTAAATATAAAATCCTAACTTTTAATATTAGTCTACTGCCAAAAAACTTTTAGCAGAAAACAAAATCTGCAAAATTTAGTCCGAATTTCCTCTGTTTTGCTAAAAATCAATTTTTGTTTGAGCCTAATTTCATAATGAAGTAAAACTATTGAATGTTTTGTCACTAATATTTCATTTTATAAATACTTTTTGTGTTTAGAACAAATTTTACTCATTACATTGAACTTTATAACAATCGGAATTTGAGAACTCAAACCCTGAGTAAATAACTCCCTTAACGCAAGATAGAACAGGATACACGCACGACACGATAGGACTGATACACGATAGGAAAGGATAAACGTTCTTCACGTTAAACGATCTTCACGATTAGCTTAATAATGGAAGAATTTAATAAGGAACACGTACAAATCAAAATAAACGCAGAATATTATTTTTATTTACAAACGCCGAGTATTTAATCCTAGGTGTGTTATTTATAGAATTTACAAAAAACAAACATACAGGTAAAAGATATGGCAAAGTTAGCTACTAGTAAATGGCTACTAGTAACTGGCTACGAGATGAAAGTAAACTTGACTACTAGTTACAGTCCAATTGACAAAACAAACCTGGGATTTATATTTGTGTTCTTAATATGTACATTGCATCCACATGATTTACCATCTTTTCTGATATCGTCAGCTACAAAATGGCTTTTCTACTCGTAGCGTCAGGGAAGAATTTTCCTCGCAGCAGATTTCTTTTATTTTAAAAAGGAATTTAACGTAGAGTTTCTCGCCATACTTTTTTTCCCGTGCATGTAAAAAGATAGCGTGAACGGAAAAAATAAACGGTGAATTTGAAATAATAGGGACACTTCGTCCCCTCCATCCCCTTACAGATAAGAATTTCACAATTTTCATGATGTTAAAAGTTTTTTGTTGTTTGTCAATATTTAAAATAATATCATTAGTATATATCTATAGTCTTTACGTACAGCAACCTGCGTTACGTGGAAATTGCTGAAAAATGGAGATATTTGTAACAAAATGCACAAGTAGTTAACGAGATTTAAAGAGATATCTGAGTAATTGTGTCATAATATCATGTACATTGTAGGTGACCTTATAGAATGTTGCCTTAGACTCTAGTAGCTGACGAGACTAAGAGAAATATCTGAGGAGTTGTGTCGTAATAGCATGTGGGTGACCTAATAGAATGACATAAGCAAGATTGGTACATATCATCAATCTATATATACAGCTACTTAAGATATGTTGAGTAAACCCTAAAAAAAAAAGATAGATATATAAAACAAAATGTACTACATGTAGTAGCTGATGAAATTTAATGAGATATCTGAGTAATATATAATGTGTTATAATATCATGTGAATGACCTTATATAATGTTCAAATTAACCACACTTGTAGATATGTTCAATCTATATAGACAGCTACTGGACGTATATAAACTAAACTGTTAAAAATGGAAATATTTGTAACGAAATGCACTCGTAGCTGAAGAGCTTAAGAGAGATATCTGAGTTATTATGTTGTAATATCATGTGGGTGACCTATAATAGAATTCTGAAATAAGCAATACTGGTACATAACATTTAAGAAATAAGGTATCATTTTTGGATGTCTATCGGGATATAGATACGGGTTGGTCACGTGATCAAATCCCATAAAGCCCAAAGGGCTTTATGGAAGATTTGATCACGTACCAACCCGTATCTATATCCCGATAGACATCCAAAAATGATACCTTATTTCTTATATTTACATTTGTTGCAAATTATAACACTAACAATGCTCCATACTTCCTCTTTTGTGATGACCTAGAAAGCCGCTTCGATTAAAATGACGTAACAAAAAATAGTGCAACAATGTTGCAAGCATTTGATTATTGTGATAAATGAATATGACACTACTTTTGAGGAGACAACACTTTTTTATCATCAAAAAGGGTAACAGAAAAGAAAATTCACTTGTACAATTGATAAAACTTATTGAAGCTTGGCGGAATAGTACCACCTGTGTTGAAGTCGCAGAGCGGTTAGAAATTTAAAACAAGCGATTGAAAGTTGAGTTAGGCCTAGAGTATACTTACGCAATTTCAGGGGGAAATCTATCACAGAATCAGATTCAGTAGCATAATGATTTCCTCCGACATTATAGAAGAAAGCGATTTTAACTTCGATGATCTTTTTACGGAACAAATCGGACAGAAAACACAAGGAGTTTTAAAATTTGACCGTGATCCGTGAATGTACTACACACGAAAGGTCTGTAATATTGCTTTTGCAATTTTGACCGAGGCTTGTAATAAAATCAGAAATAAATTTTAACTGAATTAACTCCTTTGACAAATTACGATTGTAATTTACAAGAACGCCTCGTTACGATGTCGAACCATAAACATTCTGTTTACATGCCTAACGTGTTATCTAACATGAATCATTTATCCCCGCAATTTTTATGAGAATGAATGAATAACACTTCGTATAACAAAATACAAATACATGTACGTTTATTCTTTATGCCTAAATTATGTTTTCATTACGATATCTAATAGGTGTGTTTCAGCACAAGTCGATTAGTTTGTGTACATAGAAAATTAAAGTAGTGACCTATATTATTCATGCGCTACTATGACCTCTTGACCCATAATGATGTTATGCAGAAATAACAGCGGATTGCTCAAACAGTGTTATATAAGGGAAAACATTTGCAAGTGTAAATATAAAAGAATACATACAGCTTCTTGAGATATAAAATGTTAAAAAAGGAAATATTTGTAACGAAATGCACTTAGTCTAGTATCTGAAGAGACTAGGAGAGATATCTGATCGAGTTGTTGTGTCGTAATAACATGTGGGTGACCTTATAAAATGTTGAAATTAGCAACGCTGGTACATGTACATATTTTCCATCTATATGTACAGCTACTTGAGATAAACTGCCAGGCCGCCAGAAATATAGATATTAGTAACTAAATGCATAAGTAGCTGACGACATAGAGAAATATCTGAGTAATGCACGAAATGCACTAGTAGCTGACGAGATTAAGGGAAATATCTGAGTTATTGTGTCGTAATATCCTGTGGGTGACCTAATAGAATGTTGAAATAAGCAATACTGGTACATAACATCAATATATATATAGCTACTTGGGTATGTTCACAAAACCCTAAAAAAAAATAAAGATATTTGTAACAAAATGCACAAGGGCTACATATAAAAGAGATTTCGGTGTAATTGTATCGTAATACCATGTGAATGACCTGATGCGATGTTGATATTAAAAAACCGTGAAGATGTCTTCAATCTTTATGTATGGCTACTTGAGTTGCATGGAAAAATTGTCTTTAAAATAGAGATATTTGAAACGAAATGTACTGGTAGCTGACGAGATTAAGAGAGATATCTGAGTAATTTTGTAGTAATATCATGCGGATGACATGATAAATTGTTATAATTAATAACACTTGTTTATATTTTCAATCTATATGTATAGCTACGTGAGTCAAGTAGGACAATGTTGTCTAAAATAGAGATATTTTAAACGAAATGCACCAATTACTGATGAGAGTATGAGAGGAATATGAATACTTTTAAAGTATTATCATAATTAGTCAAAGGTTGATATTAAGATCACTTTAAAACATATTGTATCTATTATGCAGCATTTGAAAGATTTTGACAAAGATGTTAAAAATGCGATAGTAAAAGGCATTTTGTAGCTGACGATATCACAAAAGATGATTAATCATGTGGATGATATAGTGCAATGTACATAACACAAATTGAAATCCCAAGTATGTTTTGTGAAATGGACAGTAACTAGTAACTAGTAAAGTTTTCTTTCATCTCGTAGCCAGTTACTAGTAGCCATTTACTAGTAGCTAGCTTTCATTACCTTTTGTAGCCAGTTACTAGTAGCGAACTTTAACTATCTATAGGTAAATATATTACCTTGCTCCTAGGAACTTCAATTGATTTCATACATGATTTATATGTTATTTCTTTTTTTTAAATTAATGATAACATGCTTTATAGAATTGTTTGTTCCATAATTAATCATCGTATCCCGCTCACTCGACTGTAACTTTAATTCCTCAGTTCCGATTCAGCAAAATTACCTTTAATTCATTTTCATAAAGCTAATCACCAATTTTTGAAGAAAATTACTAGCCAAAACCTGTACAATTTTCTACATATGGTTTTTATGAGATTTTGACCCTTTCATATTTTGCTAATTTTTAATGATTTTTCAGCTTTTAAGACCTCATCGAGCTGATTTACTGATAAGGATTGACCTTCCGAACCGTGTGCATATTGCACCATCACATGTCAGAAACTTATCGGTGTATAGTTTACAATGTCCAATCCACCTAATTTTCGTATTATTTTACCTTCCTTCTGTAACTTGCAATTTCTATGTGTAAGGTCAACCTAATAGTCATAGCCGCATGTTTCGCATTTTACTTCTGATTTTCATGTACCTGCATATGTAACATATGGGGCATACATATTATATGTCAATTCCAACAAGAGACATTCTCTAACTATTGATAATAATGAAAAATCATTTTATGAATCTTAGCAACACTTATAAGCCTTCAAGTACTGCAGCTCCAAATTTTACAAAAAATATTGAATATAATCCGAAACTGTCCCTTGCTACCTTAATTTGCGATATAACAGCATACATGCACGGTGCAATAGGATTTATACACTATTGGAAGTATTTTTTTAATGATATTTTAGTCCAGTTTGTTTTCTTTCCCCACAATTTTTTTTCAGATAATTGAAAATAGCAACTGTAAGGTTTTCTCAAATTACACTTGTCTTAAAATAATATATATAAAAAACTGGGTTTGCTTGAATACTGTATTAATTATCATATATTCGAGTTTTCAATATTTTCAATATTCTTAACAACTCTTTATTCCTTCGATAAAATGAACAGCAGTAATGGAGAAATTTCAAGAGTACTGTGCAACAATACATTCAAGAAGCGGTGTACATCACATGTTGACACTTAAAAGTACCAAGGAACTTTAAGAAAATTTGAAATCACAAAAATTTACTAAATTCATTATTTTCCAAACTAATGACTGTTCTATACTTTATACAACCAGTTTCCACGATAAATTAAACTCCAGGCTGTTTTGACATCATTGGTATTTCTTCAATAAAAATGGATTCCGTAAATTTACTTACCCTGTCATCGGTCATTTACAAAACTACCGTGTTAAAACAATTCGGATTGCATACTTAAGCTGGAATAACACAGCATCACAAAATGGTTGACCTCTGATCGAAACGACATGTTGTTTAATTAAAAGGATTTTATCGACGTTAACAAATCACTTACTTCATAGCGGAGTAGATAAATTGTCTGGCTTGTGATCCGTACACCCCCAGTTCGAATCCCTAAGGGGCTTTTGTTGTTTCTTACTAAATAGAATTTTTTAGATATTCTTTTTTTATTCCCAAACACTTTTTCGCTATTCGAAATATGTACAGTTCATTAATGATTAAATCTTTCATAATCAAATAATCTAATGTTAAATTGACTGACTTTTCCCAGATGTGTTATTCCACCTTAATTACTTTGAAGATTATATAAAACTATGCTTGAGTTTCTGATTGACAATATATATGTAGTTTTTTTAAATCAGGTCTTCCGGCAATCTGTTTTCATGAGCACCAATCGCACGTATTTGTTAGCAGACCTATTTCTGTAGTCATATGAAGCAGAATTTATTTTTTAAAGACTTACATGTATGCATGAAAAAAAGAAATCACTGGATGTGGCCTTCAACTCAACATTAGGTATACAGTATCGACGACGCATTTTCAACTAACAATTGTTACTTGTATTATAACATGTACGTCGACTCAATATATCACAGTGAATAAGAAATAAAAGATACCACATAACTTTAGTCATCTTTTTCATATTTAGATATTTTACTAGAAAAAGACCAATGGTTAGCTAGCAAAATTCTTTTTGATAAAGGTGTTGGCTTCAATATTTCTATCGTCAACTTTCCTTACTTACATATGTATGTATCCATATACCTTTTCATCACATAAATATGGATTTTTTGTTTGTTTCGCAGTTGACTCGATACAAAATGGCACTTTCTATTAATGATACATTTCTAAAACGAGGACAAGCTATTAAAAAACAAGTTTATAAAACAAGGTTACCAACAGTTTCGATTGAAGTCACCATTTCTTAAGTCCTATGGTCTATACAACGACCTTGTCAACAAATGCAATCTTCCGCAAGGTCAAAAGCTGACTGACATTATTCATACTTATTGCTAGGTCATTATTATTTACCGCATTGTCTACGATTTTTTTCGTTTTCATGATTAAGAAAAATAGCTCACGGCGGTAATGACCGGTCAGCAGATGATGCTCATGCTCCATGGCACCTGATCCTACCTCTAACTTTGTAGTGGTCCGTGTTTGCCCTGTCTCTGTTTTGTATTTTTCTTTTGATGTTTTGATTTTGAATATGTTTATGAATATCACATTTTATGTATTAAGAAGTGCAAGAAAAAATTAAATTGATGAAAACGTGTTATGAAAATGTGGGTATACATGAACTTATTGTGGCAAATTTTGGTGAAAAAAATTAAATTTTAAATGTTTTACATGGTTTTTGAAAGGCTTGGTAATTGCACAATATTTCTTATTAATATTTTCAAGAAAATAATACTCTAAACAAAATACATGTACTGTTGAGTATGGGCCCACCTTTAAAAAAAAATAGTTCAAAATAAATTAAAGTTATTTATTAAAGGTCGTTGAAAAATAATTTAATAGTAACTATCATTTTAGCATTATGAAAATAGATTTTTAAAGAATTAATGTTCATGCAATTTAGTTAAGTGATATACTTTTGCATGAGACGTATTAAGATATTCTGTTTTAAATGATGTGCGTTATAATGTTCATTTTGACCATAATATGTTTTACTCGTTCAAGGCAATTCGGAGATTAACAAAAGATGATGTGAAACTGATGAAAAGAATTTGTCAAATTTTGAACAAAGTGTTTTGCACCGGAAGTGAAATGCAAAAAATGATGGAGAGGTTGAATGATTTTAAAAAATTGGCAACAAAAGAGGAGGAGTTTTTGAAAGAATATCAAGGTATATTCATATTTTGTATACTTTGCAATTTAACAACTTGTTTCATTAATTTTTTTCATCAATTTACATTTTGCAGTATCATTTCAACTATTGGTGAAATTAGCAATTTTGTTAAAATGTTAAATGTTAAAATCAATGTGGAAATTTGAATACATATGACTGATATGATAATTCAAGAACAATTTTTTCTATCACAGATGAAAAGAATATTTCACAAGAAAGCGTTGCTTCCAGAGGTATGTGAAAAATTAAATGAGTACGATTGTGCTGCAAATATGATACATAATATGATTATAACATAGACAAAAGGTACAACTTTTTAACGATCAATAAATATACATGAAGACTTGCACGCATTGGGATACATTATTAATTTGGGTCCCATTTTAGACGTCAAAAGGTTAAAGATTGAGATAATGAAATCCTACATTCTGTCTGTAAAAAAGGTACCTATTGATTTTGAGATCACAAACTTTAAGTGAAATATTGAATATACAATCGCAGATAGAAGTACAAAGCAGTCACCCCCCCCCCCCCCTCTTCATAATGTCTTTTCCTTAAACTGTATAATAAAAAATAGATTTACATTATGATTGTGATATTTAGCCGCTGTTATTCCTGCACAACATCATTATGGGTCAAGAAGTCAAAGTAGCTTATGAATAATTTAGGCCATTACTGTTTCATCATAAGTCGATTAGTTTGAGTACTTTTTCAATGCACTGGGTTCTTTCTAAAATATGTCCTTTTAAACTAAACAAGGTTTAAAAAATAATGTATTGTGTTTATAATTATATATTATTCCGACTAAACCCTGAGCTATTTATTTCAAAGTGCGTTAATATCGACGATATCAACGCATTTTGAAAAAAAAAATTCCAAAGTGCGTTGACTTGGTCTCAAAATTAACGCACTTTGGTTTTTTTTTCGAAAATGTGTAATTTGTCAAAGTGCGTTGTAACACGCCCTTTTCCTCCTTAAGCAGCGGGAATTCGCCATTTAATCAAAAACATTTCTTGACCTAAAATTAGCGTGTTTTACAGCATCACCTGGTTGCTACATAAAAACAGTCTGCCTTACTTTAAAAACAATTGATGACTTTATTTTAATGACGTAGATTATTTGGGAATTAGCGGGAACTCTAATGTGAAAATAATGTTAGAATTTCAAACATTTGATTTTTTTTTACAATAAACGAAAAACAAATGTAAATAGAAGTAATATTTAATCATTTTGTTGATTTTTATTGAGTGATTATTGCGATCGGTACGCTTTTAAATGTATCTCCACTTCGGGCTTTGTTTAATATTACGTTCCAGACCGTAATGATCTTCTCTCAAAAGCCAAAAATAAGGATCACTGAGTACAATACTTAAATAGATATATGCCTGACCAATACGCTGCTTTTACCTAATGTCACTGACCTAAAAATGAAGCTTAAATGCATAAAATTTATTGGATATGAGGTATATATCTGACAGGTCTGTATATGGACTTTAGTACTCCATCGCGAGGGCTTGTTTTGAATATGAATGGATTGCATATCATCTGTTTATTTGTTAATTACTTTTAAATTATTTCAGACAATAATTTTATACATTTGATCGGACGCACAGAGCTATTTCATGGAGAAAGTGCATCATTCACGGCATTTATTGATCCAAGAATTCCAAAATCAAGTAAAGTGCAGTGGCAAAGAACAGATCAACAAGGGTTTATTCATACTATTGATATTAACGATGGGAAATACATTGGGAGTAGTTTAAATCTTCCATCACCAATGCTTTATGTTCATTTTGTTTTCAAAGAAGATGAGGGAACATATAGCGTTGTCGTTGATACATTTTTAAAAGTTGTAGAGAAAAGAATACAATTAAAAGTTAAAAAAGGAGGTAAGTTACAGAGTTAGAGAAATAATATTGTAGTTCACTGAGTGATTCCGTCTTGTTAAATTGTTTTATATGCAAGGGATTCTTTACGTATGAACAATTTCTAAATAAGGTGAGGCAAGCTACTAACAAACATGTTCATAAAACAGGACTATCAACAGCCTCGATTGAAGTCATCTTTTTGTAAATTATATGGTCGGTAAAATGTTTGCATTCATATATTGCTTTCAGAGTGTATATCTGCTCAAGTACCATTTTCACACTTTGTTATCTTTCCACGACATATAATAAACTAAATCGAAATGGTACTCCATTATTATCTAGTTGAAAATCAAACACCCATTATTTGCTCAATAATTTAAAAAAAAGAAAAGAAAATTGTATGACGCCATTTCTACATTACATGTACGAAGTCATCAAGTTTATTCATTTTGATATTCCTGTGAATGATTTAAATTACGTAAACATAGAACCTTGATATTTAAGGTGCTTTTCCAACTTTTGCACGCAATACCGCATATCCATGTAATCCTTATTGACAGAATTTTTCGATAGAGCAATTTGATGATGGAAATTGAAAATAAATGGTGCATTGATTTGTATCTAGTACATGTGTTTTGGCAAAGTATTCTTATATAAATCTTATTTATCTCCGTTTAGAGTGTGATCCTACAGATGACCTCGAGATCACTGCATTTCACAAAATTCACGATCCAAATATATATCTCCTAAACAAGAACACTATTGCTAGGAAAATAAACAGAGTCAAAAATGGAGTTTGCTTCATAAATCGACCGTTGGTCGTAGGTGAAAAGATATACATACGCGTGGCAGAAAGCCATGCTGGATTGTCAAATTCAATAAACTTCGCTTTAACGAACACCATTCCCATCAAAGAATCTAAACTATCAGTGTCATCTTTTGCTGGTTTTCCTACCGAAAGAAGGGATATCGAAGTTTTGAAACATGTGCCAAATTTGAACGATGTGTGTTGTATATGTGTATATAGAGATGGAAAAATTTCGTTTTCTATAAATGGGAATCATCATTTTGACAAGAAGGTAACCAAAGTATTAACCTACAGACCGATGTGGCTTGTACTAGACTTGTGTGGTTCAACCGGAGCGATTGAAATATTAACCAAGACACCAAACCAAGGACCTAGCATAAGTTTTTTAATGGAAATATGACATTTTGATAAACTGCTTGTATTTTGCAAAAGTGTTTAATGTTTTCAGTTAAAGTAACAGTGACAAAACTTTTCATCAAATAGTATATAATAAATTACTGTTGCTCATGTATGAATTTTATTTTCTCATGTGCCTCATCAACATGGAACGTATTATACGTTGTTTGATAAATATAATAAACCAATATAATTATACTTACACATGGGCGCTAATAGTCCACTAATAGTTACTGTAACGAAAATCTACCAATAGCACAATGTAGCCCTACAATATTTTGCAGTTGTTTACTTTCAAAAGACTAGCTATATGTAACTGACCTCCTTTTTTCTTGTTAGCGACCTCAGAAATTTTATTGAAAAAACCTTTCAATTGTACAGCTTTATTGGTATTTTGGGGAGTTCAAACAGACAAAAATGGACAGCGTTTTTTTTTTCATTTCGGTTAAATTCTAATATCCAAGTTTAAATTCAATTTACTTATAATTCTCTATATTAATTTTCTTAATTCTACTTATTTTTTGATTGAATATTACGAAACGGAAGACCTTACTATTATTCTGAAAAGGTTTCATATTTAGGGCTTTTCGACTTTCGGGCGAAAAGACCCATTTTTGTCTTTTTTATTATTATTATTATTTTTCTTGACCGAATTTTGTCAATGGTTTTTTAAAAACTTGATGGAATATTGATACAGTTTTTCTAGATGTTGAGCCACTATTGGAACTGGGTAATTTCATACAGTCATTCCATGCATATCTTTTACACTTTTATGCCACGGCATCAGACTTTAATGATATGCTATGAGGTTTCAATGCAATGCGATTTGTGTGCTATGCTATGAAACATAAAATGAAGGACTTAATGATATGCTTTGCTCCGATGTGGTATGAAATGAGTTTTGCACAAAAACGCTTCCAAAAAATTATTAGAAGCCAAAGTTGAGCACTAATCTGCAATTAGAACATTTATTATTATAGATAAAAAACATTAAATTCCAAGTTAAAACATTTTGTATACTATGCTATGGTATAATATGACGAATGAGAATCTATGAGTTTGTATGCTATGGTATGAAATTCAAATGCTATGGTATGAGTTTCCAATGATATGCTATGAGATGTCAGTGTTAGGCTATATATGCTATGGTGTATGTTGTAAAAGATATGCTTGAACTGGCTGTAGTTATATACTGTACATGCAGCTATTGTAAACATACAATGATGTTCTTGTATATCCATTCGGCCTTTCCCAATTATTGTAATTGTGTTAGTGCCAATAAAATATTTGTATATTTGTATTTGTATAACATACTGAGCATTGCCATTCTCAAAAAGATCTTAAACATCTATTCAAATAGATATAAACCTATATTAAACTTTGAACCCCTTGTGCGTCGCAATAATTATCAAGGCCCAGTCTTTAAACTGAGAACCAACAAATGTCAATATGCTTAATACATATTAGTAGTACTATACACATATATGTTAACCTCCAGTGATGAAAAGAGGTAGATTTAGAACCAAAAAGCGGTAGCATTGCATGTGGCCTTTTTGCGTATATTTCAAAGCACATATTTTTATATACAGGTATTACATATGTAGTGGGGTTTCTGATAATAGTAATAAACGATTCCAACTTAAAAATAAAAGACTTCTAAAATTTAGTACAATCAACACATACAACAAGAACGTTCCATGCATTTACCATCAAATTATTACGCTATTTTATTTTTAGGAAAAATTAATCTTCCAGTGCAGAGACTTTAACCATTGCCTTTGCTTAATGAAAATAATCTAAGCAGCCAAAATGTAACATATAAGGGAAGTAACAACTTGTAGGAAATTGGATATTCTTTTTCAATATCAAAAAACAATGTTAACATGCTTATCACAAATCATGCAGCATTGCAATTAACTCCTAGTCAAGTTAACTGTTATGGCCAAGTTAAAAGATATATTTAATCATCTTTAAGCCACAAGACGTGGAATTGCAAACTTTTTTTTCATTGCTGAGGATAATATGTCTTGTAACTAATGTAATCACTGGAAGTGGCTTCTTTCATCGATCAATGTAAAACACATGCTTGAAAACTTACCATTCATCCGACTTACAAAAAGCGTTTGTATGCATCTAATTCAAAGTCACGCACTAATTTCAAACCCGACAAGATTTTTGGACCACAATGGCTTCTAAAACAGCTATCAATCATAACAAGCCTGATTGATTGATCCATTGCTTAAAAACAAAACAGGTCACCACCAACTACTTGACATGGGTATAGATCAATAATTCCTAAAACTTTGGAGGATGCTGATTCAGCCTATCTTGCTTTACTCAATACGCATGTGTTTCACATATATCTATTACAGCTGTGTTATCCGAATTATACCAATTATAGTTATTTCATACCATTTCCATTTTGAACAATGACTCAGAGACTTCAATATCTCACCTTATATTCGCAATTTCTTCAATAAAGTTGATGAACTACTCAGTTAATTGTGCTTTAGAAATTTTTAAACATTTAATATTTCATAGGGTTAATTTATAGTTTTTATGCACAATATCATCTATTATCTTTCTTTACCTATCTATGAATAATTAATACTTTATTAGCTGGGCTCATTGCTATATAGTTACTGTGCACGACGTATGATGTTGACTGAACAACCTTTGAAATTTATCTTTGCACAAAAATGTTGTTTCAACTTTAACTAGAACGTTGTATATCATGTCAGTTAGTCAATGTAACTTTACATCTAATATATATTTAAAAAATAAATATTAGAAGGTTATCTTTATCTCTGTCACATTGCAAATACTTTGAGTTAGCATAGTCAATTTGTAAATCAGCAGATTTCATGTTATACATTATATAAAAATAAGAGTTGAGATTCAAATTGTTAGACGCTTGAACAACAATAAATCACAGTTGGGCTCTTGAATATCTCACCCTCCCATCATATATTTACAATTACAATATTAGTATAAATATGAATTCACATGCTTATCAAGAGCTCAGTTAATTCATTAAAACTAAATGCATCAATTAAGTTTGCAAAGGTGTTTTGCAAGGATAGTCATAATCATGATAAATATTATTATCATTAAAATTTTACCACTAGTGTTTCAATCCGGGGAAGATTAATCTGATCAGTAGCATTCTTAAACTACTTTTAAATTGATAAATAAAGATTTTTCCCATGTCAAGATTTCAGATGTTTTCTCCCTGTCCCATATAGATTTGCTTCAAATCCTGTAATAATGTCATAGTCATATAAATATGAAAAAATATGAAAAAAATATTTTCAATGCTTATCATTGCATTATTATTAGCTGGTATTAGTGAAAGCTAGGCCTTACGTGCCTGAATAAGGCTTTCGAGACCTGAAAATAAAGCCTTGTATCTATAAGATAGTCGACTTGGCATTACCTATATTTTATTCGGGGTTGCGCACTTTTAAAGTGCGGTAGTACATAAGAGCGCAGTAGAAAGCGCTCGCTCTAGAGAGAAGAAACGGATTGTGTGTACATATTGTTGATTAAAATTTGTGATTGAGAACATTGATTATATTTATCATAGCTCAAGTAGAGCAGCCGAATTAAAAAGAACTCAAAAACGTTACAAAACTATATAAGATAGACTTCGAGTAGAAGCATAAAGATGACCAGTTAAAAAACAACAAAAACGCGAAATTCTAAGTAATCTACGGGCAAATATCATTGTGAATATGGATGTTGCCCCTGTAAACACTTTCGTGAAAGCTGTAGAGGCTATTTGGCCAAAAACTGAATATGCTCATTTAGCTTCAAATTAAATGTACAAACCCCTAGAAGATCTCACACCCAAAGCGATAGATTTTTCACTCTCTAACCTCCTGAAAAGCCAACAAAAATTTTGCTGAAGATATGTTCTCCCCATCGGACTTGTTAACCTCCTTCTAGGACCGAGAAGAGATTTAAGTTGCTTTGTCTCCTGGAAAGGGTATTGCTAAAACGCGGAACGGAAAACGGAACGGATATCAAAAAGTACTATTACGTTTATCGCTTAAATATTAAATAGATTGTACATAAACTATTTACTTTGTATCATTTATTCATAATTCATGAATGATTATTATCACAAGGTTGCTTCATTATTTGCATTTGATACTTTGATTCTTACGAATGTCTATCAACTAAATCAATGTATTCAATTTGCTCAATAAAATACGAAACGGACAAAGTGATTAGATAAACTATTGTATTATTATAAGTTTTTAATTATTTTCCCTTTCTAATATTGTTTGAATTTTAGTGTAGAGAAATTGGTTGAAGCGTTTGGTTGTGTTTTTCATGACTTCGAAACCGAAACTTCCTTGGGATTTTAAGCTTTTTTTAACTCTCATCGGCATTAAAATTTTAGTGATCTATACTGTTTTAAAGATTTATTAATAGCATTAATGATATAAAAACGTGACGGAAGAACAACATCAACTATCATTGTTACGAGGTTTGCTGCATTATCTGTTTGCTTACATTTTCGTCTCGCTATTTAAAACATGATTTAATCGAAAACAGAATCATTTTATTGGATCACTAACACTCTTGAGTATAGATGTACTGCAAAGTCTCATTTCTTTCTTTTAATATCGGCGTTTGTTGTCTAATCCTTCTACTGTTTTAGATTACTTATTCTTAGTATTTTAGGTATGACAGTTTCTTTACGCGACTGTACATTCCTGCAATTAATTCAAACAGGGAACTGGATATTTTTTTTATACCAGCACTTTCAAAAGAAAGTTCGGGTATATTGCTGTTACCCTGTTCCGTCCGTCTGTCACGTTTTACTTTCTCAAACTGCTCTTACATCTTAAAAAACTCAACTCTTGGAGTTTGATTTGGGGTATCATGTTGTTTTATAAAAAGGTTTCAAAAATTCTCTGTTAGTCCTGGGGGTCAAATAATTGGTAAACAATGACGTTTTTCACAAAAAACCTTCTTCCTCGAACTCCTCCTACATTTTCAACAGTAGACAAATCATCTTTTGGAATACGTTTTAGGGTATCCTATTGATGCGCAATAAGGTTTCGGAATTTTCAATTTTGTCCTGGGGGTCATTTAATGGCTGAAAATGACGTTTTTTTACAAAAAAAACTGGATTCAAAAACGTCATTTCTTTTTGGCAGTAGCCAAATGATCTTCTAGAATATGATTGGGGGTGTCATATTGAGGCGTGATCAGGTTCCAGAATTTTTTTTTTTATTAAGGGGATCAGTGGGCAACAAAAAATGACGGTTTTTTGGCAAAAAAAATATGGTTCCCAGAACTCCTCTTACAACTTTTGGAGTAGCTACGTCATCTCTTGGGATATAATTGGGGCTGTCCAATAGATGTGCAATAAGGTTTTAAAAATTTAAATTTCATCCAGGGAGTCAAAAAGTAGCAGAAAATTGACGTTTATCACTAAAAAAAAACATTGATCCAAGAGCTCCTCTTATGATTTAATGGATAGACAATCATATATTGGGATATGATAGGGACTGTTCTATAGATGTGCAGTAAGGTTTTAAACATTTAAATTTCATCCAGGGAGTCAAAAAGTAGCAGAAAATTGACGTTGACGTTTAATTATCACTTCAAAAAAACATAGATCCTAGAACTCCTTTTATGATTTAATGGATAGACACATCATATCTTGGGATATGATAGGAACTGTTCCATAGATGTGCATTACGGTTTTTAAAAATTAAATTTAACCCTGAGGCCCATTACCTACCGGTACATACCTTTTGATGCCCTTTAAGGATCAAGAATATAAATGGTTAAGGGGTGGGGATCTCAACCGTTTTCGAGATATTCGTGCACTTCCTGTTCAAGGGGGGTCATAACCACCCCCTGGGCCCATGACCTACATACCGTTTGATGCCCCTTGACACAAGGAACAAGAATATATATGGTTTAAGGGTGGGGATCTCAACTGTTTTGAAGATATTAAGGGACTTGCTGTTTGAAGGGGTCAGGACCACCCACAGGGTCCATGACCTACATAACATTTGATGCCCCTTGACATCAGAAACATGAATATATATAATGTTTAGTGGTCATGATTATAACAGTTTCTGAGATATATGGTAATTTCAAACTCCTGGGGGTGGGGATGACCCCAGGGGTCAGATTTAATAAACCCTATATATTGCCAGTAACAGCCAATATATGATTATGAAAACCCTATATTATTATCTTTGTCCGTTTTCAAGTTACCATTTACAATAGAGTCTACGATTCTTCCTACAAGGTTCAATGTTAGACCCAACAACCTTTTGACACCCCCCCCCCCCCCCCCCCCCCCCCGAAAAGTGGTTGTCTAACCCAAAATGAGAAAAATCAAACCACGGTGCACAACTAGATATGCAGGCCTATCATATCCTAGACTTAATTTGTACAATAATGTTCAGCCCTCTCTGAGAAACAAGTTCAGAGCAGGAAAGAAGAAAAAGATGAAGAATAATAATACATGTATTAAGAACCGTACAAAAGCAAAAAGTATCCAAATTTCATTCGGGAGTCTTAATAATAAAGATTAAATAGAGATAGAATCATCAAACATCAATAATTTAAAGATAATTGACAATTTCTGATTCTAAGGGGGTCAGGATGACCCCTTAGGGTCATGACTTACATGCCATAATGATCTGATGCGCCTGCATGACCTAAGGAGGAATAATATCTTTGGATTAAGGTGGGGATCTCAATGGTTTTTATGATATTTAATAATTTCAGGAAGAGCACTTCGGATCATGACCTATATACAATCTTAAATGCCTTGAACAAAGAAACAATAATATAATATGCACATGATATATGATTCAGTTTAAGAACCCAGATATAGATCAATCATCTGTTTTGTAATACTTCCAATGTATATATATACATGTATTAGTTTGTGTTTTGTTTTATACTATTCATGTTCATGACTGTAGTATGGCTTAGTCTTATTTTAAATTACATTAAAAAATTGTCAAATATATGACTTGGAACCCCCACTCCCAAACAAACTCAAATATAAACTGTTCTCCCCCCCTCCCCCTCCCTTGTCGAATGATCTATTAAAATCAAAATATATTTTGGGTGTCTAAAAACGTTTATAAACTGGTAAAAAATGTTATGCTTAAAAAAAATTATATTACACCTTGCATAATTGACAAATGATCTATTGAGATACGATCAGAGGTCATATTTCTACCTTGGGATCAATAAGTAGTATTCAGTGACAAGTTAAAATTACTAACAATAAATGATTCAAATTATAAATGTTTATATGGTTATAAAGATTCAGTCTTCTTAATACATTCTTACATGTGTACATTAGCAAATTTTCAATCATTTCTTGATTGCTTTTTCTCTCATGATTAACATTAACATTTTGGAAATTGCTTAATTCAATTTTTAAGATTTATAAACAAAATTTATATGCATCACTTCCATGTGTATTAGCCCATTCGGGGCAATTGTAAAGTAGTGACATCATTAGGCTAGGAATTACCCACATGGATCAAACACTACTGTATAACTTATGAATAAGATAAAATACATTATTATTTCTAGTTCTAAAATGTCAGGGTGTCTCCAAGGGGGCATAATCTAAAAACAATTTTACGTGCGATGACACAAAGAGCAAAAATAAATTATATGATGTAGGGATGAGGATCTCAGATCTCAGAAGTTTACAATATATACAGTGTATCATATCATTTCCTATTTCATAAAGGCGGGGATGGGGGGGGGGGGGTTAAAGACAACACCTGGGGGTCATACTTTACAGCATTTGATGAAATTAGAAGATATTTTGTATTTTCCTGTTTCGTGGGGTCAGAACAGTCCCATAAGGTCATGACCTACATTGTATTTGATGCATTTTAATACATTAAGAAAGAAATACACCTTCCTTCCTATTATAACTCATATAAAAATGATAAGTGTTTACACCTACTTACATGTAATACACAAATTTAATAAGAAATTGTTTATACAGGGTCAATATGGGGTCAACTCAATAGTGCATGCAGTCTGACAAATGAAAAAAAAAAACTTTTGCAACTAAAATGACAGAAACTTTACAAATGCGATAGGATAGGTAACAATGATAAGCTTATTTAAATATTAAAAGATGATGATACAGTACAGCTGCAGTATGCTGTCAAAGGGAGATCACATTTAGAAAGTGAAAGTAGAACTTATATATGTATGCTGGCATCTCATTATATTGTGCTACTGCTACTACATGTATTATGCTTACCTAAATTGGTCAACATCATAATGATAATCCAATTAAAACACAATAATGAATTCCTTTAGCTGATCTTAACTAATCCTTTTTTGCATACGGAAAACACAGACATGTATGTATGGGTGTTGTTAAAACGCGGAACAGAAAGCGGAACGGAATAGAAAATATCATCACGTTTATCGCTTAAAAAGGGTATAGACTGGACAGAAATTATTTACTTTGTATCTTTTATTTATATCTAATGAATGATTATCAACATGTTGTTATCTTATTTATATTCATGTGAATGTCTATCAATTATAGCATTGTATTCAATCGGCTTTAGTTGAGTACGAAACGGAAAAATCAAATGTATACGAATTGTGAAACATTAACATCATTAAACGAGCAAATTAGCTATAACTTTTTACTTATTTTTCTTATATGGTATTGCTGGCATATCAGCGTAACGTACGCAGTTAGTGAAAGCGTTTTATTCGTGTTTTGAGTATTTTTATATTTCAAATATGATGAACATGTATATACTTACATCAAAATTGAATTTTCGGTGTTCTAGAGGATCTTTTTTCATACAGACGATACAGTATCATTGAGATGGAAGAAAAAAAACTGTAGGACTGACGACATTAAACATTAAAATACAGTAAACATTTAAATACCCGGTAATTTGTGAAACTAGTAATTTGTGAAACTAATATTTTTGTTTTTGTTTACGTTTGCATTACTAAGCAGTTGTTTATTCCAGCAGCTATATACATATGATCCGAATAGAGAACTCTAGACGTTGCCTGTTTTGATTTTCCGATTATATATTGGGACTTATGATAGTCTGTCGATCCCAAAATATTTATGCAGCACATTTGGACGATTTATAATGGAAAATGTTTACATCTTTTCTCCATTTAGAAGTCACTCAGAAGACCTTGCACAATTTTTCAACACTATCATCCGGGTCTGTTGAAATGCAAAACCCCGTAGACTTCTTTATTTTTAGCCGTGTATTTATACCAGCCGATAAGCTAGAGAGGACGTTTTAAAGAAAAAATAATGAGAATGTTTAATACTTCTAAAAGAGAATCGCTTGAACCCTGAGGTATATATAAATATACAGCAAAAAGTGAATCGAGGATATTTTGGGACAGAATATAGTGGTCAATGCATGTACAGTTAATTTTGAGGAAATAGATATTCTTGAATAAATAATCTAATATTGCTAATCTTTCAAAAAAAATTAAAAAGGTACATAAAGTATATCGTTTTAGCATGATTAGCAAATCTATGAGGTAAATAACATTAGATAAGATTTTTTCCGTTTTCCCTTCCGTTCCGCTTTCAGTTCCGTTTTCCGTTCCGCGTTTTAGCATCACCCATGTATGTATACACGTGAACCCCATCTAATCGAAGAGCTGGGTAAAACTAGTACCCGCTAATGAGACATGCAGACCTGTGTTGTGTACGTAACTTCAGACAAAGATCATTCATTTGTAACATGCATGACCTATTCTTAAAATCCACTTGCACTATTTTATTAGGTAAATAACAGCTTTAAGGTGGTGCAGGACACCTGCCTATTGTGATGTATACTTCCTATTGAGATAAACAATAAAGTATATTAAATATTGATTAAATATTTACCCCCCCCCCCCAAATAATGTTACCTAACATTGAAGCGCAATGGGTTAGAGCGTTTACATGTCTGTAAGAGCATTGGGGTCCAATGTGTATTTTTGGTAATTTTACAATTGATATAAATGAATTGTCATAGGAGGGGGGGGGGGGGGTCTGGACCCCTCACTGCCACTCCTTCTCTAAATATGTGCACACGATGATGTTCATGTAGGCACACAGAAGCAAATCTAAAACCGGCAACCGCCATGGGGAGGGGGCATAATTTAATTTTTAATTTTGTTAGTAATAATTATATAGACCATTATACTTTCTATGACATAAAATGTTAAGATTATTGATTAACTGAAAATTCACTGCAAACAGTTCTACCCCAAATTGCACATAAAATGCTGCTAATGTCACGATCTGTATTATCATATGGGAAGGGATCTAATCCTTCAGTTATGAAAATTATAAATTTTCATTGTATTACCGGAGCTTGCATATAGCCTTCATTTTTAATTAAACTGGTACAAAACAGTGTTATTTAGGGGCAAACACATGGTGCGGGTATTACTGTCTAATGACAGCATCTAGTTTAAGTTTCATATTATTGGACTAGTGGTCAAAGCATGTACATGTAATGTTAATTTTGAGAAAATCATACCTTTTCTAAATAATTTAAATAAACTTGAGTATGGATAGCAGTTTTAACAATATTAAAAAAAATACATTAATTATATCTTTTTAGCCTGTTTAACACATTTATCAAGTAAATAACATCTATCGTATTTCGTTCCGTTCTGCCTTCCGCTCAGTTTTCCATTCCGTGTTTTAGCAACCGTGTTTTAGCGGCACATGTACATGTATTGAAAAAAATTCGATCAAATAGAACATGTCAGACAAAATTCAGAGGCTGTGGTGATAACACTTTAACACCAAATACTTAGAAAGTCACTCAGGTGACCTATTGCAGTTGGTCTTCGGCCGTCGTCGTGCGTTGTGCAGTGTGCGTTGTGCATTAAACATTTTACTTTTTTAACTTCTTGAAAACTACTGGGCCAATTGCTACCATTTTTTGTTTGAATCATCTCTATGGTAAGAGGAAACTAAATTGTGAAAGCCATGGCTCTACCACTCCATAGGGGCTACAGGCGGAGCAGAATATGTAAAAAAGCCAAATTTTCAAAAATCGCATTCTCTCCACAAACAAATAAAATGAAAAAAACTAAATGCATGGTTATGATTTCCATGAAGCCCTCTACCAAAATTATGAAATTTATTGCCCTTGGGTCAGGGGTTCAGGCTCTAGGGTGGGCCCATTTGGCCATATGGTAAAAATGTATTAAATCTTAGAAATGTTTCTTCTCTAATCCCACGTATATTTAAATAAAACTGAATGCATGTGAAATCCATGGCCCCTGGGTCAGGAGTTCAGGCCGTAGGAGGGGATATAGCATATAGTGTTAATGCATATAATGTTTAAAAAAGCTCTTCTTTATTCCCAAACATCTGTAAGAAAAACTGACTTAACGAGGCCGAGTATAGATCGAGTACACACACTTTCGCGCAGCGTTTTATTTGTATTGTGACGTCATCTTTTTGCTTGGTTGACGCTATGGCGTGATAGTTTCAACTGCAGATATTCAGCGAAATTTGTTGAAAATAGCTTGTTTTCATGCGTATGTAACACATAAGAATAAACGGTCCTTATGTTGCAGTTCTTTTATTCTTGATTGTTCAATATTGGTTAATATTGACAGTGGTCTAAAATAAACAATATATACAATTGAATTTTGAAAGTGATATTCATTACATATATACTCTTTGACATGATTTCATAAAACATGTTGATGACCTCTTGTTATTACACTTTATCATACAACATAACATCTAAGTAAGAAATGATATGAAGTATAAATAATGTAACAATAATGTACACAGTTCACAAACCTAAGTAAGGAATGCTGTATTAGGGCTTCTGGTCACTATGACTGTGACGTCAGCATACAAGAGGACTGTTCAATATAAATTTATCAGGTCTTACTTCTCAATTTATAAAAACTAAACATATTTGAAGAAACCACTATTGTAATAAAAACGTTTCGTATCAAACAATCATTTATAACATCAGGTCATCTATTATTTTAACTTATAAACATACTTACACACAACTGACTAGATGTCAACATTACATCAATTCTCTGACTAGAAATAAACAACTTTCTATCGGTTAATTACACAGAACTTATTATCCAACAAAATATAGTTATAAATAGAATAACCATTCACTTGTAACATAAGTGTCTAATCTAATATGAATGTAAGACAAAAATATCATTACTCACATCTATCAGGCAAAAGGTCTTTCCCTGTCAACATCTACGATGAAAATGCCGCCAAAGATGGCATACTGCCTTAACCGTATATTGACCATTCAATGGACAGATTCACAAGTGTAAAAAATTAATATTAAAAATTACTTACAACCAAATACTGATAATATTACTGTTATTCAATTAGGATAAACATAAATAATACTTTTTCATTTCCAAACTTTAACTTTTATAAAAAATGTAATTGTAAATCTCAAACCCGATATCGATGTTAATTATACTTTGCCCTCTTACACGTAAAATTAATATTATATTGCGGAATAAACATAAATGTCAAGAAGGATAAGCTATATTTGGGCTCGGGTCGAAAAAGTGAAGAGAGTTCAGCATGCCTAGCCCTCTGTCACGTTTTCTTATCCCGCCTAAATATAACTTAACTCATATATTTCAAGACAGTAACCATGGATTTTATTTTAATGACCCTTAATATGTGATGTTATATATTTATTTATTACTTAAATATGTCAGAATGTTTTAATAATACTTTAAAAAGCACCATTTCCGCTTTTGTCAAAGAAAAAATAGCCAATATCTGACAAATCTAGGAAATCGGGCATACAAAAAAAACAACTTTGATAAGACCCCTGAAACAAACCAGGAGGTAAAAGGTTTTTTTTATTTGACCATTTGATGCCTTTTAGCAATAAATTAATATGTAGAACAGAAAAATAAATCCCTAGGGCAGAGATTTTAAAAAATGTAAGGGCAGAGATTTTAAAAAATTGATACATTTCAAGCAAAATCCCATAGGGTCCTATGTTAAAAATTAACAAACTTTGAGATGACCTCTTAAACAAATGGTGTGGTAAATGTCTTATTTTTTGTATCTTAAAATAATAATTATATTAGTAGAAATTCATGTAAAAAATTTCATTAAAAAATCTAGACAGAACAAATTAGACCCGGCATCGTAAATAATTATGTTAACCAGGAAGTCTTTTATCAAAGTTGTAAATTTCATGTCATCTTGAATATGAGATTTGACTCTAAGAGAAATGGAAATATAGTTTTAATGCATTTAATGTTTTAAAATTATCTTTCCTACACCCACAGATCTGTAAGGAAAACTGAATTCATAATTTTGTAGACAAGGTAGCCCTCTACCCAAATTTTCGACTTCATGTCCACGGAAGGAGGGGTTTTGATTCTAGGGCGGGGAAAAAGTCATTATGTGCATTTAATATTGAAAATGTTTTAAATTGTCTGTTTTACTTCTTCTGATGCTGAATAAAAACTAATAGCATATAAAGAATAAAAATAATTTCTATTTGCTGTTGGCTTCAAGGATCTTGTGTGTGTATGAGTCCTTTTAATCTGTTGTTTAATTTGTTCTCCAGGTTGTTTGAACTCTGATTTTATTTTAATTACACTTTCTTCAACTAGAGGATCCCATATCGTGCTTGATTTGATTTGAACATATTTTATTATGCAGATATACATTTACATTAATGGATTAGGCCTATGTAAGCCTTCTCCATATCGTGCTTGGAATATTTGGCATTGTTTTTAAATCTTCCAAAGTTAATTCCCCTTTCTTACGTAGAACAATAATTCATTTTGCTCTCTCTTCTCCAATACTCTTTATTGACATAAGGTCATCTAAATTTGCTTTGTTTATGTACATGACTGAACAAGTAGGGGTACTCATGATTGTGATCTTTAAATATACCTCCAATCTAGCATACACAGATAAGTATTCAGGGTAGTCCTGTTCTTGATCTTATACCCAAGTTTGCCTAAAATAGAAGACTTCCTAGCAAATATGTGTGTCAATTATGTCATCAGACAATTCGACGACAAATTCAAATATGTGTTTGTTCATGCTTTTGCTAAAAAATATGACGCAAAATAACACAGTGAGAGAAAAATACTCCGAAAAACACCATCAATACTTTATTATAGCGTTACATGATCTAAACGTAACCAACTTGAAACAAAGTAGTTAGTATTTGGCGCCAAACTCTCTATCTTACAGGTCGTGAAATACGATCATTTCTGACAATGATATTTTATAGCATGCAAAGTGCCCAGTTTGTGAATCAATATCACTCACCAAGCCGAGTTGTATCAACATCGAAGGATTGGCTAGAACGTCTGTCTGTAATCATGGTAGGAATTTGCGCACCTGATCAGCACACTAAACCCCGAACACTATGTATATGATATGCCAATTGATTATCACTACAATACTTGTTCGATAAATTGTCGTATATGGCGGACTGAACGACGTGTAACTTCAAAATGAATTCAGCCGCACAAGCTATAAATTTCATGCTGGTAAGGAAAAGACAATCAAGCTGACACAATGTCACGTTACCCTGTTGAATGACACTATACTCCCAGTACCTGTACTTCGTGACCCATGAGACAAAAATTATAATCGATAAGCATAGTTGAAGTAAAGGTGGTATGGGACATCTGTCGATATTAGTGTGGATTAAAGTTTAAAATTATAATTTAAATACTTTCACCGCTTAACATCTTTCAATTTTTACAATATTTAACCAAAAATAGCTTTTAAAAATATTTCGAGAGGTAAAAATTGTAAAATCCCGAGCGGGATTCGAAATAATGACTTACAGATTCATAGTAAACCCTTTAACCTACTGCGCTATGCTGTTAGGTAACAATATAGGGAAAGAAACTACTTATATAAATACACTTGGTTTTATTGTTTATTTCGATAAACAATAGGGTCACCACATGGAAGTGTCCCTCCTGAGGATTAATTTTCGATCCGCGCCTGACCTAGTAATAACATCAATAGTGAAACAGACTATACCATTTTATGCAGAATGTTCCTTGAAAATGGCTCGATATACTAAGTTTTAATGCAAAACAGACACCCATTATTTTTTTTTAAAACATGGTATTGCACACCACAAGCATCAAACATGGCTATGATTTTATTAAGCAACCCAATGGTTGTATTTTCAACCACTCTACACGTGTTTTAACACGAACGATAACTCTGTTCTTAATATTATCGTTTAATATAAATAACTGCTAGATGGTAAAATAAGACATACATCTTGAAAGCTTTTCCCGTTTTAACATAAATCACAGTAGGATATGATATGAAAAACGACCAGTACTCTCTCTAGGATCATTAATCACCTTCGCCTATGCGATTGATTAAACCATTTGCAGTAGTAGGATACGCGCGTCACTTAAAAAAGAGGTACCTATGACATCACAATAATGCATCAATTATAGAGTTGAACATCATTGTCAATTAAATAATACAAAATTTAAAAAAAAATACTTTCTGTCAACATACTTTTTCTTGAATAAAACAATACTGTTTCCCAGCCATATTTTAGCTTCAGGACACGTTACCATTCCCGTGCAAGGTATTTCTAAGATAGATCCAGGGTGTGGTTTCCATGCCTAAATGATGCTGTGGAGAACGCATTGAACAATGTTTTGCCCACCAGATTGTAACAGACAAGCTAAAACATCTAAACATCTGAACCCTTTGCAGATGTCAGACCCTAGGAAAAAAGCTAAGTGCCGACTTATGTGGTCCACTTCCCACAGGATAATTCTTATTTGTTGTGATTGATGAAAATTGTCGATTTCAAGAGGATTCCAAACTCTTTCTGTCCAGATTCCGTTAACCATAGATCGCATAAGGGGAGGAAATAGCGCTCGAAAGAAAACTGATAGCTCCAAAACAAGAGACGATATCTTTTGTAAGTTTATCTAACGTGACTCATAAATTGCTTCACTGTGTGCTTCTTAGTGACAATCGTTTCAAACCATTCTGAACTGGACAGTATGCAAACGGGTCCTACCTCCAGCGAGTTATCGTCGAGCAAAACACGACACTATATTATGTTATGTATGGATAAAAGAAAAACGTATTGTATTTTATGTGCAAGACTTTTAACTGGTTTATAAGGTAACATTAAATCATATGCATTTTATTTTATTTTTCAGTCTTCGAAGGAAATATGATTATATTTTATATATGAAATCAATCGAATGTTTGAACCAATGATTCATACTTGTTATAAGAAATGACATATTTTCCTAATCGTTGAAGCAATTATTGTAGGCCGCAAAACATACTTGAAAAGAGTGTACCTTTAAATGTTTTATATTCGTTGGCATGTCATTTAAAACTTAATGCATTTGACAATGATATGTTCTTGGCATTTAAATTTAATTTGCATATTGTTATATATATTGAAATTTACTGTGCATGAAGGGGATAGAAATCTGCACTTAAATTAACATAACAGAATCGTGTGTTCAGTTTAGGAGCTATTATTTCTTTTTTGTAAGCAATTACATATTCACAATGTAAGGATTGGCAACGTGTTTTTATCGAATTGATTAACTTATAAAAACTAAGCCACAAAAATTTTACAGGCAATGAGGTGATTTCTGATATTTGGTAAGATTTGTTTAATTGGCATTTTAGAACTAATTCTTTAACTCTTCATCTAACTGAATTATAATTTGGTTGCGAAATTATGCATTTGTTTATTTCTAAGAGATGGTGCTATCCTAAAAGTCATTCTGCTCATTTTAAGTGTTTTGTTTTGTTTCATTTGAGACCGATCATAAAGATCAATATCAATCACGAAAGGAAGCCATTAACATAAAGCACACGCTGCAGAATACCTTTTTCTTGTGTTGAGGTCTTGTCTTGATGTCACAGGTAATCCATTTCCGCCAGTGAAAAAATATTTTTTGATTTACATCATTTTATTTTGTGAGTATACTATTTACAATGTATCAGGCTGAACATTCGGAATTTAGTTAAGTTTTGTAAAGTGTATGTAACAAACAGATTTTGCAGATTATAGGGCTTGCTAAAAAATTAGGATCAAGTAACTTCAACAGCATAATAATCTAGCACAGCAATACTAGATTTTTTAATTTGTTGTTCTTGTATTTATCAGCTGCAACAGCACAAACGGCAACACTGTTTCCATGCTAACACCATCGAGTGAACTTTGTGCTGTTTTTAGATCTTAGAAAATCCACAACATTCAATAATGGCGGAGATGTCGAAGAGGGCACATTATATTGAAACAAAAAGTAATCACGCCTCTATTTATGCATTTATTACCGATTAATAAACTCAGATTTAATATATATCAATTGTCTTATCACCATGTTAACCATTTACCACATTGGCCTCCCTTGCTGAGATCGATGTCGAAGTTGGCAACGCTCTCTGCGGGTGCAAGCGATTTATGAAGTTTGAGCGGAGAAACGACAACTTTATATCTACTCAACACTGTTAAGATGTAAAATAAACGGAAACAATATTTTTGCCATATAATAAGATGCTAACGGGACGCAGGGCGGCACTGTGTGATGCATGACGGGGGACCTTCAATGCATGGCGTTACCGCGGTAAACGGTAAACGACCTGAATGATTGGAGAATGTGCAAATAATTGAATTAAATTATTTCCATTAAATATTATCTCTACTTACTCAATGCGATGGGGAAAAATCCATGATAATCATAATAAATGTTTTTATCTATGACAATATTAATTAAGACTTATCTTTTGCTCCAAGTTATCAACCCTTAAATTAAAACATAAACAGCAGAAAATGAAACACTAGAATAAACCTACATCTCCATGGAATTGAACACACTTAGGAATCCCAATAAATGGAACGAATCTAAATATTTTTCGTAGGCATGCCGTTATACGAATCTAAATGTTAATTCATTCGACAAATCAATACACGTTGTTCGAGTTATCGCCCCTTTTGTAAACAGTGACCATGGCGACACGGTGATGAGTGTTATATAATGATGGATTTATGCATTTATCATAATACAAAGGGATACTTTAAGAGTTTACACATTATCAAATTACCTTTTCATTTCAAGAATTATCGTATTGATAAGTTGACTTTGGCCTTTTAATACAAAATCAACGGTCATAGGCGAGCTAACACGTTATGCCTGCAATATTAAGACGACGTACCTGCATACCCTTAGTATTAAAACGGGTGTATTTCGTTTTCAGTTAAAACTAGCGAAAGGAAAATTAATAAAACAAAAAAAAATTCATATTTTTGCATTTCAAAACATTTCTGTAATCAGACAAGCAATATAGAGGCATTATTGAAAATATATTTGAGGGGTATTCCTCGTGATTCTACTGTTCCGATAAGTGTGAAGCTGATAGTAAAGTTGGATTTTAGATGTGGCCACACCTCTTGAACAAAATAAAAGTATGCAATATTTTTGCATTTTTGTATTCTCTTCTGAAAGACATATATTTAATTTTGTTCATCGGGTGTGGCCATCTCGAAAATTTGGAATAAATGCTATAAAATTGATATTTTTCAGCGAAAAACGCTAAAGCGCGCGTGTTTTAACGCCTACAGTACAGCTATGACGTCATAGCAGAATTTTTTTGAGGTAAAATTTTTACGCTCAATACCTTTAAGTTTTATTTTCATCACTATTTTTCCTCTCCGCTTTTTTTCATTTTCCATGAAAAAATAGGCCGATATTGCCCCTTCGTGGCTTTAGCTCTTTATACCTTCATCGTAAAAAGTAAGAAAAAAAGTACATCTTTACAAGAGTAGCAACCAGTGGCGTATCTACATTGAAGCAATGTAATTATGCACGTGCTTACGATTTTTTCTGAATCTTTTATTTTAAAACATTGTTATATTTTCACTGCAAAGCCCGACAACATTTGGTATTTGTGCCAGTATTTTCCTGAAACATCCTTAGCTTGTTCTTATACACGTAGTTAATTACTAGTAAAACAGACTGAGCGGTAAGACCCAAATTTAAATCCACATGGTACAAATGAAAAAAGTCCATTTCATTACAATCAACTGATTAGTGCTGTATTTAATCTGTGTCAAAATGTATAGAAGCAACACTGTTTTTAAAGCACAATTTGACTAAGCATATACTCTCCAATTTCGGAGGAAAAAAATCTAGCCTCCAACAAACGGAGATAACTTAACTCTGACAGAGAGGAAAGTAAATTGCTATACTAATATAAATTTGCAATACAGGCAATGAATAAGTTTGCATAATATGCATATGTATAGAAGCAACACTGTTTTTAAAGCACAATTTGACCAAGCATATACTCTCCAATTTCGGAGGAAAAAAATCTAGCCTCCAACAAACGGAGATAACCTAACTCTGACAGAGAGGAAAGTAAATTGCTATACTAATATAAATTTGCAATACAAGCAATGAATAAGTTTGCATAATATGCACGGTAACCGTAAATTACAACTCTCAATCCCTTTTCAGATAATTATACCAGATACAAAATTCGGCTTAAGAAATACTTCAACTGGTAAAAACAAAGTATATTCAAAAGTCTCTTTTACATTTTTTTTTTATCAGTCGTGGTTGCCTCATATCAAAACTGATAATTTTTTTTAGGCAAAAGGTAAAGGTAAGGGTTTATAGTCTTGCTCGCAAAGTAAAATGCGTCGCACGACTTCTACATATTACCCCCTGGCCTGTACAATCCATAGCATTCTCAACTCCCTGAGGAACATAAGCAGAGCTGCCAAATTACGGTGCTAATGCTTTACATTCATATAACAATCTCGTTTGAAGTGCCAGGTACTCATTTTTAACCCCTGTGTGAAGAGAGTGCATTAGTTGAGTAAAGTAACCTGCCCAAGGTTACAATGTTACCGCGATAATGAGGGACCAGACTCGAACCCGGGGGTACCGCATCCAAATCGATCGACGCTATCAAATGCGCCAACACCTCTCTAGATGTATTTGTTTTGTTTTTTTGGATTCTTTTATTTTTTAGTTCCAATTTATTGACTTTAAGAAGACAAAAATGTATACCTAATACAGCTTTTTCTGTAAGTACAATTACAATATCATGGCGTAGGTATTAAATCTAGTACATTATACTAGATAAAAATTACTGCCGCCATAATTTAAAAAAAAGTCCTCAGCTGTCTTGCCGTCCCCTAGCTTACAAATATTTTATCCGTAGCTACCGTAACGTCACTGGCAACAGAATATTTAATCATGTGTCTAGATGTCTTTGTTGCAATGTTTGAAATAGCATATAGCCAATATGATCTAGGTAATAGCGAGCGAAGCGAGCTCTAAGAACCAGTGTGCGCGGGAAAAAGAACGAGCTAAACCTACAGTTGCCCAAACAATATTTTTTGTCTATTCCCATAATGCTCTCTAATGTTTTCACCCGTGGTGCTATGCCAAAAATGGCCGACTTTTAACTCATAATTTACGGTGTCTTAAAGTTTGAATACACGTTTGGAGTACCGCATATGCTTTTGAGAGACTCAAATGATTTTTTACATGCTTCCATACCTTCTTATTGAGTCGAAATACGTAAACAAAGACGAACAAAGTCATGGATGACGTAACAGTGCCCTCGCGCTATATTTCCTGCGATAAATCTAGAGATGGATCAAACATCTGTAATGAGTGTACTAGCTATTTCAGTATAGACTGCGATACCTGCCTCATTGACATATGATTTGTTTTTGATTTTTTTTATAGAGATTATATAATTATGTACTAGCAAGAGCCTTACTTTAGTGTCATATCGAACAACTTTTAAGCTGATTGTGCATGGATGTACAGTAGACAGATAAGTATATAAATATATGAGTAGGACATTTTCAACTAAAAAAAAGGAATAAAATGAAAAATTAAACAGTTAAACATTTATGTAGATATTGCATTTAGTCAAACCATTAAAGTTAAAAGTGGGAAATTACAAACAGGGACCAGGCTCAGTCTCTCTCTCTCTCTCTCTCTCTCTCTCTCTCTCTCTCTCTCTCTCTCTCTCTCTCTCTTGGGGTAGGGGGTTGCTCCGTATGTATCATAACCATTAAAATAAGTACCTTTGGCATACTTATTGTAGAGCAATACTCTCTAAAAAAATTCTATGACCTTCGTTATTTGATACCTAAACAACACTAGGTTGACAATGATGCAAGGTATGTATAATTCTTGCTGCGCTCGCCAGAACGGTAGCACATATTATATGTGACCAGACAGCGCATGTTGAAGGCAAAGCAGAACTCAAATTGTCAATAACTTCTTTTATAAACCAACCATAAACCACGGACCCTACTGGGGCCCAAGAAAGGGGTTCAACGTTTAAAATAAAATTAGCATATGCTACGAAAAGCGTGTTATAAGGTTATTAAGGTGAGCGATGTGGCCGCTGGGATTTAAGACAGGGGAGTACCACTTAAATGACAAAATAAAGGGTCACCCTCCGTAGATCTAAATTGCAGAAAAGTCTCTCACATGGCAAAAATACCGATGACTAATGATTTGTTGATATCACTAATAAAACCCTTCCCACATTGATCTTTTTAGAAAAACGCAGGTTTAATATGATTGTGTATCTATGGTAAAATGAAGATCTGAGAGATGCAATACATTTTTATTATTGTCGTTTGATGCATACTAGTATGTTATTTCACTATTGCGAAGAAGACTGAACAAGGCTTTTTAAAATGCAGATTCAAATGATAAATGCTAATAGATTGTACTTATATTGTGTCACTGTAGGTAAAATCTGCAATATTTTGTAATACTGTAGTTGACTGCAGATTTCAGGATCAATGAATTCATTAATGCTGTGTCCATAAGGAGCAGATAAATTAGTAATTATCAATTAAGCCACCTTGTTTCTTTGCTAAACCTTCTATGGGCAGTAACGATGGGACATTAAATGGGCCAAAAATTAGAGCTACATCTAATTCATTATTTAATGTAGCTATCAATTGATCTTTATTTTTTGAACCTGATATCACATTGTTTACAAGGTTCAGGACCCACCCTAGGACCCAATGAATGTAATTCAATGAAAAGCGAAATGTAAAACCATGTAAAAGCTGTTCTGCTACAGTTTTGTTTAGATAATTTTGTAACAAAGTGGTTGATGCGGAAACATTGACCGGGGTGTAACATAATTCCCAAAGACCTGTGAATTGACATTACCTTGTTGGCTGACACTGTGGGAAATACTAATACTAGTATTATGGTTGGTTTGATTATTGTAACAGGTAATGGAGGGTTTGGTTTTGACCACATTTAAGACGAGTATGTAAATACTTACAATCTCTTTTGAGAATGGCCCCCCTCAAGTTGAAATCATAACAGCGCTTTTGCTGGTGCAAGCTGGAAGCAGGCTTCCGGTCAGACACGGCTATCTGGCCCATATATATTAACCTCTTTTCTGCTTCCATGGTTTCTCAATTAATTAGATGGTTCTTTGCCTTCTCAATCGAAACTGTATGTCATAGTCCGCCCAACCTAATTGTTGTGGAGCGTGATGCACCTAGTTTTATGGAACTTATATACTTGACTATACCCTTCACAAAGCAGTAGATATTAAAAATAAATCTGTTCATCAGAAATGGAAGCTATTTTCTTATCTTTTGACATGTTTGTTATCTTAATTTGACCATCTTTGAATACAAGAAGTTGTTGAGTTTTAGCTGCAGGATCTAATAGTATATAAATGCAAAAAATATCCTAATTCCTAGTATTTTTTTGTGTCGTCAATGGACGTTAATATCAGGATCTGATATAAAAGAAACAATAATAATATTCCTATATGAATATGCGACCAGATTGAGCCCCAAAGGTGATGTAGACATACATTCACAGGTACATGTACTGGTGCATTGCGATTGACCGAGTTGAGGCTCTGAAGGCAATGTTGACAGCTGTGCGGCATGCAGCGAGCCAGACATTAAATAGGCATTAGGGCACTGCTACATGTAGGAATACTAGTATGTGTATCGTTGAGAACGCTTGGAGCTTGGTCTGTGGCCAGCGTGGGGCCTGCTGCTCGTCTTTGGTCTGTGGCAAGCGTGGTTTGTGCTGAACATGCAGGTCTTGCGTAAGGGGACTTTGTTTTTTGTGCTCATTCTCTTTGCTTGCAATTTAACAACTATCTAAATATTGCTTACAATAGCTCAATTCGTAAATCTGCATGAAACCTGCATACATATGCCTTATATTTATTTTCATTTTTTTGTTTTGATTGAGTCCAAAAAAATGAAAATATATTGACGAAATATAGATTGACTTGTTCTTCTTTGCAATTCTGAAAGCTTAAATTTAATCAGATTGCTAAATTACCTTCCTGATTGAATTCGATTTTTATTTCTGCTGTTTGAATTTAAGTTTGTAGCTAAAATATAACAGAAAGATTGCAGATACATATATCTACATGTACTTGTTTTTTATGCGATCGGCAATAATGGGTGCTCGCGCTTTATACATGTATTCCGAGCGTCACATTAAAGAATTACTGTTAACCATTATTTCATGTTTACTACATTGTCAAATCAAAAAGTTCATTTTATATTGGTTGCTATATTCTTGCTCACAAGAATTGTTTTTAGATAAATGAGGAAACTATATTGTTTTCCTTTGAGATGGTTGCTTTACCGACATGGTTTTTTATAAAATAGGACAGATAAGTTATTCATTATGGGTTTATTTTGCAGACTTTATGTAAACTTGTAAAACAAATAATAGACGTTGATAAAAATTCAATATTGATCATAATGCACATGTAGATGATAAACCAATTATTATCATGACGGATAAAGTGCAATGGCTATACATGATTGTGTACATTCAAAGAGAAATCGGTAATTAAGTCCAGTGATGAACCTGTCTGCGCCGGGTCGGAGAAATGAAGAAAATTCTATGGCTGATCACGGTGCGTTAGAACATTCCTTTAGTATGGAGTTGAACTCATGTACAAACGTTAAAATTTGAACTGAAATATTTGCAAATAGAATGTACATTGTTCAATCTTTTATTCGTATTAAAATAATCAATACATGACTGTAAATTGGTTTTAAAGGCATCAAAGCAATCAAGTAGAATGTTCTAAAATATGCTCAACAAATGTTATCGTCAGTTAAAGAATAATGTCAAGTACTATCTGATCTGCCAAACTCCGTTTTGTAAGCGAACATAATTTGAACTGCTTCAAACAGTACACATCGTTAAATAGTCTAAACAGGTAAGACTGTTATGTAAAATTTAATTAATGTTTTTTAAGAAAAAAGATGCACGTATCATTTCTGCATTATCGTTTTAATGTATTTGTTATTAAGAATTTAAAATATAGTCATGAACAGGTAGTGATTTAATCAAAATGATTCCTTGACTTATGACTTTCTGCTGTATTTTATTGTAGTGAATTATAAGAATTTCAATTAACACTATCATATCATTAGTTAGAATTGAATTTCAGCTTGAGCTGTGGAAACTAAAAGTATATATACTACTATTCAAAACAACGTACACATTGCCTCATCTCTTTAAATCACAGTCTTAAAAGCAATGATATTCTTTATTGCCATGACATTTTCATGAACGATAGCGGATATTTTAGGTGACAGGTACCTTAATAAACAGAGAAATTAATCTGTGTTACACATCAATGTAGGTACAAAGGGTATGGTATTTTCTTGCAAAGATAGGCTCAAATTCGACCACTAGCTATCTATCAACATGTAAAATGTATGATATACATGTTAAAATAATTTCTATCGTTAAACTCGTTGGTAAATTAACTTTACTTACTCTTCTTAATTATTGTGAAATTCCTCTTGAGTGTGATGAAATAAAATGTAAATAAATGTTTGTCGAATATCTTAACTGTAACAATGGTTTTGATAACTTGGCCAGAGTCGTTAGAGAGCGTACAAGTCCTCCGTGTAAAACTGTTACGTTTGACCTCACTCATATGTAGTTTGAATCATTTATAAGTGAGTTTCCCCTTTTTTATGTATACAAAGTATGCGATTATTTTATTCTGTACAGCTTTTCGAAACAGCTGCAATCTCTTACAATTTGTGGGTTTTTTTTAAAACTTAAAATGGTAATGTTTAATCATTTGCTTCTGTTACTATGGCAATCGGTTTCTAAAGCAACCGTTTAGGGGTGTCTTGCATCTTTATTAATTAATTATGAAATATTAAAAAATGTGTGTGACTATGCTTGGCCACCGCATTTTGATAATTACAGAGAATTGATCTTCGTTTGATTTCAATAATACATGTATCTGTATTAAAACTGGCTGATAACCTTATAAAGAAGTTTCAAATGCTAAAGTATAATGATGAATAGCTAGAATCAATTATTCCTGGATGTGACTTTTAAATTTGTACTTTGTATCCCATACAGCTCTGCCCCTCTTACCTTAAAAATTAAAGGAGTCATATTCCTACATGTAACATAATATATGTGAGTTATAACAGTGCAGATTACATGTATCGTTCAAAAGTCAGATATTACCATTTGTGACTCTGTTTACTGACATTTAACAATCTCAGCGCCCTGAATATTTTGATTCAGATAAATTGGTACCAGGCCTCTCGATTCTCTTTAATTGGGGCCGATATTCGACCCCACTCCCAACGGGTAAAAGGCATCTTTTTCCCCAAAATTGAGTGTGTTTTTTATCCATTTTTGAGATTGCCTAAAATTAATAAATTTTTATAATGTAACTTGAAAGAAAACCATACTTATTCTAAATATTTATTCAGCAGTCATAAAAGCACTGTGAAGATGTGCGACACTACCGCGATGTAAACTGTTTCGTGTGATCGGTAACTTAGCCATGCAAATTTCCTCAGACAGAGATTTGAATAATTTGAAATTAATTTGAAAAACGATGTTCATTACTTTTAATCATGATATTACAGTTAGTTGATATGCTGTTAGTAGTTTTTAATACTGCAATAAATCTTAAAAATTATTATAATCTTTTTTGTCTAAACAGATCTAGATCTGGATCTAGATAAAAAAAAACGGTAGTAAGTGGGTCAAAGGGATGGACTTATACCCCAAATACACAGAAGTACAGAGACTGATTTTATAAATAATATAATTAGGTTAACACAATCAAGAAACATATATCTAAATTCTGTAAAAGGTATAAATATAAATATAGATTCAATTTTACATTAATACAAATATAAGATAACTTTTTAAAATTCAAAAAAACTGTTTCATTCTTTTCTTTGCCATTTGACATATAGCTACTAGCTAGTAATTACACAAAAATCTTTTGGGAAATTTTACATCTTCACTAACAAACTTGCATCACACACTGTGAATAAACTTTTTTCCTTCTCATTATTATACAATGTTCCCAGTTTTAAAAGTAATTTTAAAAAAATTAATTTTAAAAAAATCCTATCAATATACACTTGCTTTTGTTCAGGGGACTGTGCATTAAGCAAGGAAAAAAATTCCAATTTCTATCAAAACGCCGCATTTTTCCCAATCCATTGGTCCCGGCCCCAGTACCAAAAATGGGTATGAGAGGCCTGGGTACTTTCCGTGCGCTTGCCAGAGTGGTTCCATAGCCTACCCATAATCACTGGGGTCTTCAGGATCGTATGGCTACGTAGAGCGCTTATCAAATGAGATCGTTTACCTTTGATTCAATCAGTAAGAAGATAATAGAAAAAAATCATTTGAAATTTGGAAGCATTTGTAGGCCGCAAAACAGCATTACAAAGAGTTTACCTTTAAACGATTATTTGTTCAGTCTTATTTGACGATTGAGAACACAACTCTATTGAATGTCGGCACAGTTATGTCAGTTGGTAGTTGGACAATGAATGTTATCTTGCGTGCTTAAATAACTGCAGGGGTTGTTATAATTAAGTTATTAAGAAAGCTTTTATACAGCAAAAGAATAAACATGTACTTCGAACTTGTCAGTCATTTAACATTGAATTCAATAAACTCAATGCATTGAACAGTGATATGCAATCACAGAATATCCATATTTAAAATGGCCGCCGTAGAAACAAGATAGACGTTTCAAAAAATAGAATGAACATACGAAAATATGAATAATTTCAATGTTTTGCTATTTAGCCGTTTAATCTAAGTACTCCCTTTAACTGTCCAAAAATCAAGAACTAAAGACTCAGAACATATTTTGTTGGGATGTTTATTCAGACACGTCGAATGGCTTTCACCAGCTGATTTTAACACATCGATTAGAGGGACACAGAACATGCTCTCGTTAATAATAAACTTAGACAGTACAGCTGAAAACACATGACTGTGTGTTTAACTTCAGATTTACACATGGTATTGTTAGGAAATAAGATATAATGTCGGTTGTGACAGTTGAAGTACATAAAAATCCCTTTCACGTGCCTAAATATTGTATAATTATGAGCTCCTGGAAATTTAAGGGTCGAACAAACCGGAATAATCTTGTATCATTTATTTGTACCATGTGGAATTTGATTGACAATAATTTAATTCTGGTTGTAACGCACTTTCTGATTGGCTAAAAAATTATTTTATATCGTATAAAGAATGTTGCCTACGTCATAGTAAGACTAACGTCAAAAACGTATCAATACGCCTGACGTTACGTTTGAATTTTGTATAATTTTACGTCATTTTAAAAGTCAAATGACCGTTTTTATCTACAATGAAGAGAAAAAAAAATTAAATTATAAGCAATGAATTAAATATTTATTAGTTTTATACGATATAAAATGGTTTGAAATAGTTTACGCTTTTTTATAAACCGCTTCGCGGTTTATAAAGCGTAAACTGCCTCAAACCATTTTATATCGTATAAAACAAATAAATATTGAATTCATTCCTTAAGTAATTGACACACCTGAATACTACAAGATCTTCGCCCGACTACCGTCATCGTGGAATACGAGGTAAAAAGGGAATTTCTAAACGGAACACATCATCATTTTCTCGATAATTTATTAAAGATTTACCAAGAACTGTTCATTTTAAAATGAACAGACAAAAATATGTCAAATAACCTCTCAAGGGGCCTCACTTATAAAATGAATTTCGGTAGTAATAACTCATGTGAAAAACACGCATAATACATGCTTATAAAATATTAATTCTGGTTATTTTAAAACTTTGAACAACTATGAATTTGGGAGAAGTAGAAAAGATACCTTTAATTAACAAACAAGTCCAGGAGAATCTTTGCGAGCCTGTATGTGTTTTGTTTACAGTAAATACGCATGCGTAATAGTAAAGAACCCCGTAATAAGTTGCGATGTATATGTTTACGGGTTATAAGTAATTATTAACTTTTATGAAATAACTAGATTTATTTTTGTAGAGAAATTTGTAATTTTTTGAAAGTTTGAAGTCGGTATTTTAATAAGATGCACCGTACTGTCTCTTTAAAATGTATCAACTAGAGAATTCAGAGTTATAGCAAGGTACACCGATTTCTAGAATGCATCTTAAAGTTTGTAATAAAACATGAGAAAAAAATAACGTGTTGTTAATTTTGATATGCAAGGTTTACAGCAAAAATCTTTATTTAACTGCCTGTTTATAACCGATTCCAATAGAATGAGTTTTTATGTTAACTATGACATCATACAAAACAAAATATCATCAAAAATGCTCAAAAGTATATAAAGGAATTCCCGATTGTAATGGGTACGGGCACATTAAACTACATTAAAGGACTATATATGATAAAAGTTTATAACGGCCCCCTAAAATGAACGTCATCATTTACTGTCATTCTTTGTTTTCTTTGTACAGATACACATGTAAAGTTTTTTTTTCATAATTTCCATTTTGATTCAAGTGCCCACAATTTAGAAATATGACATCATAAAGTTAAACATTTCCTGCCATGTTTGCATTTTTAGCATAAAACAGCTTCTTTTTAGCCAGTTTTTTCTTCAGAAAGCATTGAGCGCATTTTTTAACAAAATATTTTCATTAGAGTTGTATCTATCTAAGACTAATAAGTGACTTAAAGATTTTGCTTGTTCAAAGCTGCGCTCTACATATATATTTCCCATTCGGAAATCGGAAAAAATGTCAATTTTTGACTGATTTTGATTGATTTATATAAATAGCGTCTTTTCTGACGTCATACATATATACTGTCAGTGAGTGCAAATAAATCAAATAAATAGGTGAAAAATATATTTTATATCATTGTCTAGTGTATCATTCTCTGTGTAAAAATAAAAGAACAATTTTATGCATTTGAAGCACTTAAAAAACGGCAAATATTATGGGGCCGAATTTGACTCATGAATATCATACATGTATATACCATTGTTTTCTCGTTATGTCACAAATGAGATAATTTTATTACTATGCCCTGAAAATTGCTGAATCACACCGGAAACAGTTATATTGCCCTCCCGGAAACAGTTATATTTCACAGGAAATTGTTATATTGCCCTCCCGAAACTGTAATATCACCATCGCGTGCAAGAGTTCTGCATATTAATTATGTCGGGTTCGAAATTTAACGAGCCAGTTGCTAAGCAAACGTAAACAGATCCGCGAATTTTAAGCATGTCAGGCCAACGTCTGCGGTTTGTTCATCTAAATTCAGATGAACTCGATACTTTCCTGTCACCTCGGGACAAATATTCTGGTATGTCGCCCTCGAAACCATGTAATATATGTATAATATAGTTCTTACCTTGATTCAGGCACGTAGCATCGTTTTTGAAAGTGGGGGGGGGGGGGGGGGGGGGGGGGCCAGACTCATCCAAAAAATCTTGACAAGCAAAAAAAAAAAAAAAAAGGGAAAATTTAAAGTTTTTCAAAATTTTAATCCGTGGGGGGGGGGGGGGGGGGGTAGTATATAACTTCAATTTCACTCCCCCTTTCCTTATTTTCATATCAATTTTTTACATACTCCCAAAAAAAGTCAATTTTTCAAAATTTGTTGCTGCGAGAAAAAAGGGGGGGGGGGGGGCAGCCCCCCCCCCGGCCCCCTGATGCTACGTGCCTGGCCTTTGCGTGAACTTTATAGTCAAATAAGTCCAACAACGTTATATTTTAACAAACGACCGCCAGCGATGCAATTGTCCATGCCTGTAACGTCATACTCGAAATTTTGACGCATAATATGTGTAGAGAGGAGCGGGTAAATTCTTGTTTTTTAACATTGGAAAATGCATTTCATAAATGAACGGAGCATAATCATACAATAATTATTGTACCATTAAATCCTATTTGTTATGCGTATTTTAATCCACCATGTATTTATTTTTTGAACTTCTATTATTTTTTTTTAGAGTGTTTAATGTACAAGTTCGATGTGTTTGACATTGGGAAGCCTATCTAAATCCGCTTTTTACAAGGAAATACACTTAACAGATTGTTATGTCCTTTTGGATATTTATTAAGGGAATGTTGAACTTATTAAAAAGTGCTGCTGCTTTGATGAAATCATAGAATGAATTAATAAATACGTAAATATTAAGCGAAGGTCATATTCCAACTGGAACTCATTTCTTTGATTTTAATTCTAATAAAAGATGAACTATATACAAAGCAGCAGCACTTTTCTGAATCTACTAGATAAGTAGAATTTAATTGTTATTATTTTTTTCAATTCAAATAAGGGTATGCCCTTGTAATATTGAAATTTGTTTATGACCTCCATTCGGGAGAATCATCAACACATATCAAGTGACTGTCCATTCAGGGTACCACACTAAGTGTCATACAAAGTGGCATTTACTATGCTGTTTCATTTAAAATCAAATTTATATCGTGATAAAAAACTTTACATACACAATTTTTTATATAGCTGCATCGTTTTATGAACGTAAATATCCGTTCATACTTTCATAGTTAGTCTTAACAGTGTTTGGTTGTTCGCCGTCCGTCTGTCCGTCTGTAAACTTTTCATATTTTTACTTCTTCTCTAAAACTACTAGCAATTATCTTCCTTTTAAAAAGGGTTTAGATCTTTATTTTAACAATTCAGAATTTCCTTTCCATAAGGATGCTTTGTACCTACAAACAAAAGTTTGTTCACTGTCTAAAAAAAGTGTCATTTACCCCTATATGTCGCCATCCTACTCCCGGAAAAATGGCTACTAGTATATAGCCCGCTTTTGATAGTCAGTTCACTCCCTCCCCCAAGGAAACCTTATTGTATAGTTGATTGTTTCCCTGTTTTAAATTCTGGTCATGTTTATGGCGGACCATTCGTTGTAATAATTTGCAATATCTGAGATGATATTGATTACACATATTAAAGGGTAATAAATACTAGTACTTAGCGTAAAATACAGGTGTTAGGCATTTTGCACCCCCGATATAAACGTGTTTTCATCTTACTCCTATATCTTTACCTTTTATTACACATTTATCACACCCTTAGTTATTAAGAAATTTAAGATAATGGCGATAATACAGTGAATGTGATAAAGGCGCGTTTGTTCATATCTGATGACTGAAATAATGCCCAAGGCTTCTTTAATAAAGTTAACGTCGTTTATACTTTAGTGTCCAGCCAAAATTCATACGATATAATGATATAAAAAATATATTATGTAGTAAAACAATGAGTCATTGCACTGTAAACAATATGCAACAGAATCTTAAAGTTAAGATATTTACTGACCACATTAATTAGAACCTATGATTCCCATGTGCACATAATATCAATAGATATACAAAAACACTAAATAATCACTACACAAATTGGGGAAATAAACCTAAACGGAGAAAAAGAGAAGCCGCTTGACCATGATGAGGTGCACTATTTATGAAGAACAAAGCTAGAGTGTCTTGACAAACATTTGATAAGTACCACTCAGCATGAACAAATAAGAAAAAAAAAGAGCGGATCATTAATAATGAGAATAATTATCTGTTGGAGCCTTGTAATAAACATGGAATGGGATTATGGAAATAAATTTTTAAAAAATATTTAACTTTAGATAGTTTACATAAATGCTACATATTTTTGTTTTTAGATATATTCACTATAAATACAAGAACAAATCTTATTGTTGTCGTAAATTCGCTATCTGAAAGTATGTGAGGGAACTGCAAATACAGACAGAGCTATTGCGATTATACAGAAATAGATGCAGCTCCTCGATGTTCACTTATAATGTGAAAGGACAATAGATATCCAAATACGTTTTTGGAGAAAAAGTGTTGACACGTGGTTTAGTAAAAATCATGTTTCTTATAATAAGAAGTTTTACCAAATCTCGGCACATAAACCCTGTTTTGTCTTTAATTATATGTTTTTAAACCATTTATTTTGCCACACGTCTGATGATAATAAAATTCATAACATCACTATGCATGAGTTCGGAAAAACCAAACATTAAAAACACCATAGAAAAACAGGGTGTTTAATTTTAGAATCACGTTTTCCATGTCTTAAATTAGCTAATTCTTATATCAGGTGATACTCGAAGCATTATTATTCAATATTCTCTCATGTAGAACGATATGAATGGTAAATTATGTGTAATAAATGCAAAACTCGATTTTAGCGTCATCGACACGGTAAACAGAGTAAATACCCTCTTCCTCAGGGATGCATATACTAAGAATGTTTATTTATTCTTTATTCAAATATTTCCTAAATGAAAATCAATTTGTGGTTTATGACTTGTACATGTATAGTAAAGACACGGAACGCATAAATCACGAACAAGACAAGCAAAACCCCTACAACTTCATGATGAAAACTTAAGTTGAATTAGACTTCAATTCCTATTCCTCCAATCTACATGTTCTCCGACAAAGAGCTTCCCTTTGTTCCTATTCTTGTAAGTCTGTCTTTTTTTCGTTCATTGCAAAATCTGTCAAACTAAACGGTCTACCCCTATTTCTATCTCCTCGTCGCAATTGTTGTTGATATACCAACATGGATGTCGCGTGACCCATTTATAGCGAGGTTATTCAAATATTTCGTATTTTTTTAGGCACGTAAAACATAAAGTTAATATTTATTTTATTTCTCGTATCTTTGCTATACTTTTACTTAGACATCGTATTTTATGTGAAAATCCAATTTTTAAAAAAGGTATGAAGAAAATAATCAGATCCTATAAATGTTATTCACTAAAAATATGCAACATTTACCTTTTAAAATATACTAAGTTTGTACACGTTCATTATTTTCTTTTTACAACATTATTTTTATTAATGAGATTGGCACTTGAAATACTAGCAATATCAATAATCCAAAAATATCTGGGATATAAAGATGGGGACCTAAGATATCCATTTATTTAATTAGTAACCTATGTCACATGCCATTTTTATTTGAAATTTGGGAACCCAAACAAAAATGATAATTTTCCTATATCATTGATAAAATTTGGCATGGAAATAATCATTTGAAGAAATCAACAAATATTTATAGTTTGAACCATTGTTTAGTTATTATTTCAATACAGCACGAAGTTGAACACATGTTGTGACTATTAAAGTAATATTCAAGTCAGAGTTTAAAAAACCTTGCTTTAGTGACGGCTTCAAATGCCAGTACATAATGAATACATTATGCTTAGGAAATGTTAAGATTGTTAAGAAATTTGGAGTAACAAAATTATAACGCATATTAAAAATCAAAGTACTGAAAAACTGACGGGAGTTGATTTTGTCGATGTTCATTTATTTTGAAATCAATGATATGTTATTTTGCATTACAAGTACATGTTTCTAATTTGAATCATGCACATTTTTATAATATGAATTTGTGGACTTTTTCGACAAGAATGTCGAGAAACCCCCATATGAATCATGTTAAATAATATTTAAAGATAAAATTAATTCAACCAAACTATGTATCAGTAATAGAAATATTTCTCGTAAATTGTATGGATCCAAGCAATATTGAACTCTAGTCTCGTTCAACCAAACGCTCGGCTGACACCGTAAATCTCCGGCAAGGATTTACGGAGACAGCCGAGAACGAGACTATATTGAACTCTGGCGTAGGAATACATACGACTACAAAAAATATTTAAATTGTTCTACCATTTAAAATCTGACTATTTTCAAGGTATTCATAATAAGTTTCCTTGAAAAACAATGCTTTAGCATACATAACATCGAATTTATCAATTATTTTCAAGAACTAAGTCTTGTTAGCAGCAATGAGGTCCAAACACTGTTTCACTTTCGGTTTGTCTGAGTAACTGCATAGGAGAGTTGATTAAAATCAACTCCCAAAAAATAATAGTGATGCCATTTCCCCAAAACTTTGCATACAAAGAGACATACATTTAGCATCTCATATGAAACTAACAAAAAGTAGGGGTCACATCTAAAAAAAATGCGATATAACAAAACAGCTAATTTTAGGCAGGAATATGACTTAATTTTTATTGACTCCTATGAAATATAAGCTATATTGTAAATATGCCAAAATATATCGATAGAAATATCAAAATATTGTTCAATGTTTTTCAGAACAACATTAATATATCGAAATACACAAACTATCTGGAAGTTTAGTCTGTGCTGAAAACTAGGAAGCTAAAGTAACAGTTTTCTAAACCTATTTAGTTATGAAAATTGTTCACTTTCTTCTTGGAAACCATCCGCAAAAATATAGTCCCTTACTAAACTATGTAAATATATAATTTTCTGTAAACAATTACATTTAATATGGTTTATTTAGCATTGCAATTTATAAATTTACAAAAAGAATCAATATATGATGAAATATTTTAAGATAAGAGATGACATAAAATAGTTACACAAAAGAAGAGGAGCGAATCTCTTTAATAGAGAACACACACATGACAGGAACAAATGACATGTACACTAGAAATATTTTATGATAAAACCAAAACTTTTTCGTATTCGTATCTTTGCTTTTCATAGATGTTTTAATATTTTGTTGGAGCATAGTGATCAGTATGCATTGTTAACCTCTAAGAAACGACAATAAAAACTGAATTTGTTTGTTTTTCTTAGGCACTAAGGTCTGAATTTTGGGGAAACAGAATGGATGGTAATATAGAAGGAAGGAACGACGAAGATACAGAAGATTCAGATAATGCGCAATGGCAATGTGGTTGTCCAAGAAGAGTATTAACAACAGGTGACCTTAAGAATAACACTTATGTTCTCTTCTCCAATGTGAATGTTTATTGTAATATGTTACATGTGTGAAAAGCATGCTTAATTGTACGTGCATGAAAATCATGATAAAGTTTGCATGTATGAAAATCATGATAAATTTTACAGTCGTTCTTTTGTTGCAACGTTATATTTCAGTCCAGTGACGCCGTTTTTAAATTCTATCCTATCCTAATATCAACTTTTTTTATCCTGCAACTTCTCTATCTGTCCTATCTTTTAACATCGATATTAAGGGGAATACATTATATATATATATATATATATATATATATATATATATATATATATATATATATATATATATATATATGACAAATTATAAACCATCTCATGATGTAAAGAATTATGATGGGTGGAATGTCCTTCTGATAAGAGAGATAACTTCTGAAGAAAATATTCCCACTTTCTTTCTGACAACTCACAATTATCAAGGCATGTATCAACAAGGGAGGCGGTATTCGACCCCATTTGGTGCTTGAAAAAGGTGACATTTTTTTAAATTCAAATATTTATAAGGGGGGGGTGGGGGTAGTTTTACAAAAAATTACATTAAACTTATGATTTTGATCAAATTTTTAAGAGATAATATCTATACACATTCCCCGTTCTCTCATCCCCAAATGCATTGTTGTTGTTGTTGTTTCAAATATACAACTTAATCATATGTACTAGAACAGTACATGAAAAATTCGTGTTTGATATTTTGGGCCAGAGAATCTTAAGATGGAATTTTTTTCTCTCTTCATAGCTCGTTCACAAAGTTAAATAAGTTTTAATTGGAAAAACATACTAAGACAATTGCAAACTCTAGACGTAATCATCATCATTTAAAACTAAGGCTTAATAAAAATTATAGGTATTAAAGTTTTCATGCATGTTTTCCTTATTTCTGTACAGAAACCAGAGTTTCTTGATTATATCAGATGCACAACTATGACACTCATGTTGTTAATTACATATGTACCATTAGGATATACTCTTTGTGTACATTGGAAGTGAAAAAAATGGTCAAATTAAAGAATACTCTTTTCTTTATGTTTGGTTTTTGGGAGTTGATTGTAGTCATCTCTCCTATGCAGTAGCTCAGACAAACCGAAAGTGACTGTTTGGACCTCAGCACAAATCATCGCTGCTGACAAGACTTAGTTCTTGAGAATAATTGATAAATTCGATGTAACGTATGCTAAAGCACTGTTTTTCAAGGAAACTTATTTATGAAGACCTTGAAAATAGTCAGATTTTAAATGGTACGAACAATTTAGATATTTTTTATAGTCGTATGTATTCCTACGCCAGAGTTCAATATAGTCTCGTTCAACTCGACGCTTGGCTGTCTCCGTAAATCTCCGAGAAGCAGAGAGTCTCTCTTGCTTGTCGGAGATTTACGGTGTCAGCCGAGCGTTTGGTTGAACAAGACTAGAGTTCAGTATTGCTTATATCCATACAATTTTCGAGAAATATTTTTTTACTTTGATGGAGTTCCAAATCATGGGTAAGGGGTATTTTAATTATGTATTAAAAGCATGTGTAAAGTTAGTGTTTACCATTTCGTTTTAAAGTTGCGCATATTCATATTTTAAGAACATTTCTACGAAACGGAGATTTTATGATGTAAACATTTAAAAAAACAAACAATGAAATGTCTTTACAACCAGAACATTGTCGGTATCTTTGCTGGTTACTTTGGAAAATGTGAAATGGAGCCTGATCTAACTTTATGTTTATATTGTCACACACTATTTGCTAGTTTATCCACTTTTAAGTTTGCAACGTGATTATTAAATAAACAATTTTGAAGACGATGCCATATACATCAAGATATACGATTCAATTACCTATAAATTTTATACTATTTGTTTCATATTTTTGCAATAAAGATTTACTTGTGTACCATATTATTTCTTTGAACAATTAAACAACGGTAATTAAAAAAAACCCACCAAAAATCCCCAAAAAACATATATTGTGATTAGCTGACTTTTTTAAAAATATAATCTTGTTCTTCTAATTAACTAACAAGTAAAAAAATCGTACATGTGCTTAGGTTGGTTAATATTTATTTCGGATTTTCGGTTGCTACTTTTATGAATAAAAGTTCATTGATTTATTTATCTAATTATTTATTATATCATTAGTCAGCTTATGAATTGATTAAATGTTTTGAAGAATAATGAATTTTACCTGCGTACCTTTTTAAAAAATTTTGGTCGTAAATTTTAAAAAAAGCGGCAGAATTAAACGTAATTTTCAATCCTTTTGATAAGGAAATATATGAGCGATTGCGTATTTTTTATGTTTTGACTTTTAAATGACCGTAAAAATATGTTCATCTAAAGTTTTTGAAATATGGGGCCCTAAAAAATACATATTCTTTATAATTGGATTTCAAACATCTGGCTCGAAAACAACAAAGGCTCCTACCCTGCATGGGGGCTTAAATTTTCGGTGTCATCTACTAGTGGTATACCACTATCACTGTGAAAATATGGTTAATTGGTCATATCTAGAATTTGAGATTCGGGTCCCCACTTATAAAACACTATTCAGTCATTATAATGGGATTTTAAACATCGGGCCCTGAAACATCAAGGGCCACTACCCTGAGGGCTGAAATTTTCAGAGTCATCTTCAAGTGGTAAACCACTGCCACTATAAAAATATGTTGATATGGTCATCTCTAGTTTATGAGACATTTGACCCTACAGAATAGGCACTATAATTATTATAATAGGATTTTAAAAATTGGGCTCTGAAACATCGGAAACAAAATTTCTCTAAAACAGAGGTTTTGCCTGGATAAAATTTTCACAAACAGACAAACAGTCTGATAGATTTATCAAAAAATTCTTAAAACATTCTCGCTTAATACAATTTCAGAACACAGAATTATGCATATAAGAGTATAACTTGTAAAACTTTTTTCTATAAATTACCTAAATTAAGTTCTATGTGTAATACCATTACACCCATGGTCAACTTTCAGCATTGTCTATAAAAATAATAAATCGGCAAAACGAAACTTAACCTGTACAGATGAATGCAGATATACATGTATGCAACCTGGGAGTGTAGATACATTGATTTTAATCCTTACTGGATTTTCATAAATATTTCTTATAAAATCTGAACCAAAAACGTGAGGGAGAAACCCTACTATGGGGGAAAAGCTACTATATAGTAGTAGCTTTTTCCCCGGGGGAAAGGCTACTATATAGTAGGTTTTCCGTGGGGAAAAGCTACTATGGGGGAAAACTGCTATACAACACCGGTTTTAGTGTGAACCAGCTTAAAATATCAAAATACACAACATTTTGCCATATTATTGGATTATAACAAATGAAGATAGGTAAATTGGATTCTTTTAAAAATTAAGAAAAATAATCCCGATGGCTGCTTACTAGTATTCTATGCATACAATTTTAACGGCATAAGAATTTTTACTTTTTTATGCTACTTCTTAAAAAATAGTACTCCTATGAAGCGTCATAAAAGCAGAGTGGCAGCGGTCATCTACAATACAATTGGGAAAAAGTTAAAATATCAAAGTTAGGGGAAAACAATTAAAAAAATATTATCTGTGTTTTGTTCATTGAGTTAAATTAAATATATGATATAAAAACATATCATAAATGTATAATTACGCTGTATTTAACTAGAATACGTATACTAGAATACGTAAAGACATGCACAATAAAAACTGAAGCTGGTCTCCTTAAAGGGACATAGACATGATTCGAAAAAAAAAAAATTATTTCAAATTTTTACGTATAAAATTGTTTCATGTGCATTTAAATGATTCACCAAAATTTAAATGTTGGAAGTCAAGTTACCAGCGAGATACAGAGGAAAGAATTCGTTTTTATGTAAACAAAGCCCAAGTCTTATCTTGTTTACAAATTTTTATAAAGTAACAAAAGTACCATTTCTTTGAAGAACTTGTGGTAAACAAGATAAAATGACTAAATGTGTTAATAAACTATTTTAAATTATAAACATTAGATTGAAACTTATACCAATATAAAACATATTCAAACAATAATAGGACTCGAGCTTTGTCTACATTATAGATAATTCTAACCTATGTAACGTTCTTATAACTCGATTTTTGACTGTCAAAATTTAACAAAGCATTAAAAACTTTCATTTTGGCCATTTTAGACATTGAAAATCAAAAAAATAAAGAACAAGGGACGTTATTGGCCAAAAAATGCCGTGTTTTAAAATCTAATGATACCTACCATTTTCAAAAGCCAAGAATAAACAAAACTCAATGGTATATGATTTATTCATATAACTTTAGTGTAAGTATGATACATTTTACGTTAAACACGGCGCCTTTTTAAAACGAAACGTCGACATTTTACGAAGCCTTTAACGCGGCGTCATAAACATGACGGACAGGCTTAACTAGATTTTAACACAACCAAACATTTCTCTTATTTTTTTTTTATTTATTTTTTTTTTTTTTTGGTATTAGTATTTATTTCCAAACTTTCCCTTCCCTTTGTTTAGAATAAGAATTTCGTATTAACTAACCCGACATATATAGTTAGGGAATCGGTACTGCAGAGAAATACTCAAAAGCCAGTAGAGGTAAATGAATATATCATTTTCATCCACCAAGTATGATTCCCTCTATTTTATTACGAAAATGAATTGTACATTCATAGCTCTGTTGAAATTGACAGAACTGAAATATAAACGATCCAGTTCGTACTAGTTCATCGATCGGTCGAAACCTTCAGCAACCTAAGAAAAACCCCGGACTACACGAAATAATTATGGTGATATCAGAATCAAATTCCAATAGGAGACGATTTGGCTGTTTCTTATACCTAACGTACTGATGTACGTAACAATAATTTTGTTAATTTTTCTGACTTCTTTTTCAACCAATTTATTTATTTGTTGATAGAAAGATGTAAATATAAACAATAAATTAGCGATCAATGCAGAGAAAAGGAACACGGGTAATGTAATTTTTTTTCTGCAATGTCGCCACCTTCATTAACCGCATGAATCACCATAGAAAGCATTTTATTGTTTAATATCTTACTTAAACTTTGTTAGTTGATTTTTTCTAATACACAAACAACTACATGTAATTCAAGACAATCGACGCGCGTGGATAGAACAATTTAGCAACTTTAAAAATGCGGGAATTTCACAAAGAAAATCATTTACCAACCGGTACAATAATATGCAAGAAAACTGATTAACTAAACAGATGAATAATATATTTTATGTTCTAACAAGTATTAAGAACGAGCACAGGTCAATGCATTTTCTTTTCAATCTAATTACGTGTGCTTTGTATAGATAAACCCTATAAACCTGGTCATAGATCGTCTACAAACTTATAGTCATTGTGTGGAGATCGTTGTTTAAACCGTGAGTCTAGAATAAATAAAATTTATTCAAATAAGACTTTAGTAATTTAGTCACTGTTAGTATGCACAAACATGCATTCAGAGAGAGAGAGAGAGAGAGAGAGAGAGAGAGAGAGAGAGTTTATTTCTGTTCAACGTATAGAATATATACAAATTAAACTTCACACTCGCAGTGTAAGAATCATATCAAACATAACAAACAATGTAAGACTTCTATTATCTCCGGACTTGAAAAACAAAGGAACGACACGTTTTTGTTGTCGACTCGCGGAAGGAGCATGTGATGCAGCTAACGGGCTGAGTATATATTTAGCACGTGGACTCTGAAACTGCTTGGTTGAATTTCATCATAATATGCTATTGTGCATTATTTTATCGATTTAAGGATTTAATATATGACAACTAGATTAAATAAATACCTTATATTAGTGATTTAAAATTAAATGTACGTAAAGGTTAGTCTATCACACATTCTCTCTCTCTCGTTTCTTGGAACAAGTGATGTAGCCTATAAACAAAAGGTTTCTAAGTGGTTTGATAAAGATGAAGTCTAAAATTTTAGACAAGATCACGAAAGACACTTTATCTACTGATTCACTAATTCTGCGCGCTAAAAAAATGAATATTTACATTTTTCAGTGTCTTTGCCTGTGATAACACTACGTATCGATTTGGTACTGTATAGTCCAATAAATTCAAATGACGTATAATTGGGGCGCAAATGGGGTTTGATTATTTATATTCAAATAATTAATCGTACAATTGCTGAAAATTATATGAATATATAAGTAATAAGATATCATTCTTTGAATATAATGGGGTGATAATTTCGGTCGGGGTGCGATCAAATCTATCATAAAGCCCGTCGAGCTTTTATTGGATTTGATCATGCCCCGAACTAAATTATCACCTCATAATACTCAAAGAACGATTCCTTATTCCTTTAATATACCGGTGTATGAAACATGTGCATGTTTTATAGGGGAAAAAAATAGATACTAGTAAATATAAAAATGTTTTATAGTAAGAAAATATAAGTTGAAATTAACTGCATATATTGTTCTTATCGAGAAGGTATAATTGTTTTCATTAATATTTTAGATTTGATTTCGCTGAATAGAGTAAAACCCGAGACACATTTCAAAAAACGAGCAACGGCGGACTTTTTTTTTTGGGGGGGGGGGTAAAAATGGGATTAATCGAGTGATAGTCGGCAGTTCATCAGCCGTTGTCTTGGACGATGTCGTATTCATTTTTCGTCGGCCGACTAATTTTGTGTCCATCGGGCCAAGTTATATTTTTTTCTGCGTCGGTGGCCGATTTCTTCAGTTAAACCAGTCGTTCAATACTAGTAGTCCATCGAGCAATTCTCGATCATCTTCCGACCTTCGGAAGACAGTTCTTATGTCTGTCGTCGCTCGGTCGATCGACATTTCGATTTTCTTAAATATCGGTCGACTTACGATCGAGGGTCAACTGGTCTTTGGGGCGATTTTGACAAATCAGCTGATGTACTGACGATCAACCGTAGACGGATTAGGTTTAACATTTACCGGCTATCGGTTAATATATAAGCGGCAGTCAGGCGCGGAACCCTTTTCCTCGATAAATTGAAGCAATGCCCACGAAGTTACAGGAATTGCGAACTTGTCTATTTAATCGGCCGACCATCGGTACTAGTCAAAAGTAAGAAAAGATCACGGAAGACGAAGACAATATGACAATTATGTCTAACGTCTGTTCTGGTTTTACGATTGATTAAACTACTTCGATCACATATGACGGATACAAATGGACTTAAGGATGACGTTTACTCAGAATGAAAAAAAATTCCACTGATGATAATGAAAAACCAACTATTGTGTGATATAGACCTTTTATTGTAGTGTTATTTTTCATTTTCAAAAAAGTAGGTCAATGACCTACTTTTTGAGTTAATGGCCATTGTATATTTTTGGAAAATTAAAGGAAAATCACTTAAAATTTTACACTATGATTGAGATTTTCTTAATTGTGAAAATTATACAAATTGCTCAACACTTTTGAAAATGAAATACAATTTATGAATGGCAGTGACACTAAATACATACAAAGCATAAAGTTTTCCTTCACAATTTTTATAAATATTTCAGTCCGAATATCCTCTATCACTTTTCAAATTCCTACCCATTTTTGATCCAATTTTACAAAAAATTGAATGATGATAATACAAAAACATTTATAGTATTAAACTACTTATATTGATCTTATTCTGTTGGCATATAATTTATATCAGGTCAATGATCAAAATTTTGAGATATGGTGTCTTTTCTCGTTTTTAAGCATATTTCAATATTTTTTAAATTCATGCCATACGGTTATTATAATGAATGAATGAGATAAAACTACCAGAAAATATGCAAAATTATATAGACAAAAATATAAAATCTTAACTTTTAATATTAGAGTACTTCCAAAAATGTTTTAGCAGAAAACAAAATCTGCAAAATTTAGTCCGAATTTCCTCTGTTTGGCTAAAAGTCTATTTTTGTTTTGGCATAATTCCATAATATAGTAGAAATATCGAATGTTATGTCAATAATAATTCATTTTACAGATACTTTTTGTGTTTAGAACAAATTTTACTCATGACATTGAACTTTATAACAATCCGAATTCGAGAACTCAAACCCTGAGTAAACAACACCCTTAAACATAAACTGTTTACTTAAAGAGGAAATTATTAGTGCTTTGATCAATCCTTTCAATATGTCGGCGATTATTTTCTGTTATGATCTCAACAAAAATCCACTGTAAAAATTTTATATAATCGTTTACATCTAAATAGTGTGTGTGTTGTAATTTTCTATTTATTTATTTATCAATTTATTTATTTTTCGGTTGCAATTTCTATTTCTTTTTTCCTTTTGGCTTCTTTTACGTATACAAAAAATTATTTTAGATTTTTATAAGATAAACCCTCTTTCACCGGTAAAAACCGCGTGTTACGCCGAGTAACTGTGCGTGTCGGATCGCGTTGTTTGAATTACGTTGTTAAAATGTGCAATTTTCTAATCCTTTTTGCTAAAATTCACTTTGTTCACAGTTATTAACCGTCACCATTTTCAGTATATGAATTTGTTATGATACAGAAAATAAGTATGTTAAATATAAAAGTGGTTAATGCATGTGAAAGGTTTTAATTTCAGCAAAGATTATTCATATTTCTATATATTATAACGATTTTTGGAGATCATTCCATGTTTAGCGTACACTAGTGACGTCATAATGAAAAATGACGTCATTTTGGTGCCTGTTGAATTTAGCCAGTATCGAACTTAGTACAATGCACCATATCAAAAAACAAAACTAAGACGTTGAAAATATGATAAATTTTGCGGCCAAATACGGCTAATAACGTCCCTTGTTTTTTGAAAAAATTGAGCTCAAATCATGTCTGTGTTCCTTTGAATAGCGGTTGCCACTAATAATGTGACGGTCGTCGGGTCGGAGACAAAAGAGGAAAAGTAAGCTGTTATCACTTCTTGTCGGTTTTAAGGAGGCGAGGGATGGTCTTCAAATTAGCAATCAGATCTGCCTAAAACGTTAACATGTGACAATTTTGGCCTCAGACAAACATTTAGTAAAATTTTAACATTTACTTATATCTTTAAACAGATCTCTTTATAAAGAGTTAAATATAACCAAAAACTTACCATAAAGCCCTCTTTACAATACTTCCAATAGACAGAAACTAATAAACAATTAAATTTACATTCGGCATTAACGTGCTGAAATGTATGACCATAATACATTAACATTTTTTTTTTGTATAATTAACATGTTTTAAATATATTTTTCAAAATTTGGTTAGTCAGGAAAGAAATTCAAAATTTTGATATTGCTTTTTTTTATTTTATTTAGAAATTACCAAAATCGAAATAAGTTGTGATCAAAAAGATGATATCTATTTCGTTGGTGAAGATGCTACTATCTTGGCATCTTTTGAAAACCCCTCTGCTGTACTCAGAATTACATGGGTGAAGAAAACAGAAAGAGGAGATCAGACTATAGACACAATGTTGCCGAAGCACACAGGAAGTACATGTAACAATGAGGTAGAAAACCCAATGCTGACGATAAAAGACTGTAATAAGTCGGATATTGGGACATACTTTCTTATGGCACATTGCAACGATGCCATATCTATCGAGAGCAATAAAATCGATCTAAAAATCGTCGAAGGTAAGATTCTATTCTTCAAATTATAAGAATAGTTCTACACTAATTGATATTCTAAACGTTGTATTTTTAAAATGTCCTATTGTGAGGATTTTTTTAAATAAAATAATAATTGATTGCGTTGATAAACTTTAACATTAACCATTGCAAAACTGAATGTTTATGTTGCCCCATGCACGAACATACATGCAAAGGAAAAGACCTTCTTACCGTTTAAGTGAAACAAATACAATGGGTGGGTAAACAAATACAATTAGTGGGTTAAATTTGGAACCTTGAAAGATAAATTTCCTGACAAGTTAAAAAATAAGACACTCACCAAAAGCAACAAGTTGCATGCACAAATCTGATTTTTGCGTCCGTCGGTCAGTCTGTCCATTCGTTGCTAGTATTTTAGATAGTCAGCAACTCCTCTTTTGGGGATATTCGGCCATTCAACACGTATGTGGACAAGATTTACAAAAGTTTCTTCAACTTACTTAGAAATGCCAAAAACTGTTGTTAAAAGCTAAAACAAATCAATAATTAAATATTGTGTATATATATATATATATATATATATATATATATATATATATATATATATATATATATATATATATATATATATATAATAAAAAACTTTTAAAACACTGTTTCAAAATATTTCGACCGTGTTACCGGTCTTCATCAGTCGGTGTTTATTGTATATAGCAACACAACGTAGAACATATACTATGACGTCACAATGTTAATACAGTCTGGCAAGTGACGTCATACAACAATATTGCGCCAAAAACATATGAAATATAGGTGAGAGTCTATAGAAAGCACATTGATAGCCGTAATTAGTACATAAATAAGTAATATATGAAAAATGTATAGATAACAGGACATAAAATAAAGGAAATGTCTATACAAACTAGTAATAATGTAGTCTAAAGACAATAATGTGCCTTTTGTTGATACCAAAAGGCATATAAGTATTTAATTTTTTCTTCCACAAATTTTCTCTGAATTTTCTGTAAGTTTCATCTTTGTACAATTTTTCGATACCTATTACAGAATAATCCTCAACTGTATGTTCGTCAGTATAAAAATGCATTGCTACAGGGTCGTTAGTTTCTCTCCTGATCAGTGACAAATTTAAAACATGTCTTTGATATAAAGTCACCCCCGTTTCCCCAACATATACAATTTTGTTACACTTTTTACAAAACACCCCATAAACAACATTACTTGACTTGCAATCGATATGATTTTTAACTTGATACGTTTTGCTCTTAGAATCTTGAAATTGGCCAGAACAAATAATATATTTGTTCTGGCCAATTTCAAAACACTCGGGTCTTTAATCTGTTGCTTGTGGACACGAACACGATTAAAGACCCGAGTGCTCGTAATACTCCATGCTGTGAACATTTTGCTGAATGCGGCCAGGGAAAATTTACCCTATTCCCATTTTATAAACTTCCAAATGAAAATGAAATACTGCGCTTAGCCAAGGAAGACCACTTTATTAAATTATTTAAACCAAAACTTAATCGCACTCAGTGAAAAATTTATTATATGCATGTGATATAATTGAATCATTTGTTATATTTGCGATTATTATTTTTTTAGCGCCTTTTTGCTCTGTGACTCTAACTTTCCGCTACTTTAACGTTATTATGACGTCACAATGAACTTTTGCTTATTGACGTTACTACGTTACATATTAGCCATTTGTACATAACTGCCTGAAGAGCCAGGAATGGCGAAAACGTTTCCGGTTAATAGGATCAATTTGTGATTTTATTCGGGATATTTATTATTTTTTAAATTATATATATATATATATATATATATATATATATATATATATATATATAAAAGAAAATGAACAATTCCAAAGTTTCTATTCACTAGCGCTTTCTGGAATTACATCCTTCTTCAGCTTTATGTAAATAAGTTATGACGTCATGATGTAACAAGAGTCTTTTGTATGGAACGCCTTTAACTGCCTTATGTAGGTAATCTTCATAATATGATGATACTTTAACATTACATGATGGTACTTTAACATCACGTGCTGATTCTTCAACATTACATGATGGTACTTTAACATTACATGCTGATACTTCAACATTACGTGATGGTACTTTAACATTACGTGATGGTACTTTAACATTACGTGCTGATACTTTAACATTACATGCTGATACTTTAACATTACATGATGGTACTTTAACATTACGTGCTGATAGTTCAACATTACATGCTGATACTTTAACATTACATTCTAATACTTCATTATATGATGGTACTTCACTATGCGGTAGTTCTTTTTATCGCAGATGCTTTAAATTTTTACACAGTTTTTGTTAAGGCATGCCATATCATGGGAAATATTTTTGTACCAATCGGACGTCAACTTCCTGTTGAATGAGTACTTTGTTTTTTTAGCCAAAATTTTAAAACAAATTATACTCAAAGATTTCTCAGCATCTATTTATCACAGATGCTTGAAATTTTAATACACTATTTGTTTAGGCATGCCATATTGTGGGATATATTTCTGTACCATTTGGATGCCAGCTTTCTGTTAAATGTCGACTTTGCTTATTTTGCATATTCACATCAGAGCGGGGGTATCACTAGTGAGCATTAGCTCACAGATATCTTGTTTGATTCACAGACGTTATTGCTACATTAAAAATTCCGTAGAGCGTTAAGTTTCCAGAAAGTGTGGTGAAGTAAGTTAATTATTAATTCTGATTTTATCAAACTTGGATGGGATATATAGAGAGAGTTGACACAACCTTGCAGCATTCTTCAAATGCTTTTAACGCCTTCTGCTGCATAATTGTCCAGTCCTTTTCATTCATTTTCAAATCCTTGGATTGACAGCCTGAGGAACTCTCATAAAAGCTATTTCACTGGCACACAGTTGAAAATCGGACTCCATTCATCACCTTCTATAACGGTCTACTTCTCTACTTTTAACAATATTCAAAATTATCTTTGGTCATCAATTATTTAACCTGTTGACAGGTTTAAATGTATTTCTCCTAATGCGACATCAGTCATTACTGCTGAAGACATAATACAGTCCAAAAATTGACTTTTTTGCAGGTCTGAGAGATGTTCTCTTCTTTCTGTTGTATTAGTGTGTGATTGTCTGCGTCCAGTTGTCTGTGAATGTTTCCTAGCCATTGAATATTTATATTTTGAAAGTTTTGGAAAATACCTGGGAATTTCTTTAAATGAGTACTCAGTTGCAATAAGAGATATAATTTGGCGTTAAGTACCTCAATCTGTTGCTTGTTTATATGCTAGACCAACCACCTCAAGCATATTGATTGTCTTTTCTTGTCTACTGCCATGAGCATTTGCAGACACAACGTCTTCTTGGCCAGGTGTTAGTATCTTCAGAACCTCTGTAAAAATCTGTTGGGGCTTTCTAATGTAGTCTACATTCGTTCGTTTTGAAGAGTCTAGCCACGAAGTTGTAAGAGTTTTTTTTATAACGGGACTCACACCACACATTTCAAGAAAACTATCAAGGGCTTGTCTTTTAAGTGGATTTTAAGAGGTCTCTAACTCCAGGCTTGACGGGGTCCACACGCTACCCTGAGAGTTCGTTTCAACTGTTGACTCTAGAACTGTGCTTTGCGAGGAATAACATTGTACAAATGAAAACGATTTCACATCTATTTATTTTTGAGAGTTGATTTCAATTATTTCTTTTATGCAGAACACAACAGAAGTTTTACGGTGTTTGGAACTTAGCACAAATCATCATCACTGACAAGACTTGAAGATAATCGATTAATTCTGTGTAATGTATTCAGAAGCATTTTTTGCAAAGAAACTTATTTCTAAATACATTACAAATAGTCATGTACGAACAATTTTGATATTTTTTGTAGTTGTATGTATTCCTATGCTAAAGCTTAATAAGACTGGTTAGCAATGAGCCATTTCTATAGTGGTAGCTTTTGGAATCAAGAAGAACAGAGTATCCAATTTAAAGATAGAACTAATACTGGCGTAGACCAAACTTTATTATTTTTCTTAAAAGATTGTATTGATAATATTTCCCAGAATTATTTCGATTACTGTTACATAATGCATTGCAAAGTTTAATTCTATCTTAACTTCTCTATCATATCACGCTATTCAAATAGGTTTTCCTTTTATAGCTCAGAACTCTTGTCGGAGAAGCTAGAGAACTCATATTCAGTTTGAAAATAAATTACTATCAATAAAATCAACTCCTGTCAGTACTTCATTATTTTGATTTAACATGTGATCAACAGAACCCTTATAATAATTTTTGTACATTGACAGCCTCTGACCCCAGTGGTATGGTACAAATACATTACAGGTCCTATACATTAATATCATAAAGATTTTCAATATCTTACCAGATATTTATCACTGCCGTATCATTTTAGCATCATAAGCTTAAAAAACCACGGGTTTGTTGATCATCGTTCTGTTATTTGAAAGTAAATTGAATGATTACCGACAACTTTGTCAGCAACAAAAAAAATTATTTCTTTATGGTACACAAAAAGATTCTTTAATAGTCCTAAAAATATTTTTCAACTGCTCAATCTCATTTAATGGTCTGGCAATACATCTGCTTTTCAGAAATACAAAGAAAATTGAAACCGAACCAAAACAAATAACTTCAAAACTAAAATGGGCCACGTCGCTCACCTAAGCAACAATAGCCATAGCTAGACAACATCGAAATGGTGACCATCTGAAAAGGGCCCTTCTTAAAAAAAATTAATTGACAATAAAATGAAAAGCATTTCAGAGAATTTTGTTTTGACCTTAACCTATAACTTTAATTTAATCTCATTACCCTTTACATACAAACAATTTTTTTTTTCAAATTTAGCATGATTTAGCAATTGAGAAGTAATCTACCGTATAAAACTGATTATAGAAAGAATTGATATGTCATTTTCATTGACTTGGTTCAAGGTCACTACACATCATTACCACAAAATATATCCTCCTCCAGCATCCAAAACCTTTGGCTTAGATTTAGCATCCAGACCTGAGGAGTGCATCAGTATCAAAATATGCATCATCTATCCAAATTTTGGTGGGACTGAACCAATAACAATGAAGAGTTGTCTATCAAAGGACACCTGCTTCAAAAACTGAAAGGAGGCTGGAGGTCAAAATATAATATAATATAAAAACTATCGGATTTAGCTGAAAATTTCATATGTGATTTCATTTCTATGGCTGTCAACTTTTATTTGGTAAAGAAAAATGTCAAATATCTTAATATAAAATTTAAATAATTTTCCATCATCTTTATATGGAGCTCTTCTTTAAAAGGAGATCAATATTGTCTTATATGGCAGCCACCCTCTAGCCCCCTTAACCAGCTTCATAAACGTTAACCTCATTCAGCATCGGAATTAAGCTTTTGCCTTCAAGACCGTCAAGTGCATGAGTTTCATAATGGTGTACAAACTTCTTAATTTCACAGGAGTTTTCTGATGTAAAATGCGACTTTTGTCATTCCTACTAGTTTGTACACAGTTAGGCTGACAAACTTTAAGACTCTTAAATGAATTTCCGTCCTCGATTTACAGTATAAAATCACGAATGCCGGTGTAATGAAGAATAATGACCCCCGTATAATAATGACCGGGGGTCATTTTTCTATGTAGAATAATGACCCCCCTAGCTGAAGAATAATTGGATTTTTCTGAAGAAAAAAGACCCAGGGGTTATTTTTCTTCATGTTAAACATGAAGAAAAATGACCCCCATAAAAAATGACCCCCTCCCCGTAAACATGAATAGAAATTTGTTACCCCGTATCCAAGAAATGACTTTGAAATTACTTAATTTTTCACTCTGTTCAACTGATTTTTAAGTTATAAACACCGAACTTGTATATAAATCGCTCTATATAATTTTTCATATCCGTAGCAAGCACACACAAAACACTCTGACATTTCCACAAATTGATTGTAAACAGTAAAGTCACTTCTCTCGTCGACATACGGCGGGAAATGACGCAAATAAAGAAAAATTCATACACAATGAGGATAATGTGTGATAATTAACGAACAATAATCATGAAAGAATAATTGTTGTAATGATATAAGCAATATTCATTGGTGAATGAATTGTCAATCGAAGAATGTTACATGTATATATTTTTATGGAAAAAGACTAAGGGGCAGGTAACGTACGAATATGAATACTTCTTATTTACATTTCTTCGGGAAAGTGATTTTTGAAAAATCATTCTGCGTTAGTTTTGTTTTCTTCTACGTAATACAAGACCATCAATATTCTAAACATTTGTTGTAATGTTGTTTTGTGATCATGAATAAACTTTATTCTTTTGGAGCAAATTTGTGAAGAGTACCTGACTATAGTAAATCTTAATAGATGATAAACACAGATCGATTATAATAAGAAAAGATTGTTTCTAAATGCGTTGATAAGAGGTTAGGGCCCATGTTAGAGGTTTATATCCCGCTTGATTTTGATCACACGATCTTTATTGTATCCAAAGTTACCAATGCTTATACAAACTATTGAAGCATTAATCATCTTGGTATTAACTAAACTAAAGTGCCGAGGATAAAGTAAAATATATTTTCTGTACGAGTACTCTCAGTACTTTGACGATTTTACTTATTGGCCGTCAACCTCTACTGGCGTAATGGCTGCTGTCAGTGCCTACTAAATTCAATGTTATAATGCCTAACAGTGGAGTAAACTTTTCATAATTTTGGTTTCCTCATTAATTCTGGGTGATGAACTTGTATACCCAGCAATTTGTATTGTGGAAATCCTCAATGCAAGTATAATTCATGAACAATATAAAAAATATAGAAGATGCGACGGCGAAGCGCGAAGATGCGAAGACGAAAGTGCTAAGTTGCGAAGGCGAAGAAGTGATACTACTATCGCTTCTTCGTGTTTGCAACTTCGCACTCTCGCCTTCGAATCTTCGCGCTTTCGCCTTATTAGCTCACCGAGACGAAGTCAATGGGAGCATATGCTATACCCCCGGCGTCGGCGTCCGGAGCTGGTTAAAGTTTTAGTTGCAGCTCCTGTATCTAAGGTATTACTTGTCCTCTCTTCACCAAAATTACATGAATGATGCATCTGGACCTGCTAAATCTGGTTCCTAACTTTCAGATGCTGGAGGAGGTTAAGGTTTTTGGAGCAGGTTAAAGTTTTTGTTGCAGTTGCCCTTTAATAACAATATCTAAGTTACTGCTGGACCGTACTTCACCAAACTTGTATGGATGGTTTGTTTTATGATACTGATGCACCAGACAGGCTTGAGTGCTGAATCTGAGCTATAGGTTTCGGGTCATAGAGGAGGTTTAGGTTTTTGGAGCTGGTATAAGATTTTGTTGCAGGTGCCCTCTTATGATTATATCTTAGTTACTACTGGTCCTAACTTCATTAAACTTGTATGGATGGTGCGTCTTATGATACTGATGCACCTGACAGGCTTGAATGCTGAATCAGAGCCATAGGTTTATGATTCTTGATAAGGTTTAGTTTTTTGGAACAGGTCACGTTTTATAGATGATAGCTTGCATAGTTGATTTAACTATATTATAAATGAAACGCAGGGGTTGCTTTAGATACAGAGCCTGATCTCCATTATCAAGGATGCTAGAGAAATCTCCTACCTCACTTAAACCTGCTTGATAGATAGATGTGGTTGTTTTAAAATGATGTAACATGATTTCTATGATATAGTATTGTATGATTTGAAACACTATTGTTTAATAGGATACAATATAATACAATATGTCATATTGTAAAACGTTATATGATACGATAAAATATTGTATCAATTTGTTTTATATTTTATGATATGATATTGTATCGTGATATTGTTATGTATAGTATTGATTTTTATGATACAATATTATACAAATATTGACTGGGGTTGAAGGCAACATTGTTTATATTAGCCCCCGAGTGACGAAATATTATATATAATATAATATAATATAGAATATTTTCGTCTCAAGTAGGCTAAAATAATCAATGTTGCCCGAAATCACAGTCACCATTTGTTTTGTTATATGAAGAAACAAACCAAAATTTAAGAAAGTAATTGAAAACAAATCGCCGTAATTTTCTCAGCTCAACGAATTCAATTGTGTGCAAAGTTCATTTCATATCATACGATATTGTATAATATGATATTGGTTTATATTATATATTATCATATCACATGAAATTGTATTTTATGATATTTTAATATATATTATTGTATCATATGATATGATTGTATTATATAATGTTTTACTTTATCCCATGATATTGTATCATTTGATAGGATACAATGTTGTATCAAATTATATTGTAAAATTATATAATACAATATCATATTATGTATCAAATATGATACAGTATCATACAATACAATATCATACTATATTATACAATATAATATCATATGTTTCAATGTCATGATGTATTATTGCAATATGATATTGTTTCATATAAATACTATATTGTTTTATGTTTTATGGTATTCTATTATTTGATCAAAACCAATTATAATGTATAACACAATACAGTGTCATATCATACGTTACAATATCATTTCTCACAATTTTTTACGGTATTTTATGGTATTATATGATATATATTGTAAGTATGATAGGATGCAATTTTAATTTTATATTAATGTATTGATTAACATATGTACATATGATTATCATACAATTTTTTAACACATGATATACGATATTGTGTCAAAACAGAATCCATGAATATCCAAGATCATAAAGAATGGTTTTCATATAATATGATAAAGATGGTCTCATAAAGGTGATGCCTCATAAAGGTGATGCCTCGTCTCGGTGAGCTTTGTAATCTGTGATTACCTATGTTTTATAATTGCGGAACTCTCCATCATTTAAAGGATTCCGAGGCATAAATTAATAAAATTAAATTATCCAGGGGGATAGGGTCCGGACTCCCTCTCCCGTTTTACTGCGTAAAATTATTAATATTGAATTTTCCGGGGGCGGATCCCCTCTCCCCCTCTAGATCCATGCATGAGCAAGGAGTGTCGCATAATGAAATTAGAATGTTACTGTATTTGGTCCACGGTAAACAGACGTCTGGTAAGTGACAAGAGTCTAGAAGTGCATATGTACACATTATGGCGGACATTAAATTTTGTGTGGAGTAGATAATGATTAGGCAAAGTCAGCACTGGTAAACATATATGTTACATGTACACATTAAAATATTTATAAACATTCATAGTAAGCGCGATGGCCTAGCGCATGCGTACCAATAATAGCATGGATTAATCGGAAAACCTTGGCGAGTACGGTGCCTGTATTAAATTTTATGCATTCGGCCGAGACTTGCGGAATGCAATCAAAAAAGGCGAAGGCGAAAGTGCGAAGATGCGACGACGAAGCGTCGTCGCATCTTCGCACGTTTGCTCCTTCGCACTATCGCCCTTGCAACTTAGGTCGAAGTGGCCCTATCGGAACACCATAGATATATGTAAATGTAATTGTTTAGATGACAACCATACTCCGGTGCAATACGTCAATATCTTGTTATAACGGAAGGATTTTTATTTTCTAAGATATACCCCTTATTTCACGTTTAGATTCTGTAAACTGCAGCAGTAAAAATTACTATAGTGTAAAGACTATTTCACAAATAATAAAAAAAATATACTGACAAACTTTAATATACAAGGGGGTCATTATTCTACAGGGGTCACTTTTCTTCATGTGGAGTGTGCTCATTTTTATGAAAATGACACTTATTCTTCAGGCAAAGGGGTCATTTTTCTACGTAGAATAATGACCGGGGGTCATTTTTCTGCGTAGAATAATGACCAGGGGGTCATTATTCTACGTAGAAAAATGACCCCCGGTCATTATTCTACGGGGGTCATTATTCTTCATTACACCGGCTGATCCTACATGTACTATCTTGTAAAGCTTCGTACGCTACATAACTAAATTCAGCGCTAAAACTTGTTGATTTTTATGGTTTAAATTTCAACTGATGATGTGATATAAAAAAAAACATGCTTAATTTTAATCTTCACCTTTAGTTATCAATTGTTACCGAGGCTTATAAGAGAACTTGTTCTTTTCAACAATTCAACAAATTCACGCATGACCCTTTTTTTTAACAAACTAGAATCCCCTTCTCTATAAAAAGCTTAGTGTCAAGAAATTGTAAAAGGTTTAGAAGAATGGCGGATGGATGGACAGACAGACAGACAGACAAAGTGATTAGAAACGCTCACTTGAGTTTTCAGCTCAGATGAGCCAGGATATTCTTCACAGCATTCTTTATCTGGTACATATAATATATAACTAAACAGTTATCAATCAACTTTTTATTTTTTTGGAAAAATCATCTTGATTTGGAACTTAGAAGACATTTTTTTAGCTGATCAGCTAACTGTTCTTGTGCATGTTATGCAGTAACATTGTTCTGCACTTGACACATGCACTTGCAAGCAGTCAAACTTGCTAGAACAAAAACATTTTTATTAAATTATGATATTGAATCATATTCATTGAAGATAGGGCACATTGCAGTTTAGTTGATACAGGTAAGTATTGATATTAAATTAAGCATACATATTTAATTTCAAATAAATACATTTTATGTCTGCCCGTTCAAAGTTCTTTATAGTGAATATGAATACATCAATTTTTGTCCTCATCTTTTTTGTTTTAATATTTACATAAATCTAGTTACATGCATTACAATTAAGAAAAATATGAAATAGAATATGATATATGATAAAAAAAAAATGACTTTCTGTTAAAAAAAAAACTGTTTTGAATAATGGTAAACATGAATTTGTAGTATATCATACCTACACAGACTCTTATGAATCTTCTTTTCTTTGGAAAACAGAAATAGGGATTGATCCCTGGCGGTATGTTTTTCTTTCTAGAGCAATAAGACAGCCCCTCCCACAAGTCCAAGGTCTTGCCTACATGTATGACAAATGGCAAATGGTTAAAGTGCCTATATCATCAAAATGTAATCTTTCACTTTACTGCAATAACTTGGCCTCTGATTCCACTGTTTTAAGGTCAATTTTAATAAATGTGTTGCAATTTATTGGTACATTCTAACAATGGAACGATTTTATAAGTGGAGACCTTAACATGGTTTCCACAGGCTTCTTGAAATGAGCAAGTTGTCTTCTCTAACTCTCTTTAAACTGTAAAAAAAAAACCAATACCTTACGTAATGCTAAAAAAAGTATAACAAACAATATTATAAATTTCATTTTCCATTTATATCACTCTAATTAATGCTAATTTGGTGTATGAACAAATGGATTCCAAAACTTTACAAAAGTCCTTACGAACAGAGATATATAGCCGGTTCCAGTAAATGTTCTACCAAACCTCTCTCTTTACCCCTTACTTAAATTCTTACAGTAGTGAAGGGGAAACTTCAAGATTACTATACAACAATATACTCTAGAGGCGGTGTGAATCAGATGTGGATACTAAAAAACTCTAAAGATTTTATCAGAAACTTTGAGGTCACAAAATCTTACCCAAATCAATAAAATCAAATTAAAACGTACGATATTTCAACGCTTTATACAACCATTCCTCATGACAAATTAAAATCTAGGCTTTTTGATATCATCGACAGTTGTTTCTTTGATAAAAATAGAAGTCGTAAAAAGCTTACCTTTTGATTGGAAATCTTTAAAATTATTTTGTACAAAACCATTCTGATTGCAAACACAAGTACTCTGAAACTGACATTAAAAAGATGCTTGAGTTTCTGATAGACAACGTCTATGTAGTTTTTGGAAATCAAGTCTCCCAACAGTCTGTTGGAATTCCCATGGTTATCAATTGTGCCCCATTGTTAGCAGACCTATTTTTGTATTCTTATGAAAAAGAATTTTTCGATAAGACGACCTTGTCAGCAAATAAAATTTTCCACTGGGTTACATGCTGACTGACGATTTTCATACTAATACGCAAGTTCTGAGTCTGAAATATGTGTGCGTCATTAGCTACGGTGCAAATACGCTCGACATCGTCTGCATATGTGTGCCAGAATGTACGGCATCGAAACGAAAATTACAGCATTAGATAAATATCCTTCGATGAGAGATGTTTCGTTCATTTCTTTACCTGATAGGCGTAAAAACAGACGAAAATATTTTCGATGGTTGCGGCCGATTCGCCGAGAAGTTAGTTGGAAAACAACTTAGTATACGAGAATATGCCCCCGTCATTTTGCCCAAGGTGAAACTGTACCAACACTTTTCCCCTACAACAACTACAAAACATGTGCACTAAGGTAATTGTACCCATGTTATATGTCGTTTTATCAATCATGACCCCCCTCCCCAACATCAAACAGTTAAGGCACCATTCGTTAGCTTTAAGCACATGTTGCATAATTCATATAATAAAACATAATAATTTATAATAATGAATCCTTACACTGTCAAATATTAGATACTTTTTAAAAATAATACATTAACTGACCACTACATTACACTGTATTATGTGTTGTGTATGACTAATACTAGTAATATTGTGTAAGGGATTAACAATTATCTTGCTCCTTTAACAGATCCACAACAAACTCAACAAGCGTCAACAGCAATGTTGATATTCCCTCCAATCAAAATGTTGGAGAGTATGCTGCTTTTACCAATGTGTATGAAGATTACAATGTTCCATATTTGGTTGATGATGTGGAAGCTCAGTATACAGAACCGAATCCAAAAGGTTAGTTGATATTTTCATGTATTACGTACAATAAACCAGTACATGTATTTACATACAAAACATATACACAAATGCATATACATATAGTGATCGATTAATACTTTGCACCTCTATTTCATTTGAAGAATATATATACACTCAATATTACTTATACAGATTCAATCGAGAGTACCGGTATTCAGATACTGAGTGATACAGAACGATGGATGCCTCCAAGAGAACATCCTTATTGTGATACTGCAAATAATGAGCCTATCACCATTTCGACTGAATGCCAGACAGACATTTCATTCGTTCAAATGGATTTTATGGAAAGATGTGTGAACGACAAAGACTCGTTTTTAGAGAGGTCTTTGTAGAGAAGGTTACAAGTTCTTATGAGTCCGTCCGACAATATACGGGAATTCCATCTTTAGCATTATTGTTTGGCTTATTCAATATTATTTATTCAAAATGTTTAAATTTGAAATATTGGAATGGTCCCAATAGTGCAAATGAAATTATTAGCAAGGATTTAAAAACAAACCAGGACCTTCACGTAAATTGACCTTATTTCATGAATTTATACTTACACTAGTTCGATTTAGATTAGGCTTAGTTGGATTTCTTTTGTCTGATATATTTGAAATTTCAAATTCACGTGTTTCACAAATTGTTGTTGTCTGGATAACATTTCATGCTACTTGCTTTGGAAAGTTAATAAAATAGCTAAGTAAACTACAAGTTAAAAGTACATGCCAAAATCTTTTAGAAAAACCTATCCTATAACTAGAGTAATAATTGATTGCACTGATTTTTTTTTTCAAAGACCAAGATCCCCATCTGCTCAGTCTGAAACATACAGTACATACAAGTCAAAAAACACTGGAAAATGTTTCCTTGGAATTTCCCCATCAGGTACATTTTTTTGTCTCCAATGTTTATGGTGGAAATGTTTCCGACAGGTTTATTACTGAGCATTCAAATTTTTATTTGAGTTAATTGAAGAGGGAGATGATGTCATGGCCGATAGGGGGTTAACTATTAGAGATTTGTTAACAAAAAGGAAAGCCACTCTAAATATTCCGCCATTTACAAGAAAATAAAAAAAAAATTCAATGTTAATGAAATAAAGCAAACTAGAAACATTGCAAAGCTGCGCATACATGTTGAGCGAGCAATTCAACGTTTGGAACTGTTCAAGCTTTTGGGTACTAATATACCATGGCATCTGAAACCAGTTGTTAATCAAATGGAAAAAGTTGGTGTCTTTCTGTGTTATCTGATGCCAAAACTAGTAAAAAAATGAATTCAACAACATCATTGTTTATGATTTTATTCATTAATTTTATTTGTGTAATAAAAAACATAGCTGCAATAATGTAGCCCTCTCTGATTTTTTTTTATCTGATGTTTACTGGAGAGGGCTACAATTCCACAGGATCTCCGTAATGGTGCAACATTAAGTTTTTAATGCGACTGACTTCGGTCTGAAAAGATCGATTTTATATTTGTCCTCCTTGAGATAAAATGATTTTTTTATTCAGGTTGAACAAATTAATCGTATATAAATCAAAACCAGATAAAACACATCAGCATGTTTACCAGTCGCCTTTTTCAGCAGCCATGACAGTTCTCGCGTGATTTTATGGGATGTACGCTTGGAGTTTTGATGGGCTTGATAACGTGAATGTCAGTGTAAATAATTGATCTTACCTCGTTATATCACTAAAGCATCATTTAAGGAAATGGTATATAATGGAAAATTCATATTTACCACGTTAATTATGTTTATAATAGGGGAATTCCTATATTCAGTTCAAGATCCGCTCCTGAATTCTCATTGGCTGTCCCAAAATAAAACCGGTCAAGGTCAGTAGACATGGCGGACAAATTCAACTTTCGTTGTTGACATACAAGAAAAGTAACCGATATATGGACTATACTTGATATTTTTGGATTAATTTATGCCATAGACATCTACAACGTTTGAGTTCAGGTAAGAAATGCAAATGTTATTGTCATTTATAAACGATTTGAGACGAAATCGTTGCGGGAGTGAATCACTCCCGCACTTGCACCATTACGGAGATCCTATGGAGTTGTAGCCCTCTCCCGAAAAAAAAAATAAAAAATGAAAATCGGGAGAGGGCTACATTATTGCAGCTATAAAAAACATTTTTCAGTTTTACTATTATTTATTGTTTTGGAAAAAAAAAATTATGATATGTCATCATATGAAGACAATTAGAAGTCTTACTACCTTGCATTTTTTGTGCCTGTATTAAAAGTGTTACAAACTGATCTCATTAATTTGTATGCGCCATTTACAAATATACATGTCCGTAAGTCTACAAATCATCCATAAAATGCATGAAATATCAAGCAATAACTTTTGCACACACATATATATTGAAACAATTGTGTTATATATATTTACACACTAAAATGTTGTTCATTTTTTTAATTTTATAAATGATATTAGTGCAATATATTAAGTAACCCAATAGTTAGACTTGCTGATTGACATAATCAAGTTACATTATTGTAATTACATGTATACATGTTCCAAGAAGATTCAAAAATTGTATCCATTAATAAAGATTCAAACAAGAGAATTCAGTATTCTTTTTAATAATTTTGAATCATGCAGATGATGAAATCATAGAAAGGAAGCATAAGGAAAAACTGACAAATACATGCTTATTAGGACACTTACATGTACATGCATAAAATGATTTACACAACATTTTATGTACATGATCTAATATTGATTCAAAGAACACTTTAGCTGAATCAAGAGAATGTGCCGTATCATTTTGTGTAAATATTTATACTGACAACAGTCTTTGGACAACAAATTTTTCATAAATGAATGAATACTTTTCAAACATTCTGCCCAGAACAGTGCAATTCTTTCAATTCTTTCAACATGAATTTTGTGTTTACAAGCTGCTACACCCTCTAAGTACATCACAAAATCGCAACACAATAAATCTGCAACAGCTAACTGACACTGAATCTGATAATACCATGGAGAGGTGTGCTGAAGCCTCATTTCATTATTTGAATCTAGAAAAATGTGATAATTTTTTCTACAAATTTGATCCACAGTGCAATATCTGTATTTATATGGACATTTGATTTCTAATAAAGTTTTCTGACAACAATTACAAGTAACAACACCATCAGGACTTGCAGCAAGATGTGGATATTTCGGATTTACCAAAAAACCTGGAATTTTTATATTGTGTTTACAGTGATCAGTTTTACATTGAGTATCATACAATTCTCGTGCTAATGACTCTCTTTCTCTCCCATATAAAATTGCAGGACTTGAGACATCTAACTTTTCTGTTAAAATCTTTTTAACAATAGAGTTGTGGACATTGTCTCCTTTATATTTAACAACATCATGCACAATGGATGCAGTAACTCTGCATACTCTATACCTAAACCAGTTCACATTTTCACTCTGGCCCTCAGTTAAAGTGTCAATCTCTTATCTATACTTTCTTGCATAAATTTGACAAATGGCATACTACATTTATTTTCTCTATATGATAAAGCAAGTAATGGTACAGGTTGGGGTTCATTAACATTATTATTATTTGTACAATCTTTATCTAAAACTTCTATGATTTGTGTATCATAATTCTTAAGAAGCTCAAAAATTTCCATATTTCCATTTCAAAATCGTAACATTTTCCTCATGAATAGGATGATATATATGTGGATAGACCCTATTAATGCCAGATTTACTTATATCGACAAGTTGTTTGGGCTTCGACTCTCTTCTCGGCTTGTCCCACAAACACTGGACATATGTGCATGTTGCTGTGTTCCTGTCGGTATGCCTCTTACTCCACTCAACTAAGCTAAACAGGAGAGCTACGAAGTGTTTACAACCACCGTCATCCCTAAAACAAAGAGCGGGGTAACCTTAAATTTAAAGTATATGAAACCAGACTGATATATAGGGCTGGTTTTACCTAATTGATTACCCATGGCCAAGTCTCATTGAATGATTCCCAGTGCATAACATATCTTATCAATAGTAATTAAATATTTATATATCATATAAATGTAATTTTAATTCATAGAATAATACAAGTTTTCATGTTAAAATTTGAATCATTGATAAATCACAGCTTGAATATTTATATGAAACTATGGTTATACATGTAAGTCACTTGCAACCAAATTTTTACACATATCCCATTATATGTAAACATAGTTATTGTAAGCCCTACATTTGAGGGCCTTAAGTGATTATTGAGTAAATAGACATACATAATGTACCCGGAATTTATATTGATAAACAAAGCTAGTTCAAAGGAGTAAAACTAATTTATAAAAGCTGTTTGATAAAAAAAATCAATAAACTATGATAACAGAAACTTACGCTGTACATTCACACCCTGCTGACTTTATGGTGCCATTGCTGTCAGTCATACACCAGACGAAGTACACAATGTATGGCTTTTCACTTTGCAAAATTTCTCTCAGACACTTGGCTCTAATGTACATATGGTCTTCGGGTGTTGCATGGCACTGAACGGCACTGATATGGTTGCATTTAAACAATTTATACCCCCTCTCTTGTTTGTAACACTTGGTGCGATCTGCTGCCCACTGGGTATTAGAGAGTAAATGGACGAAAATATCTGCACAAACTATGTCTGGCATGCATGACAAATCATATGTCCAACTTTACAAACTTCATCGCACACAAATGAAAAGTTTATTACTCGATCTTTAAGGGCAATTGTAAAGCGTTTTCTGAACGAATCGATGGCGTCGTCTTTCTGCAATATAACCGGTAATTTCATTTCCGATGCTTTAATAGCAAGCTCTCGAAGTTGTGACACATTATAGTCGGTAACAGTGATTCCTCTTGCCAACAGAAATGACCTAAGCTCGGGTTTGATCATGTGTTTAACATCACTGACAACACTCGATTTCGCCATTTTCATTTGAAGCGTCCTTGAATATTTTGTACCCACCGACGCGCACTCAACGGTATTAAATGTACCTTCCTTACTAGAGAGCAGGTATCTCGGAACTTGCGTATTGTTAGACCATAATCAATCGCCTAATTGTGTACGGACTTTTCCCTCTTTTCTCGATTACGAAAAAGAGCACAAGGCGGGTGTGACCGGTCAGCAGAGGATGCGTACTCCTCTTAGGCACCTGATCCTACCTCCAATCTAATGGTGGTCCGTGTTGGCTCAATGTTCGTATTTTGACCATCACAACATACAGAATCATCCTCGTTTCATTACTTTTTCCCTATTATGACATTTTCCCAATTTTGACATTTACCTCGATTATGACATGCCGAATAATGACTAGGAGCACACGGTGGGTGCGACCGGTCAGCAAAGGATGCTTACCCCTCCTAGGCACCTGATCCTACCTCTATAATTTTAGAGGTCCGTGTTGCTTTGCTTTGAATTTGATTTTTGTTTTATGGATTTTTGAGATGGTTGACAGTTTGTTATTGTCATTTTTCATTAGAGAGGTTTATGAATAGAATAAACAAGTGCTATATATTTTGCATTTTATTAAGTACACATCCATTAACAAGTTTATAGTTGAGTTTACCCGCATATTTTTGTGAACTGCTATCTGGTTATAAAATTATTTGAAACAAAAAAAAATTCTTTTTATGTTAGAGACAAGAAAAACAGAAAACAACAAATTAACATGACACGCATGTTTAGAACTATGCAATTTGTCTGAAGGATTTCTTTTGAGACACAGACCAAAAACAATCGTCGACGTATTTAAAAGCTACAGTAAAACATATATAAGTTCTTTTTAAAAAAATTATATTTCAGTCATTTTTTAATGTACAAATATATGATAAAACTTTAATCCAAAAGTATTTTAAAAACATTTTTTCCAACTCAGAATTTTCATAAGGTAGTATGGTCGTTTCGCTTTAAAACAATTAAAAATGTACAAAAGTACAAAAAAAGGTTTTTTGTTTAATTTTGCAGGTCCTCCAAGAGTGGCTATTAACCCAGTACCTTTGGCACTTCAAAATGAACTTGTGGAAATTAAAGCAACAATTCGGGGTTTTCCCAAATGTCAAAGTGTAATATGGATGAAAAACGATCAATTTATAAATACCACCGATCCGAAATATGACGGGAGCGTAAACAATTGTGAATTCCCTGTGTTGTGTATTAAAAAAGTCACAGAGAGTGACAACGGTGTTTATAAAGTTATTGCACGGAACGAACTGGGAGAAGGAGAAAGTAGTGAGGATTTGGAAGTCATTGGAAGTAAATATCATTCTCGATATAGATAGATAGATAGATAGATAGATAGATAGATAGATATATACACACACACACACGAACAATGATTAAATTTAAGGTAACAGACTAGAGATGAAGAAATAATGTTGCATTTCAGTAGCTTGCAAATCTTCATAAAACTTTGTGGTAAAAAAAGATATGCTTTAATGTTTGCCTCAATTTCGACTGAACATGCCCATTTTATTTTGATATTATAAATAACATAAATGCGACTACATTTAGAATCTCTCATTTATTTTAGAATCCGAAATGCTTTTCATATCGGGCCCTGTTATGGTATCCCCTTTGGAGAGAATAACTTTTCAAGCATACCTGCCCGGACGAGAAAAAATGAATGCAAAATGGTGGAAAATAAAAGATCACACAAAGGAAGAATTAAAAGATGACAATCAAAAGTATCAGATTAATTATCAATCAACTGACAAAGTCTCCTTGGAAATTTTTTGGGCAGATCAAAAAGATAGCGCAGCATACCAATTATCTTTGGGCAAGAGGAGGAGCAATAGAATTTACGTTCTTGTTGACGGTAAATATGTTAATCTTTTAGATTTCTTTGTATTACATGTGCATAGGATTTGCTCAGTGGTCTGCAGCAATCCCTTTTTTGTTTTATGGGGGGGGGGGGTAACTTTGATTTACAGTCAATGTTCTTTCGTTTAAATTCAAAAATTTAATTCTAATTGTACATGTAACGCGCTCTTTGATTGGCTAAACAATTATTTCATATCATATAAAGAATGTTGCTCACATGTACGTACAAGTAAGACTAACGTTAAAAACGCATCAATCCGCCTGTCGTTACGTTTGATTTTGTACAATGTGCTGTCATTTTAAAGTAAAGTGACAGTCTATATCTACTATAGCCAAAAATTAAATTATAAAGAGAGAGAGAGAGAGAGCGCGAGAGAGAGAGAGATTTCCTGTCTAAAAATGGTTCTTAGAATATATTCTGTGTCTAAACTTTTTCTTAATTGCTTTTGTAACATACGAGGATTGTTAGAATAGTTCGCGGAAAATTACTATGTACTTTGTAGGATGACGTATATTCAGTTTAATAACTGTCAATTGAAAATATTAAGTATACAAAAATCGTATGATTTTAATAATTCGTTTAAAATAGACAGCGATTTTTACATTGCGTGAATTAGATTACGGAGCGCCATTTCATATTTCCACAACGTCAAGTGACGTCAAACAACTACAAGGCAAACTACATTTAACCCATTTTAAAAAAAAAGTTACTTTTGTAACATCATTTGTCAATATTTTGTATAATGTCTTTTGTGGCATCTCGTATGTCATCTAGGTCCGAAAATCTTTGTCCAAAGTTTCGACAAATAAAAATTCATAGGTGCAAGATCCATGTTGTATTGAACATGGATTCCATTTGTTAACCGTTGTCCTAGACATATGTTAGGAATCTCTAGCAGTATATAAGAATCTTTTTAATTTCATAGGAGATTTTTCTGCTTGCATACAAATTTTTATGAAGATGGCCCGGTGCTCCAATATGTCTATTGACGTTAGCGTTTTTGATTTTATTTTCATACGCGGGTCCTCCATATTCGGCAATATAATTGTCAGATTTTTTTCAATTTGATTGAAAGTTTCACAAAATGACCTATGAAATTGTTTATTTTTATAAGTTAAAACGGTACATTTCTTGATAAGAAAAATGCGTGGTAAATATAAAAAAAAAATCAAAAATTGACATGATCAATATCTTATCATAATAAGTAAGCTGTATTTTTATGGTGCATTTTAGAAAAACAAATCTTTGTATATTTATTTGAATTTTTTTGAAGTATAAATCTGATAAGTTTCGCTTGTATCATGCTAATAGTTCGCTCACAATCAAACTTGTCCGCGAATTTTTCTAACAGCCCTCGTATTCTTTAAAATTAGAATTTAAAAAAAACAACTACTGCCCGCTGAACATTTAGAGGAGCGGGCAGGGACATGAAGAAACCTAAACTGAAATGAATGATATATACATAATTATGGCTCAAAGATTTTTTTTGTAGTTGACTGGAAAATGTAGCCAACTTTTTTTTTTATTTTTAACTTATTTCACACCAGTCAGTTGGTATTTAGTGCGTCGTATCTCTACACTTTTTTCAAATTTCGCTATATTTTTTTTATCACTGTTACATATAAGAATTTCGGATAAAGACTGCTTTGACAAATAATTCGGGAGTGTTCCCATGCCCTGTTCAATTCTTCTGTTTCATTTATTAACGACGTACAATTGTTTACAAATTATCAAAGACGAAATACAGAAAACAAAACAAGTTTGGGGAATCGCCCAATGAAAAACAACTACACAGTATTTTATTTTAAGTTTTATTTGGCGATGATTGGCCATGGCTGCTTAAAAATGTGGGAGCCAGGCATCTAGTCTTGCCTTATAAGGCATCCCTTACAAACAAGCAATGCAAAAGCTTGACCCCTGGGAACAGATGCTCAACTGCTTGCTCACCTAGTCCATAATATATATACAAATGCAAATAACTGTCTATTAATATTGTTGACATAAGCACTACTAGTAAGCCAGAATGCCGCCCACTGTTGGAATTGCGTGGGATTTCTTTCAGCAGCCATGACGATTGGAGGCCAACAAATACAAAGTCACAACGAACCAGGCTTCAGCTTGTCCTGCAATGGTCAGAAAGAAAAAACAGCAGTAAAGAAAGGAAACAACGTACATTTATTAATAACAGTATATCAATTAAACAGCTAATAGGTAAAAGCATTGACTCAACCAGGTATAAGGAATATGGGAAGGTGGGTAAATTTTTTGAAGGATGACTGATGCAAGTACAAAATGACGTCACGGGTTTGACTAATAGCTTAAAATTTAAGGCCGATGGTAAGGCTAATACCAGGAGGCACATATTATTGTGGGAATAATAGTTGTGAAGTACGTGCCTAGATTTATGAGTTGATAATAAAATAAAATGTTAATATGATGAAATCTTAACATGATTTCCCTTTGATAAATGGATTTAACTCTGATATTATCAAAGACGAAATACAGAAAACAAAACAAGTTTGGGGAATCGCCCAATGAAAAACAACTACACAGTATTTTATTTTAAGTTTTATTTGACGATGATTGGCCATGGCTGCTTAAAAATGTGGGAGCCAGGCATCAATTCTTGCCTTATAGGGCATCCCTAAAAACAAGCAAAGCAAAAGCTTGAGCCCTGGGAACAGATGCTCAACTGCTTGCTCACCTAGTCCATAATATATATACAAATGCAAATAACTGTCAATTAATATTGTTGACATAAGCATTACTGGTAAGCCAGAATGCCGCCACGAGACTATGCACAGCATAGTCTGCGCCACCAGTAGAGCTACACCCATGAACGAGGGCTATAGGTTGAGATTAATCATTATATACCATTAAGCTATTACAAATTAAAAAGCGAGATCAAAGCACGAGGGCAGGGAATATTAATGCCCAAAGGCATAAAAGTATAAGACAACTACTTGTTATAGGAGTGAAAAAGTGCCCTTGATTGAAATGATAAAGTAACAACAATGCTGTTCATTAATAGTTATATGGTCTGCAAATTGACCAAGTAAGAAAAAACACACAAAAATTTTCTCAAGTCAACATGACTGAGACCCGGTGGACTATGTGAAATTAACAACAACATAAAGTCACCGTCAAGTGTGACTAACTATGACCCAATTAGTCATAGCGCAGCCATGGCCCCTCTTCCCCTACTCTAGGCGACGCAAACACAGTGAGGTCGGACAAGCATGTTTGTAGTGCTTGTTGCAAGCGGTACAGAAAAAAATCATTGCCCAGGTCAGAAAGATGTACCTTTTCTGTGGCAAACAAACCAGGGCTATCAATGCGTAGCTCTGGATATCTTATATATTTTCCACCCAACCTTTTAAGTGCAGATGCAACAGCCCTATTTGTTCGCTTCCTAACCTCTTCTAAAGCTACTAGGTTCCTCCAACCCCTCCATACACCCCTAGACAGAATCTGGGACCAAACTAAAGTGGTGGATGGCATCAGTCTAGAAAGTTTTGATAATACTAAATCGCAGTTCAATTGATTTAGCCCCGTTTTGCATAGGGATATTATTGCCTCCGCAATGTATGACCAAAATCTGAGGTGGATCTTCTACCTTAAGCAATGTTTTAATCTAAGAGTAAAGTTGACCCCACCTCATGCCCCCTTTGCCCTGCCAAAAAATGGATGTAGCTGTAAATCAGTGCCCCGGCAAGACTTTCTTGCATGACAAAAAGCATGTTTAATGATGGATGACCCAACAATGCAGATTCTTGTATGATCTAAAAAAAACTGACATACATGTAATAGAATAAAAACATGAGAGAAGGTTGTCACCTTCAATACCTAAACATTTTTGAGAGGAGCTACTGTCTTATGTAATTAAGCAAGCAAGAAGATTTCCATCTACCCTCAATTGCAATAGACTGCTGACTTGCTCCTGACGCCCAAGCATTAGATGCTGCACCAATACGGAATGAATGTGTCTTGTACAACCTAGTGTCTAAACCTAATTTCTCTAGTAACATATTGAAAACTGATACTACCTGGTAGAACCCGAAATTCTTGAAATATGACAAAACAATGACCCCCTACACTTCGGCCTCAACTGTAAATATAACGTAATACAGGAAACAGGACAAACAATCTTATGTGTAGACTTAAGTTGAATAACAGCCCCCCTACCCGCCTGATCAGTCTTTGAATGATGAAGTACAATTTTGATTGTGTTGTCCAGTGGTGAATATGACTCATTTTGCACTTAGATAGCATGCCCCACATCCTGCTTTGTGTTTTGTACTAACTCGCCCATTCTGAAAAACCCAAAGAATGCTGTAACAAATATAGTTGTAGAAAGTGTAGATTCATAATATGAATGGCAGATGCTTGGGAGGGTCTGGACCATGGTGGTTAAAATCTGCAAGGTTATTGGGTTTCTAGTGTCATGGTGGGGATTGCTGCGGTTCAGGCCCAGGAAAACTTTTTTAAGTAAAAAATTGTGGGTCCTGTCTGGGAAGCCATGTAATTTACAGTGTTAAGAAATACCTGCAATATATGTTTTAATTGTGTTGGCTGAAAATTTCCGCAGTGACAGATATGACACAAAATTGACTAAATCTGACTGAGATGGGGGACAAACTGGCCGACTTTGATAGACTCGACAAAACAAATGGAATGCATTTACTGCAGTATCATATAGTTTGCAGGTATTGTTTGACAAAGCATAACTCAGAAGCTCCTGGGATCTAAGCTGTAAATCATGTGCAGAAATGATGCAGGAATTGCTGATGGCTGGCTGTTTGCTCCTGGAAAACTGGCCTTGAATCGATTCCATTGCTGTCGGAAAAGAGAATCTGCTTTAACATTGTATATCCCTGCTATATGCTTAGCTTTGAACTGAATATTAAGCATCAGATCTTGCAAAACTAATTGCCTAAGCAAATACATGACTCTTTTGGACTTTGAGGTATTACAATTGAGAATTGAAACTAAGGCTTCATTATCAGTATGAATTATTAGCTGTTTACCAGACAGATTGCTGCCCCAAATTGCAAACGCCATAGTTATAGGAACAAGCTCCAAAAATGTTATGACCGAGAAGATATCTGATGCCTTCCAATGGTCCGACCAACCCAAGTATGCCCAATGATGACCAAAAACCGCCCCGCATCCTAAATCAGCATTACCTGCACTATCTGTATACATGTATAACTGGAGATCAAAATCATTTGACAAGTGACCAATCTATATGATTAACTCCATTGAAATTTTCAAAAAACATTAACCAAGTGTCAATATCCCTTCTCATTTCCTCAGTTACCCTACGCCTGTGATAAGGACGCGACAGCCCACAGGATGCATCATACAACCTTCTAACAAATGCCCTACCAGCTGGGATAGCACGAATACAGAAGTTTAGCAACCCAGTTAATTCTTGAAGTTCTAGTAAAGTAACTTTGTGTTTTTTGTAAAATATGCAACAACTTGAACTTTAACTGCTGAATTTTGTCCGAGGGGATCTTAACAGTCAGACTAGATGTTTTAATATCTAAGACATGATACACTTGACAGTTTGCGGGACCAAGAGTTTTGTCTTCAGCTAATGGGACTCCTAATTCTGCACAAATTTCCCTAAAAACACCAATCAGATAGGCACAGTCCTGTGATCCAGCTTTTCCAGCTAGTAAAAAATCATCCAAATAATGCACTATGTTGTCACAACTTGATCTGTCTCTAAATACTCATTCTAAAAATGTTGAAAATTTCTCGAACTTAGCACAGCTAACAGAGCAGCCAAATGGTAAACACTTGTCAATAAAAATCATGTCCTGTATCTTAAAACCAAAACAACTCAAAATCAGACCTGTGAATCGGTAGCAATCTAAAGGCACTTTTATTATCAAGGCGAGCTATTTGTGCCCGGGGACCCAGATTAGCTAACATACAAAGGGCTTCATCAAAAGAGGAATATTTGACTGAACACAAACTTTTGTCAATAAAGTCAATAACACTAGATCCAAATGGGTGTGATAGGTGGTGAATGAGTCGAAATGAGCCATCTTTTTTAGGTATCATGCCCACCAGTGACAACCTTAGATTAGGAAGTGGTGAAAACATAAAGGGGCCCGCAACCCTCCCCAAAAAAAGTTCCTTGTTGACGTCGTGCATAGCTTCCCGCTGCAAACAGTACAAAGATTTAATGTTTTTAGCGTCTGATGCAACCCGTGGACCCTGGTAACCAAGCTTTAACCCATATGTAAAACCCTGTAATAATTCAAAAGCAGCTAGTTGATGTGGATAGTGAGCGAGATATTTACTTAAGTTTAGGACATTAACCGGAGAGTGAGCAATGCTGCTAAGGTCTTAATTGGGTAGTTGCTTGGTGGGCTCTTGGACGCTGAGGTAGGGTAGGTCTAGCATAGGTGGACGTGGTTGACTGCATTCTAGGTAACTGCATGGGGGTGCCAGGATGTTGAAACGCTGTTTGGCCTGTAAGTTGAATCAGAACCTGAAACGCGTCTGCATTTGATATAGGGGTGAATTAAAGAAGACAAAATGCACTCATGCTTGTATTGACATACACTTTTGTTGCATTGACCTTTATAATTGAATTCATAACATCTAAGGGGGGTGTTTTGTGTAACAGACCCTTAAACAGCCAGAGGGCTGTAAATATATAAAAGCCACAACTCTTGGTCAACAACAGCAAATGACATATTTGTAATACATTCTTTTTTCAAACGGAATTGTATGTCATAATCTCTCCAGCCGGGAGCTTTTCCACGACTAGCCCCTAGCCTGATAGCATGCATATATTTGAATAAAGCTGTACTGCACTCAGGGTGTGCTAGGACATATATAGAGGCATAGACCAGAAATGCATCAGTCCATACCTGGATATCTGTAATAACCTTGGGTTTGTATATGGATGACAAGGTAATGTTGCCACCTTGCATAGAGAAGTATTTTGTATCATCATTAGGATCAGATTCATTAGTGCGATCGACTAAAAGCCCCAAGTTAACATACTCGCCGTTAGCAATTTTTACCTTAAGGTTATTCGAAACATTGTGCCCAAAGTCATTATGGTAACTTTGCACATGAGACTTTGATTGTTACATATGGCTAGTGTAGGTAGAATGTCAGTACCTGGATACTCTGCGGATGCATCCTGCGTCATCTCATTCTGGGAATGAGAGGTCTCTGCCTGAAACCTGAAACAAAAACACGTCTTACCTCTTGAATTTTTTTAAGGATGACTGATGCAAGTACAAAATAACGTCACGGGTTTGACTAATAGCCCAAAATTTCAGGCCGACGGTAAGGCTATTACCAGGAGGCGCAGATTATTGTGGGAATAATAGATGTGAAATACGAGATTTATGATTTATGAGTTGATAATAAAATAAAATGTTAATATGATGAAATCTAAACATGATTCCCCTTTGATAAATGGATTTAACTCTGATTAGTTAAATCGTATTAATGTATTAGGTTCACTACCATTCTGTCGTGGTATAGAATTATATAAAACTTTTTTTAAAAAACGCTAGTGTATGCATATTTATTTGCATCATATTTTTTACATCAAAGTTGTCAGTATCTGCCAATGAGTAACTAGTTCTACATTTTCTGCCATGAAGTTAATTAATCTACCCATGTTCCTGAGCACCCGGTTTGGAAAGTTCCTTCCATAAAAAAATCACATCAAATTAATCCATTTTATTCATTAAGGTTTTTTTTAATTAACCATTGCCGACCCAAGGTATCTGTCCGCGATGCATGATAAAGTCCTACACTTTTCGACGTGACGTTAATTAGTCAATCTGCTTTCTTGGTTACTTCATTTTGGAAAGTTCTATCCAATTCTCTCACCAAGGGTCGTGCTTTGCAAGCGTCTATCCATCAAAGCTAAAATAGCGCATTCAATAAACGAATTCTCTTATTTTATTTTTTTAACATTCGTAAAAACTTACTTTCCATGTATACTCTAAGTATATTCATATTCAATCATTACGTTATCATTCAATATTATTTCGTTTCAAGTATATTTTTGATGCTAACTCAAACTGTCTTGAATTCGCCAAATCGTGTCCACCGCCTTACTCTTATTTTAGCTATTTCGGTTTGGTTTATCGAAAATGAAAGTAGGTTTTTCAATAATTTCATAATAATAACATATCTGGAAATATTCGGTAAAAGCTTACGGACATCATCCTACACGTGTTGAAATACCAAAGCTATAGGCAGTCACTCTGGTGCAGTCATTTAGTAGATTATTTGCAAAAAGTCTTAATTTATTATTAGAGTTGTATAAACCAAAGCACATAATGAAGCATTGAACCTTCTGACATTTTATATATGTTGGTTGTATAATAATACTCTTTGTGCCAAAAGCGTTCTTGTAAAATCTCACGTATTTATAGTAAATTCTAATCGGTACATCTACACAGTTTTCGGCCATTGTGTCTACCTATAAATTGGCTTCAGTTTCACAAAACTTTGATGTATAGTAAATTTTTCATCAAAATTGAATTTTTTCTAAAGAATTATTTGATTTAAATAGTGAAAAAAATTAATGAATTATTCATCTTTTTATGTGATTTATCAGCAGTTATTTATATAGAATACTTGAATACGATAGAAGTTACATGCAATTTTACAGACAGAAGGCCGAACGCAAAACACTTTCTATACGATTTAAACATAATCACTGGCTTTGTTTGCGTCACGGCCTCCCCGTATTGAACGTAATGATTCAAATCCGAAGAGTCACCTTTTATTTAAGCTACAAAATTAACAATGTATGCAATTCTTCAATATTTGGTATTGAATTTATAACAACAAGTATCAACGAAAGTTAAATGACCATGTCTAATATCTACTGTTCATTGGAATTAAACCGATTTTACGTATACACATGATTAACGTCCACCATACTCTTTTGTAGTCTTCTGACTAACGATGACCAGCGCTTAACAGTACTGTTACTCGCCGAACTGGTTGGAATAAACAATAATTATAACCTTGATTAGTTTTATTAAGTAAACCGACTTTTCAAAAAGAAAAATCCAACTGTGCTGTTATACAATAGCATCTGGCCCATTCATAAATCTAACAGTGCCATAACACAATAGCCAATCAAACACCTCTTTTATTCATGGTCTAGTGAGCTTAGGAGACAGGTATCCATCTCATTTTAAACACCGCCGTAGTACTGTTCAAACGTGGATTTTGATAAAGAAATATTTTTAACCCAAAGTAAATTCAGAGAGGTCCAGAGTTCGGGGGATGACACAGATACCCTTTTTCATGATATTCTTGACTTGGAGGGAGAAAGAAAAATGCAGAATTTTGACATAAAGTTGGACATTTTAGTGATATACAGTGTATCAGATGATGATTTGCTGAAAAAATCTGATATGGTTCTTATGCCCAGTAGGACAACATCCCTGATATTGTGAAAAGCCATGAAAAAGGGAGTAAGCGATTCGCAGAACCTATTTCAGATGTTGAGCGTGAAAATATCTCCAAATAAAGATTCGCAAGAAAAACAGTCAATATCTAGATGGGCTGTATATCTACTCAACTCTTGGTTGGAAAATAGACAGCTATTACGGAAACAGGAATTACATTCGAAAACTTCAAAGGGGATTTGCTGAAAATGGACCAGGAAACTCTAAATTACTCATTTGGCTCCTTTATAACTGAGGTTCGCAAGGAAAATTGTGAGGAATATCGTGGCAACACCCTTTATGAAATTATCATTGCAATTCAACATTACCTTCGTGAAAATGAAAGGTAAGTGACACTGATGTATGAAACATAAGTTGATGGGATGAGAAAAATGTTGAATAAAAAGTGAAAGATTAAGCCTCGTCGGTATTGGAATTGAGAGAAGAAAATCAGAGGTCATAACAGTGGCTGATGAATATGATACGTAGGAAAAGGGTATACTTGGCACCGATACACGAGACAAAAAGAGAGACACTTTATTGTTTTTGCTTGGACTTAATTTTACTCTGCGTGGAGGGTCCAAAAATTATTATCTGCGATATGGAGAAGATTTGCAACTGAAACTGGGCAAGGAGAAGGATTCTGGACGGGAATTCCTGGAATATACAGAGGATGTTTCAAAATGTAATTCTGGTGGAATTCATCATAGGAGGCTGAAAAGAAAAACAAACTACAGCGTATGAAAACCTGTAGAAACTAGGCAGATGTGTTGTTTTGGAGTTCAGGAAATACATTTCTTTAAGGTAATTTTAATGGTAAATTTGATTTACTTCTCAAGTTACATGTTATGTTTTTGTAATATTTTGTGAAAAATGTAATGTTACTTGTTTGCTTTCACACAGACCAAAGAACAGAAAAACCAACGCTTTGTATTTACACGCAAGAGCCAAACCGGCAGATGATAAATGGTATTGTGATGTCTGTGTAGGGATCAACACCATGTCAAAAGTAGTGAAAAATTTGTGTGCGAAAGTTAGTTTAGATGGACACTTCACGAATCATTCTTTAAGGGCAACAACTGCTACCAGGATGTATTCCGCTGAACTCCCGGAACAGCTTATTTGCGAGAAGACCAGTTATCGCTCAGAAGCAGTCCGAGAATATAAGTGCACAAGAAATATTCAGCAATAAGAAGCGAGTGATGTGGTTCAGGGTTTAAAGAGAAAACCTGAAAGTGCTGAGGAAAGTGATTAAATGGTTTTTCTTTTTGGTGTTTGTTGTTGATAACACCCATGACCAGTTTCAAACGCTTACGAGCGGTTGGCCAATTTATTGATCTTTTATCGTTCTCTTGAATAATTTGTGCTCTTTTAATGGCTCCTTCTCACCCTCATTGAGAATAAATACTTACAAATCGAGACATGTTGCCAATATACTACGAAACGCATGCACTAGAGCAACTGCTATATAATACCTTTGGTATTTTAGCACGTGTGATATGATTTTCGTAATTAGCTATACATGTAATTGAATTTTGCCTGAGAAATAATTATCGAGAAATGAATTAAAAACTTACTTTCATATTCGATAAACCAGCTCGAAATAGAAAATATTAGAACAAGGTGGTGATCACGCTCTGATGGATTCAAGTCAATGGGAGGTAGCATTAGAATATATCCTTGCAATGAAATAATATTGAATGATTACAAAAACAGTGGATATATTTATTGGGAACTTAATGTTATCGTATTATATTTAACGTGTACGATATTTGGCGGAATATGATTTTTCAACAAATAAGCGTGGATTTGATTTTGCGCATTTCTGAATGTACCTAGTCATCTACTATATTTTAAATTTGGTGATGTACTTGATTTAGCGGATGTCGTTTTCTAAAAAAAAAAAAAAGGCTAAATAGAAGACACAACCAAATGTAATACGTTTACAGTACTTGGATTATACATAGCATTTGACATAACATTTGACAAATGCTGAATAAATGAAATAATGCAACTCGTTTCTTTAGTGCGCGATTTTAGTTTTGATAGATAGAAGCTGGCGAAGCGCAACCTCTGCCAAGAAAATGAAATAGAATTTTTCAGAACGGGGTAACCAAATATGCGGTTTGACTAAACATAAGACATTAATTTAGATTTGAATTAAGAACATAATTAAGAGAAATGACAACCTAACTAACCTCTCAGTAGTTTATAAAAAAATCATTTTTAACATTTTCCACACAGTTGCAACAAAAGAGTTAAGGCCATATACATATACGGGTGTATGTATCACCCAATAAGGTTTAAATTTTTCATCCCTCAGCTAAATATCCAAATTGCGCTACGGTGTAAGTTACAATTAGGGAAAAGAAAATGTTTTAAAATTATCCTTGATTTTATTGTTTATTTCAATAGGAAGTACGTCATAAAATGAAGGTGACCCATGCCACCTTAAATAAGGGTATGTTTTTATTTAATGACATGATCGTCATTTTTATACATCCGAAACAAAGAGTTATATTTTCTCATTGCTGAATTAAGTATTATAATTACATTCTTTGCAAAGGTTAGTTCATTTTGCTTACATTTAAACAAATATTATGTTAGCATCTCAAAAACTAAACTACTAATTATCAACTTAAAAATCAAATTGTAACATAGATTTTTAAAAGCAAAATAAACCCCGAAAAAAAATACAATATGTTGGTATTACGGGTAGGGAAGAGCGTTATGGCAACGCTAAATATATTCATCAATCAAAAATTCTGGGCACCGATTTTGATACTTTATACTTTGATAATTTGGAAACATTAGTGAATATGATTGACCATAAATGTTATTATGAGACTAGGAGGAACCAAAAAAACAGTTCATTAAAAAATATTTACATGAGGATGGTCTACTTTTTATCTTTCTTTCCCAAACAAACGCGTTACAGAAATGAAAAATTATATAGTGATATAAAAAAAACAAGCTGGTTCACAGTAGTTTTTATTATTGAATGATAAGACATGTGTGGGTTTCTAATCGTATACCATTTCTAAAATTCAAACCAAATATATCACTTCATTATAAAAATAAGAGAGTTGCATTTCGCATTTATTCAACATAATTAACTATACTAGTATTAAAATACCAGGAAATATATTACTCTTTACTGATATTCTAAAGACCATATCGTGTTTGATTGTACATAACTAACGTTTATAAAAGATAACAGTTGAATGCCAACTGGCTTTTTTGGTCATGGCTTATTTATTAAAAATGAACAAGCATTTTATAACTACAGACCTGCCATCCACTTGGAGAGTAGGTATATGCCTGTACAATAAATCAATCAATCGTGAGAATAACCATCCAAATATTTTCAATCAATAGATATAAATCAATCACAACAGCAAAAGGTTGTTCAATCAATCACCCAATCCATAATCAATCAATCAAACTGTTTGATAGATCAATGAAAATCAATAACATCAACAATAGGGTTATTCAATCAATCAAAACAATCAGATAAATAACAAGAAAAAAGCTGTCAATGAGACAGCAAACCGGTTTTTTTTTTGTGTGTGAACAGAATTCATAATTCATTTGTCAATCTTAATTGATAAATACTACCTATCAGCTGGTTTTTTTTTTAAATTATCAGAAATCAAAAACCTACCAATTTGCATACCTATGACAAATTAAATGTATAATTGATCTGCAAAATAACAACTCTTTCTCTCTTGAAAAGTGTACGAGGAGTTATCGGTACAATAAAAGTACCTTTTTGGCAGCCACTCGCCCGCCCGCCATTTTCACTATTTCAATAATCGGAAAACCCGGTCAAAAAGTTTCTCTCAAAATTCGTCGAATTCAGAAGCAATGGGGCTACAAAATTCGTCGAATTCAGAAGCAATGGGGCTACAGACTGTACATGGGACCTCACGGCGGTCTCCGAACCCCATGTCGCTCAAAATATTTTCCCCTTAGGAAATTTCTTGATGCGTCTCATTTTTAGAAAAGAGTTTAAAATACATGTCAAATCATTTTAGAAAAATATGATATTAAGCATTTCTTTTTAACCCTTATCGTATAATACCATGAAAATTATACTACAGAAATTGGCTCATTCGTCACATTGGCAACGATTCTTATATACATGAACCTCTTCCTGTTTAGTCCAGTTTTAATCATACCTCAAAAACCTTTCTAATAATGATACCGGTATTTTCGATAGAAAATGTGTTGTTTATTAAAAGCTTGTTGCAACAGTTTAGCTGAATATTATGTTTATTTGTCGTCCATTCCGGCGATTACGGCATGCCTTTTCCCGCAGCAAAGCAGTGGCCATATAAGGTTATGTCTAAACTTTGACAAACTTGTAGACTTTACAGCATGTCAGATGTGCTATTGCCGAGCCTGGAGATACAAATGCAGAAACTTCGGATTGAAAGTCTGCAGAGTTGAAGGTTTTAATTAACTAATGAAAATAATTAAGCTGCAAAAATGGGCATCATGCGAAGGAACTGAGTCAAATATTACACGTGTTTATGCCCGAATTCTATAAGTTACAGGATCAGTATTACACATATTCATACTCAGGCTTACACACCAACACGATTGCATATTCGGATTTGCAAGTTTACATGTTTAGATTTTTGAACACGGTTACCCTCCATTAGTAATTGACACAGAGCACGAGATAAAGCTCGAAATTAAACAGGAATGTTGGTTGTTGATAATAGCAAGTTTGGTCTGAATTGTTGTCATGGACATCAAAAATAAGACTAGCAGTGATATACTTCAACATGATTGAAAAATTGATGGCAATGATTTCATTTGTTTATTTTTTATTCAAACAATAATAATTAAAAATTTTTATTTCAAATAGCAGCTTTATGCATGGTAACAACCCCATATCAAAACTTCGGCTGCATTTTGTACAGTCGTTCAAAGTGACGCAATCATGATACGATTGAAATAGGGTGGGTAGGTTTGGGTGAATTTGCATGTGATAATACAGCATCATGGAAAACTTTGATAAAAAAATAACGATGCCGAACCCGATAAAAATTGCAAAAAACCAAACCCGATTGTTGACCTGATAACCTGATCCTCATTAGAATCACGACTAAGGTTAAGGCTGATGTTGCTTGCATATTAACTGAATTCATCCTTAGGGATAAATTGCAATATATTTGTCATGATCTGGTATAGGCTAATGTATTCTAACAAATAAGAGATCCTTTTTTAAAAAGTAATTTTGCTGCATCCGCATTCACAAGATGAAATAAATTTGATAGGACATTTGACGAACAATGCATTTTATGTCCTACTGTAGTTTTACGCGAATACCTAATCCTGCGATTAAACCATTTTCAATCAAATCGCAAGAAATTGCGATTGCCGAAATTACATCATAGTCTCATATGCATTTTGTTTACTGATGGTCAAAAAAAAAAGCGAGATTTCAAACTTTTCGCGACTTAGACGGATATTAATTCCACGCGTTTGATTAGTAATCTACAGTATTTGAAATATATACTGAGAAAAATATTAAATCATCAACAAAACATTAATTGTTATTTTATTGTTATAAATTGTTACAAATGGATTCGGCACAAGTTAAACAAAGTTAACTTAACATGTATAACAACAAACTCAATAACCTTTTAGGTTCTCTAATAAGAATGTTGATGCAGCAACAGGACAGACATTGATTTCGTGTTGATTGTCCTAATGATTTCCTATTATCAGCTCATATAAAAAATATATGATAACCAAAGGCAATTTTCCCGCGTTTTCAACGAACCTTAACACCAAATTACTATTCCGTTTTATGAAAGTACGTAACAACATCCCAATCTCAGTTTGGACTTGAATGCGAAATTTTTCTTAAAGTGTAAAGATCAAATAAAACAATTCGGTCTATTTAAATGACAATAACATTTGCAAGGGTGTTTTGCCCTTAGTAAATAGTCATCAAAACTATTCAATGATACATTCAATTGTCTTTGTGTTTAGCTCGAAACTTTTCTGTCGTTAAATTAGTTTAAATGTTAAATTCAATGATTTATAACGCGTACATGTTTACCAAAAATATAGGAACGACGACATCCATTAATTATAAATAAGCATTCAATGCTACGTTTAGCGGTCGCATTAGGGGGCACAGCTTTCATAATTACATAATGATTCAAATCACGCTCTTCTTTATATACGCGTAAGAATATTTATCGGAAGTACTATTCGCCTACTAAAAGAAAAGCTAATGTCTTGCCATTACTTGGAAATAAAGACAATGGTGTTATATATAGTTTATTGTATGTAGTGTCATGCTTTTGTATTACATTAACAGAGATGGGCAATGATATTACATGCCGATCATTCCTTTAAAATGTATACTTGTTTTCGATATCAGATAGTTTCTTGCATATGACTTTTAAATCATGTATATTTTTCTGTTAATAGATTCTGGAACGTTTTCAACAAGCAAACAAGGAAATCGTCTCCGTTTATTTGAACTTCAATCTGTAAGTGCTGATGCTATGAGAATAGTGTTTGACAGTATGCCAAGATCATTTGCCAACAAAATAAAAGAATACTGTAAATCGCTTCCGAATTTCAAAAAGAAGAACGATTTGCTTTCAGGTATTTATGCATTTTTTTACTTCAAAAATGAACAACACCTTCTCCAATTTAGGACTTCTGTCTTGAATCATGAATATTTGTAGAACATTTTCTATAAAATAATATTCGATAGCATCTCTGTTTCGACACAATCAAAATGTTTCTTTCTTCTTTTGTTTTCTTTTTTTAATAGATTTACAAACAGGTACAAAATCTTCATCCAAAAATTTAGATATAACTTTGATGTACTCCATAATCAGGAATTTATGGAAAGGAGCCATACCTCAAAATGGATGGGGGAAAGATCCCATGGGGAATCACATAGAAACTGCTGATGACATAGAACGAATTCGTCACTACAGAAATTTTATTTGTCACAGCGACGACTCAGGAATTGATACTAATGTATTCAACTTTTCATGTTTGGACCTATCCAGGGTAATATACACAGACGTTAAGGTTAAAGGAAACATTTTAATCTTATTTACTTTATTGGTATCAATTGAGAGAATATCAAACGACATCTCACAGAAATAATTACCTTTCACTAACGATATCATATAATGTACAATGAACGTTCTTCATTTACCTAATAAGAAGTGTAAGAAGTATTTTTTCTGGTAAAACCAGTCAACAAATATCATGCAAAATATTTTAATTACTATTATGCTAATTTGTATTCGCTTTTGATTTTGTTTTCGTTCGCTGTCATGTTTATGATGAGTAGGGATGCTCCTATGAAAATTGTGAATTCATGGCCCCTGAGTTCAAATCTTCTACTCTACTCCCCTACATATTTGAGAAAAACGAAATGCATGACTATGATGCATATGATGCTCTTCGCAAAAAAGTTTCAAACTCAGGGGAAATTGGATATATAATAAGAATGTATTAAATTTTAGAAAATCGTCATTGCTACTTCCATATATATTGTTGAGAAGTAGTCCAATCAATCTACTCTAAAATTTGCCAAACCTTAGTAAAATTGTTACAGAATTTGCTTTAGTATAACTCAAAAGTGTGATATCTAGACAATCATGTAATAACATGTATGAAAGGTGTACAAAACTCTAAAGCTGTAAAATAAAGACATTTTGGTGGAAACCATTTTTTTAGTGAAAAATAGTAGAAAACCTGATAAAAAGAAAATGGACATTTTAACATTCAAATGTGTTCAATATTATGATATTTTAACTCATTCAAATATATTTTAAGCCGTAAAATGACAAAACAAATTATGGTGAAATTTATTTTTAGTGAAAAATAGTAGAAAACTGAGGGACAATATTTTCCTATTTTCTGTATTTAAAATGGACATTTTAATGTGCAAATGTGTTCAATATTATGATATTTAAATAGTATTTAATAATGATAATTATAATAACCAGTCATCATTTTGTTCTATTTATTCATAAATATTCAAAAATAGCACAATATTTTTAAAAGAAGAAAAAGTATTTTCTTAAAAAATGGAATAGAATCCATTTAAAACATATTGCATGTCATTTGGTTTGAAACATTTTAACACTCAATTTTGCATATACTGATATTTCTAAACAACTAACAATCGTCTAAATCAGAGTATATTAAACCAACAGCGTTAAAACAGTTCACTGTAATGAAGATGTGCTAAACAATTAATGTCGGTTCGGGATTTTTAATTACTGTTAATGACTAACAATCGTTTTTATGCGCATAATTGACTTCAGAAAAAGTTAAAAATAGATATTTTATTTTGTAAGTCTTTATAAAAAATGCATTTATGTGTCTATGTATATGGTTTAAACAGTAATACACTTATATTAGTATCAATTGTGACTGTTCTCCTTTTCAGATTATTTCAAATACATTGTAAGTCACAAATATTTCAAATAAGTCACATCAGCTAAAAATTAGATAAAAAGAATATTTTTACTTACGTCCCATCTTAAGGTGGCTCTATACACCACTTTTTGATGACGCAGTACGCAAAAAAGTATACCTGGAAGCATGCAATTCCGGTACTGGCTGATTTAAACTGAGGCGAATTGTATGGGGACCGCTCTTTAGAAAATTCTCTTAAATGAATAGATTTAATTTGATAATTGGAAAATTCATTACTTACAAGTAATGTGGTATGTGACACCTTCACGTTGTGTCGTATAATTTATCGAAATAAACAATAAAATCAAGTATAATTTTTAAATAGTTTCTTTCCCGGCATCGATATCTTGCAGGTAGCGCAGAGGGTTAGTAGGTTCACTACAAACCTGTAGGTTATGAGTTCGAATCCCTTTGAGGACAAAATTTTAATTTTCCAAAATTTTCTAAAGCGTATTTTTTGGTTGAATACTGGGAAAAAAATTCTAAACCGGTGAGAGTATTTCAATTATAATATACTTTAATCTACATTTATATCGACAGATGTTCCTGACCATCTTAAGGGTATGGAGGGTGGCATTGAATTTCTCTCAGGTTGGGATACATAAATCCTATTAATTAATATTCCCCTTTAATTTTTTGACTTAGTTTTGCATTAAAGCGAATACATTCACTTATGCAGGCCTATAATGAAATATGTTTGTATTTAACATTACAACATGATATTTAGGAACTTTTCTTCAACTCAGAAATGAAAAAGTCCCCAAGGTGTTTTGACCTTGGAATCTAGGAATGATAACTCTTACCTAAATCTAAAATATTTTTTGTGTTTATTTGCAATAATTTTCATTCAATTTTGTATGTCACATTTATAAAATGCATTTTCTTGTAACATCAAGCAGCTTTTTTAGATGATTTGTCAACAGGGTAAGAAAATATGAAAAATTATGTTTTGGGGAAATACTAAAAAAAGTTGCAATGAAAACATTTTTGATTGTTAAGAAGTGTTATATATTTTTCATGTGTCTGAAGGAAATATCCATCATATGACAAAAATTTTCTCTCAATTTGTTAATAGTTAACTTTTTAAAAATTATTCTACAAAAACACGAAAAAAAACATAATATATTCTTTAAAAATACCTTTAGTATCCCTATCATCATTTTGATAATTGATAAGTATATGTTTTGTGGTCTTCTATTTAAAGGGTACCTGCAGCCCAGCCGATGTGAAACATATGTTAAAGATTTTATTCACCAAAATTTAATGCAAAAAACCGCATCGAAATCGGTGCAAAAATAACGGAGTTACGCCTCTTCAAAGTGGCTATTTTTACCTGCTTTGGGAAATCTAATCAAGAGAACACAGAATTTGGCGATAACGAGGTTTCAGCGGAAGTGACGTCACGAGGTCAACAGGAAGGAAATTTCCTTTCAAAGCTATACAAATTAAATTCGATATTTCAGCCAAAATGATTGATATAGGTCTGATGTTTTGGCTTATCTTGTTATTTTAAGTATTGTAGATCTAGAAATTTGTATCCGTTATTATTTTATTACAATCAGATTTCTTTTAAAAGGATTTTAAAATTTGATATTCTCGTCGCCTTTTTACCGATGAATAGTTTACGATATCTTAAAACGCTTACATAGGCAAATTCATGTTCATTATTCATTTTTTGATTACATAATATCCTTTTACACACGAGTGATCCGAAACAATGACACAGGTAAACTAACGAAGCCACTGCTCCAGACACACGTGTATCTGGGGTATGTATACACAAGGTACACGAGTCTGGTGAACGAAGAGAGGGTTTCACACCTCTAGGCGGGTAAATTGATTTGTGTATAATTAGCTACTCAATTGTTAAAAGATAAAACAGAGAAATAAATTAGACTGTGTAAAATCAAGCATTCGTCAGCTAAAACATGTGTATAGTCCGTCCATCAGTGATCAAAGAATCATGCATGATACTATTAAATAGTAAAACTAATGTTCGAAGTAAATGCCTTTATTGTTACTTATCTAATCACTTAATAATGACTAAATTTATAATTCAGCAATTGAAACCTTTTTTATGTGAACAAGTTACTATTTAAGTAATTACGTTGTTCTTTATAATTTCTTATTTAAAAAAGTGCAACGTTCTTTCGAGCGCTATGGTCAGCAATTAAACGCTTTATAACTCCGTAATACTGACAACGAATCATTATGAAATCTGAATAAACTGGAACATTTTGACAAAGGATGTAAATAAATGTAAAATTGAATTCCATTATCGTTTTTTTAAAAGAATACGAGACAGACTTAACCATGCAGCCATCTTGGACTTTCGCCTTGATCCGTTTATAATCCCGTGTTTGTTTGTTAAAGAATGCATACTATTTTGATTGTTATTGGTCCGATATCAATATCATTGAATAATCGGGAGACATCATTTGTAATTGTATGCCTTACATATATGTATACGAGGAATAGACCCCGAGTTACCTTTTACGAAATATCATTATGTATTATCAATATTATTAATCAGTTAATAATGTCACTGAGAAATCATTCGAAAGAATGACAATATTAACAAAATATGTTTCTTATAACAATAATGCTTTGATTAATTGTCATTTTGCTACATATGGTGTGCATTTATATGTAAAATGTGTTACACATTAGACGAAATTCATGAAGCAAACAATTGTCCGAATTCGGCATTTTTGTTCGATAAAATACGGGTTAAACTCAACCAACAGTATAATTAGTCATCCAGGGTTGATAAGGAAATAAAACAACAGAAAAAAATCTTCATTTATCGATAAAACAATGCAAGAAAACGAACAGTTTTCATACGATATTCCTGTTTCTCATACAGCGGCGTTGACCCCGTGACGTCACAGTTCATCTCGCGCCAAATCGGCTTGATTCAAAACTCGTTTAGGTGTGAAATCGGGTTTTCCCCAAATATCTCGAAAACTACTTATGCGATCGCTGTAAAATTTTCAGGATGATGTTTTTACACATAGATCTCCATTATATCAAAAATTGACCGGCACTGCAGGTACCCTTTAAAAATTGGAATAAACTGTTGGTGTATAGAGCCACCTTAACTTCGCCCATAGATTCTTGTATTTAAATCGAGACAAGAAAACATATTGACGCAAGCGTCAAACGGGCCGCAAAAAATGTAATTGTTGCACGAATCATCCTTGGTTATTTACATTAAAAACACAACACAAAGAAAAACTAGTAGACTAATTGTTCTCGAACAATTAGAGGTCTTTCCACCTCATTGTTTTCTATGTTTGAAATAAGATTGCTTCAATAGAATAAATAATTTTTTCTGCGTTACTTCATAAAAAAAGTGTCAAACGATTAAGTTTTCAATTTTTTAATGCTTGACCTTGACCTTTGACCTTCATGTCATTTTCATCTGACAAGGTAGACGCTTCAATACCAAATGGTCCGATGTATCTATGATTATTGATTCAAAAGTTATTTGTGTTTCTTTATTGAATGTTCGAAACCTTCAGGGGCAATAACTGCTAGAAAGGGACTTTGGACCCTGTCGGTATGAATAGATTGGAGAAGCGTCTAAGTATACTGAATACATTAGTAAAAGTTTCAAGTCTCTATCTCTAATGGTTAATGAGGAGTTGCGATAACAAGCATTTTGTACAATAGGGGCAATAACTCTATAATTGTTACATGGTAAGGGTCAAAGGGTTATATTTTGAAATGTCTTAAGATGTCCTACTACATCCATGAAAAAGCTTTTCTATACCATCCTAAACAAAAGAGATACAAAAACTCATTAATTAAGAGAGTTTCAAATGACCTTGACCTTTGACCTTTACGTTATTTTGTTCGGTCAAGGTAGATGCTTCCATCCAAAGTGGTCCGAAGTCTCTATGATAAGTAATAAAAAAGTTTGAAGTGATTTTATGGAAATGTAAATACTTTCAGGGGCAATAACTTCTAGATGTGGACCTCAGATCCTTTCGGTATGAATAGATTGAAGAACCGTCTATGTGTATTGAAGACATTGGTAAAAGTTTCAAGTCTCTATCTCTTATGGTTTCAGAGGAGTAGCGATAACAAACATTTCGTACAATAGGGGCAATAACTTTGTGTTTATTCAAAGGTATGAGCCGAAGGGCTATATTTTAAAATGTCTTAAGATGTCCTAATACATCCATGAAAAAGTTTTTTCTCTACCACCCTTAACAAAAGAGATCTAAAAACTCATTAATTAACAGATTTCTAAATGACCTTGACCTTTGACCTTTATGTTATTTTGTTCGGCCAAGGAAGACGCTTCCATCCCAAGTGGTCCGAAGTCTCTATGATAAATAATAAAAAAGTTGGAAGTGGTTTTATGGAAATTCAAATACTTTCAGGGGCAATAACTGATAGAAGGGGGTCTCGGATCCATTCGGTATTAGTAGATTGAAGAACCCTCTAGGTGTACTGAAGACATTGGTAAAAGTTTTAAGTATCTATCTCTTATGGTTTCAGAGGAGTAGCGATAACAAGCTTTTCGTACACAAGGGCAATAACTTTGTAAGTTCTGGGAGTTATCAAACAAAGGGTCATTTGGTACCATAACTTTTAATGGCCAATAACATAAAGAAAAAATTGTTTCAATATCTCTTGAAACAAAAAAGCTGTCCCTGGAAAAAAAGAGAAGAAAAAAAATAATAAAAAACATAAGAAAAACAAAAGGTCTTTCACCTGAAAGGTGGAAAGACCTAAATAACGAGTTGGTTGTACATATTTTTATGGTAGATTTTAATATATTTCAGCAGCCCGTTTTGAAGTTTAACATTTTACTATAACTATTAAGAATCAAGTTCGTTACTGTTAGTATTTCTAACGGTAAGTGTATGACCATTGCCATAGTATGAAGTAATGGATAACACGTTGATTTGTACATTATACTAATACAAAGTTCAACTCATAATTATTTTCTTGGGGATAATGTATCATTTCTGAGTTTATTCATGCAAATGTGGTTTTGTGGAAACATAAACTAAAGATCCTGTTAGCGTGAATGTATTGCGCAAGCGCAAGATTGTGAAATCCCAAAAAATCCAGGTGATTTCCGGGATTTTTTGAGGAATTTCCGTTGATTATTAATTAGCGAAGCTTAACTGAGAAATAATAAAAACAAATTGGTAATCTTCAAGTACCAATGATGTTTAAGATATATATAACAAATGACTGTATTCTTCCGATATCTCGGTATTAAAGACCAAAAATTCGAGTCTATTATTTCAATATAGTAGTATAGATGCAAAGAAGTGCTAGCTATTACAAAGCTAAGGCTACTAAAGTCGAACAATGTAAATGGTAAAGGCCGACCTGATACTTGTGCTTGTTATACAAATAGTGAATGTACAAACTGAGTATAGGGAAACAATAATAGCGTTCCTAGAAGCTTCAGTCTTGCATGACAAAACAAAATTATTTCAATGGAAGGATGTAATAGTTACCTTAGCTGAATATATGTAGCTCTCTGTCAGAAAAAAAAATCAGACTGCCTACCATCCCATTTTTCAGACCGGTGGCTTGAAGTATAAATACCATAGAAAATACATAATATAAATTACCTCTGTTTATAAATTCATTAAAGAGACACCCAGATTCAAATAGTAATACTAGTAATTCGTTTGACATACGATTTATAACGCCCAATACGTAACCAGATAGCAATGCTATGACCTCGAATTGTTAGTATGACAAAGGAGTATGTGCGGTATGGTCAAATATCTGCCCCCGATTTCAACCAATTTTTAAATAGTGTCGTATAAAAATCAAATCTTCACAAATCATTGTGAATAGGATGCCTACATGTATAACTTTTATCTTTATTTTAGTCACCATTGCTCGCTCGCTATTTATCTATGACGTCACCTAAATGACCTCATTCCCGCAAATTTGCAAAAAAATGAAGATATTCTCATTTTTGCTCTATATTTTGCATTCGGAAGTATAGAGCGCAGGTCTGCTCAAGTGCGATTTATGTTTTTCATCAGATATTTATACATATTATACTAAAAAATGGTACTCGAGCAGGCCTGTTCGATGTTTCCCAGTCGAAAAACCATCGGAAAACACCCATATATTTGCTACAAAACATCAATTTATCAAAATAATGCAATCTTCATGACGTCATTACTACATTATGACGTCACTGTGGTGATAACCTTTTACACCTTTATTTCCAATATAATTTTAACTATCTTTTACCTTATTTTTAAAGCTCTTTCTAAAACTTTGATTTTGGGGGCAAAAATGCATAAAACTGCACATAGTCCTTAATCATTACTTATGTATACCTTGATACTTATGTTCTGCGCTATTAGTTGTTGTAACAATGACTGATAAAATGAACTATGTTACTCTTGTAGCACTGCGCAGTAGTCCTAAATGATGGTATTAATCAGGTACGGAATGGGGGTACAGTTAAATCCAAATTGAAAATATATAAACAAATATACAAAAATTGTCATATTTGGCTATTCTGTGCCCAATTCAATAGCCTTGGTACTGATAAAGACATGTATAAATGAAGGTCTCTAGCTATGACCTTTTAAAGCGATGCATCATACTTATGCTGGAGATTTAAAACCCGCATCCCAATACTCTTTGATTGAGAGTTCCAACGGTTTTGATGCTGTATTTGGAAGCAAAAGATAACTCTGGAGTTTAATCAATATATGTTCAGTCATGATCAATATAAATGGACAAAGCCAATACGTACTGTCGGTCAAGAGTATATAAGTATATAAACCTAAATATTCAAAGCCTTTCCGTCATTTTCAAGCAAAGGATTCTCAAAACAAGAAAATAAACCCGAGAGACCTTACACATGTAAATGTTTGCTCCAGAGTATTTACAATTTATAATGTGCCTATCACTTTATATTTGTCTACTATAACAGTGCGTAAAAATTAATGAAGGAGACTTTTGAGCATGAAATCCTATTTACCTTTCGTTTCAATTTTATTTGGTTAGAATAGAGTTTTACATGGGCTGGGGGGGGGGGAAGGGTTAAATCAAATTAATCTTTTAAAGCTTTGAATTTGTTAACGATATATCAGATCCAATGTTTCAGACACGATTCATAAATCTAAACTACAGTCACTTTTTCAATCGGCTGAAATGTGAGGGTGTATATAATAATAAGACACACAACTTTTACTCTATTAAAGACAAAGTACATTCAGCAGATAGAAAAAACGTAGCTCCCTGACATTTTAGTTCTTCCTGTCGACTTTTAAGACTGTATGTCAACCTGAACTTATAACCCCACCCCCCATAGTATCTATTTTTAAATTAGGATTACACACGTGCTTGCATGTGATAGAACAAAGCTGAAGGTCAATGTCAACTATCAGTTACCGATACAATCTCTTTGGAAATGTATCTCTTTTTGAGAAGTAGTAACTGACAATTGTGCAGACCAAAGAGGAATGCATGATCTGCGCAAAGGAACTGCTTGATAATATTTCTTTTTAGCCACATGTTTTTGGCTTATGATAATAATTTTAAAAAACTATAAAAGAGCTCGTTGCAATCAACGACTAGGTCATCTGTCACAGCTGGGTCATACTTGCCATGTATTACAAAATTGCTGGTTATGATACAATATTAGATGTATAGACTCTTAGTAAAAAAAAAAGACAAATGTACGAAAGACATAAAGTGCCACATAAAAAGTATTACGGAAAACTATCGTATTTCGTAATTACAAGAAAAGATGTCGTTAAAACGAGTTAATTATCTCGTCATTACGAGTTAATTATCTGGTTATAACAATAAAAAATATCGTTTTTACGAGTAAATTAGCTCGTTACTTCAAGAAAAGATCTCTTTATTCAAGTTAATTATCTTGTTATTACGAGAACATATCTCTTTATTTAGAGTAATTCAGCTCGTTATTACAAGAAAGATCCCGTAATTACGAGAAAAGATCTATACATGTATCAAATGGTGAGTTTTAATGTCTACATGTACTCTCAGAGCCTCTTTATGTACATGTAACATAGACGAACATGTATTTAGAAATACATGTTCATTAAATTAGTGAACAAAAAAATTAGAAGACGGAGCAAAGCAAATTTATTAATTAATAGATTGACCAATTTATAATTATATGAAGAATATTTTGTTTTCAGGCTCCAAAATGTTAAAATTAAAAACAAATATTTCAAATTGACAACTGTTAAGCATATTAAAAATCGAGACAGATATGTAAAACATTTAAATTAGGCAAACAATAACGGCCACCTGATTTCCGAGGACATGCGCAATGAGGTCTATTTCGCTCTTCCTTCACGATAAAGTTGTTGACCCTCCACTAATTTTGTAAGATAGTCAAAAATTAGCTGACGATATTACGTGATAGATTTATATTCATGAGGAGATATTACTTTTCTGGCAGGAAAATATATTTTATTGTTTAGAATTTGATGTTGTTTCGTGATCGAATTGAGTATTATAATTAAGAGCGTAGTGGTAACTTTTATAAGCAATCAAACATGCATTTTCCTGGTCATCAAATATTGACGCAAATTAAGGCGTGTAAAGCTTTGATATAAAAATCAAGAAATATTTTTCCCTGTATGAGTGAATGAAAACAGCAGTGTTCTATGCCGTGCCAGTGCCTACCTGATACATTGTAACATGGGTCTTTTTATTTTGAGGGTATTTTTTTCCTTTTTAGTATACTCTACTGTAATGGATGTATGCGATTTTGTATATAAACGGAGTTGTCGATACTTTAAAATCAATAAAAAAAGGTGAGAGAGTCTCTCCCCATACTCTCTCTCTCTCTTTCTCTCTCATTTTCAAACAACATACGACGAGTTGACCAGGCAAGACTAAATGTGCATAAGTCTAGCGTATACATTCATGAATTGAAGCTTCAGCATTAGTTGAGAGAATTTACCAAATACGGTAAAGATATTCTAGTCATAAATAAAAGTGAAATTATGAACCTACAACGGTCATAATGACCGAACAGGCAATATTGTGGGTGTGGGATGAATGTGTAGCTTGTTTTGGAGGTTCATTTTTAATAATACTTATCGGGACCAATTGTGTTTATTAGTTTGTTTAGTATTGAAAAGAGGGGAAAAGAAAATGCGTTATTTCCCATATGAAGTCCAGCATTATTTCTTATCATCATAGACCAAAAGCATAGTGGAAAAAAGACTTATTTTATCAAGCAGTTCTTAGGTAGCAAGGGACAGTAAAATTGAGAATTGCTGTACTTGAAGGATTATGAGTATTGCTAAAATTCATGAAATGATTTTTAATGATTATCATTAGTTAGAGGGATGTCTCTTGTTGAAATTAATATGCAATATGTAGGTCCCATGTGCTAGGTACATGAGAATCAGAAGTAAAATGCGAAACCTGTGACTATGGCTGTTGTGTTGACTTTACACAGTGAAATTGCAAGTTACAGACGGGAGGGCAAATAACACGAAAAGTAGGTGGATGGGACATTGTAAACTATACACCGGGAAGTTTCTGACATGTGATGGTGCAACATGCACACGGTACGGAAGGTCAACCCTCTGCAGGGAATTAGCTGGGGGAGGTCTAAAAAGCTGACAAATCATGAAAAATTAGCAAAATATGAAAGGGTCAAAATCTCATAAAAACCAGTATGTAGACAATTTTACAGGTTTGACTGGTAATTTTCTTCAGAAATTGGTGACTGGCCTTATAAAGAGTGAATTAAAGGTATTTGTGCTGAATGGGAACCGAGAAAATTCTAGTTATAGAGTTCCGAAGACACACATCCCCTGGCTACATTGAAATGTATAAAAAAACTGTCCCGTGCCACCTTATTCGAAGATAACGCATTACTCTATCAGATTTTCACCGATCAGTTACTACTTACTTAAGCAAAAATACATTTCCAAAGAGATTTTATCGGTAACTAATAGTTAACATTGACTTCCAGTTTGTCTTCTGCCATATGCAAGCACATGCGTAATTCTGATTTTAAAATAAGTACCATGGCCGGGGGGGGGGGGGGGTGTCATTGCAACAAGATTGCATTGTGTACTATGGTAAAATGTACATTTTTAGTTAAAAATTGATGCTGAATTATTATCAATTAACAAAATCATAAGTTAAGGCACTTACATGCAAGGGAGTTTTGATTAAGAAGCCGTTTTCTCTATTTTATTCGTTTTAAATAGGGTGTAAGGATGTGTGTCTTGCTAAATATACACGCTCACACTTTAGCCGATTAAAAAATGACTGTGTGTTAGATAGATTAATAAGTCGTTTCAAAAATATTCGATCTTACTTGTGTATATTGTTGTTAACAAATTCAAAACTTTGAATGATACCCCCACAATACGATGGAAGAATCCATTCTAATCAATGGAAATTTGATTAAACAGGACTTCGCACCAGAATGTCTCATTCATAAATTTATAGTGGACGAGTGCAAAATAGAAACTTTTCAAACACACATCATACAGTGTGAATATTTTGGAGCTTACATGTACTATGAATGCAGTTTAATTTGCGGGATTTATATGCCACATAACATATACTAGTGACTGTTTTCATTTTAAATGAAAAACTTGAAATAATGAAATAAATGCATTGAAAACAATATAACAATATGGACGCTATAAATTATATGTCAAACGACTTATCACTTCTTAAATCTGCACGTCTCTGTAATGAATGTAAGAACAGCGGCACTTTTTATAATGTATTTTTAAAGTTATTTTAGCTGCAAGTCTGTAACCCTCTAGCTAGAAAATTCGGACGGAAGTCAATCTGAATTTTTTTTTAGACTGGACGGCTATATTTATGCAGATAAGGTACAATGTAACTAATACATGCTTCTAATGAATTTATTTTGTTCAGTCATGCAACTTTTTGGAGAGCTATAATTACCTGTTTAGTAAATAACATCCCTATCCTTTATCTTACATTCGCTTTTTGTAGAACAAACAGAACACGTTTCCGGCCGGCCCTCAACATTTACATTGTTCTACTTTAATAGCCGTAGCATTGTATTAACATTGCTTTGCATGTACACAAACACTTTTTAATATTAATATTCAACACTTAAACTGTTTATTTATTATAAAATTACCCCCAAAAAGAAAGAAGCAAGCTTTAAAACCAAAGGTCAATTATCCATATTACAGTGTATCAGAGTGTATCAGACCGTAGGTGCTGGCACGATGCAGAACACATTGCTGATCAATGTTTTCATTCATGCATATAAAGAAAAAATATTCTCTTCTGATGCCGCATAAAAATATAATATCGGCATTCTGATAATTTTGAAAAAGATTTATCATATGAAAATGATTTAAGTTGCAATGGTACCGATATGATTACACATTCAACACGATGAACATTATAAACCACATTTCTGATCATGCATCTCTAAAGAGTTTATAAGATAGTTAATGTACGCGAACAAAAACAATCGATTAAAATTGACCTACTTTACTATTTTCTTCCTATCTAAGACTAAATCTACATGTATTTGCCTAATCAGGCTTAATGCATTATATATAATTCCTAATATAATAACACAACATATCGATAGTATATCAAATAACTTTAATGTACATGTTAATGGCTCCAGAGCAATTGTATTTTACAAACAAATCATCATGTACAAACTCTTGTGTATATCGAAAGCATTTGTGTATTTTACTAAAGGTCTATACAATTAAAATTGCATCATGGCCAGGTAATCAATCTTGTATTTCGTCACAAGTATGACGCAGCTGCGACGTAAGACCTATTCGTTGCTTTGCAACGACCTCGTTTCTAGTTAACTCTTTTTTCTTCGTATAGTCCTATTTTGAGATATTTAAATTGTTGAACGGTGATGCATTTAAAGTAAACTTAAAATGTGAACCAGTGAATGAGATGACAAAATCACACACTGATAATCAATGCATTGGCCTAACACATGTTCCCTTTAAAAAATACAAGTTTTAAACCTAAAGCAATTTTATGCATCATGTTATTTCTATTGTTAGGGAGACAATTTGAAGAAATGAACATTAATGAAAACAGTGCCATGTGGAATTTAACTCATATGATCGTGATTTCTATAAATGTTGTTTCTATATAGTAAAGATTCCAATTTTTTAAAGTCGTGGTCCCCGGACTAATACCTGGGCCCGAAGACTAAGAGGGGTTCATATTTTAACATAGAAATGTATAAAAATCTTTTTCTCAAAACAACAATGATACGATTTGTGATAAAACTATGCAAGCATTCTAAGATAGCATGGATTCTGAATTGTTAAAAATATGACCAAAGGACAAATATTGAGGCCAAAAAAAGGGTTTAAATTTAACAAAAATATCTGGGGAAAATGTTTTTAAATCTTCTACTTAAAAACTACAAAGCTTCGATTTGTGATACGTGTACTGTATACAGGGTTAATTTTGCCCCATGTAATGTTCGTTCTTTTACAGGTACAAGCTATTTCTCCCCGTCTTGAATTCTACCACATTCAGTTGCGTTAACAGAGATATTATTTGCAACATAGATTTCGCCCTCTGACAACAATGGCGAAAGGAGCTAAAATAGAACGGGAGCGAATATTTTTCCGTTTATAGCATTACTCTGCAAACCTTGGTAGTGTAAATTCTAAATTGTTATAATCATTTTAACCGGACATTACTGAAAGCAAAGTCTTGGTCATAAGCATGGTAAGTGAAAAGATATGTATCAAAAGTGCAAAAATAAACAAAAAGGGAAACAGTGTCAAATTAGACACTTTCGCTTTACCAAATTTAGTTTCACTAAGACTGATGTTTTGACAATTATTTTGTTAGCTCATTTAACTGGTCGTTTTCAACACAAAACGTATTTCCAAATTAAAATAGAACATTAAATATATAATATTTCAGTTAATCAGTGTAAGTTTTTATCTGATATATATCTAATTTGAATAGCACATGGTTATTTTCTTCTCTGCTATATATATTATAAATACATGAGTTTAAAATGTAGAGTTGCTTAACGGCGAAAATTGTTTTACACATTCTAAAATACATGTAAGAGTGAAAGTAGAAACTGTTGCAGAAATCTTTCACAATGGTTTTTCGCAGTTAGGGTGTTAAATATCTGACCATTCAACGAGTTATTATATTTACAATATCAATAACATATGTATTGAATAAAGTGTTCCCTATAACATGACACTGTTCAACTTGAGTGCATGTTTAAGCCTCTGACTTAGTTTTTTTTATAGTGGGTGGATTTATCATAGACATGTGAAAAATGAATAAATAATACACGTATAGCAAAGATCGTCGCTAAGTGACAAATTGGTTAGATAGGTAATATTCTTGAAAATCGATTTTTTTCCGTTTGATTTTTGAAGTCATCTTGAAAAATGAAATCCATGCATTTCATCAATTACATGTATTACCATTATACACAAAGTTGCAAGACAATTCAAAAATTGTGTGCGGTTTTATTTTTGCGTTACACTATATCCTTTCAAAATCCTTCAATAAATTTTTTTTGCATTTTGTAACATATAAACGACGATTCCGATACTGACAAACAAGAGATTCATGTATCACTTTAGCAATATTAAAGATTCCCTAGCAATATCTACGACAAGCATGTTTCCCAAAAAGAATGAAACCCCGTTTTAAGGCCACATATATATATATATATAATTATAATTTGATATATATAGTTATAATTTGAAATCCACTGAAGAGCCGATCAGGCGAAAGCGCTCTGGATTAAATTTGAAAGAAATGGATTATTGTGTTATCGTCTACTGAAAACATTTATATATATATATATATATATATATATATATATATATATATATATATATATATATATAGATTATCTCAATATTTTGTTTCAGGCAATTGGAAGATTAAGTTCTCATAACCCTACATTGATAAAAACTAGCTGTGAAATAATGAACAGAGTTTCCACCAAAGGGGAATATTTACATGAGATAATTGAGAAAATTGAAAAGGAAAAAAAGTTGGATGAGACTCTTTTAAACGAAGGTATATCAGAGAAGAAGGACATGCAGTGGAATTTTGAAAAGTCGACTAATTGTATTAATATGGATTTTACTACATTGTTTTTTTTATCCAATGCCTTAACCGTTTTTATTTCCCCCACCAATAAATTGATTTAAATATTGGAGAGGAAAATACAGAAATAAAACTATTTAGAGCGTTTAAATATTTTTTTTTATTTAATGCCTTGTTTCAAACGTTAGAGCGAAGTCAGTCATACTTTTCTCTTCATACATAGTTTCATCATAATTAACAAAGATTCATTATTTTCAATAAACAATTGAACGGATTATGTTAAAATTTGAATAAAAAACACACAATGATAAAATAATAACGTTTCCTGAATGATTGTATGGTAAAAAAAAAACTGCCCAAAATTTTGTCCATTCGAATAATGTTCGGCCTCCATGAGCCTCTGTTACAAAGGGGGTATATGTTTACTTTTCTTAATATCATCAATTTAAAATTTTAAACAAAATCTGATTCATCTTCTGTTTGTTTGCAGGTACTTTTTCATGTATCAAAATTACACATACAGAATTTCAAACTTTTAAAACGAGCATGGTTTTGAATCTATTTTATTGATTGCTTTACAAAGACTTTCAAAAATAGAACTGGCAGTAAATACTGAAACAAGTCCAGTTATTGACAACAATTTCCGTATTCTCTTCGTATATTGGGACTGATTAATTGATTTGTGAGATTGATATGAATTTTGACAAATATTTACCCTATTATCTTTTTATGCTCAGCTAAGCTCAACGCGCAAGAGAGCCTTTCTGTTCACTTTTTGTCCGGCGTCCGTCTGTCTTTTTGTAAACATTTTCATCTTCTTTTCCCGAACAAGTGGGTTATCTTAAACAAAACTTGGCATGAAGTATCATTTGGTGAAGGGGATACATTTTTTTTAATTATTCAAAATGTGTATATATATTTTTTTAAAACTTTCCTTAAAAAAAACCATTTGGCTAAATGTAGTGTAGACTCAAGTTTGTTCCAATCATCAATCGTTTTTTGAGCATATTTATTTTTGATTTTTGTAAGATTAAATGAAACGTTCAACCTAACATAAACAATTTAGTACTTCTGAAAAATAATTATTAAAATTAAATCTAGTACTTAATTAAAAGGATTTTTCTCTACAAAGTTTCTGGTACTATATTTTTAGTCGCGGAAGCAAACTATAAATAGCATGTTGATATGGCTGTTCCATGTATGTTTCATATCCCTGACAAAATGCGTATATTATAACTTATTAGGTTTGTTACTGACTGTTTTTGTGGGGTCGATAAAGTCCACTGAAGGCGGCGCCTCGCTTTCTATGGACTTTACCGACACCACAAATTTCTGTAAACAGTCACTAACAAACGTAATAAGCGTTTTGTTTTGTCGAGGACCTACAGTTTGATATGTCAAACAAAAGATAATATATCACAATTAAATTCATAGCTTAATTCTCTAACTTTTTACCTTTCTTGTCAGTCATTTGTGCAAACATGGATGCTATTATAGGATCATAATATTACGTCATGGGCAAAGGGGGGTGGTCACTCTTAATATTATGGGGCTTAAAAATTAAAAGGTATGGTTAAACGTTTGTCTAAAAATCAGCTCAAAAAACGTTACATACGCCATGTTGCAGTATAAATTTTGACTTTTGCCGTGTAGAGAAATTTATAAGGCAACCACGCGACGCGATTCATCCAATGACGTCGAGACATTCTAGTCTGAGGCAAAACAAAATGGCTTACAGCGACAATACACATATATTTCATAAAATTAAACATCATTATGAATATAAATATAAGCATTGAATGCTTATTTTTGGATGTTGTCGGTTCGATGACACACTAAGCAGTGCAGAAAAATTGAATAGTGTGCCAACGTGCGGTATTTAATTTATCTGTACTGGTGTGTCATAGGACCATCCAAAAATAAGCACCTGTAAAATCTGTGGCATAGATTAAAGTTTGTTCAAATTATGATCTCCTGGGATATTATATGTAGTTGGGCCACAGTTTAGGGGGGGGGTGTCGAATTTTACATTTGAAGATATAGGAAAAATATTTTAGGCTATAAATGATAAGATTATTTTAGGATTTCTGGGATGGAGGTGGGGGGGGGGCAGGTTTCTTTATAAAAAAAAATTCTGAAAACCTTTTCCATAGAGAGATGAAACTTTAGTGAAAGCAATCTCAGATAATGAAGATTTAAGTTTGACAAAATCAGGATATTATGGGGTAGTGTTTGGACACTTTTTTGGGCTGCGAATTTACGTTAAAAAATCTTTAATCAATCTCAAATTTCACTGCTGTTATATATGGTTTTCTCATATGCACACATTTTGACAAATTTTTGATTTTAAATTGCAATTGGATAGAATGTACGTGGTCTTTGTACTAAACTATAACCTGGCAATTTTTTACCCTATCAAATTGATTTTGTCAAAAAAGAGGAACTCTATAGCATGACATCATATTTTTTTCTTTATTGTGTTGCTTGAAATTAAAGATGTAAAGTGACATATAAACAAAAATATTAGATTTCAATCAACCACACATATTTAATATTGATGGGTAAAAATTGTATTTATTTGCAAAATATGGAAATCTATTTTCTTTTAATACTGAACATACTTTTTTCGACTATGTATTATTGAGACCCTCCATCTTTTTTTACTAGATCCCCCCTCTCCTCCGTCGTTCCCTCAGGATGATGCTAGAGATGATGGCCCCATGAATAGAGCATCGCCTTCTTCGTCCAATAAAGGTTAATACGCTGGAACTTCCATGGTTTTTAATACCCTTAAATATTTTTATTAAATTTAAATCTAGTGTTTTTAATTTGATAGTATTCACATGTTCAAATGTCTTTGTTTCTGATAAGACTACATATTAACTTTGTACATGTAACGTATAGTCAAATACAGTTCACTAATGAGGCAAAGACAATAATTTGATATTCAATTCTAAAATAACTAATAGGTGAAAGTTATACAAATTTATGTAATAAGGAATCATTGTTTGATTATTAGATGATGAAAAAGGATCAAACAGGATTAAATCTATCATAAATCTCGTAGACTTTATTGAACTTGATCACGCCCCAAACGTATCTGATCATCTCAGGATACTCAAAGAATGAACTCTTATTCCTTAAATTCTTTTGGTTCATCAGAATATTAATTAATCGTTTTCTAAGAAAATTATTTACAAAACTCATATTCCGAATCAAAAGTAGTTGAAAAATGTACTTCCTTAAGCATATATTTTAAACAACTTTAATACATTTTGAAATACTTCAAGCTATAAACATGTAAGTCAATGAGCTACGTCATAAAATATTGATTGGCCATTATTGAAATTCAAATATAAAGTATAACTATTCTAACACTTGTAATTGCTTGTGCATAGAATACTTTTTGAGAAGATATTGAAACTCAAGTCTTAATTTGAGAATGATATGTGCAAAACGTTAGGAACAAACAAGGGACACATTTCCTTCCAAAACATTAGATAATTTAATCTTCTTAAACAGCGTTCACTACACCAAAATAAAAATAGAAATAAGCACTTGGAATGTGATAGGGTACAATGATAGTTTCAATAGTCAATATCATTTATACAACCAAAAGGCCTTTTGAATATTCCCGCATGATATTGAAAAGTCCTATATTTTTATCATATCTAATCAGTAGTTAACAAATATATATTTTATTTACAAAATTATTCATTCAATAAGTTTAGCAGCTTACCAGTACATACCAAAGATTCGCCAGACTTTGCCTCAAAAAAAATTAATTCAATCACTTCTTTTTCGTCCTATTTTTTCCCATCTAGGTGTTCATATTTTTTCAAAATATGTATTCTCTTATACACCTAATACTGGCCATGTTTATATGGCATTTAGCTACAATATGTATGTATATAACATGATTAAAAATACCGCTTTCCACTAATGTAATCAAAATACACAACCAAATGAAAAACGTTTTCAGGACTGCACTAAAATTGCGAATAAACTGATTGCATAGGCACTTTCACTACAAAAAAGAGGTTTTATTTGTAATCAAAAGGTTCAATATGTTTTGTTTTAAATGATATGAAAAGTAATTGTTTGAAAATGTTTACTACGTTTTGATTATACTTTTCCGACTTTTTCTACATGTAATTTGTACTTTTTAACCAGATATTTCATATCAATCGTCATCCGTAAACGAGAATATGGATGATGAGCCTAGACCAAGAGTATCGCCTTCTTCGTCCAACAAAGGTTAGTTATAGAAATCCATCGCTTCAACTTTCATGGTTTTTGTGCCCTTGAATGTTTGTTTAAAATCTAAATTCAGTGTTCTTAATTTGATAATACATGTATTCACATATTTGAGTATTTTTGTATTTAATAACACTACAAATCAATTTTGTAACGTGTAGTCGAATACAGTTCATAAGGCGAACTTAAAAACATAATATTCAATTCAATAATAGCTAATAGCTGAAAATTATACAAATTTACAAGTACACAAATAGACAACCCCTTAAAATATATATATTTGTAAGCCGCCTTTCGAAAAAGGGAGGGCATATTGCTTTGCTGCTATCTGTCGGTCTGTCGGTCGGTCATTCGGTCAGTCCATCAACAGTTTCCGTTCAATTCTTCGCAGAGGATGAACATATCAAAATGAAATTTGGTATACAGGTTTATCATGATAATATTTAGATCAAGTTCGATATTGTGTACGATCAAGCCATTTTTGACAGAGTTATGGCCCTTGGACGTTAAAAAATTCTAGTTCTTTGCAGTTTCTGCTCCGCGGGGGTGTTAAAGAAGCATATGAGCATTTTAGCGTCTTATTTTGACTGTTATATTCAAAATCGTGAAATTAAATATCTATTTTGAATAAGATCAAAAACTTAGCATTGTCCTTTAAAACAGATGTCAGTGCAATAAAATCGGGTAGTACATTACTGCCCCATTGGTGCATTATCACGTGACAACTATAAATAGCTTACGTATATTCATTAACATAAAATGAGATAGAACAACACTACCCCACTGTTTCCAAAATAAAATAAACATACCAAGTGAAAGCAAAACATCTCAGTTTAATCAAAACCGCTGCCAGAATCCTATGTTTTTCCTAATTAAAAAGTTATTCATCCGGTTCTCGTAAAACCTTCCCAACTTTAATATAGTTTGCATGGAAAACAGCTAATTGCATCAAAACAACACACAACATGGGATTCTAGCAGCACTTTCACTATAAGCATTGATCAAACTAATGATACATAAAAAATTTCAAGTTCAATTTATACGGGGTAGTGTTGTTCTAGTCGGATTTTTATGTCGTAAACAACGACAGAGGAAAGCCTGGCCGAGAAATAAAAGCAAATTTACATACCTTTTAGCGAATGATTCATAAAACTAACATCTCCCCCTGTATTCTTATGTTCAATTCTCAATAAATCACACCGCAATACTTTATTAGAGTTCTTAGATTAGTTATATTTTGAATATGTTTACAATGCTTTCCGATCAAATTCACACGACATTCAACTTTTAGTCATGACGTCATCAATGTGTAGATCTGCGTAATACAATCTAATCTCTGGAAAAGGATTGTCTTCAGTATTTGTTATTTGTTATTGTAAAAATTGTATATTGTAAAAATTGTATTTAACTGCAAAATATGTAAATCAATTTTCTTTTAATATCTTCATCTGAACATACTTTTTTCGACTTTGTATTATTGAGACCCTCCATATTTTTTTTACTAGATCCCCCCTCTCCTCCGTCGTCCCCTCAGGATGATGCTAGAGATGATGGCCCAATGCATAGAGCATCGCCTTCTTCGTCCAACAAAGGTTAATACACTAGAACTCTCATGGTTTTTTTTATACCCTTAAATAATTGTATTAAATCTAAATCTAGTGTTTTTAATTTGATAGTATTTACATCACAAGATAAATCTCTGCCATTCAGTTAATTGAAAGGTGACTGAACGGTAACTGAAAGGTTCTATAATCCATCGCTGCAACTATCATGGTTTTTGTACCCTTGAATGTTTGTTTAAAATCTAAATGTAGTCTTCTTTATTTGATAATATTTACATGTTTGAATATTTTTGTATTTAATAACACTACAAATCAATTTTGTAGCGTGTAGTCAAATACAGCTCATAAGGCGTACTTAAAAATATATTATTCAATTGAATAATAGCTAATAGCTGAAAATTATACAAATTTACAAGTACACAAATAGACAACCCCTTGAAATATTTTTTTTTTATGCTACCCTTCGAAAACGGTAGGGCGTATTGCTTTGCTGCTGTCTGTCGGTCGGTCATTCGGTCGGTTCACAAACAGTTTCCGTTCAATTCTTCGCAGAGGATAAACATATTGAAATGAAGTTTGGTTAATGATGATAATATTTAGGTCAAGGTCGATATTGTGTACGATCGAGCCATTTTCGACAGAGTTATGGCCCTTTGACGCAGAAAAATTCCAGTTATTTGCAGTTTCCGCTCATTTTCTTCGCAGATGATGAACATATTGAAATGAAATTTGGTATACAGATTTATCATGATATTATCTCGGTCAAGTTCGATATTTGGTACGATTGAGCCATTTTCAACAGGGTTATGGCTCTTGGACGTAGAAAAAATCCAGTTATTTGCATTTTCCGCTTATTTTCTTCGCAATGGATAAATATATTGAAATGAAATTTGATATACAGGTTTATCATGATAATTTGTAGGTCAAGTTGGAAATTGGGTTTGATCAGTTATTTTCGACAGAGTAATGGCCCTTGGATATTGAAAAATTCTTGTTATTTGCAGTATCCGCTCCATCTTTTTTTTCGCAGAGAATAAATATATTGAAATGAAATTAGGTATACAGGTTTATCATGATAATATCTAGGTCAAGTTCGAAACTGAGAACGATCGTGCCATTTTCGACAGAGTTATGGCCCTTGGACGTTGAAAAACTCCATTATTTGCCGTTTCCGCTCTTTTTCTTCGCAAAAAATGAATATATTGAAATGAAATTTGGTATACAGATTTATCATATTATCTAAGTCAAGATCGATATTGGTTTCGATTGAGCAATTTTCGACAGGGTTATGGCTCTTGGACGTTGAAAAATTCCAGTTATTTGCAGTTTCCACCCATTTTCTTCGCAAAGGGTTCACATATTGATATGAAATTTAGTATTCATGTTTATCTTAATAATATCGAGGTAAGTTTGATTTTTGGTATGATAGAGCAATTTTCGACAGAGTGATGCCCCTTGGACCTAGAAAATTCCAAATATTTGCAGTTTACGTTCATTTTCTCTTCGGATGTTTCACAGGGAGGGGGGCATAAGTGTTTCACAAACATCTCGTTTCAATTTTGTTCATATCAACGAGTGTCACATTTCACATTTGAGAAGTATGTTGTTAATGTATTGAAAGAAATGTAAAGTTTCTATTAAAACCTTATCCTGGTTCATAAATAGCTCTAGAAATACGCTTAAACGGCAAATAATTATTAATGGTCCAGCATCGTTTTTTATCATAAATAAAGTATGCTATAAAAATATTCTGGCCTTCATGAAAATGGCGTCAAGTTAGCCAAAATGGCTTTTCGAAATCAAAGCCAAATTTGGAAATCTTTAATTATATCAATAATATATAGATCAGGCACTGTATTTCATATCACATCCAAAGTTCCCCGAGTCTTAAAAGTTATGCTGGTATTCAAAAGATAGCGTTAATTAGGTCAAAATGGTGGATAACCCAATTTTTTAGCTCACATGAGCTGAAAACTCACGTGAGCTATTCTGATCACCGGTTGTTTGTCGTCCGTCTGTCCATCCGTGTGTAAACTTTAAACATTTTAAAAACTTCTTCTCTAAAACCAAACTTGGCACAAAGCATCCATATAAGGTAAATAAAAATGTCAAAAATAAAAGGCCAGACTGTATTCAAAGCGGAAAAAACCTTGAGACTGTAAACAAAAGGGGTTGCATTTTTTAAAAATCTTCTTCTCAAGAACTACTGAGTTTATCTTCACGTCATTTAGCATAAATCATCTTGATGTAAAGGAAAATATAAATTGCAAAAATTAAAGGCCAATAATGTTTCAAATTTGAGCTAATTACGAAAATACTAATAAAGTGGGTTCATTATTCCATATCTCGTAGACTGGCAATTTCGCACGATATGGTCATCTGACAGACATTGCCAGTCTATCGCACGATAGAGACCGTACCGTATCTAGAAAACGAGGTTCTTTGATTGAAGCAGCTCTCTTGGATGCATGTTGTCAATCTTAAAAAGATCAATATTTTTGTTGGGTAACGGTTTAACAATATCTTAACAGCTTACTCATTTAATTTAATTACGTGCCATTAAAGTTCAAAATAACGAACATTGCTTTTTTTATAACAGATTTCTTGAAAGAAGTATTCACTTTTTGCAGTGGCAATTGAACTCTGATATTTCAATGAATTATGTTTTATTCTCTTTTGCTCATGGTACACTGTTATCAAGTAAAATTTAATAATATCTTATTTACTTTGTTGATAATGGATATCACTAACAGAATATACATGCATTCAACAAACAAGGTGCGTTTAAAAATTTAATAGCCATCATATGTAAAAGAGCAATATCTTTAGACGATGAAGGCCCAGGCCCTAGAACATTGCCTGCTTCGGCCAAAAAAGGTCAGTTTTAGAAATCCCTTGCTGGAACTATCATTAATTTCTTTGCACTTTTAAATGCTTGTTTCTAATTTAGTCCCATTGCAAATTTATAGCTCATAGAAAGAGTTTTTAAATCTAGATTATCGATACCTTCAATTAAGTTGATTCTTTTCAAACCCTTTCACTGAGCCATCTATTGCAAAACTCATCTTGAGTCCAAAGATATTTACTGTCCTTTTATAAACCGTTTAAAACATTACTTTTATTTGATTGTTTTACCAATAAATAAATTCATAGATAATAGCGAGGATTCTTATGAAAGAAACCAAAACTTTACAGGGGAAAAATGGACAATAAATAGCTATAGACTGTCTGATTTTGGTCAAAAAAATTTAGAAATTAAATATTCCAATATTTTCAAAAATTATTGTAGAATATAAGGTAAGAAGCATTATTGCAAGACTAAATTAAAGTTGCTTTGTTCAATTTCTGGGGTTATTGACATTTTACATTGGAATATACAGAGTAAATGTAAGCCAGAAAAGCTGAAACTTCTGTGGAAGCATCCTCAATAAGTGTAGATTTAAAGTTGTGAAAATTATGACCCCCAGGGGTAACTCTTGTAGAAGCAAGGTCAGGTAGTGTAGATTCAAGTTGTGAAAATCATGACCCCCGGGGGTAGGTTAGGGCCACCATGGGGTGTCGAATTTTTACATAGGAATATATTGAGTAAATCTTAAGTAAGGCCGGTGAGTAAACCTAGAAAAGATGAAATTTGTGTTGAAGCTTTATCAGGTAGTGTGGATTTAAAGTTTGTTCAAATCTTGATCCACCTGTTGTAGGGTTGGGCAACAATGGGGGTGAATTTTTACATGGGTAAATATAGAGAGAAATCTTTTAGAATCTTCCTCTCAGAAACCAATCCGCCAGGAAAGCTGCAATTTAGGTGGAAGCATCCTCAGGTAATGTAGATTCAAAGATATGAAAATCATGATCCCCGGGGGTAGGGTGGGGCCACAATAGGGGGATTCGAAATTTTACATAGGAATCTTTAGAGTTAATCTTTAAAAAATATTTTTCTCAGAAACCAATTATCCAGGAAAGCTGAAACTTGTGTAGACGCATTTTGAGGTAGGGAAGATTGAAGTTTGTTCAAATCATGATCCTCCGGTTTAAGATGGGGTCACAACGTAAGGGGGGAAGGCAAAAATTTACATAAGTATATATATAGAGAAAAATATTTAAAAATTTTCTTCCAAAAACCATTTCCCAAGAAAAGCTTTTACTTTATTGAAAAGAACCTCAGATACTATAAATTCAAGTTCGGTCAAATCAAAATCACGAGAAGTAGGGTGGGGCTGCAACTAGGATCCAATTTTACAAAGGAAAATATTATAATTGTTTCTAAAAACTGAAATATTATAGTTTATGGTTAACGTATACGCAAGCATTTTGACATAAGACAATTCACTAAGACATCTATTGCAAAACTGATCTTGAGTCCAAAGATATTTACTGTCCTTTTATATACCGTTTAAAACATTACTTTTATTTGATTGTTTAACCAATAAATAAATTCATAGATAATAGCGAGGATTCTTATGAAAGAAACCAAAACTTTACAGGGGAAAAATGGACAATAAATAGCTATAGACTGTCTGATTTTGGTCAAAAAATTTAGAAATTAAATATTCCAATATTTTCAAAAATTATTGTAGAATATAAGTTAAGAAGCATTATTGCAAGACTAAATTAAAGATGCTTTGTTCAATTTCTGGGGATATTGACATTTTACATTGGAATATATAGAGTAAATCTCAGCCAGAAAAGCTGAAACTTCTGTGGAAGCATCCTCAATAAGTGTAGATTTAAAGTTGTGAAAATTATGACCCCCAGGGGTAACTCTTATAGAAGCAACTCAGGTAGTGTAGATTCAAGTTGTGAAAATCATGACCCCGGGGGTAGGTTAGGGCCACCATGGGGTGTCGAATTTTTACATAGGAATATATTGAGTAAATCTTAAGTAGGCCGTTGAGTAAACCAAGAAAAGCTGAAATTTGTGTTGAAGCTTTATTAGGTAGTGTGGATTTAAAGTTTGTTCAAATCTTGATCCACCTGTTGTAGGGTGGGGCAACAATGGGGGTGAATTTTTACATGGGTAAATATAGAGAGAAATCTTTTAGAATCTTCCTCTCAGAAACCAATCCGCCAGGAAAGCTGCAATTTAGGTGGAAGCATCCTCAGGTAATGTAGATTCAAAGATATGAAAATCATGATCCCCGGGGGTAGGGTGGGGCCACAATAGGGCGATTCGAAATTTTACATAGGAATCTTTAGAGTTAATCTTTAAAAATATTTTTCTCAGAAACCAATTAGCCAGGAAAGCTGAAACTTGTGTAGATGCATCTTGAGGTAGGGAAGATTGAAGTTTGTTCAAATCATGATCCTTCGGTTTAAGATGGGGTCTACACCATGAAAAGCAATAAAATTCACACTTTTGTCGATGGTAAATATTCTTAGCTACATTAAAAACAGATGATTAGAGTAAGTTTATAGGTACGCGCATAATTTACGCGCATGTAACAATTCGTTGTGTTACCTGTTGCCAAGTGTTTTGCTAACGCTGAGGTTAATAGAACAGATTTCAGTAATTAACATGAGAGTATAATACTACTACTTGTTGTTAATATCGATGAAACAATTAGTTTCATGCAAATGTTCTCTGTCTCTTCTGTTAATGTCACCTGAGTCACTCAGGTGCCCTATTACAATTGTGCGATAACAATTTTTCATTTTTTAGTCTGAATGCATGGTTACAGACCCTGAAACGTGCTATTCTGACGAACCGTACCGTTCCGTGCCAGAAACGAACCGTACCGTTCCTAAAACAAAACGTACCGTTCACAAAGCGTAACGTATCGTTCACAAAAAGAACTGTACCATTCACAAAGCGAACCGTTTTGTTCACAAACAAACCGTATCGTGCAAAAAGCGTGCAAGAAAGTTTATGCAAGACCCGCCTCAAAACAGCCAAAAAAGCGTACCGTACCGTGTAATAAGCGTGCAACTTCCATATACGGCTTATTGACCTAATGCCTTTCGAAGAATACGGACAGAGATAATCGTTTACCAGATGACTTTACATAGCTATAATAATCTGATTGTCAAGAAAGAGAGAGAAAAGAGTGTGTGTGTGTTGATTATAATACTTAAAGTTTTATCACTGAACTATATTATTTCGCTTTAGGTTCTATTATCGATCATTTGAGCGGGATTTTATGTCAGGACTCCACGTGCTTCGCCTGTCAATCAGTTTAAGTATAACAGTACAGATCACGCCACGCGCGGCAAGCTACTTGGCCCCTCCTACATAGCTAGAAGAAAATTATCGAATGAATTTTTTTTTTTTATGTTTCTTAAATCCTTATTTAAGAGAGTGTTTCTCTTAAAATTTGAAATTATTCAATAATCATTTCCTTCCGACTTCGTGATCATGATAATCATGTACTGGCGATCAGTGTCTCTATCCCATGCTGTAGTATTTTTTTCTGTTAGTAGATAAATTCTTAATATATTTATCACTTTTAACATTCATATGTTTATAACCGGGTATTTTCCGTGTCTTGTTTATAAACAAATATGTGAATAAAAAGGTAAATGTAATATAAACAAGTAAGTCAGCATTTGTAAAACGTCAGCTGAATGACATACATGCAGTGAAGAGCGGACACTTGTCCAACAAAATGATAAATATCGCCATAAAAGCTATCGACTTGTTGTGTATATCCAGTTGTGTACATATCGTAAGAAATATGTTACATGTACATGTATAGTTTAACGGAATAACAAAAATTCATAGTCATATTTTGACCATACACGCGATCTTATTTCAGATTAGAAAAAGCGAGGACGTGTTACATGTAAGTGTGATCTGTGTAAACGAACAAGTGATTCCGATCCTCTGGTACATGTACCAAAAATTGAAAGTGTAAATTTTAAAGCAAACGACATTTTACTCTCTCATACTAATGATTATAATAATTAATGAAGCATTTATATGTATTGTTTCCATGCATTTTTCAAAGATAATGCATTATCAAGGAAAAAGAAGTGACTTCAAGGTTTTGCTAATTTGTATTTAGTAGACTATGATTACACTTGATTGCTGCACATAAAAACAATCAGTAGATATGTATATGTAAAATAATTAAATAAAAATGTGCTGTTTCCAGTATTATAATCATGGAAGTAAAAAAAATATCTTTACAACATGTATGATAGAGAGTTATCTTTCTTTCAAAAAGTCAACAACGGATGTAATAATGTTCCTGCGCTTTGTTACCCTTGGTTTTCCATGACAACATTCACTCAGTATACTTTGTACACCACCAAAGCCTCTTCTATGGTACGCTAACTGCAAAGACCAGGGAGAGACATCCTTTTCACTATGCCCTCAGACACTGTTTTGTTTGTAAGCAAGGGCATCAAAGTTTGCAAGTTAGATTTAGAGTCCATCTGGAGTACAGCTTGCATAATATAATCCAAAATGAAAGTTTAGTTCAAAATAGGAATATGTACTGTGATGTTCGACAAATTTCTGTAGATATGTACAGTCTTCAATTGCATCTTGTGCCTCGAATGTACAGCCTGGAATTTCTAGCACAACGGTCTTCAGAGTTCATTTTGTGGAACTACAAGATATGCATGATTCTTCAACATAGGCAGAGAATCACAGAATCCATTAATGCAGTCTTGCAGTGGTATATTAGAGCATTTTCTCATTACTCTGCATAGATCAACACTATCGAATTTCTGCAATTATGAGCACATAGTATTGGTTTATGTATACCAATGTTGTGTCTCTTCCCTGTTGATACAATAGTCAACTCCTTGCAGCAGGTACACTCTATGTACAATAAGTTCGCAAGACCATACTGTTTTTCTTTTACACACTTTGCTAAATTTAGTGCTTTATGGCACAAACACATCCTCGCTCTAGATAATCAACCAAAACTGAAAACTCTACGTTCCTTCGCCGATCAAAAATATTGGTATATGTAGATCAAGAAAGTTCTTCACTATCAATACAACTCCAACCCAGAATTTACATCATCATGTCTGAGTTTCATTATTGTTCACATCAATGCTGTTTTTTATGTCACAGCCAGTGGAAAAACTAGTGAACCCCTTTTCTAAACCGACCTTTCTTGTCTCTAGCTAGTTGAAAATTAGATTGTTATACTAGTAACATATTCTCCTTCTTTGACAAAAGATTTCCAAAAAATATAAAAGCCGGACTTCATGGTACGAATAAACTATTTCCGAATATAAGAACGAGTTGTTTCGCTTTGCTGAGGATCGGAGATCGTTATATGAATAAAATCCGTGTCAAAAAATTTATAACAGTTGATTTCAAGATTTTTAAACTAATATTCATTGTTTATCTTATCAAACCGTTCACAAAGCGTGCAGCTATTTTTAGCAAAGGAGCGAACCGTTCCGTTCACAAAACGAACCATACCGTTCACAAAAAGAAATGTACCGTTTACAAATCGAACCGTTCCGTTCAAAAAGCGTACCGAACCGAACCGTGCAACTAGTGTAGTAGCACGTTTTAGGGTTTGCATAATGTCCATGACGCACTCTTATAAAGTTGTGAAATTCATAGCCTTTTGGTCAGTTGTTCAGGACCTAGGTAAATCCAAAATGGTCATAAAGTAAAAATGTATAAAAATAAAAATATTTTGTAAAACATATTCTTATATATATATATATATATATATATATATATATATATATATAAACACTAAAACATGGTTATGAAGTTCATGAAGCCCTCTACGAAAATTGCGAAATTTGGGACCCTGGGTCAGGTGTTTTGACCCTAGTTACGGCTAAAGTTATTTCACGAATAATTATATGTACGAGTGTTTGTAACTCTTTTGTGTCGGAGATTTTTCGATCGTGCGAGTGCGAAAGAAACATGTATGTGTTCCCTTGTTTATAAGTGGGTAAGTGGGCGCAAGGAGGTATGTAGAGATATATCGATATATTAACATGAAATATTATTATTATATAATTCAGTAACGTTTATATTAATGCACGGTAGTAGTTATATTATTTATTTAATTACAGTTTCACGTATATAAAGGAATGCGAGGTGCAAGGTGATGAGAATTCGAGAACGTGCGTGTGTTGAATTATCATTGTCAAAATATTGCGTCTTGACACTGCGTTGTGAAAATATAGAATAAACCTTGATGCAGTATGAACTCTACTCCTTTATTTAATATTCGTTAGGAACACATCCCTACCGAAACAGTGAAACTCCCATCCTAGTGTTAACAGTTCATATTCAAAATGGCGGACACCGAAGGCATCACGAGTAAAACGGAGTGTGCTGAGGAAACTCTGGAAAAAGACAAACAACCGGAGTGTGCTAGAGAAACTGTTGAAGATGACAAAGAATCTACAAGTGAAGGTGAAGATACTGAAATTACAGATACTGAGGAGGAAGAAACTGTGCAAACATATCCTTCACGTTACAGAAAATTGACAGTAAAAGGCCAGTTGTTGAAAATTGAAAAACTTAAATATGAATTCAACTTGTGTCTTAACAAATGGAGAAAGCAGTGTAATATACTCCGAATTCTGATTACCGATAAAACAGACATTGAAGTGATTAAATTTGAAAGAGGAATACTTGAAGATTTGATGAGTGACTTACGAGCTGTTTTCAACCTTATTGATGTGAACGAATATTTCTGTGAAGATTTCCATAAATTGCACAAAAAGTGTTCTGAGAGACTAGACCTTTTTGAAATGGAACACCAATCTCTAATAAGAACAGTTTGTGACAATATTTCTGAAAAGGAACAAGAAGCATGTGAAATCAACACTAGATTATCCACTGGATCACAACTCAGTCATTCTCGTTCCAGTCGTCATTATCGTTCTAGTCATCATTCTCGATCCAGTCGTCATCCTCATTCTAGTCGTCACTCTAGTCGATGTTCTAGTCAATCAAGTCACTCGTCTAGTTGCTCAGTTGAGACCTTAATGAAAGCAGCTGCTCTGAAAGCTAAACTAAAGGTTATCGACATTAAAGCTAAAAGCAGTGCAGACCTTGAGAAAATAAAAACGCTAAAGGCTATTGAAATAGCACGAGCCAAACTAAAAACATTGGATGAAATTGATGGGACTGACAATGCATCAGTACTTAACGATATGAAGATCATAAAATCTTAAGTGATTTCACCAATTTCATTAAATGACATTACTAACACACTTGAATTTGATGAATTAAATTCCGAAGTTCCTCAAATTGTTCATTCATTCGAACCACATTTCTATACTGATGTCAGTGCTACACAAGTGAAGTTGCATGTGAATTTTGAATCATTTATTGAACAATCAGTAACAATACAAGTTCTACAACAACTGTTACATTACCACCAAGTGTTCCAGCTCAATCTGTATGCAGGGAAAGTGCCATTTCATCAAATCCTACAATTTCTACATTGAATCCCAATGTCGATGCATTCATACCTCGGCCATCAGAACCAGCAGTAACTACCTCATCTGAAAGTACATCGTTAGTTTGGAGTAATCAGTATCAACGACCCGCCGCATCATCAATAGCACCAACTCATATGAATGTTCCAAGGACGACCAATGTAAACACCTCTGTGAATGAACAATTAGCTCCAACTGAATCTACATGTAGATCACCAAACTTGGAACAGGGACTATTGAGTTTAGCTAATTCATTAGCACAACAGATGAGCCTCAGTAGACTTCCTCCCCCCGAGCCCAATATATTCTATGGAGACCCTCTCAAGTATCCCGGATGGAAGGTTGCTTTTTAAGCGTTATTCGAGCAAAGGCAAATTCCAGTTACAGAAAGGATTCACTACTTGAAAAAGTACATTGGTAGACCAGTGAAGGATGTAGTCGAAAACTATTTCCTTGTAACTACTAGTGATTCCTTTGAGGAAGCAAAATCATTGTTAGATCAACGTTATGGAGATCCTTTCATTATAAGTAGTGCGTTTAGAAATAAACTTGACAAATGGCCAAAAATTGCGTCAAGAGATGGCCCTTGGCTTCAGAAATTTTCCGACTTTTTGAGACAGTGTTATACTGCTAAGAGAAGCATTGGAAACCTAGATGTCTTGAACGATAGCAGAGAAAACCAGAAAATGTTGAGCAGACTACCGGACTGGATACTTGTCAGATGGGGCCGCATTGTAGTGCAAAAAAAGGAAGAATCCAACCAGTATCCTCCTTTCAAGGACCTCATGGAATTCATATCCAAAGAAGCCTGTGATCCCGCGATTTCAATTCAAGCAGTTAAATCTGAGCAAGTGCAGCGTGGACAAAGTGAAACGGCAAATTTCTTTACTCATTCAAACAAACCCAACAGGAACAGATATTCATCTTTTGCTGACAAAGGAAGAACTTTCGCTATATTCACGACTCCCAGGACAGGAAAATCCTGTGCTCTTTGTAAAGGAGAACATTATCTCAACCACTCTAACGATTTTCTAGCTATGGATGTAGAAAATAGAAAGAAATATGCCAAAGAAAACAATTTGTGTTTCGGGTGTCTAAATGCTGGTCACATTTCTAAGCATTGCGAGCGAAGACTGAAGTGTAGGACTTGCGGTAGGAATCATCCTACATCTCTTAATTGTGATATACGCAAAGCAGAGCCGAATGAGAATTCAAGGGACAAGAAATCTGAGAACTCTGTTCATGAATCACAACTTTTTCCGTCTCATGCAGGGAGAATTCGATCATCATCCCTCCAAAACCATGATGGCGTGACAAACAAGACTTCTATGATAGTGCCAGTATATGTTTCTCACAGGGATAAACCTGACCAAGAAAGACTGGTATATGCACTTTTAGATACTCAGTCAGATACAACATTCATATTAGATGACACCTATCGTAAACTTGGACTGTCAGGAACAACGGTCAAATTGTTGTTGTCTACAATGTATGCAGAAAATCAGGTTGTTGAAAGTCATAAAGTAAGAGGCTTAGTTGTACGTGGATTCAATAATGAATTGAAGATACCATTGCCTGATACATTTACACGAAACATTATGCCAGCTGATCGCTCTCATATTCCTACTCCAGAAGTAGCAAATGTATGGCCATATCTTAAACCAATAGCTTCAGAAATTATGCCTCTGCAAAACTGTGAGATTGGACTTTTGATTGGTTACAATTGTGCGAGAGCCCTAATACCCCAGGACGTAATAGCACCCCAAGATGAGGGACCATATGGACAAAGAACAGATCTCGGTTGGAGTATTGTTGGAATTACTGATCAGAGTTTTGAAGACGAAAATGATTGCATTCGCACAAGTCATCGTATCATTGCATTTTGAACTCTGACGGACATGGACCAAAACATGTGATGTTTTCCCTTCAAACCAAAATCAAAGAATTGATAAAGCCAGAGACACTTTCACAGATGTTTCAACTAGACTTTATAGAACATTCTGTTTGTATGAAATCGATTTCTAACGATGATCGTAAGTTTCTCGCCATTCTAAAAAATGGAATTCACTTTTTAGATGGACATTACGAAATGCCATTACCATTCCGTGAGGACTTACCTCATCTACCAAGCAACAGAAGCATGGCTGAGCAGCGTTTGAAGCATTAAAAGGAAAACTTGACAAATATGAAACATACAGATCACAGTATGTAAATTTCATGACAGATATGATACAGAAAGGTTTTGCTGAAAAAGTTCCAGAAGATGAGCTCACATGTTTTGATGGTCATTCCTGGTACACCATGGTGTATTTAACCCACAAAACCCGAACAAGCTTCGTGTTGTCTTTGACTGTAGCGCAAAATATGAAGGACAGTCGTTAAACGATTACCTCCTACTAGGACCTGATCTTACCAATACGTTAGTTGGAGTTCTGTGTCGATTTCGTAAGGAACCCATTGCTATTGTTTGTGACATTGAACAAATGTTCCATTAGTTCAGAGTGAATTATGAACATCAAAACTATTTACGTTTTTTATGGTGGGAAAATGGTGACACAAATAACTTACCTTCAGAATTCAGAATGTGCGTGTACTCTTTGGAGCTGCTTCTTCACCTGGCTGTGCAAATTTTGGTATGAAACAAATGGCCAGTGATAACGAAACTGACTTTGGAACAGACGTAGGTAACTTCGTGCGACACAACTTCTAGGTCGATGATGGCTTGAAATCCGTATCAACTATATCCGACGCTGTGACTTTTATTCAAAAAAGTAAGGAGATGTGTCAGAAAAGTGGACTACGATTACACAAGTTCTTATCAATTTCCAAAGACGTACTGAAAGACATTCCTCAAAATGAGAGAGCTAAAGTATTGGAGAATGTGGACCTTCTTCATGACAAACTTCCTGTAGAAAAGGCACTTGCTATAAAGTGGTGTATAGAATCCGACTCTTTTCAGTTTAAGATAGTATTGAATGATCGACCCTTGACTCGACGTGGTGTATTGTCAACTCTGAGTTCTGTATATGATCCACTTGGGTTAATCTCTCCATTTATTCTTGTTGGAAAATAAATTCTCCAAGAAATGTGCAGAAATCAAATAGACTTGGACAGCCCTATATCAGACACATTGAGAACTCGATGGGAAAAATGGAGAATAGATCTTCAACAATTCCAGAATTTACATGTAGAGGTCGCAAGATGTTTCAAACCAAAGGATTTTGGAAAAGTCATTACAGCAGAATTGCATCATTTTTCCGATGCCAGTACCATGGGATACGGTCAATGTTCTTACATTCGTTTAGTTGATGATCAAGACAATATTCATTGTTCATTAGTGATGGCAAAGTCTCGAGTTACTCCCCTAAAGTCAATAACTATACAAAGACTTGAATTCACTGCAGCCGTGGTGTCAGTGAGAATGAACTTATTATTGCGAAATGAGCTAGAATACACACTAACATGACAGAGTGGTTTTGGACCGACAGTAGTGTGGTTTTTAGTTATATTGCTAACAACACTCGAAGATTTCATGTGTTCGTTGCCAATCGAGTTCAGCAAATTCGTGATGTCAGTGAACCATACCAATGGAATTATGTTAGCGCCAGTGATAATCCAGCGGACATCGCTTCTCGTGGTGCATCTGCAGACGAACTTGTGAACAATTGTAGATGGTTTTCTGGACCTAATTTCCTGTGGACTACAAACCCTTTCAAGAATTGTGATGTGACTCATCCTAATATTCCTGATGATGATCCGGAAGTGAAACAATGTCAAACATTGAAAACAGAAACAACTTTGTAGGACAGCAGTTTATTAGACTATTTGAATCGTTTTTCAGATTGGAACCATTTAATGCGTGTGATTGCATGGTGCCTTAGATTTATTAATTGTACACAGAACTGAATCAAGACAAAAGCAAGTAGCCTGCCAGACAGAAAAGACTCCTTTTCTCAGAATGAACTCTTAGTTACTGAACTATATCATGCGGAAAATAAAGTCATTATCCAACTACAGAAAAAATTCTTCAAGGAAGAAATAGAAACTCTTCAAGGGGACCAAAGTGAAAATTCTCACATCCCTGGAAGTAAAGGGAATCAACTGAAGTTCAACTCTCCAATTAACCGCCTCGACCCATTCTTAGATGATAGTGGTGTACTTAGAGTAGGAGGGCGTGTTCATAGAGGAAATTTCAACATAAAATTGAAACATCCAATAATTATACCAAGAAAGTCTAACATTACAAATTTATTGATACGTCACTTTCATGAAAGAATTCGACACCAAGGACGTGGTATGACAACTAACGAAATAAGAGCCAATAAATATTGGATAATTGGTTGTAGCTCTGCTGTCTACTTACAGATTTCGAAATGTGTGAAATGTCGTAGGCTGCGAGCTTGTACTCAAGTGCAAAGGATGGGTGATCTTCCAGCTGATAGATTGACAGATGAGACTCCGTTTACTTACAGTGCAGTTGATTTCTGCGGACCTTGGTACATCAGGGAGGGACGTAAAGAGTTGAAGCGTTATGGCGTTCTGTTTACATGTATGGCATGTCGAGCTGTTCATCTAGAAACTGCAAGCTCATTAGACACTAGCTCTTTCATCAACTCATTGTGCCGTTTTATTTCCATTAGAGGCCCAATTCGACAGCTTAGATGTGATCGAGGAACTAATTTTGTTGGAGCAGAAAATGAGCTTCGAGATGCAGTTAAGGAACTTGATGATCAACAACTACAAAGATACTTAACCAGCGAAGGATGTGATTTCATTACATTTAAAATGAATGTTTTCTCTACAAGTCATATGGGAAGAGTCTGGGAAAGACAGATACGATCCGTGAGAAATGTGCTTTCTTCATTAATGGAACATTGTGGATCTCATCTCGATGCTTGATTTTTAAAATTTACTCTGTACAATAACATTTAGACCTGAGGTGTATTCATTGAGAAAATCAACAAGCGATGGAAGCTTGAACAGACTAAAAGATAGGTTGAAAGTTATTTGATTTGGATGTGAATATACATACCTTGACCAATTGGAATAAGGACTGCCATGGACTGCATCTTATCTCCATAGACTGCCTTTTTATGATCCTATTTCTTCGCTTGTTCATGGGGTTTTTAAACATATATACTCCAGAGATTTTGGGTTAATTTAATCAAACCACATCACTGACACCAGATCTGACTTTCACATATAAAATGCATGTCAATGATGGATTTCTGTAATCGCTGTGGGTACCTCAGAGCTATGCTCGCCATGGGTTGACACTCTAGAAGAGTACACACTTCGATTCTTTCCATCTTGGACCACACCATCAGTCCGGGGTGGGGGTGTTTAATTGTTTTGCATTCCCATATAAGTGTTGCAGGTTGGTAGCTCATTAGCTTCCTTGGTTGAGTGCTGGATTCGTATGTCAGATTACCGAAACTTATGTAGAGGAAAACGCTGTCCTTTTCACTTGATCATTTTGTACAAGACAGTCATGTGTTTACAAAATGTTTGAATACAGCACAGATCGGTAATTAAGCTAAATCCCGATAGAGCATGGTTTATTTCATATTCACCAATTCATTAGAGACTAACTCTAAATACACTAAAACTTAAATCACATGCTTTCTCCACCCCATTTGATCTATGTTTTTCCAACGTCTGCTTTTGCCACTTTTTTTTGTACTTCAATACAGAAGAGTCAACAAAGGGAAGTAACTTTAAGTTGGATTTTGTGGAAAAGCGGTAACTTCAAATAGTTGTAAGTTAAGGCCAGTGAATATACCCAAGCCAATTTTGATTGCATTTGTTAGACCAAGGTCTTATCTTATTACAAAAATGTTTATTCCCGCTTTCAATTGCCTGCTTAAAATTAAATTGATATTATTTAATGTGCCTGTTTTTCACTATTTTATAAGCTAAATCTATGAAACAAAAACCGATGGTATTGTTATCTGTACATTTCACTTAAATCAATTTATGTGTACAAGTACATCGATTACTTGCTTATAAAATTAAACCAATGTCATGATCAAACCTTCATGGATTTAGGGAGCATACGAGTTATTTATATAATGGTACTCTATATGTCATTTTGGCCAGAAGCAAAATGTTTCAATGTCGTTGCTATGGAAACTGAGTATGAACTGTCAAAAATATACACACAGAGAGTCTTCATATGGAACACTATTTCAAGTCAGAGAGATAAAATTCAATTCTATGATACTGCGTGGCCACGTATTTTTGTGTTTACAGAGAATTGATGTTAAAGTCCGTTGACTTGGTCCCAATATAAATGTACCTTGAACAATTTTTTCAAAGTGCGTAGTTTTCAATGTGCGTTGTAACAGTGGTACCAATATAACCATGGAGTGACAATGTAATAAATCTTAGAAATTCTTCTCTTCTTCTCTACTTCCGAATAGAAGCTCAAACAATTAAAAAAAAACTAAATGTACGATTATGATGTCTATGAAGCCCTATACGAAAATTGTAAAATTCATGGCACCTTTGTTAAGGATTCAGGCCCTAGGGCGGAGGCCAATATATAGTGAAACATTGATTAAAATTAGAAATTTTTCCTTCTTTTTATTTATATATATTTGATATATAGCCATTTAGAGAACATGTATTTTTTTTTAGGTTACTTGAGTCTATTGGGTAACATATCGCCGTTGGCCATGTGTGTTGTGCGTCAACTATTGGAACTGTAAATATTATTCGACCACTAAATTGCCTGCAGGTCTATTTTTAGTAAACGTGTACAACGTTTGGCTCTGAAGCTTGCTAGGGTGTAAAAATCCTGAGAATCTTCTGACTCTTTAATGTATATATGCTTGCAAACATCAAATTACAACAGAAGGGGTAACAATCCAAGGAGTTAAGAATCCAAAATGAAGCTAAGCTTAACATGCATTTGAAACATGATACACCCTGGCAGGTCCATTTTAGGGCTATGACACACAGGTAACCGTCTAGGCCGGTGGTTCTTTTGTTTTTCTTGTTCAGCGTCAGTTAACAAAATATAACCATCTCCCTTTTTGATTTAGACTTAATTAATGCATTGCATAGTTATTGCTCAAATAATTTTGAAATGATATTTGTTTTTTAGATTCTGGGAAATATACAACAAACAAACAAGGAAACTCTCTTTGTTTGTTTGCTATGCAAGCTGTCAGCGCTGATGCCTTAAGAAAAGTTTTTGACAACCCGAATGATTTTGAAGACAAAAAAACAAGATTGAGGCAATACTGTGAATCAAATCTCACAAACCCAAGAAACAACGAATTATTTTCACGTAAATTAGTGTTTTGTTATTTTGATAGTTTTTTCATATATAAGCATAGACATTATTTAAGATCTTTAAGGTTGTCTAATGCAAATCTCGCTTAAGGTAACTCCATACTCGTAAAATTCTCTGATGAAAGTTGAAAAACCGAACTGATTTTAATTTAATAGACTTAAATTTCATCAATTGTTAGAAAAAATATACATGTCATCACACTTTTTGAGATGCCAGATAAACGTAAACTAAAGCATATTTTAGCATCAGAAAACCGTATTTTTTTTAGTTAAAAGTAAAATATTTGTAGGCAGAAATTTAGATATCTTGTTTAGTTTTATTGTCAACTTCATCAGAAAACTAAAACTACAAAAATATTTAAAAATTAATCGTTGGGATAAGAAAAAAACTATAGCATTTAGACATACAACTTAAAGGAAAGTCAGAAAAAGATTTATTTCCCTTTAGCATAGATAAAATGTATAAAAAATTGGAAATTTAGGATAAAATTAAGCTGCAAAATATCTTGAACTTAACAGTAATTCTAATTACATCCATATGATTATATTCACATGAAATAGATAAAACTATCTTGCACAAATTTTAAAGAACTCAAAGTTTTACAAAAAATTATGACATCACAGAACACTGGATCTACTTTAAAGTCAAATTTTACCATGCTTACTTGTCTTTAACGTAACATTCTAGATGCCAGTAAGGAATTTGCTACATAATGCCAACATTCCTTTAAGCTGTTTAAGTTACAACATTTCATGCAGATAAACTCCTCATTCAGTAACTTAATCTTTTTGATATTGCGTTGTTTTTCTTGATTATTTGCTTTTTCCGGGGCTTTTTTTGGGGTGAAAAAAAACAGGCTAATTAAATATTTCCTTTTATAGTCTGACCAAATGAAAATGTATAAAAATGTACCTGTGAACGAAGTGCAATTTGAATCGATTAAAAGGAAAATGTTTAAGATATCTTCATTTTGTCAATCGAAAAAATTCACAGGAACGAAATCGTATATCTTTCGGAGATTTATAAAGGGGAATATTCACATCTTTTCTCCATTCGAAATACCTAAATACATGTATATGTACTTGCATACGGACATTTATCTACCAAAGTAGGGTCAGGAATACTGGTATTAGGACGGGGTTCAAGTGGTTATATACTGAATACGCATTTCTTCTATTGAAATTATTTTTCTCTACTTATAAACGTCTAACAGACGAACTAAGCTCTTACGTTATCATAAGCAAGGAAGCCTTCACTTCATGTATTATTGTGAAATTTATGACCCTAGTGCCGAAGTTCTGGCGTCCGAAGATCTGGTGTCGGAGCGGAATTCTAGTGGTCCTATAATGAATTGCAAAATTGCAATTCTTTTTTTTTTTAATCGCCTTTATTGGTCATGATTTGTGAGTGTGTGTTGGGGGGGGGGGGGGGGGGGCAATAGTTATCATATATAGCGAATATGCATTTATCCTAAATAATCGAAAAAAAAATTGCATAAGTGTATCATAAGGATGAGCAACAGGGCCTTTACTTAAATTTTGTGAAATTCATGACCCCTACGTTATTATTATGGAACTATTTTTTTAATAAACATTCTTTTTCTAGATCGTTACTTGACGATTTCAAAACTTGCATTTTCTTTCCCATGCAGTTTTTCATTCTCACTCCTCATTATTTTGAAACGTCTTTATAAACGCTATAGTACTCGGGTGACTGTTAAGAACTTTGTGCCTCTTGTTTAACCTTTTGCAATGATATGACATGACTTACTTACTAACAAGTTGTTGGAACAAGACTCTTAACTAAAGTTATATGGTCGAAACAATGACATTGTCAACTAGCAAGTATAATGTTTCATTAGGACACATGCTGATTATGTTATTAACCCGGTTTTCCGACGGAAAAATTGGGTTATTGAATTGGTCAAAATGGTGAGCGGCTGGGCGGCTGCCAGAAGGGTACCCTTATTGTTCAGATAACTCCTCCTGCAGTTTTCAAGATAAGCAGTTGTACATATATCAGAGGTGTGCATATTGCTAGGAATTTGAATCCTTATAATTTATGGAAAAAAATACCAGCTTTAGAACTTAGTCATTTTTTTCGAAAAATATTGCATATAGGGTACCCCATTGTACGGATAACTTCTCCTACAGTTTTCATGATAGGAAATTGTTTTTTGTAGATCAATTGTACATATATCAGAGGTGTACATATTGCTAGGATTTTGATTTCTGATAATTTATGAAAAAATACCAGCTTTTGAATTAAGTCATTTAATTTTTGGCAAAATATTGCATAAAGGGTACCCTCATTGTACGAATACATTTAACTTCTCCTACAATTTCAAGATAGAGAGTTGTTCTTTTGCAGATCAATAGTACATAAATCAGAGGTTTGCATATTGCTAGAATTTTGATTTCTAAAAAAAAAAAAAAATACCAGCTTTTGAACTTAGTTATTTTTTTAACAAAATATTGCATATAGGGTACTCTGTATGAAATGGTCAAATATGGTCGGAGTGTGATTAAATCGATTAAAGATTTTATCGCGCCCGACCGTATTTGATCACCTCATACTAGTCAAAGAATGGTTCTTTATTTCCTATACAACGAATTTAAATAATTTTAGCAATTGTTAAATTAAGAGTACATCATTTTTGTCATGATGAAATGTATTGAACTAATATACATTACAAATTTAACTCGTAGTGTTGTGACATACAAAGAAAATGTAGATACATGTAATTTAAAACAAGAATTATCAACAGTGTTTTCGAATAAACTAAGTATTAGCTTACTCTACCTATTTTTAATCATGTAGTAATTAAGGTTATGCATGTATTAATTTTTATCAGTTTAATTTTTCAGGTCTTGTGAGAGAAAAGGGGACCTCATTGAACGATGCAGACATTCCCCTAATGTACGTTATATTAAGAAATTCAGTTGTCCAAAAACCTAAAAATGGTTGGGGAAAACGTCCTGAAGAAAACGACATAGGCTTAGCGGATGACATCGAGCGAATACATCAATGCAGGAATCTTATTTGTCATACAGATGCGTGGGAGATTGAAACAACATTATTCAACAAAACAGTCTTGGACTTGTCTGGGGTAATTTGTGATGACTTACAGGTTGAAGAGAAAATCAATTGAATTTTACATCATTTGGTTATTTAATGAAGATCGGTGTAACGAGAAATGTTTCTTTGGGTTAAAATAGGATCAACGGTTCAATTTTAAAGCTGAATATTGACGTAGATGGTTTGCTTGGTTTGACTTAAAGTCGAAAAAATTATTCACGGGCTTATTTTTTATGTCTAAATTTTTTCTTAAGATATTTATTGATCTAAATGCGTTGAAATATAACTTTTTGAAATTGATTCCAACTACAGGGTTTTAAACTATCTTTTATCTAGAATATAACGATTGTCCCATTCAGTTTCCATTTCAACTTATATAACCGATCACTTCCTGATTATCGATATTAATCCCTCGTATATTCAGAAATCGCGATCAGTTTATCTATGACAACATTTATATGAGATGATATGCATGGCAATAAGATGTTAGAATTGTTTCCTTGTTAGTTATTCAATCACTAATTAGAATACCGAATATTATTCTGTTGTCAGTATACCATTTAAATTACTGTAATTATTCTAACAATTAAACGTTAAAAAAAATAATTCAAAATTCAATTAAAATTAATAACAAGTGTACTTCATTGCAAAAACAGTTAAAGATTAGAAATTGTCGCTTGTAAAAAAAAAAAAATCACTGAACCGTTGATATGTTGACATATTTAAGTAGCGAAATAAGAGAAAAAGAGATCACTGTATAAAGTTAAACGGATAATTACATACAAAGGGATATCTAAAATTCATCGTTAGTAAGAATGGATATAATAAGTATTCTATTCACCAGGCTGCTAAAATTTAATATCCCATATTTGAAACTCTCCTTTTTAGTCGGGATGTGGCCCGTTGAAAGTCCAGTTGACCTGCAAAAATAATTTTTGGTTTACACGGTCATTAACATGTTAAGCTAGCTTGATGAAATAACCAAAGTTCATACAATACGGTTAGAATAAGAAGAAATTTCAGGGGATCGGCTAAAATTTGGTATCTCATATATCTCTTGCATGTACTTTTTTCATGTAATATGTATGGGTAATGCCTTTGGGAAATACTACTTTTCTTGGGAGATATATATTCATATTCCCTTTCAACTTTTTTTAAATTAATAAATGATCTATACTTGTATATTTATATCATATTCAGTGAGTGATTCATTTTAGGCAATTCGAAGATTAAGCAAGGATAATGTCAAGTTGATAGAAGACACCTGTGACATTTTGGCCAAAGGGAAAGACATGGAACAAATGATCGAGAAATTAAAAACATTTAAAAAGGAACAACAAACGTTTGATCAACTTCTAATCGAAGGAAACAGATAATGTTTTTTTCAGAAACAGACAGACTAGACCGATTTAAATCTAGTTTTATTTTTTTAATATCTTGCTTTTAGAATACCATGGTAATACACCAAAGACAGAAAGAAGCAATCAAAATGATGGTGTAAAATTTCATGACGTCTGTGATTCAGATATAGTAATCATGGGTGACGGAACAACTGCCACCCAAGGAAAATTATACAGAAGTGGTGTATGCTTTATGAATCGGCCGCTGACGCTCAAAGACGAAGAACACGAACATGGATTTTGCAAGCCAACAGATTTAATACGTCATAAAAATCATGCATATGCTAGAATAGGCCTGACAAACAAAGATCCTGACGAAATTCGTAGCTCAGAAAGTAAAATGGAAGCCTGTGGAAGCACACTAGAGAAGGTAGACATTTTTCAGGAAGACACTACTGAGCTTTCTTTCGAAGAGTTTCATCTTAGCATTTGTTTACGTCGGAATGCTACACTTTCGATAAAACTTAATGGAACTAGACAATTCCACCCCCGTTATCCACAAGTATCAACCGCTCATCCTTTATGGCTTGTGATACAGCCCTACGGAATAAAATCAATCAAAATATCAAACATCGTAAAATAAAAGGTTCTAGCCATTCCTACAAAGGTGTTTCGTACGACCTTCAAAACGTTATATTTCCATGTACATTTACTTACCACTCTTCAATTTATCGCGAATGAAGTTTGCTTTACAAAACACATATTTTTAAGAAAAAAGAACTGTTTTGCTGGAAGCTACTGTTATATGGCTTTCAAACATCGGAGTTCTACTCGCTTTTCACTATTTACTATGCGAAACCGAATGGTATTCTGTGATGTGTTTATTATTCAAATACCTTAATTATGCAAATAAACATATTGTGAATATCCACTTATTCAACTTATTTTTTTTTTTAAACAAACAGTGATATATTTTTTTTAAAATATCATGTTCTGAAACGATTTGACAACCATATTAAGCTAGGGTGGGTTTACACAACCAGTAACAGGCATAGCTAGCCTGCTGAAAATGGAATTTCCGTATATTACAGTGGTATTAGGATTATCCTTCAAAGGGCTGGATAAAACCCTGCATCCCATAATTGGGGCTTCATATTTCGTGCGGATAGGGCCCCGGGAGAGACCAGTCATCCCTAAAAAGGAATTGGGTTTACACAACCAGTAACAGGCAGAGCAAGCCTCCCGACAATTGGTAATTTCGTAAAATACAATTGTAATGGGAATAACGTCATCAATGAATTATTTTTCATATATTACAATTGTAATGGGAATAGCGTCATCAATCAATTATTTTTAATATATTACTGTTTCTTTTAAATTGTGAATAGTGAAGAGCAAATTGCTTTGTTTCTCGTTTTGTAGACTGTCTTTGTAATATAGATTTAGAGAAATCGATTCATATGTAGAAACCCGTTCCTTGCCTGCCTTTCCAGTATCTATTGATGAACTCAAACTTCTTTTTAAATGTTTAACAAGAGCGTATATAATAAAGTTGTGGTTGTGATTCTTATATTATGCAATTTGTGTAATAAACTTAGAAAGCTTAAACATTTTCAGATAGTTGTTTCAATACAAAAACTCATCAATCAAGTCATGCAGTGTACATGTTAGTTCTATTCCGCATAGTATTATTATTTGACGTAAGATAAACATCACAAATTCTAAATATAATTGGTATGCATTAAGATATAACAAAACAGATAAGCTGAAATTTTTCTATAAATAGTTTTTTATAGTTTTTTTTTTTTTGGAATGAAATCTAAAAATATGTAAAATAATAACATAAATAAATTTAAAAAGTCCAAACTGACAATTTTTACCTACATCGCCTCAAACCTGCCATTAAAATCTCCTTTTAATGGAGTGTTAAATGAAAGTCATTGTTAGAATTTGCTACGCGAATAGCTTACTAGTACTTGTAAGAAAATAAGTATTACAATTGTTTGTACTGCTTCTTGTATAAGAGCCTTTCCGTTACATATGTACAGACACAGAAATAAACTCTAACGGGTAAATTAATTTTTATCAATTTAATTAAATATTAATAAATATCCCGATTAATATATAAAATAGCACTTGTGAATAATCTTTTTTAACGAATTTTTCAACAATTAACGGTATCTAAAAAGAAAATGTATGGTTAAAATCTATACTTATATATTAAGACATTTTGCCAATAAACTCAAACATGCCTGCACCAGAGTAACTTCTTACACCTTTGGTATTTCATCACGGGGTATATGATGCCCGCAAGCTATAATTAAATTTAATCTTATAAGTAGTTATTGTAAAATTAATTAGAAACCTACCTTCATTTTCGATAAACCAGTCCGAATAGCAAGAATAATAGTAAAGTGGTGGACACGCTTTGACGGACACAAGTCAGTGGTAGTTTGCTTGCAATGAAATGATATTGAATAAATACGTAAAAGTGAATATATATACATGGAAATTATCTGTTGTATGACATAGAAATTAAGATTTGACAAATGTTGAATAAATAAAATGAGCCAATTCGTTTTTGGAATTTGCGATTTTAGTTTTGATAGAAAGAGTTTTCCAGAACGGGGTAACTAAATAAGAACGCGGGTTGACTAGTTGACGCAATGACGGAAAGAGTAGGACGAGTTTAACATGCATCGGACAGACTCCTTAGATAACAAGTAATAGCTTTCCAAAAAGCTTGCCTGACTAAACAAAATTATGAATGGAAGGATGCATGTATCAATTAGGCTATCTTATCAGAAATGAATTTTAATTTTCGCTGCTGATCATAAATTTATAAATGGAACGTGCAAATTTAAGACGAAATGTTAGTATTTTCTTCGATCTAGAACATGTACATATATATCACTTGAAATTCATTTATTTTATTGATTCAAGTTTTAGGAATGCACACATATCATATAAATGCATGTAAGCTTGAAAGCTGGAGAGTAAATAGTCGTTTTTTTCAAATTGTATTTGTTATACCAAAATCAATTGAAAGGCATTTTTTAAAACTTCCAACCTTATAAAATGAGAGGGTATACAAACACGTATTGTTTTTTAATGTGTGTGGGCAGCTTCATGAAAATCATCTTGACAAGCAATTACAAAAGGGTGAATTCTCAAATTCATGAAAAAACCCTAACTGTAACTTAAATTCAGTTATAACTCCTTATTTGCAGTTTCATTATTGCATGCTCCTACAAAAGTGGAGGGGGGGGGGGGGGCAAATCCATTATATTCCCATTTATCCTATAAAGTTAAGAAAAGTGCCAGCTGTCAAAAAAGAGGGGAGGGGGAAACAGCCTCCCTCACCCCAACCCCCGATGCTACGTGCTACGATGCTACGTGCCTGTGATGTAAACACATGGTGTGCTCAACACCAATTATTACTTACATTGTACCGTATTAGACAATATGTTTCAACTTGTTGCGATGACCCCCTCCCCCCTTTTCACCGTTCAAATATGGTGGAATGCTGATCTATTTTTAAATCAGGATTACACACGTGCTCTGCATGGTGACCGTCCCTTTTACTTGAAAACTCTTGCTCGCTGTTGTTATTACATGCCATATAACATTTTCATCAATTATGAACGTAAATGCTGACATCTTTAACATGCATCGGTAAATCTTTTTTGTTAAATATCATTATATTGCTTGTCCCATTGTCTGCACTGTTTCGAAGATTGCAACTTTTTAACCTTAGACATGCCTGACGTCATGACGTCAGGCAATGAACTTTGGATTAAAATTTGTGTTGTGTGCATTTGATATACCACTGAAATATAGCTATATACAGATAGTCAACATTTTTTACATACTATTAAATATTATGGTAAAACCTGTTATGAATAAATTATGTAGGCATAACACGGAGACGTTGTATGGAGATGTGGGGGTGAATTTCAGTTAGATTTTATTTCTATCCGCTTCATTTAATATCCAGCCATTAGATTTTAAATTCAACTTTTAAGAAAATAGGTTGAGAAAATAAAATTTTGAAAAAATTCGGACACAAAATCTGTTTCAACATAAAAATTCAATTATTGTGTAAACTGTTATTTTCCGCACTTGCATATCGGGATATTACATGTATCTAGTTTAACATTGGCTTTTTGATTAATTGAGGTTTAGATATATTTGACGTGTATGAAAATTGATAAAAATCCTAAATGACGTCATCATATTTGACATTTGACTTTTTATATGACCTTGAAAATTATTAAGCATAGTGTATGAACATTGATGATGATTGTGTCCAAATTTAGGGTATTTACTTTGAACGAAACACAATTTCCAAATTAACAACGCTGTATCTTAATTTTGTTCTGCATTGAATTAATTAAATGGTATGATTTATATAACTTTCTTAAAAACTTTATGAAATTTAACCATTACAGAATTTACAGCCATTGTTTTTTGTGTGTGGAGATGTGCTTTTTAGAAACTTAGCTTTGAGCTTAACTTCTGTCTTATGAACAAGTCCTTTGGGATTTTTGTTGTTTATATTCATTTATATATTTATGAGTAAACTATATAATTATTCAATTGATATTTAATTTGGTTTTGATTTTATTTGATTAGGTTATTTTATAATTGTATTAGCAGTAAATAAAAAATCAAAGTACCGGTAGCACTGAAAAGCGCTAACCAAGCTTTTGTATGTATATAACAGATATATGTATACATGTATAACATTTCAGCTTCTGTATATTTCCTCATCACTGCGTGGCAACCCGTGCAAAGATGTATGTAAGCCCCTACATTAAATTCACAATACCCCTTACATTACATTCACAATAGTCCGTGCAGTTATGTGCATAAACCCCTGAAACTGGTTCCCTAACCAGTTAAATGATGTATACTTCTGCTCATAGGGGAGTGGTTATTCTATGCACCGGAAGTAATAGTCTAACGACAATAAAGCGCTGAGCTATGCTTAGCGCTTTAAAAATGGCAATCTTCTGTATTATGTGATTTTTTCTTGTATGTTGGCGATAAAACCTTTGCTTTTCCTTCCCCGTACCCTGAAATTGGGATAGCTTCGGTGAATTTTCAAAAGTCTGTGAAACAGTTGGTAAGTCTATAAAAATGGCAAGAGAAAAATCAGTTAGAACGTCAAATGTATACCTGATGCATACATTTATGTAAAACATATTAAGTATTGCGCTCTTTGAAATGTATGACTTATGATACTGATCTTGAAAGCAAACTAGTTGAATAAACATGTAATAAGTAATATCTGAAAAGCAAAATCAGGAACAGTAAACAGGTTATGGATTCAAATGACGTTCAGTTAGTATGCCTTTTTAAAAAAGCGAAATAATAAGTCTGAAAATGGCTGGGAATTCTTCATTTTAGGTTTCACCATCTTTCTAATTGGCTGCTCGAATGATGAGATTTATTATCAAACTTTTTAAAGCAGTAATAATCTGATAATTTGATCAGATGTTTATTAAATACAATTGTCAATAAAATTTATAAATATGTATTTATTAAACCTTTTCACCTTAACTGTCACTTTGATATAAATACCGGCCTAGAACGCAACGGTCGGTTGCTTTCCAATCAAGGCACTCAGGTTTCATTGATTTCTAAATGAAACATATATTTTACAAACATATTACTACATTGTGTAGTTCTATCATTTAAATACCTTGATCGAAAAACAACCGATCGTAACTTTCTCGGCCGGTATTTATACTCAAGTGACAGTTGAGGATAAATCAAAACTAATATGGCGACCAAATACAGTTATGCATTCATCTCAGCAATAAAGAAGCTGGGTGGTCAACAGATAAGCCATAAATTCTTCCTTAAACTTGTAGTTTTTAGATATAAATAACGCTTTATAGGCAAACGGTTCGTATATAATTGCCTTTTAAAGGACATCTTCCCACAACCCATAAACTAAAGCGTTCATTTTTGGCTTAGACCAGCGAGCTCTTATCAATTTGTTCATACGAATATGCATGTGGTAAGGTATTCTAAACTGCGATTCTTCTTTTAAAATACAATTATCACACTTGTCACACTAATAGTCATTTTTTTATTTATTTATTTGTTTCTATCAAGTTCAACATACCAAATGTACATATAGTTTTAGAGATATTAATGTATTTTTTTTATGTACAAGATTAAAATTTTCAATGAAGCAGCACTCATCATAGATAATTTTTTTCCTTCCGCGGTGATGTTATTTCCTTACGCATTATATAATTGCTATTAATAAAGCAGGTCACAACGTCGCCATATCATCCTTAGAAAACGAGCTAGTGGAAGGTTTAAACGGTACCCTAAAAAAAATGCTAAAACGTATGTGTATAGATAGAACAAATAATTAAGATAAAAAATTAACCGCTGTGCTTTAAGGATATCGTTAGCTGTCTCGAGTGTGCTCTCTTTAAGTAACTGTATGACCGTATCGTTCCGGGACCAAATAAACTTTGCAATCAGCACTAAATACCATGACAAGAAGGCCATAATGTAGAAAATGAAACCAGGTGAAAAAATTCTGGTTATATTGCTATCTACCAGTAATAAGCTTATGCAATGGCAAGGTCAGTGTCAAAATGGGATAAAGACCACGAAAGTAGGTTATCAGCTTGACTTCAAAGGCAAATTATTACGCAAACATGTTGAAAAAGTATGTCAAACGTTCTGAACATTTTCAACAGTAGACAAATCATATCTTGGAATATGTTTTAGGGTATCCTATAGATGCGCAATAAGGTTTCGGAATTTTCAATTGTGTCCTGGGGGTCATTTAATGGCTGAAAAATGACGTTTTTTTACCCAAAAAAATGGTTTCAAAAACATCTTTTTTTTGGCAGTAGCCAACTGATCTTCTAGAATATGATTGGCGGTGTCATATTGAGGCGTGATCAGGTTCCAGAATTTTTTTTTATTAAGGGGATCAGTGGGCAACAAAAAAAAGTATGGTTCCCAGAACTCCTCTTACAACTTTTGGAGTAGCTACATCATCTCTTGGGATATAATTGGGGCTGTCCTATAGATGTGCAATAAGGTTTTAAAAATTTAAATTTCATCCAGGGAGTCAAATAGTAGCAGAAAATTGACGTTTATCACTAAAAAAAACATAGATCCAAGAGCTCCTCTTATGATTTAATGGTTAGACAATCATATCTTGGGATATGATAGGGACTGTTCTATAGATGTGCAGTAACGTTTTAAAAATTAAAATTTCATCCAGGGAGTCAAAAAGTAGCAGAAAATTGACGTTAATCACTTAAAAAAACATAGATTCTAGAACTCCTTTTATGATTTAATGGATAGACACATCATATCTTGGGATACATATGATAGGAACTGTTCCATAGATGTGCATTACGGTTTTGAAAAATTAAATTTAACCCTGAGGCCCATTACCTACCGGTACGTACCTTTTGATGCCCTTTAAGGATCAAGAATATATATGGTCAAGGGGTGGGGATCTCAACCGTTTTCGAGATATTCGTGCACTTCCTGTTCAAGAGGGGTCATGACCACCCTCGGGGCCCATGACCTACATACCGTTTGATGCCCCTAGACACAAGGAACAAGAATATATATGGTTTAAGGGTGGGGATCTCAACTGTTTTGAAGATATTAAGGGACTTGCTGTTTGAGGGGGTCAGGACCACCCACAGGGCCCATGACCTACATAACATTGATGCGCTTTGACATCAGAAACATGAATACATATCGTTTAGGGGTCATGATTATAACAGTTTCTGAGATAATTGGTAATTTCAAATTCCTGGGGGGTGGGGATGACCCCAGGGGTCAGATCTAATAAACCCTATATATGCCCAGTAACAGCCAATATATGATTATGAAAACCCTATATTATTATCTTTGTCCGTTTTCATACATTTACAATAGAGTCTACTTTTCTTCCTACAAGGTTCAATTTTAGACCCCACACCCCTTTGACACCCCCTACCCTGAAAAGTGGTTGTCTAACCCAAAATGAGAAAAATCAAACCAGGGTGCACGTCTACATATGCATACCTATCATATCCTAGAGTTTTGTACAATTCTGTTCAGCCATCTCTGAGAAACAAGTTCAGAGTGGGAAAGAAGAAAAAGAAGATGAAGAATAATAATACATGTATTAAGAACCATACAAAAACAATAAGTCTCCAAATTTCATTTGGGAGACTTAATAATAAAGATTAAATAGAGATAGGATCATCAAACATCAATAATTTAAAGATAATTGACAATTTCTGATTCAAAGGGTTCAGGATGACCCCTTAGGGTCATGACTTACATGCCATAATGATCTGATGCGCCTGCATGACCTAAGGAGGAATAATATCTTTGGATTAAGGTGGGGATCTCCATGGTTTTTATGATATTTGATAATTTCAGAAAGAGCACTTGGGATCATGACCTACATACCATCTTAAATGCCTTGAACAAAGAAACAATAATATAATGTGTACATGATATATGATTCAATTTAAGAACCCAGATATAGATCAATTATCTGTTTTGTAATACTTCCTATGTATATATACATGTACATGTATTAGTTTGTGTTTTGTTCTATACTATTCATGTTCATGACTGTAGTATGGCTTAGTCTTATTTTAAATTACATTAAAAAATTGTCAAATATATGACTTGGAACCCCAACCCCCAAACAAACTCAAATAAAAACTGCCCCCCCCCCCCTTGTCGAATGATCTATCAAAATCAAAATATAATTTGGGTGTCTAAAAACTTTTATAAACTGGTAAAAAATGTTATTCTTAAAAAAAATTACATTTCACCTTGCATAATTGACAAATGATCTATTGAGATATGATCAGAGGTCATATTTCTACCTTGGGATCAATAAGTAGTATTCATCGACAAGTCAAAATTAATAACATAAAATAAAATAATTCAAATTTATAAATGTTTATACTCCACATTCACCCCCCCCCCCATTTAACCTGGTTATAAAGATTCAGTCTTCTTAATACATTCTTATTTGTGTACTGTGAGTAGCAAATTTTAAATCATTTCTTGAATGCTTTTTCTCTCGTGATTCACATTAACATTTTGGAAATTGCTTAATTTTTAAGATTTATAAACAAAATGTTTTATGCATCACTGCCATGTGTATTCGCCTATTTGGGGCAATTGTAAAGTCTCCAAAACAAAGCAGTGACATCATTAGGCTAGGATTTACCCACATGGATCAAACACTACTGTATAACATATGAATAAAATAAAATACATTATTATTTCTAGTTCTAAAATGTCAGGGTGTCTCCAAGGGGGCATAATCTATATACAATTGTACGCGCAATGACACAAAGAGCAAAAATAAATTATATGGTTTAGGAATGAGGATCGATCTCAGATCTCAGAATATAACAAAATATACAGTGTATCTTTCATAAAGGCGGGGGGGGGGTTTAAAGAAAACACCTGGGGGTCATTAATGTACTTTACACCATTTGATGCATCATAATGACATTAGAAGATATTTTGTATTTTCCTGTTTCGTGGGGTCAGAACAGTCCCATAAGGTCATTACCTACATTGTATTTGATGCATTATAATACATTAAGAAAGAAATACTCCTTCCTCCCTATTATAACTCATATAAAAATGATAAGTGTCTACACTAACTTACATGTAATACACAAATTTAATAAGAAATTGTTTATACAGGGTCAATATGGGGTCAACTCAATAGTGCAGTCTGACAAATGAAAAAAATAACTTTTGGAACTAAAATGACAGAAACTTTACAAATGCGATAGGATAGGTAACGATGATAAGCTTATTTAAATATTACAAGATGATGATACAGTATGCTGTCAAAGGGAGATCACATTTAGAAAGTGAAAGTAGAACTTATATATGTATGCTGGCATCTCATTATATTGTGCTACTGCTACTACATGTATTATGCTTACCTAAATTGGTCAACATCATAATGATAATCCAATTAAAACACAATAATGAATTCCTTTAGCTGATCTTAACTAATCCTTTTCTGCATACGGAAAACACAGACATGTATGTATGGGTGTTGCTAAAACGCGGAACGGAAAGCGGAACGGAATGGAAAATATCATCACGTTTATCGCTTAAAAAGGGTATAATAGACTGGCCAGAAACGATTTACTTTGTATCTTTTATTTATATCTAATGAATGATTATCAACATGTTGCTATCATATTGATATTCATATGAATGTCTATCAATTATAGCATTGTATTCATTCGGCTTTAGATGAGTACGAAACGGAAAAATCAAATATATATAATTGTGAAACATTAACATAATTAAACGAGCAAATTAGCTATAACTTTTTACTTATTTTTCTTATATGGTATTGCTGGCATATCAGCGTAACGTACGCAGTTAGTGAAAGCGTTTTATGCGTGTTTTGAGTATTTTTATATTTCAAATATGATGTACATGTATATACTTACATCAAAATTGAATTTTCGGTGTTCTAGACGATCTTTTATCATACAGACAATACAGTATCATTGAGATGGAAGAAAAAAAACCGTAGGACTGACGCCATTAAAAATTAAAATACAGTAAACATTAAAATACCCGGTAATTTGTGAAACTAGTAATTTGTAAAACTAGTATTTTTAGCAATGCAATTTTGTTTACGTTTGCATTACTAAGCAGTTGTTTATTCCAGCAGCTATATACATATGATCCGAATAGAGAGCGTTGCCTGGTTTGAATTTCCGATTATATATTGGGACTGTAGTCTGTCCATCCCAAAATATTCATGCAGCACATTTGGACGATTTATAATGGAAAATGTTGACATCTTTTCTCCATTTGGAAGTCACTCAGAAGACCTTGCACAATTTTTCAACACTATTATCCGGGTCTGTTGAAATGCAAAACCCCGTAGACTTCTTTATTTTTAGCTGTGTATTTATACCAGTTGATAAGCTAGAGAGGACGTTTTAAAGAAAGAATAATGAGAATGTTTAATGCTTCTAAAAGAGAATCGCTTGAGCCCTGAGGTATATATAAATATACAGCAAAAAGTGAATCGAGGATATGTTGGGACAGAATTTAGTGGTCAATGCATGTACTGTTAATTTTGAGGAAATAAATATTCTTGAATAAATAATCTAATATTGCTAATCTTTCAAAAAAAAATTAAAAAGGTACATAAAGCATGATTAACAAATCTATGAGGTAAATAACATAAGATAAGATTTTCCGTTTTCCATTCCGTTCCGCTTTCCGTTCAGTTTTCCGTTCCGCGTTTTAGCAACACCCATGTATGTATACACGTGAACCCATCTAATCGAAGAGCTAGGTAAAACTAGTATCCGCTAATGAGACATGCAGACCTGTGTTGTGTACGTAACTTCAGAAAAAGATCAGTCTGGACCCCTCACTCCCACCCCTTCTCTTAATCTGTGCACACGATGATGTTCATGTAAGCACACAGAAGCAAATCTAACACTGGCAACCGCCACGGGTAGGGGGCATAAATTAATTTTTAATTTTGTTTGTAATAATTATATAGACCATTATACTTTCTATGACATAAAATGTTAAGATTATTGATTAACTGAAAATTCACTGCAAACAGTTCTACCCCAAATTGCACATAAAGTGCTGCTCATGTCACAATGTGTATTATCATATGGGAAGGGATCTCATCCTTCAGTTATGAAAATTATAAATTTTAATTGTATTACTGGAGCTTGCATGTAGCCTTCATTTTTAATTAAACTGGCACAAAACAGTGTTATTTAGGGGCAAACACATGGTGCGGGCATTACTGTCTAATGACAGCATCTAGTTTTGTTATGTAAGTAATTGATTCAGAACAAATTAATCTGATGTTAGGTATGACCAGGAGGCATGTTATTTTAAAAATACTGTCTCAAGAATCGTATAGAAATGAGGACGAGAATCCAGCTCTTAGCCAGAAAGGAGAAACAAACTTTGAACAACCTTTATTGCAGGTATGGAGATGTTTTGTCAGATGTACAAGGTCATACGCATGTAATTTGACATGAAATACGGATAATGACAGATAAACCTTTAAAGTAATCTTTAGGCAAATCAAGTTTCCTATGACGTGTACGGTGAAAGAATATTAAAGCAATCAGATAGTTCATTCTGTGCTTTCTAAAGTATTATAGCGACTATGTTTGGCAAAACTCACGGCCAGTCAAAAGAAGTGTTCACTGGTCCATCCAAAGCGTGAATTTCTAGGAAATATCGTGCAAAATACACCCTGTTTACGACAAAGTACTAGCTATACATCAGGCGAACCATTTAACAACTATTACGCAATTCCAATCGTTTGTAAGACCGGTTTTCTTCAGAAAATTCATTTCTTATTCCGCTCATATAGCTTTTACTTTAACCGATGTCACTAAGAATAAATTTCAAGATTAGCTTTTCAAAATCATATGCTACGAAATCTCAAATTTCTTCTCTCTACGATTTTAATTGTGCAGACCGACCCATCAGATAGAGGACTAGAGACAGTGCTTTTACAAGAAAAAGGTGAACATAAGCTCCCGGTGGCCTACGCCAGCTTCAAACTAAAATCAAGTGAATAACACTATTCAACTATAGAAAAGGAATGCTTGGGTATCATATGGCCAGTACAAAAATCACAAATATCTTGATGTGAACAAATTTAGTTTAGAGACTGACCAGCATCCTTAGGTGTACTTAAACAAAACAAAGTAGGTAAACAAAGGTTGAGGCGAAGCCCTCCGCTTCTTCAACCGTACCGCGTCTGAATCATTGCAATCTGAGGAAATGACAATTATTGAAGCCGACAGAAGGAATCGAGCAGTGATTCTATTTAAATAAGGATTTTTTAAATGAACTATTGACCTTTTATGAGAATATATGTGAAAAATATAGTAAAACAAGATGCCCACAGACTTTGGTGGTCACCTGAGTACCTTCGCACTTAGAGAGTCTCATTTTTGCATTTTTAAAAAGTTTTATTTTATTGTAGTCTAAATCCTTACCCGAAACTTACAACTGACTATTCACGCCTTTTATTATTTGATGTTTAAAAAAAACAATAACTTATTAAATAGGGGGCGCTGAAGAAGGAGAAATCTTCATTAATCCTAGCTCAATGGGGAAAACATTGTAAACATTTGGTAAAAGCGACCTGCACTCTTAATTGTCGATTTTTTATAAAATTAAGTTTTATTTCTACAAGCATACAACGCATAGATAATAAAATTAGATTTCTTAAGACAAAAAACGTATTACTAAATGACATTTTACCTTCTGGTTTTAAGGGGCACAATTTTGGTTACATTACTTAAGTTTTGCCTACAAAACAAACAGTTGTGAGCTCTGTATCTGGTTTAAAACTCGACGACTAACACTCAAATTGAGGTTGACTAAAAGAAATGCCTTACTGAAGCATTGTAAACATAAAAAAAACGGGAAAAAAAATTGACCAATATCATGAGCATGCTCCTTTAAGATGAATTTAAAAATGTAGAAATAGATTGCCAGCGTGATTCAAGTGACTTTAATATGAATGCAAATTCACTATATAGCCATATTTGTAACTCCCCCCCCCCTTTAAAAATCCCTCAGCCCCTGGGCAGCGAATAAGGTAAGAGCTGGAAATTTTGCACATTATAACAATGCACGATAACTGAAAACTACAGACGAAAATATATAATTTAGATTTCATTTTCATTATATGTTTATACTCTAACTAAAGATCCAGAGCCCCTGACCCAGGGGTCATGAATTTAACAACCTAGGTAGAAGGCTATCAACCGTTGATTATATGTAAGGATATACACTGTATTTCAAAGACTGCCCCGTACATTCCTATAATACTGATTTGAACTAATCTAAGACCTAATTGATATTTCTATATCCCTTACTAAAACTTTGAACCGGTCCTAAAGACCTTGATATTAATCGGAAAGTCGCAGTTCGAAAAAAAAATAGAATATATACTTTATCAGAAAACTTGCAGCCATATATTAATATTCACAGGATAAATTAGCAATTCAGTCACCTTTCCTGCACATGGCCTTTCAGTTAACATTCAGTTGACTTAATTCTTTGATTTTGAAACAGTACAAGTGCCGAGAAGGTTATTAACAATTAGGAAAATATATCCCAAATTGAACCCTTGCTGGGATTAACAGTATTTCAAATAACTCAATATTGTGAAACTTAAATCTAACTCACACTTTTTAATGCTTCTACTCAAGTTTTAACTTTCCTGACCTGAACAGTTCAAAATTTTAACGAACGTCTCTTTTAAGTACATGCATATCCCCACTTATGGCCCCATTCTACATTTTGAGTTATTTCTAACATACTCCTTTTAAAGCCCCAGGGCCCGTTTCTTAAAAAAAACTATGATCAGGAGTAAGCTTAGCTCTTACTAAATTAGGGACTAAATCTCAAAACCAGACTAAGTTCCGTTTCACAAAATGGTGAATACTTATATAATTAGGACTAAATAGGCTTGCTCGTTGGTGTAAGTCCTTCTGTACACAGAAATTACTATTGTTTGATTCTACGGCAACTTAAACATATTATCTTATTTTTCGGTTTATAGGGTATGCACACTTTAAAGCTCAATTACAAGAACTTATGTATATTATGAACGTTAATTGAGTTAAGCCGACCATTCATGACATTGATTTGATCTCTATTATTTACTATTAGGAACATTTGTCTAACAACAAATACAAAAATTTAGTAAGTTATACACATTGAACACATATGTGTATAAAGTGCAAATTTATGCACTTTGATTTTGCTTTCAAAAGAGAATAATAACTGCAACATTATGTCATACATCTGAGATGTAGTCAAAAATGATGAAAAATTGCACATGATCTCATAGTTTTTTGAAGAGAAAAATGTGTCTGCAGCCGTCGCTCACACCGAAATTAATGTAATATCATGTGATATCACATAATGTGAATTTATTTTTAGGCGGACTTAGAAAAAAACTAAACAAGAATTGCCGTCTTCTGCTCAGTCTAATAAAAAATATATGTATATACGAAAATTCAACTGTTTATTACGTCATTATTATCCTTATGAGAGTCAAATCAGGTAACTATATATAGAATTATAATTTTAAGGGATTTTCGTGTAAAAAAAATTGTTGCGTTTCAACTTTTTGTTATATCTTTAAAAATCACTAAAAAAATGAAAAACTATGGCTAAAACTGTACCCATTTTTTTTTAAAGGACGGTGTTGAAACCATAGTCATATTATTTTTTAATTTTGAAAGAAAATTCAAAAAATTGTTATGTAATATATACATGTATGATAAAGTTATTGAGCATTACACGTATCGCTCTATGCATTGCATACATATTTTTAACAATTTTGCGCAAAAGTTGGAATATAATAAGCATTTGATGTTCATATATCATCTTATTTGTATCCTCTGTGTTTTATAAAAAATTACATCATTTTACATGTAAGTAGAGAAAGCATTTATTCTCCTGTGATTAAACATTTACTAACAATTTCACACATGCAAATTTCGTGATGTATGTAAAACGTGCACACTTTCGAGTACAGAATTATTCTATAAATTAAAACATTGATCCACCACATATGATCATAGTCTCCGAGCAAAATGGATACGGTGTACGCATGCTTAGTTCTCAGCGGGGATGTCCAAAGGTTTCGGTATTTAAACCGAAATTTGATCTTTTTTCAGTGATGCAACTTAAAATCTAGAAAATATTGGCGTAATTGCGTTAGTCGGACTTTCTTAAGCCCGCAATCTACGTCTTTTGAGAAACGGTCCGCTTATACTCTAAGGAGAGTTTAGTTTCGATTTACTTTTTATCTAATTGGTAAAATGCACAATGAGACATGAAAAATGACCAAATGAAACATCCAGTCTAATAAGGATCACCTGTGGGATCGTTAGGACGCGTTAAAGCTTAGGAATATATCCCATATGAAGTAAGTCTCTTAAACTTTATATATCATAATTGTTAAAATTATAGAGTTAGTATAATGAAACAATGATCTTGTTAGTTATTATTCTACGTGTTGATTAATATATTTCAAATAGTGGAAATAAGGCAACCACGCAAGCTTAGAAACACTTATCATAGTTGAACGTATGCGAAACAGAATTGATTGCAGACAAAAAAAATTGTGCCAGAATGAGTTATCATTAAAATTATTTGACGGTACTTTTAAAACCCAATATATAATGACAAGGTGATTTAAAGAACTCTGCTTAGATTGTTATTTCATTTAGCAGCTACACTAACGTAATCGACATTCTTAATAAGATGTTTTGTTTTTCTATCGATCGTTCCCATACCGGTCGGGAGAGTCACGGTTGATTGATTTCCCATCGAGATATTCAGATTGCACGGACTTTGTTTTTAAAATGTATGAAAGACGAAGTATGTCTATATTTGATTGTATATTATTGCCATTGTGCAAGTTATTTCTGTTTATTGCTGATACATGTAGGGCTTAACCAAGTGTTAATATTTACACACACTCTCTTGCCATACATCTAATTACAATTTTTATTTATCAACAAGAATATATACATGTAACATGCATGAGAATGACCTTGTAATGTATTTTATTTGATCTAACGCAAAGTTATTGTTTAATATTGCTATCCCAAACAAAATTGTATGAACATTTTTAAACGAAGTAATCTAAAAGTTAATTAAATAGGAACAATCTTCGAATTCTTAACCTGTATTTTAATTTTTTCGAGGCGCAGTTCAGTAACACTTGTAACTTACATGTTTAAAAAAGTTGAACATAACAGATAATTAAAATGCATGAAAGTCGAAAAAACTCGGATGAGAACATATGTCGTATACAACTTATTTTATCATAATATTATATAGTTTTCAGGATAAAGTATTTCACCATGATAAAACCCATTTTTCGTAAAGAATCGTCGTATTCTAGAACAGCTCAAAACGTTCCCTCTTTACAAGGTTCGCTACATGGCTCAAATTCTTAGATATATTCTACAAATATATCACAATCATGCGTTGGTGCATTCAATGAATGTGATAAAATACAATATAGGTTCAAAAAAGTGGCTTTAGTGCATCAAAAGCTAATTTTGAAAAATCACCTCACTTTCAGACTGTTTGCTATGTCAGAATTTTTGTTAAAAAGTTCCTGTAGAATCAATAAATAGCAGGAATGTTGCTGTGATTGTTATGACATAAAGAGATTCGATTTTCCCAACTCCTGGTTTAAGACTTTGTTGGTTAAAAACATGTCCGCGATAATGCAGGTCTTGTGAAATTTTTTCACATCCTATTTATTTGTCTTCTCAGTGTGAAACGGCACATGGTATTGTATTACCAAAACTGACCTCAATCTAGGTACTTCGATTCAATATTGTGCTCCAACTAATCTGTAGATCCGAGTTGATCTGTAAAAACAGCACTGAATGGTTTACTACTGTCTGTTGAACTGGAGTGATATCCTGCGCGATCTGAATGTCAATTCTGTCTAAACTACAGAATGTTACAAATCTAATTAACTCCTTGTTGTCATTGGTGTCTTCATCATCATAATCAATTACAGACACAATATATGCGGTAAAAATCTATATTACTTCTCACATCTTTCAAAATATATTTTTAGTAAATTTGCATTACGAGTTTCAAGCTTCCCGTCTGTGTTACATATGTAACCATGTAGTCTATATCGCCCAACTTCTTAAATCACGATGTTAAACGGTCCCATCTATTATCCACATTCATTGCATCAATATCTTGCATATATACGCATTTGTTTGACTTTTTTAGCTGTAGAATTAGTTATGATTTTGTTTCTTTGACTGACATGTTTTGCGCTGCTTTTGTCGTTCATAATCTACAATGTATCTGGTTCATCTGCTTTTCTGACACCCTTTATAAATGTATATTGCCCAGGATTAAAATAAATACGAAAGGAAATTGAAAAACCACGCCACAACGGTTTTGGAGGTGAACATTGAATTTGCTTCTACTTCTGGTACATCTGAACCGACCACACTACTGTCTGTCAAAACACGCTTTCTGAATTAATTCAGTCATCTATTCTGTTCCAATAACTAAACATCATTGTGTCTTAATACATTTAAAATATTGCCACCGACACATGCGATTCATAGTTCTGTGCTTCAACAATTGATGATCCTTTAGCGTCATTCTTGCTCTTTATTTCCGAAACATTTTTCAGATATTTAAAGGGTATTGTCTACCCTACGAAACAGTAAAAAGTAAAATCTCTAAAAAAAACAATTTGCCACAACGTTTGTTAATTATGCTGTAAAATTAACTTTGCAAAATTAGAAATTTTAAGGTAAGCATTGCTCTCTCCATTGTTTGTTAGACATATCATCATCGTGTGAATGTCCCCTTGGACACGTTCCCTCTTTCATTAACACTGAGTGATTCTGGTCTGATTTCTAGAGACATGATTTTTTGGTGCCTTAAATTAACTTTGCATGAATCGCGGCCGAATTAAGATTAAAAATGTCGACCGTGACGATTCTTGTTATTATTTCACTATTAAGAATAATCTTATAGTAAAAAAAAAAGAGAAATATTTAACGTCAGGTGCCTGTGTTTGGTATATATAGCTATAAACCAATGTTAACTTTGATCACTAATTCGAGAGCGACGCTTGCACCACCGACTTCCATCCTCGCAGATATATGTAATACTTTACGTAGTTTTCATAAGTATTTTAAAATGGAAACAGACTTGTGATTTTTTCCATGGATAACAAAATAAACCAAATCTTATTCTTTTGATAATCTAAATACATATATATTTTTTGTAAGTTTCCCGGTAAGTTGTAGTTTTCTCATTTCCCGTTGGGGAGCACTGTCCAGGCCGGAATTCAGTAAAGACTTTAGACAAAATATTACACCGGAGCCGAACAATTTTTAACTTAAACTGAAACTCATGATTCCAACTCAAACTGTTTGGAGCATATTCGAAGACTTGTTTTGAATCAAAATAATTTACGTTAAATAGGTTTCCTTCACACAAGATAATTCATTTATTAATATTAAATTAAATTGATAACAATTAATTTACCCGTTAGAGTTTATTTCTGTGTCTGTACATATGTAACGGAAAGGCTCTTATACAAGAAGCAGTACAAACAATTGTAATACTTAATTTCTTACAAGTACTAGTAAGCTATTCGCGTAGCAAATTCTAACAATGACTTTCATTTAACACTCCATTAAAAGGAGATTTTAATGGCAGGTTTGAGGCGATGTAGGTAAAAATTGTCAGTTTGGACTTTTTAAATTTATTTATGTTTTCATTTTACATATTTTTAGATTTCATTCCAAAAAAAAAAGAACTACAAAAAACTATTTATAGAAACATTTCAGCTTATCTGTTTTGTTATATCTTAATGCATACCAATTATATTTAGAATTTGTGATGTTTATCTTACGTCAAATAATAATAATATGAGGAATAGAACTAACAGGTACACTGCATGACTTGATTGATGAGTTTTTGTATTGAAACAACTATCTGAAAATCTTTAAGCTTTCTAAGTTTATTACACAAATTGCATAATATAAGAATCACAACCACAATTTTATTATATACGCTCTTGTTAAACATTTAAAAAGAAGTTTGAGTTCATCAATAGATACTGGAAAGGCAGGCAAGGAACGGGTTTCTACATATGAATCGATTTCTCTAAATCTATATATATTACAAAGACATATGTCCAATCTACAGTCTACAAAACGAGAAACAAATTTGCTTTTCACTATTCACAATTTAAAAGAAACAGTAATATATTAGAAATAATTGATTGATGACGCTATTCCCATTACAATTGTAAAATATGAAAAATAATTCATTGATGACGTTATTCCCATTACAATTGTATTTTACGATATTACCAATTGTCGGGAGGCTTGCTATGCCTGTTACTGGTTGTGTAAACCCAATTCCTTTTGAGGGTTGACTGGTCTCCCCCGGGGCCCTATCCGCACGAAATATGAAGCCCCAATTATGGGATGCAGGGTTTTATCCAGCCCTTTGAAGGATAATCCTAATACCACTGTAATATACGGAAATTCCATTTTCAGCAGGCTAGCTATGCCTGTTACTGGTTGTGTAAACCCACCCTAGCTTAATATGGTTGTCAAATCATTTCATAACATGATATTTAAAAAAAATATATATCACTGTTTGTTTAAAAAAAAAGTAAGTTGAATAAGTGGATATTCACAATATGTTTATTTGCATAATTAAGGTATTTGAATAATAAACACATCACAGAATACCATTCGGTTTCGCATAGTAAATAGTGAAAAGCGAGTAGAACTCCGATGTTTGAAAGCCAAATAACAGTAGCTTCCAGCAAAACAGTTCTTTTTTCTTAAAAATGTGTGTTTTGTAAAGCAAACTTCATTAGTGATAAATTAAAGAGTGGTATGTAAATGTATATGGAAATATAACGTTTTGAAAGTTGTACGAAACACCTTTGTAGGAATGGCTAGAAACTTTTATTTTACGATGTTTGATATTTTGATTGATTTTATTCCGTAGGGCTGTATCACAAGCCACAAAGGATGAGCGGTTGATACTTGTGGATAACGGTGGTGGAATTGTCTAGTTCCATTAAGTTTTATCAAAAGTGTAGCATTCCGACGTAAACAAATGCTAAGATGAAACTCTTCAAAAGAAATCTCAGTATTTTCTTCCTGAAAAATTTCTACCTTCTCTAGTGTGCTTCCACAGGCTTCCATTTTACTTTCTGAGTTACAAATTTCGTCAGGATCTTTGTTTGTCAGGCCTATTCGAGTATATGCATGATTTTTATGACGTATTAAATCTGTTGGCTTGCAAAATCCATGTACGTGTACTCGTCTTTGAGCGTCAGCGGCCGATTCATAAAGCATACACCACTTCTGTATAATTTTCCTTGGGTGGCAGTTGTTCCGTCATCCATGATTACTATATCTGAATCACAGACGTCATGAAATTTTACATCATCATTTTGATTGCTTCTTTCTGTCTTTTGTGTATTACCATGGTATTCTAAAAAGTAAGATATTAGAAAAATAAATCTAGATTTAAATCGGTCTAGTCTGTCTGTTTCTGAAAAAAGCATTATATGTTACCTTCGATTAGAAGTTGATCAAACGGATGGTGTTCCTTTTTAAATGTTTTTAATTTCTCAATCATTTGTTCCATGTCTTTCCCTTTGGCGAAAACTTTGTTCAAAATGTCACAGGTGTCTTCTATCAACTTGACATTATCCTTGCTTAATCTTCGAATTGCCTAAAATGAATCACTCACTGGAGATGATATAAATATATAGATTATTTATTAAGAGTGTTTTTAAAAGTGTCACAATAAATATTTAAATAATTTAAAAAAGTTGAATGGGAATATGAAGATATATCATCCCAAGAAAAAAAGTATTTCCCAAAGGCATCACCCATACATATCACATGAAAAAAGTACATGCAAGAGATATATGAGATACCAGATTTTAGCCAGTCTCTTTAAATTTCTTATTGTTCTAACCGTATTGTGTGAACTTTGGTTATTTCATCAAGCTAGCTTAACATGTACATGACCCTGTAAACCAAAATCATTTTTGCAGGTCAACTGGACTCTCAACGGGTCACATCCCGACTAAAAAGGAGAGTTTCAAATATGGGATGTTATATTTTAGCAGCCTGATGAATAGTATACTCAGTATATCCGTTCTTACTAACGATGAATTTTAGATATCCCTTTGTATGTAATTATCCGTTTAACTTTATACAGTGATATCTTTTTCTCTTATTACGCTCAACATGTCAACGGTTAAGTGATTTTTTTTAAAAGCGACAATTTCTAATCTTTAACTGTTTTTGCAATAAAGTACACTTGTTATTAATTTTAATTGAATTTTGAATTAACGTTTTATTGTTAGAATATTTACAGTAATTTAAATGGTACACTGACAACAGACTAATAGTCGCTATTCTAATTAGTGATTGAACAGCTAACAAGGAAACAATTCTAACATCTTATTAATTGCCATGCATATCATCTCATATAAATGTTGTCAAAGATAAACTGATCGCGATTTCTGAATATACGAGGGATTAATATCGATAATCAGGAAGTGATTGGTTATATAAGTTGAAATGGAAACTGAATGAGACAATCATTATATTCTAGATAAAAGATAGTTTAAAACCCTGTAGTTGGAATCAATTTCAAAAAGTTATTTTTCAACGCATTTAGATCAATATATATCTTAGGAAAAAAATTAAGACATCAAAAATAAGCCCTTGAATAATTTTTTCGACTTTAAGGCTCGAAATAAACTAAGCAAACCATCTAAGTCAATATTCAGCTTTAAAAATTGAACCGTCGATCCAATTTTAACCCAAAGAAACATTTCACGTTACACCGATCTTCATTAGATAACCAAATGATGTAAAATTCAATTGATTTTCTCTGCAACCTGTAAGTCATCACAAATTACCCCAGACAAGTCCAAAACTGTTTTGTTGAATAATGTTGTTTCAATCTCCGACGCATCAGTATGACAAATAAGATTCCTGCATTGATGAATTCGCTCGATGTCATCCGCCAAAGCTATGTCGTTTTCTTCAGGACGTTTCCCCCAACTATTTTTAGGTTATGGGACAACTGAATTTCTTAATATAACGTACATTAGGGAAATGTCTGCATCGTTCAATGAGGTCCCCTTTTTTTTCACAAGACCTGAAAAATTAAACTCGTCTGATAAAAATTAATACATGCATAACCTTAAATGCTCCATGATTAAAAACAGGTAGAGTAAGTTAATACTTAGTTTAATCGAAAACACTGTTTATAATTCTCGTTTTAAATTACATATATTTACATTTTCTTTGTATGTCACAACACTACAAGTTGAATTTGTTCAATACATTTCATCATAACGAAAATGATGTACTCTTAATTTAACAATTGCTAAAAATTATTTAAATACATTGTATAGGAAATAAAGAACCATTCTTTGACTATTATGAGGTGATCAAATACGGTCGGACGCGATAAAATCTTTTATTTGATTTAATCACACTCCGACCATATTTGACCACCTCATACAGAGTACCTTATATGCAATATTTTGCCAAAAAATTCAAAAGTTCAAAAGCTTGTTTTTCAGAAATCAAACTTCTAGCAATATGCAAACCTCTGATTTATGTACAATTGATCTGCAAAAGAACAACTTTCTATCTTGAAATTGTAGGAAAAGTTACATGTATTCGTACAATGAGGGTACCCTTTATGGAATATTTTGCCAAAAAATGACTAAATTCAAAAGCTGGCATTTTCCCCCTTAATTATCAGAAATCTAAATCCTAGGAATATGCACACCTCTGATATATGTACAATTGATCTACAAAAGAACAATTTCCCATCATAAAAACTGTGGGAGAAGTTATCCGTACAATGAGGGTACCCTATATTTTGCCCAAAAATGACTAAGTTCAAAAGCTGGTATTTTTTCTATAAATTATCAGGATTCAAATTCCTAGCAATATGCACACCTCTGATACATATATAATTAATCTGCAAAAGAACAACTGCTTATCTTGAAAACTGCAGGAGGAGTTATCCGTACAATAAGGGTACCTTTCTGGCAGCCGCCCGCCTGCCCGCCATTTTGACCATTTCAATAACCGAATTTTTCCGTTGGAAAACCCGGTTAATAACGTGATCAGCATGTGTCCTATTGAAACATTATGCTTGCTAGTTGACAAGGACTTTCGTTAAGAGTCTTGTTCCAACAACTTGTAAATAAGTCATGTCATATTATTGCAAAAGGTAGAACAAGAGGCACAAAGTTCTTAACAGTCACCCGAGTACTATAGCGTTTATTAAGACGTTTCAAAATAATGGGGAGTGAGAATGAAATACTGCATGGGAAAGAAAATGCAAGTTTTGAAATAGTCAAGTAACGATTTAGAAAAAGAATGTTTATTAAAAAAATTCTATAATAATAACCTAGGGGTCATGAATTTCACAAAATTTAAGTAAAGGCATTGTTGCTCATCCTTATGATTCACTTATGCAATTTTTTTTTAGATTATTTAGGATAAATGCATATTCGCTATGTATGATAACTATTGCCCCCCCCCCCCCCCCCCCCCACACACACACACACACTCACAAATCATGATCAATAAAGGCGATTTTAAAAAAAAGAATTGCAATTCATTATAGGACCACTGCAATTCCGCCCCGACACTAGAACTTCGGACGCCAGAACTTCGGCACTTGGGTCATAAATTTCACGATTATACATGAAGTAAAGGCTTCCTTTCTTTTGATAACGTAAGAGCTTAGTTTGTCTGTTAGACGTTTATAAGTAGAGAAAAAAATGTTTCAATAGAAGAAATGCGTATTCAATATAAAACCATTTGAACCCCGTCCTAATACCAGTATTCCTGACCCTACTTTGGTAGATACATGTCCGTATCCAAATATATATACATGTATTTAGGTAAATTGCATATTTTAAATGTGTTCATTTTTCAAATTTTCCATTGTTATATTTTAAGCATATAGATTATTGCTGTTCAACAGAACGACATTTTATAAACCAATATGTGAAACTACTTCAGGGTGCTGCTTTTGTAGAACATGACTGAATCATTGTTATTTGTTACATCTACCCTCTGTCCCGAGATATCCTCAATTCACATGTTGCCTTATTACTCGATATTTGTAAATACCTCAGGGTTCAAACCATGTTAATTCAAAAATATTAAAAATTTTAAAGATTTCTCAGTTAAAACACACCCTTAGCTTAATAGGTTTCAACGCACGGCTTAAAAATGTGATGTCCACGGGGATTTTGCATTGCGATAAGCCCGGATGATGACGTTGAAAAATTGCGCGAGGTATTCCGAGGTATGACTTTCGAATGGAGAGAAGATGTGAACATTCCCCTTTATAAATCTCCGAAAGATAAACGATTTCGTTCTTGTGATTTTTTTTCGATTGACAAAATGAAGATATCTTAAAAATTTTCCCTTTCATCGATTCAAACTGCACTTCGTTCACAGGTACATTTTTATACATTTTCATTGCATTTGGGTCAGACTATAAAAGGAAATTTTTAATTAGCCTGGTTTTTTTCACACCCCCCCCCCCCTCAAAAAAAAAAAAGCCCCGGAAAAAGCAAATAATCAAGAAAAACAACGCAGTATCCAAAAGATTTAGTTACTGAATGAAGAGTCTATCTGCGTGAAATGTTGTACTAACTTGAACAACTTAAAGGAATATTGGCATTATGTAGCAAATTCCTTACTGGCATTCAGAATGTTACGTTTAAGTCAAACAAGCATGGTAAAATTTGACTTTAAGCGAAATTTGCATTAGACAACCTTAAAAAACTAAAATTATGTCTATGCTTATAGATGAAAAAACTATCAAAATAACAAAACACTAAATTACGTGAAAATAATTCGTTGTTTCTTGGGTTTGTGAGATTTGATTCACAGTATTGCTTCAATCTTGTTTTTTTGTCTTCAAAATCATTCGGGTTGTCAAAAACTTTTCTCATGGCATCAGCGCTGACAGCTTGCAGAGCAAACAAACGAAGACAGTTTCCTTGTTTGTTTGTTGTATATTTCCCAGAATCTAAAAAACAAATATCATTTCAAAATTATTTGAGCAATGACTATGCAACGCATTTATTAAGTCTAAATCAAAAAGGGAGTTAGTTATATTTTGTTCCAACCGTGCTCGAGTTGTAGAAAGCTTTGAACGACTTCTGTTCATCAAAAGCTATGCAGGTGATTTTCCAATTTCCTGAATATGTAAATATCTCTACTCTAGAACAGGTGTATTTGGACCACTTTTGCCTTCCTATGCCTTTTTTGATTGCTTTCCTATGCCTTTTTTAATTGCTTTCCTATGCCTTTTTTAATTGCTTTCCTATGCCTTTTTTGAGCATGCAACGCTCTCCTGATCATTCAAACGTAGATAACGAAGACTTAATATTTTGTGTTGTTAACTCATCCAAGGCAAAACACGTAAACACTTCAAAACTGAATTGTGGTCTATTATTTGATCAAAGTACTGAAAGTACCAAAAGACGGGGTCTTCAAAGTTTGAATTGATAATTGTGTTGGACCAGTATAAAAACAATTGTTTACTCAATTATAAGTGTTATAATGACGGACCTCAATAATAAACTAGGACTTATGTTGACCAGTTGAGACTAATTTCGGACACAAATGATTCAAAGATTTTCAAGCGCTAAAATGGCTTTTGCTGTACGAATTTCTGTTAAATGATCTAATAACCTTTATGGGGTTATTTCTATACTAAACAAAAGATATCAAAGTAATGCAAGTCACACATACCTGGGAGTTGCGTTGATTAAATGAAAAAAAAATCAAGTGCAATGGATTGTTTCTCGCGATCTTCTAGTGCTGAAACATGCACCAGCTCCACCGATTTCTGTTGAACTTGTGTGAAGATGATCAGCCAGAATGTAGAAAATGAAACCAGGTGAGAAAGTTCTGGTTATATTGCTATCTACCAGTAATAAGCAATGTCAGTATCAAATTGGGATAAAGACCACGAAAGTAGGTTATCAGCTTGACTTCAAAGGCAAATTAATACGCAAACATGTTGAAAAAGTATGTCAAACGTTCTGAACCAGTTGTTCATTATACCCGCACTTTCTGAAGAAAGTTCGGGTATATTGTTGTTACCCTGTTCCGTTCGTCTGTCTGTCTGTCCGTCCGTCCGTCCGTCTGTCACGTTTTACTTTCTCAAACTGCTCCTACATCTTATAAACCAGCAAACTGAACTCTTGTGAGTTTGATTTGGGGTACCATGTTGTTTTGTAAAAGGTTTCAAAAATTCTCTGTTAGTCCTGGTTGTCAAATAATTGGTAAAAAATGACGTTTTTTCACAAAAAACCTTCTTCCTCGAACTCCTCCTACATGTTCAACAGTAGACACATCATCTCTTGGAATATGTTTTAGGGTATCCTATAGATGCGCAATAAGGTTTCGGAATTTTCAATATTCTCCTGGGGGTCATTTAATGGCTGAAAAATGACGTGTTTTTTTACCAAATAAATGGTTTCAAAAACATCTTCTTTTTTTTGGCAGTAGCCAAATGATCTTCTAGAATATGATTGGCAGTGTCATATTGAGGCGTGATCAGGTTCCAGAATTTTTTTTTTATTAAGGGGATCAGTGGGCAACAAAAAATGACGTTTTTTTGCAAAAAAAAATATGGTTCCCAGAACTCCTCTTACAACTGTTGGAGTAGCTACATCATCTCTTGGGATATAATTGGGGCTGTCCTATAGATGTGCAATAAGGTTTTAAAAATTTAAATTTCATCCAGGGAGTCAAATAGTAGCAGAAAATTGACGTTTATCACTAAAAAAAAAACATAGATCCAAGAGCTCATCTTATGATTTATTGGATAGACAATCATACATTGGGATATGATAGGACTGTTCTATAGATGTGCAGTAAGGTTTTAAAAATTTAAATTTCATCCAGGGAGTCAAAAAGTAGCAGAAAATTGACGTTTATCACTTTAAAAAAAACATAGATCCTAGAACTCCTTTTATGATTTAATGGATATACACATCATATCTTGGGATATGATAGGAACTGTTCCATAGATGTGCATTATGGTTTTGAAAAAACTAAATTTAACCCTGAGGCCCATAACCTACCGGTACATACCTTTTGATGCCCTTTAAGGATCAAGAATATATATGGTTAAGGGGTTGGGATCTCAACCGTTTTCGAGATATTCGTGCACTTCCTGTTCAAGGGGGGTCATGACCACCCCCGGGGCCCATGACCTACATACCGTTTGATGCCCCTTGACACAAGGAACAAGAATATATATGGTTTAAGGGTGGGGATCTCAACTGTTTTGAAGATATTAAGGGACTTGCTGTTTGAGGGGGTCAGGACCACCCACAGGGCCCATGACCTACATAACATTGATGCGCCTTGACATCAGAAACATGAATATATATGGTTTAGGGGTCATGATTATGAGATATATGGTAATTTCAAATTCCTGGGGGTGGGGATGACCCCAGGGGTCAGATCTAATAAACCCTATATATGCCCAGTTACAGCCAATATATGATTATGAAAACCCTATATTATTATCTTTGTCCGTATTCATACATTTACAATAGAGTCTACAATTCTTCCTACAAGGTTCAATTTTAGACCCCACACCCTTTTGACACCCCCACCCCGAAAAGTGGTTGTCTAACCTAAATGAGAAAAATCAAACCAGGGTGCACGTCTACATATGCAGGCCTATCATATCCTAGAGTTTTGTACAATTCTGTTCAGCCATCTCTGAGAAACAAGTTCAGAGTGGGAAAGAAGAAAAAGAAGATGAAGAATAATAATACATGTATTAAGAACCGTACAAAAACAATAAGTCTCCAAATTTCATTTGGGAGACTTAATAATAAAGATTAAATAGAGATAGGGTCATCAAACATCAACAATGTAAAGATAATTGACAATTTCTGATTCTAAGGGGGTCAGGATGATCCCTTAGGGTCATGACTTACATGCCATAATGATCTGATGCGCCTGCATGACCTAAGGAGGAATAATATATTTGGATTAAGGTGGGGATCTCAATGGTTTTTATGATATTTGATAATTTCAGGAAGAGCACTTGGGATCATGACCTACATACCATCTTAAATGCCTTGAACAAAGAAACAATAATATAATGTGTACATGATATATGGTTCAATTTAAGAACCCAGATATAGATCAATCATCTGTTTTGTAATACTTCCTATGTATATATACATGTACATGTATTATTTTGTGTTTTGTTCTATACTATTCATGTTCATGACTGTAGTATGGCTTAGTCTTATTTTACATTACATTAAAAAATTGTCAAATATATTACTTTGAACCCCAACCCCCAAACAAACTCAAATAAAAACTGCCCCCCCCCCTCCCTTGTCGAATGATCTATTAAAATCAAAATATAATTTGGGTGTCTAAAAACTTTTATAAACTGGTAAAAAAATTTGTTTACCAAAAAAATTACATTTCAGCTTGCGTAATTGACAAATGATCTATTGAGATATGATCAGAGGTCATATTTCTACCTTGGGATCAATAAGTATAGTATTAATCGACAAGTCAAAATTAATAACATGAAATAAAATGATTCAAATTCATAAATGTTTATACTCCACATTCACCCCCCCCCCCTACCCCCATCTAACCTGGTTATAAAGATTCAGTCTTCTTAATACATTCTTATTTGTGTACTGTGAGTAGCAAATTTTAAATCATTTCTTCATTGCTTTTTCTCTCGTGATTCACATTAACATTTTGGAAATTGCTTAATTCAATTTTTAAGATTTATAAACAAAATGTTATATGCATCACTGCCATGTGTATTCGCCTATTTGGGGCAATTGTAAAGTCTCCAAAACAAAGCAGTGACATCATTAGGCTAGGAATTACCCACATGGATCAAACACTACCGTATAACATATGAATAAAATAAAATACATTATTATTTCTAGTTCTAAAATGTCACGGTGTCTCCAAGGGGGCATAATCTATATACGCAATGACACAGAGAGCAAAAATAAATTATATGGCTTAGGAATGAGGATCGATCTCAGATCTCAGAATTTAACAAAATATACAGTGTGGCATATCATTTCCTATTTCATAAAGGCGGGGGGGGGGGGGGGGGTTAAAGACAACACCTGGGGTCATTAATGTACTTTTCACCATTTGATGCATCATAATGACATATTAGAAGACATTTTGTATTTTCCTGTTTCGTGGGGTCAGAACAGTCCCATAAGGTCATGACCTACATTGTATTTGATGCATTATAATACATTAAGAAAGAAATACTCCTTCCTTCCTATTATAACTCATATAAAAATGATGTGTCTACACTAACTTACATGTAATACACAAATTTAATAAAAAAATTGTTTATACAGGGTCAATATGGGGTCAACTCAATAGTGCAGTCTGACAAATGAAAAAAAAATAACTTTTGCAACTAAAATGACAGAAACTTTACAAATGCGATAGGATAGGTAACGATGATAAGCTTATTTAAATATTAAAAGATGATGATACAGTATGCTGTCAAAGGGAGATCACATTTAGAAAGTGAAAGTATAACTTGTATATGTATGCTGGCATCTCATTATATTGTGCTACTGCTACTACATGTTTCATCAATATTCGTTGAATACCAATGTGGATTTCGTTGTTAAGTTGATCCACGAAATTTAATGTTCATTGAAGTGTAATTTCTATTAACATTTTCTATTGATAGGGTCATTGGCCACGAATTTAAGTATCCTTGAAACTGTGATTTTCACTTTTTCCATGATAATTGATACCCATGAAAATTAATGAAACCACAGTATTATGCTTACCTAAATTGGTCAACATCATAATGATAATCCAATTAAAACACAATAATGAATTCCTTTAGCTGATCTTAACTAATCCTTTTCTGCATACGGAAAACACAGACATATATGTATGGGTGTTGCTAAAACGCGGAACGGAAAGCGGAACGAAATGGAAAATATCATCACGTTTATCGCTTAAGGTAACTCCATACTCGTAAAACCCTCTGATGAAAGTTGAACAACAGAACTGGTTTCAGTTTAATAGACTTAAATTTCATCAATTATAAGAAAAAATATACATGTCATCACACTTTTTGAGATGTCAGATAAACATGAACTAAAGCATAATTTAGCATCAGAAAACCGTACTTTTTTGTTAAAAGTAAAATATTTGTAGGCAGAAATTTGTTTATCTTGGTTTAAGTTTATTGTCAATTGTGTCAGGAAAGTAAAACTACAAAAACATTTTAGAATTAATTGTTGGGATAAGAAAATTTATAGCATTTAGACATACAACTGTGAGAACAGTCAGAAAAAGAGTTATTTCCCTTTAGCATAGATAAAATGTATAAAAAAATTGGAAATTTAGGATAAAATTAAGCTGCAAAAATATCTTGAACTTAATTACAATTCTAATTGCATCCATGATATAATGTTCACATACAATAAATAAAACTATCTTGCACAAATTTTAAAGAATTCAAAGTTTTACAATAAAGTATGACGTCACAGAACACTGGATCTACTTTACAAAGGGTATAATAGACTGGCCAGAAACGATTTACTTTGTATCTTTTATTTATATCTAATGAATGATTATCAACATGTTGCTATCTTAATAATATTCATATGAATGTCTATCAATTATAGCATTGTATTCATTCGGCTTTAGTTGAGTACGAAACGGAAAAATCAAATATATACGAATTGTGAAACATTAACATGATTAAACCAGCACATTAGCAATAACTTTTTACTTATTTTTCTTTTATGGTATTGCTGGCATATCAGCGTAACGTACGCAGTTAGTGAAAGCGTTTTATGCGTGTTTTGAGTATTTTTATATTTCAAATATGATGTACATGTATATACTTACATCAAAATTGAATTTTCGGTGTTCTAGACGATCTTTTATCATACAGACGATACAGTATCATTGAGATGGAAGAAAAAAACCGTAGGACTGACGACATTAAAAATTAAAATACAGTTAACATTAAAATACCCGGTAATTTGTGAAACTAGTAATTTGTGAAACTAGTATTTTTAGCAATGCAATTTTGTTTACGTTTGCATTACTAAGCAGTTGTTTACTCCAGCAGCTGTATACATATGATCCGAATAGAGAGCTCTAGGCGTTGCCTGGTTTGATTTTCCGATTTTATATTGGGACTATAGTCTGTCGATCCCAAAATATTCATGCAGCACATTTGGACGATTTATAATGGAAAATGTTGACATCTTTTCTCCATTTAGAAGTCACTCAGAAGACCTTGCACAATTTTTCAACACTATCATCCGGGTCTGTTGAAATGCAAAACCCCGTAGACTTCTTTATTTTTAGCCGTGTATTTATACCAGTTGATAAGCTAGAGAGGACGTTTTAAAGAAAGAATAATGAGAATGTTTAATGCTTCTATAAGAGAATCGCTTGAGTTCTGATGTATATATAAATATACAGCAAAAAGTGAATCGAGGATATTTTGGGATGTTGAGATTATTATTAAATGTTAAGATTATTGATTAACTGAAAATTCACTGCAAACAGTTCTACCCCAAATTGCACATAAAGTGCTGCTCATGTCACGATGTGTATTATCATATTGGAAGGGATCTCATCCTTCAGTTATGAAAATTAAAAATTTTAATTGTTATACTGGAGCTTGCATGTAGCCTTCATTTTTAATTAAACTGGTACAAAACAGTGTTATTTAGGGGCAAACACATGGTGCGGGTATTACTGTCTAATGACAGCATCTAGTTTTGTTATGTAAGTAATTGATTCAGAACAAATTAATCTGATGTTAGGTATGACCAGGAGGCATGTTATTTTAAAAATACTGTCTCAAGAATCGTATAGAAATGAGGACGAGAATCCAGCTCTTAGCCAGAAAGGAGAAACAAACTATGAACCTTTATTGCAGGTATGGAGATGTTTTGTCAGATGTACAAGGTCATACGCATGTAATTTGACATGAACTACGGATAATGACAGATAAACCTTTTAAGTAATCTTTAGGCAAATCAAGTTTCCTATGACGGGTACGGTGAAAGAATATTAAAGCAATCAGATAGTCCATTCTGTGCTTTCTAAAGTATTATAGCGACTATGTTTGGCAAAACTCACGGCCAGTCAAAAGAAGTGTTCACTGGTCCATCCAAAGCGTGAAGTTCTAGGAAATATCGTGAAAAAAATACACCCTGTTCACGACAAAGTACTAGCTATACATCAGGCGAACCATTTTACAACTATTACGCAATTTCAATCGTTTTAAAGACCGGTTTTCTTCAGAAAATTCATTTCTTATTCCGCTCATATAGCTTTTACTTTAACCGATGTCACTAAGAATATATTTCAAGATTAGCTTTTCAAAATCATATGCTACGAAATCTCAAATTTCTTCTCTCTACGATTTTAATTGTGCAGACCGACCCATCAGATAGAGGACTTGAGACAGTGCTTTTACAAGAAAAAGGTGAACATAAGCTCCCGGTGGCTTACGCCAGCTTCAAACTAAAATCAAGTGAATAACACTATTCAACTATAGAAAAGGAATGCTTGAGTATCATATGGCCAGTACAAAATTCACAAATATATTGATGTGAACAAATTTAGTTTAGAGCCTGACCAGCATCATTAGGTGTACTTAAACAAAACAAAGTAGGTAAACTTAGGTTGAGGCGAAGCCCTCTGCTTCTTCAACCGTACCGCGTCTGAATCATTGCAATCTGAGGAAATGACAATTATTGAAGCCGGCAGAAGGAATCGAGCAGTGATTCTATTTAAATAAGGATTTTTAAAATGAACTATTGACCTTTTATGTGAATATATGTGAAAAATATAGTAAAACAAGAGGCCCACAGGCTTTAATGGTCACCTGAGTACCTTCGCACTTAGAGGGTCTCATTTTTAAAAAGTTTTATATTGTAGTCTAAATCATAACCCGAAACTTACAACTGACTATTCACGCCTTTTATTATTTGATGTTTAAAAAACAATAACTTATTAAATAGGGGGCGCTTAAGAAAGAGAAACTTTCATAAAACCTAGCTCCATGGGGAAAACATTGTAAATATTTGGTAAAAGCGACCTGCACTCTTAATAGTCGAATTTTTATAATATTAAGTTTATTTCTACAAGCATACAACGCACATATAATAGAATTTAATTTCTTAAAACAAAAACATGTTTCATTTAGTATTACTAAACAACATTTAAGCTTGTGGTTTTAAAGGGCACGATTTTGGTAACATTACTTGAGTTTTGCCTACAAAACAATCAGTTGAGAGCTCTGTATCTCGTTTAAAACTCGACGACTGACACTCAAATTGTGGTTGACTATGTATTAGAAATGCCTTACTGAAGCATTGTAAACAAAAAAACGGAAAAATAAATCTTGACCAAAATCGTGGGCATGCTCCTTTAAGATAAATTTAAATATTAAGAAATAGATTGCCAAAGTGATTCAAGTGACTTTGATATGAATACAAATTCACTATACAGCCATATTTGTAAACCCCTCATCTTTAAAAATCCCTCAGCCCCTGGGCAGCGAATTAGGTAAGAGCTGGATAATTTGCACATTATAACAATACACGATAACTGAAAACTACGGAGGAAAAATATATAATTTAGTTTTCATTTTCATTTTCAGTATGTGTATGTATTCTAACCAAAGATCAAGAGCCCCTGACCCAGGGGTCATGAATTTAACAACTTAGGTAGAAGGCTATCAACGTTAATTATATGTCAGGATATACTAGTACATGTACTGTATTTCAAAGACTTTCACCTATACATTCCTATACTGATTTGAATTATTCTAAGATCTAATTGATATTTCTATATCCCTTACTAAAACTTTGAACCCTGATATAGATCTGGTGGTCGCAGTTTGAAAAAATAGAACATATACTTTATCAGAAAACTTGCAGTCATATATTGATATTCACATGATAAAATAGCAATTCAGTCACCTTTCCTGCACCTGGTCTTTCAGTTAACATTAAGTTGACTTTATCCTTTGATTTTGAAACATTACAAGTGCCGAGAAGATAATTAACAATTAGGAAAATACATCCTAATTTGAACCATTGCTGGGATTAACAGTATTTTAAATAACTCAATATTGTTAAACTTCAATTCCATATGTAAAATGTTTCCCATTACGGACCTTAACTATCGTGAGGAAAATTATTAATCAAACTTAAATCTAACTCTCACTTGAATGCTTCTACTAACGTTTTAACTTTTCTGACCTGAACAGTCCAAAATTTTAACGAACGTCTCTTTTAATTTAAGTACATGCATATCCCCACTTTTGACCCCATTCTACATTTTTAGTTATTTCTAACATACTCCTTTTAAAGGCCCAGGGCCTGTTTCGTAAAAAAAAACTATGATCAGGAGTAAGCTTAGCTCTTACTAAATTAGGGACTTAATCTCAAAACTAGACTAAGTTCCGTTTCACAAAATGGTGAAAACTTATCCCTAAATAGGCCTGCTCGTTGGCGTAAGTCCTTCTGTACACAGAAATTACTTTTGTTTGATTCTACGGCAACTTAAACAGATTATCTTATTTTTCGGTTTATAGGGTATGCATACTTTAAAACTCAATTACAAGAACTTTTGTATATTATGAACGTTAATTGATTAATGACATTGATTTGATCTCCATTATTTACGATTAGGAACATTTGTCTAACAACAAATACAATAATTTAATAAGTTATACACATTGAACACATATGTGTATCAAGTGCAAAGTTATGCACTTTGATTTTGCTTTCAAAAGAGAATAATAACTGCAACATCATGTCATACATCTGCGATGTAGTCAAAAATGATGAAAAATTGCACATGATCTCATAGTTTTTTTAAGAGAAAAATGTGTCTGCAGCACAGGCACTTGTTTCTGAGAGAAAAATTTACCCTATAGTATAATAATAACACAAGGTATCTAACTCCGAATGAGGTAAACCACCCCCTCCCGTGTGTTGCAGTTGTTTTCGCTTTTATACGAAATGCAATGCAAAAGTGTTTAGTACCATTTTCTTCTACAATAAATTATCTAAACAACCATATATAGCATGCTTACTTTTGTTGTATTCTAATGTGCATAATCTGCGTCAAAACATGATAGACTCCAATTGAACCGTAGACATCAAACACAATCTAGCTATAAGATAAACCCCCAGACCCCTTCTACTTTTTTATTTCTTCCATCTACTTGAATTTTTAGAGACAACTTTGAATTACCCTTGTGAGAGTCAAATCAGGTAACTATTTATAGAATTTTATCTCATACGTGTGGTGTATATTACCCGTGTGATAAACATTTGCTATATAAAACGAGTGATGCTTTTAAATTATCAAATACTTCCGGTCCGAACTATTTATGACACAGCACCTCGCTTCAACGCTTCAGTGACCTATTTTCGAAGATTTGCTAGTACTATCAAAATAACTATATCTACTACAAAAATTGATATTAAATGGATTTTGTCAAAAATTTAGATTTAAATATGAAGAAAAACACATAACTGCGTAGCACAGGCGTCGGAACCGGGGAGGGGGGGGGGGGCTTAACACCCTCCCCCCCCCCCCCCCACCACTTCTTTGCAAAGTTATACAAAACCGTAACCGAAAGACCATTTTTTCCTTGTTTGTCAATATTTTATATATAAGTTTAGCCCCTTTCCAATATTCAATTTGCTTTGTGTAGTTTATAAAACTGCAAATTACGTTAACTATCAAGGAGTTCATCCTGACGACGCGATCGGGATGAAAGGTGTGTACATATACAAGAACTTACCGAAATAATGTTTATTCGACCACCAGTAAGCATCCTTATTCACTATTTTCAATTTCGAATCATTAGGCTAGGTCTAGTGTTTGTTTTATAAAGCATCAACAACTGTTCCTCGTTCGAGTCAATTCAAACTAACGAGCATTCCCAACTTTGTGTATGTCAACAAACTTGATTATTCAATTCTTCTGATCAGTATTTCTATTTAATCAAGTAAATAGGCTCTAAGAAAAAAAATTTAGAGCTAAAAAATTATTTCAAGGTTTATTTCAGTGAAACTTTACATCAAAACAGTTAGATTTACATCTGAAATGACGTACTAAATTGAATTGCGCAAGGTCACAATAACCGCATAACACAACGTTGCATCATCGTCTTTGATCTTTGAAAAATCAATTCGGGTCATATAAAGGACTGTCTCAAAAGCTTCATAATATAAATAAATTGTATGAGATAAATAGAACATCTATAATTGTGTGATTCGTTGAAATGGTTATATTCGCTCGGCAAGCCTCGCGAATATATACACCATTTCAACTCGTTGGATAAAGCAAATATAAAATCACACAATATAGATATCCTCTATATAATTTTAGTGGATTTTCGTGTAAAAAAAAATTGTTGCGTTTCAACTTTTTGTTATATCTTTAAAAATCACTAAAAAAAGATAAAAAAAACTATGGCTAAAACTTTACCCATTTTTTTAAAGGACTGTGTTGAAACCATAGTCATATTATTTTTTATTTTAAAAGAAAATTCAAAAACTTGTTATGTAATACATGTATGATAAAATTATTGAGCATTACACGTATCGCTCTGTGCATTGCATACATATTTTTAACAATTTTGCGCAAAAGTTGGAATATAATAAGCATTTGATGTTCATATATCATTCTTCTTTGTATCCTCTGTGTTTTATTAAAAATTACATCATTTTACATGTAAGTAGAGAAGGCATTTATTCTCCTGTGATTAAACGTTTTATGAACAATTTCACACATGCAAATTTCGTGATGTATGTAAAACGTGCACACTTTCGAGTACAGAATTATACTATAAATTAAAACATTGATCCACCACATATGATCATAGCCTCCGAGCAAAATAGATACAATGTACGCATGCTTAGTTCTCAGCGGGGATGTCCAAAGGTTTCGGTATTTAAACCGAAATTTGACCTTTTTTCAGTGATGCAACTTAAAATCTAGAACATATTGGCGTAATTGCGTTAGTCGGACTTTCTTAAGCCCGCAATCTACGTCTTTTGAGAAACGGTCTGCTTTTACTCTAAGGAGAGTTTAGTTTCGATTTACTTTTTAGCTAATTTGTAAAATGCACAATGAGACATGAAAATGACCAAATTTAACATCCAGCCTAATTAAGATCACCTGTGGGATCGTTAGGACGCGTAAAAGCTTAGGAATATATCCCATATGAAGTAAGTCTCTTAAACTTTATATATCATATTGTTAAAATCATAGAGTTAGTATAATGAAACAATGATCTTGTTAATTATTATTCTACGTGTTGATTAATATATTTCAAATAGTGGAAATAAGGCAACCACGCAAGCTTAGAAACACTTATCATAGTTGAACGTATGCGAAACAGAATTGATTGCAGACAAAAAAAGTTGTGCAAGAATGAGTTATCATTAAAAAATTTTGACGGTACTATATATTACAAGGTGATTTAAAGAACTCTGCTTAGATTGTTATTTCATTTAGCAGCTAAACTAGCGTAATCGACATTCTTAATAAGATGTTTTGTTTTTCTATCGATCGTTCCCATACCGGTCGGGAGAGTCACGGTCGATTGATTTCCCATCGAGATATTCAGATTGCACTGGCTTTAAATACACGGACTTTGTTTTTAAAATATATGAAAGACGAAGTATGTCTATATTTGATTGTATATTATTGCCATTGTGCTAGTCATTTTCTGTTTAATGCTGATAGGGCTTAACCAAGTGTTAATATTTACACACACTCTCTTGCCATGCATCTAATTACAATTTTTATTTATCCACAAGAATATATACATGTAACATGCATGAGAATGACCTTGTTATGTATTTTATTTGATCTAACACAAAGTTATTGTTTAATAATGCTATCCCAAACAAAATCGTATGAACATTTCTAAACGAAGTAATCTAAAAGTTAATTAAATAGGAACAATCTTCTTAACCTGTATATTATTATTTTCGAGGCGCAGTTCAGTAACACTTGTAACTTACATGTTTATAAAAGTTGAACATAACAGATAATTAAAATGCATGAAAGTTGGAAGAAACTCGGATGAGAACATATGTCGTATACAATTTATGTTATCATATGTAGTTTTCAGGATAAAGTATTTCAGCATGATAAAACCCATATTTTGTAAAGAATCGTCGTATTCTGGAACAGCTCAAAACGTATCCTCTTTACAAGGTTTGCTACATGGCTCAAATTCTTAGATATATTCTACAAATATATCACAATCATGTGTCGGTGCATTCAATAAATGTGATAAAATACAATATAGGTTCAAAAAGGTGGCTTTAGTGCATCAAAAGCTAATTTTGAACAATCACTTCACTTTCAGACTGTTTGCTATGTCAGAATTTTTGTTAAAAAGTTCCTGTAGAATCAATAAATACTAGGAATGTTGCTGTGCTTGTTATGACATAAAGAGATTCGGTTTTCCCAACTCCTGGTTTAAGACTTTGTTGGTCAAAAACATGTCCACGATAATGCAGGTCTTGTGAAATTTTTTCACATCCTCTTTATTTGTCTTCTCTGTGTGAAACGGCACAGGGTATTGTTTTACCAAAACTGGCCTCAATCTAGGTACTTCGATTCAATCTTGTGCTCCAACTAATTCGTAGATCCGAGTTGATCTGTAAAAACAGCACTGAATGGTTTACTACTGTCTGTTGAACTGGAGTGATAACCTGTACGATCTGAATGTCAATTCTGTCTAAACTACAAAATGTTACAAATCTAATTAACTCCTTGTTGTCATTGGTGTCTTCATCATCATAATCAATTATAGACACAATATATGTGGTAAAAATCTATATTACTTCTCACATCTTTCAAAATATATTTTTAGTAAATTTGCATTACGAGTTTCAAGCTTCCCGTCTGTGTTACATATGTAACCATGTAGTCTATATCGCCCAACTTCTTAAATCACGATGTTAAACGGTCCCATCTATTATCCACATTCATTGCATCAATGTCTTGCATTTGTTTGACTTTTTTAGCTGTAGAATTAGTTATGATTTTGTTTCTTTGACTGACATGTTTTGCGCTGCTTTTGTCGTTCATAATCTACAATGTATCTGGTTCATCTGCTTTTCTGACACCCTTTATAAATGTATATTGCCCAGGATTAAAATAAATACGAAAGGAAATTGAAAAACCACGCCACAACGGTTTTGGAGGTGAACATTGAATTTGCTTCTACTTCTGGTACATCTGAACCGACCACACTACTGTCTGTCAAAATACGCTTTCTGAATTAATTCAGTCATCTATTCTGTTCCAATAACTAAACATCATTGTGTCTGAATACATTTAAAATATTGCCACCGACACATGCGATTCATAGTTCTGTGCTTCAACAATTGATGATCCTTTAGCGTCATTCTTGCTCTTTATTTCCGAAACATTTTTCAGATATTTAAAGGGTATTGTCTACCCTACGAAACAGTAAAAAGTAAAATCTCTAAAATAACAATTTGCCACAACGTTTGTTAATTATGCTGTAAAATTAACTTTGCAAAATTAGAAATTTTAAGGTTATATAATTGAATTAACAATTGTAAACACGGATATACAATAAGCATTGCTCTCTCCATTGTTTGTTAGACATATCATCATCGTGTGAATGTCCCTTTGGACACGTTCCCTCTTTCATTAACACTGAGTGATTCTGGTCTGATTTCTAGAGACATGATTTTTTGGTGCCTTAAATTAACTTTGCATGAATCGCGGCCGAATTAAGATTAAAAATGTCGACCGTGACGAATCTTGTTATTATTTCACAATTAAGAATAATCTTATAGTAAAAAAAAGAGAAATATTTAACGTCAGGTGCCTGTGTTTGGTATATATAGCTATAAACCAATGTTAACTTTGATCACTAATTCGAGAGCGACGCTTGCACCACCGACTTCCATCCTCGCAGATATATGTAATACTTTACGTAGTTTTCATAAGTATTTTAAAATGGAAACAGACTTGTGATTTTTTCCATGGATAACAAAATAAACCAAATTTTATTCTTTTGATAATCTAAATACATATCTATTTTTGTAAGTTTCCTGGTAAGTTGTAGTTTTCTCATTTCCCGTTGGGGAGCACTGTCCAGGCCGGAATTCAGTAAAGACTTTAGACAAAATATTACACCGGAGCCGAACAATTTTTAACTTAAACTGAAACTCATGATTCCAACTCAAACTGTTTTGAAGCATATTCGAAGACTTGTTTTGAATCAAAATAATTTACGTTAAATAGGTTTCCTTCACACAAGTTCAACAGAAATCGGTGGAGCTGGTGCATGTTTCAGCACTAGAAGATTGCGAGAAACAATCCATTGCACTCGATTTTTTTTTTCATTTAATCAACGCAACTCCCAGGTATGTGTGACTTGCATTACTTTAATATCTTCTGTTTAGTATAGAAATAACCCCATAAAGGTTATTAGATCATTAAACAGAAATTCGTACATCAAAAGCCGTTTTAGCGCTTGAAAATCTTTGAATCATTTGTGTCCGAAATTAGTCTCAACTGGTCAACATAAGTCCTAGTTTATTATTGAGGTCCGTCATTATAACACTTATGATTGAGTAAACAATTGTTTTTATACGGGTCAAACACAACTATCAATTCAATCTTTTGGTACTTTCAGTACCTTGATCAAATAATAGGCCATAATTCGTTTTAGAAGTGTTTACGTATTTTGCCTTGGATGAGTTAAAAACACAAAAATATAAAGTCTTGAAGTTCGTTATCTACGTTTGAATGATCAGGAGAGCGTTGCATGCTTAAAAAAGGCATAGGAAAGCAATCAAAAAAAGCATAGGAAAGCAATGTAAAAAGGTGACAAACCATAATTCACAGTACGAAATATATTGTGTGCTAAACTTATCACCAGTAAGTAATTAAAGGTTGGGAGGCCAAAAATGAGTTACCTATTATTTTTAATGCCTCGACACCATATACATGTAATAAGTATCATTATATACAATAAGACTTTATTAATAGATACTGCCTGTGGGAGGAACGAGATTGGAAGTTAGAACGAGATTTCTATAGACTGAGAATTTTAGTTTTAGAAAGGTAATTTTGAACTGAGAATTGAGAGAGTCTGAAGGCTGTTTTGTAAATTTTTTTCTAACACGTTTAAATAAATCACTGTTCAACAACAACTGGACTATGTCATTTCCTGGACTAGATCAGATACACCCATAGACTTATCAATGTTTCCATGACCGAACCTGCTAGAAATAAAAACACATTGAAGATAAAGAAATCATTCGCATGCAGAATCGAGAGAGTCGGAAGAGGTAACCTGAAGTCACCTACATGTAACAGAAAATTGGAAGCCGTTCGTGTTCATACAGCATATGGTGTAATTAAACCAATATGAGAGAGCTTATGTGATAAACTAATTGTTTTTGTGCAAGAACAATTATAACGAAATTTAAACCTCCAAAACTTATTGGATATGTGTGATATTGATAATTGTTGATTAAAGAAGATGTTAATATATGAGTTATCCAAAATCGGTCGGATCGACCATGCTGTTTTGTTTGAAGTATGATAAAAACGCACATTCTAGGGAAAAAAATATATGTTGGATTTGGTCGTGTATTAACAGTTGTCTGGATCAAATACAATGCATATATAACAGCAAGAGGAGGTGATGCATAGACAAAATGTTCTCCGAATAAAATGGATTCTTTTACGAACATATTAAATAACATATTATTGATGTTGAATCTAACCAAGTTAAGAACTCTTGTCACACCAATATGTTCGTTATTTGGTGTCAAGTTTATGCTAAATATGTAATGATATTTGTTTTAAAAATAAAGTTTAACAACTAAAAGAACGTCATAATCTTTCAGTAATTTCGTGATAATATTCATCAGAGAAATAATGATTTTACAAACATCATACATTAGATTCTATTTTTTTTTGTATCTATCAATCTATAAAATCATCTATACTACTATATTAAAATGATAGACTCGAATTGTTTAGCTTTAATCCCGAGAAATCGGAAGAGTACCTTTTTTGTTTTATATATTTTAAAAATCATTGGTACTTGAAGATTACCAATTTGTTTTTATTTATTTTTTCTAAATCAAGCTTTGTTAATTAACAATCAACGAAAATTCCGTTTAAAAATCCGGAAATCATCTGGATTTTTTGGATTTTACAATCTTACGCATGCGCCTTACATTCACGCTAAAACACGGGAGGCTCTTTAGTTTGTGTTTCCACAATATCACATTTGCATGGATAAATACAAATATGTATAAATTAACCAAATCATTGAAAACTTGCTATTTATACTGGTCATCAAAGAATATAAGGGAGGTGACTTTAACTCAATGCATTTAATATAAAAAGTCCCGAGAGTTCCGAATGTCATCATGGGGTGTAAATTTGAAGCGAGTAAACATGGTGAAAAACGTTGGTGTAAAAAGTGTTAAATTCTTCATTAAAATGAATTTTTAGATGAAAGGTATTTACAGCATCATTACGGTTTGTTATGAATAATTTGGCTGTTACTTTCAAGGCAGCTTCATCAATTTTCTCCAAAATCGTTTTGGAGCGATTCTGCAATTTTTTGCTATATTACGGGAGAAATTTTAACTGTGGCGAAGGCATGTCCCGAGACAAAGTTAGATTATTCTAACCAGGCAGATTGTAGTGAAATTAATAGCATTAATGTAGGCCATGTAAATGTCAACTCAACAATACGGTCTGTCGATGTATCTATTTCCTATATCTATGTCGCATATCATATGCAATGTCAACCCGTGCACGCACAGGTCAAGTTATCTTATAATATTTATTGATATCAAATCGGTATATATCGACATCTTTAAACCCTTTGAAAATATCTACAAAACAATCATTAATCACAGAAAGCTATTATCAAACTTAGATAATTTTTAAAATACTTTTTATATTAATTAGATATTCAACGATGACTCTTTTTTTTTGTATAAATTATGAAAATGTTATGCTATGATCTTTTCAATATATTCAATAGTGAGAAGATAAGAAAATCCGCTCTGAAGTCGTATAGGGAACATGTTTCAGTCGTGTTTCAAAAGCAGCATACTCGTCACTTTGGTATAAAAGGCATTTTTCATTAGTTAGAAAAACCAGAAGCTAAGAAAATGGAACACATTTGTGAGTATATCTGATTTTAGATTTTCTTGGCTATAATTTATCAAACGAAAGTTCATTATCATTTTTGTGATGTCATTTTTATCTTTGTTTCGTTCAGTTTCATTTTTTGTAGTTGTTTTCATAAATGGTAGAAAAGAAGCCGAAGAGGATGAAACAGTCATTTTGAAAGGAATAAATGGTAGAACAGATGCTGAAGAGGGAGAGACAATCATTTTGAAAGGAGTCATTGAATGTTGTCCTTCTGTTCAATATTTCAAATGGCAGATGCGGCATGATGGAAAGTTTATTGATGTTAACATACATAAGTCAAAATATAAAGGAACAAAAATGTGTTTATGGAATCCCACGCTTGTTATCAATGGCGTAGGCTTAGAAGATGGAGGTTATTACCGATTAAAAGTTAAGTTGAAAACAAAGAATGAAAAGTCAAATGCCCATAGAATACAGATAGTGCCTCGAAACGGTAAGCCCTTTTATTTCATTACAATAATTAATATTGTGTTTTGGAGTAATATTTGTTTTGATTTATTAAAAGAAACAATACTAAAAAATTGAACAAAGGCGATATCATTATCATATAGCAATGTAATTATTTTGACAATTTAATTCTATATGATCGGTCAATTTAGTAAGCTGCCTTTTATTAAAAGGTAAGATTAAACAGAGAAGAGTAACATACATGTAACACTCTCTTTCATTTTTCAATTAAACAATTTTATTAAACTTTGATTTAAACTGGATCAAAATATTTGGGTAATACTATCGCTTTTTCAAAATTTATCCTATTTTATCATATCATATCATATATTATCATATATGTCATCGCCCGTTTTGATTATATCTATTATTGTAAGATTAAAAAACGTTCAAACTTGAATAACTAATTTGATAGGTACGAAAAAAAAATTAATCGTTAAGTCAATTTTATTCGCGAATATTTTTTTCTCGACAATGGTTATATTTTAGTCGCGAATTACACATACCTTGCATCATTGTCAACCTAGTGTTGTTTAGGTATCGACGAATGTCAAAGAATGTTTTAAAGAGTATTGCTCTAACCCCCTACCAAGAGAGAGAGAGAGAGAGAGAGAGAGAGAGAGAGAGAGAGAGAGAGAGAGAGAGAGAGAGAGAGAGCCCGGTCCCTGTTTGTAGGTGTGTAATTTCCCACTTTTAAATTTAATGGTTTGACTATATGCAATATCTACATACATTTTTTACTGTTTATTTTTTCATTTTATTCCTTTTTATTTAGTTCAAAATGTCCTATTGTTTATTTCCTCCCTACTCATATACGTACCTGCCTACTGTACATCCATGCACAATTAGCTTAAAAATGGATCGATATGACACTAAAGTACATGTATGGCTCTTGCTAGTTTATATTCATATAATCTCTATATAAAAAAAGAAGGTGGGTGGATAAGGCGTGTAAAATGCCCATACGCGATCGGATAGGCTACTGAAAAATTAAAGTATAAATAAATCTGATGGGTTTTTTTTTAAATCATCTAAAAAATATATGTTTAACGAATCATTAATTTTTAATCTATAGGTACATGTATGTTCAATACTTGGAATATGTTGACTCAAACAGGCGTAAACGTATCAAATCTGCAAATACTGTCATTTTTTAGAACTTCAAGGCATTTTCTTTTAAAGAGTGGGTCTGTGCTCCATATTTTTCTCATAGTCTAATTAAGGTCTATTGGTAGTCTAATTAAGGTCTATTGGAAAACAAAGCGATTTCGATCAACAAAAATGTGGAGAGATGACCCACTATACATTAAAAATATCATTTTGTATCCCAACAACTGAACGTTTTGAAAAAATAAATACAAGTCCAGTAGTTCGTGACCTTAGTCACACATAATATTTAAAAAAACCACTTTGTTGTGTCTGAAATGGCTGAGTGATTAGAGTACCTGGCATAAGCTAACCTTATATATCTAGGGTTTTTATGTTACGGGTTCGATACCACCAAAATTTCGGACAATATTTTTTTTTCTTATTTATTGTTAAATATATCAAAAACTGACTATAGTTACAAATTTTGCTTTTGCAAAGTTGTATTATAATATATTTGAATAGATTTAATTGGGGAAAAATAAATTTAAAATTGTATTTCACTACTAAAGCGAATGGGCATTTGCGCCATCTTATTCCCCAATCTTCTTATAAACATATCATATGTCAAATGAGGCAGGTATCGCAGTCTATACTGAAAAAGCTAGTACACTCATTACAGATGTTTAATCCACCTCTAAATTTATCGCAGGAAATATAGCGCGAGGGCACTGTGACGTCATCCATGACTTTGTTCGTCTTTGTTTACGTATCTCGACTCAATACGGAGGTATGTGAGCATGTAACAAATCTTTTGAGTCGCTCCAAAGCATATGCGGTACTCAAAACGTGTCTTCAAACTTTGAGACACCGTAAATTACGAGTTAAAAGTCGGTCATTTTTGGCATAGCACGTATATATATATATCCCAGATAGCAAGCTTATATTGGCCCAGCGTTGGCCCGATGTTATCATTTATGTGGGCCTGCCGCGTAAAATAACATCGGCCCAATGTAATTTTTCCTCATCGGCGCAACATTGCACCAACACGCTGGCGTGACGTTGGCCCATTGTCAGTAGATTGACAGTTTTATAATGTTGGCCCAGTGTTGGGGCAACGATTTAATCCAACCAATATTCCCCAAACTTTCTCCTTATAAAACAATCTCACAAAGATTAACAGTAAGTCTAATCTTTATTGTTTTCTCACAGAAATATAATCAATGTTCAAATTTTCAAATTTTTTTTTTTTTATAGTCGATCTATAAACTTCCAAATCCCTTCAATCTTCTTCATTTGTTTTCTTTTCTCCTAATATCATCCCTTTCCCAATCAGATGAATAACGAATCACAATAAATGCGTTTGGTCACTATCTTTAGTTCAGTTCCAGTTTAATTCTCTATAGTCTGTCCCAAGTTATTGCTTCCATCAATTTTTGATGATTTTTAATAAAAATACACATACCTGTGAAAGAAATACAATTGAAATCGATGAAAGGTAATATATCCAAGATATCTTCATTGAACAATTATCCCTTTTCACTCATAAAATTTCACAGGAACGAAAACAATTTTCTTACGGAGATTTGTAAGTTATATTTGTTGGACTAATAGTCATACAATAATTGCTGTATCTAGAAATGAAACGAAGGCGTGACGAGTGCCTGCAAGGGCACGAGGTCACGACCCCGTTTCATTTTTAGATACAGCAATTATTGTATGACGATTGGTCCAGCAAATGATTTGTGGCACGCCTACTTTCACGAGCTGCAGTGGAATTTTTCGCGCGGCATTTCAGTTTAGACCGCTTAGAAAGATGACATAGATTTTCTTGACGATGAATTCAAAATTGAAGAGATCGACGACTTGACATTATCTCAAGTTTGTGACGAGATGGAAGCTTTCGACGGATTGCTTAACATGAGCCTTACCCAGACGCTTGCAGAGTACGAAACAGGATTGGATCATGGTGAATTTCAACTGGATTGGAACTTTTTGGGTGAAAATGAAAACGTTACAAAAATGCCGACCACATCGGGTGATCGCTTCGCAACCCCTGTGACGGAAAGTGACCTGAAATCGTTAATTGAAAGTCAGGAAAACATTAACACTAAACAGAACACTAAGTGGGCGGTCAATGTGTTTGAAAAATGGAGAACCGGCAGATCCGAAACTATTCCAGAACTTCAATTCCAGGGCAGCGAGGAAATGAATTACTGGCTACAACGCTTTATAGTGGAAGCTAGACGGCAGGACGGTAAGGATTATCCCCCTAAGAGCCTGTACTTGATTTCATGCGGACTCCTTCGATTTTTGCGAGACAAAGGTGTGTACGATAAAAACTTTTTAGACGAAAAAAACACAACATTTATCGAATTTCGGAAAGTTCTAGATGCAAAAATGAAGTCGCTGATTGAACTGGGCATAGGCTGTACTACAAAGCAGGCTGATCCTATTTTACCAGAGGATGAGGCTAAGTTGTGGGATGTCGGAGTGTTTGGAAAGAAAAATGCGGAACAACTTCAGAAAACTATTTTCTTTTACGCATGCAAAATATTTGGTCTACGTGGTTGCGACGAACATCATAATTTGGAATGCGAACAGTTTACTATTGGATCAGACAAGATGGGGAAGTTTATTCAGTTTACAGGTCGGAAAACCAAAACATACAAAGGAGGGCTCGGACAGCTGAATGTGTGCAACAAGACTATTAAACATCACTGCCAGTCCGGTAAGAGAAATCTCTCTCTCTCTCTCTACGCTAGCTTATTCGCTCGTTCAACTTGCATGTACTTATAAATTACTTTTCATTATATAGGGGAGAGATGCATTGCTGACTATTTCGATTTATATCTGGATTCTCTCGGACGCCAAGGAACATTCTATCGGAGACCACTACCCGCAACATCTGATGTGCCGATCCGGTATGGAAATCAAGCAGTGGGAATTAACAAGCTGAAAAGTTTCATGCGCGTCATCTGTACGGAAGGCGGTTTACAGGGAAATTATTCGAATCATAGCGGCAAACGCACTTGCGCGACCCAGCTATATTTGTCTGGTGTTGAGGAACAACAGATAATGAATCGTACTGGTCATCGCTCACAAGCAGGGGTCCGTAAATACAAAAGGTCCAGTGCGGAAATGGAAGCTAATGTGTCCAAGATTTTGGATCCGCCCAACGAGTGTACCGATAACTCGATTGCGACTCCTGCAGATGAATCCACTCCTAATATTTCCGAGTGTTCCGTTTTTCCGGAAACATCAGCAACTGTCCTTAGCGAAGAGAAGCCCATGAGCAAGAGGCCTAGACTCCCATTTGGAGAATTTAAAAACTGCAACATTACGTTTCAGTTTTAAAGTATAGATAGCAGCTAGGCCAGATAGGTTGTTTAACTACACGAAACATATTTTTCTATTTTTTGTTGAATTTTATGTTGTCTGTGTTAAAACTTTTTTACGTTTTCGTTGGAAACACATGCAAAGGGTCCACGTATTGTAGTCCTTTTTTAAAGGACAGCAACTTGTAATTGATTATTTTACGGCTGAACAAAGTATATAATTTTAAAATTGGTGTGTCTTTCGAAAACTATTGACTAAAAGTCTTTTATAATTAAAATTCTTTAGATTAATTTAGATCAATATTATACTGAATATATTATAAATATAAATATAATGGTTACTATACATATACATATACATGAGACTTTTTATCTCAGATCTAAAAGGATTCATGCTTCTAAAATAATTTTGATCTATCTATGAATGAAGTTTTTATGTATAGTATCAGGCATTCGGTGAATTCTACTATTTGCGCACACATTACGATTCGCAATACTTTGTTAACTATGCAGTGACACCTTTGTGTAAATTAAAAATTTCATATTTTGATGCATTTTTCTTGAGATTTTAACTTTTATACAGTGACATAATTATTCAATCATACCTTAATGCTTAAAAAAAATTAATCGTGAAGTTCTCTAGTCTCGCCTACTATGAAAGTAAAGTTAAGTTACATGTATGTGTATTCGGAAAACAACAAAACATTGCAAATTATGCTAGTTGATGCATGTTGTAGTTTCGGCAAAACATAAACTTATTTCATAATACTGATAGTTCATATCACATACCGATCATTTCTTTTAAAGGAATACTTTGTTTCTGTACTGTTTACCGACAACTTTACAATTACAGCGCCTTTGAACTTTATGTGTGCATATGGCACGGAATCCCAATCCCGATTCAGATAAACGTGTGCTAGCCTGGACTGCGTTTTACAAAATAACTTACGACAAAGTCGTAAATGTTTTCAGTCTCATAGAATGGTCTTTAATATTTTTTTTAAAAACTAAAACCATTTATTTACAATTATTTTATTTTACATAATATTCTTTACAGCCATTTGAATAAAGCGTTGATTTGTTAGGGATTAATTAGCATTCATTAATGTGGTCGTAAGTCGTAAGTTCCTTTGTAAAACGCAGCCCTGGTTCCCTGAGCTACCCATTACGCACAGGAACCAGGCTAGCTCATGCGCAGGCTGAATTTTCCCCATAGCATCCGGTTTAACCTCGCTTATATATTTTCTGCGTGGACCTCAGGGTCCACGCAATAAAAAAAATTCAAAACACACATTTTAGTCCGTCGGTCCGACATCGGTGCAGTGTACTAGTATTCGCGCCCACCGAGATCAATTTAATATTGGACCAACGTTGGTACAATGTTTATGTACCAACGTTGGATGAACTATGGTCCAATATTGGAACGATGCCAATGCACCAACAGTGATAAATACAATGTTGGTCCAATGTTGGTCCAACGTCGTTCTACAAACAGCGATATGAAGCCAACCTTACAACCATAAGCCAACGTTGGACCGACGTAAGCTTGCTATCTGGAACCACGGGTGAAAACATAGAGAGCATTATGGGACGTAGACAAAAAAATTTGTTTGATGAACTGTAGGTTTAGCCTGTTCTTTTCCCCGCGCACACTGGTTCTTAGAGCTTGCTTCGCTCGCTATGAATATAAATAATAGAATTAAATGCTATCGTGCGGTTTTCAATTTTACTGCACGGCCTTGAGGTGTTGATGTCTTGAAGTGCACTGACGGCACTAAAAAAATAAGCATAGAGTGTTCACTTAACAAATGTTTTAGATGAAGTGCTTGTCGTCGGCTGTTGTTCTCCGATTGCAGTTGGTTTTTGATGTTTTTTATTGTTAAAAAATTGTTTGTAATATTTTTGCGACTAGAAGAATATTTTTGTTCCAGAAGCTATTCCCCCGTCGTTTAAATAATTAGGTGCATTGTGAGAAATACCCAGATTTTGTTTGACTATTATTATGTCATCCTTTTTTTTAGATCGATCGGGTCTGTGGTTGAAGAAATGTATAAATCTTTTCAATTCTTCCAGCCGTCCAGAACACAAGACTTTGTGTTGATTTAAGAGTATCTAAACGCGATATCGAACGGAAATATTGCTATATTTATAGACAAATTTAAATACAAAGTATATAAACTTTTAATATGACGTTACAATCATTTAACTGCATATAAGTTTGCACGCATTGCAAAATGTTACGTATTGCACATTGAGTTTGCCGCATGCAGTGACCGACAATTAAAGGATAACGGTAGAAATTAAATAATGTCATACAATTATTTTTTAGAAACCATTGACATAGAAGTTGATTCTGATCAAAGAAATGGTAGATACTATGTTGGTGAAGACGTTATAATCAATGCCCGTATTAGAAATATTTCAAAGATACTCTGCAAGACATGGCAAAAAGAATCAGCTGAGACTGAAAAAAATATCATTGATACGTCACTGGAAAGGAACATAGAAACTGAAAACGATTATGGTGAATACATCTTAACGATAAGGAATTGCACTGAATCAGATAGCGGGACCTATTTTCTTCTGGCAGCTTGCACAAATGGTATGGAAGTTCAGAGCAATAAAATTCACCTGAATTTCATCAAAGGTACCTCTGTTTGAATTTACGGCAATGATTAAAAGAAAAGTAGTAATTTGTTTAAAATCGTATTCATAACTAATGTATAACTATAAGTCATCGTGAAATAATTACATGTAACTATAGGTAAGTCCATATGACGCAGCTTGTGAAACCGTGTGTACATTTGCCGGATTTAATCAAAAGAGTGAAAACGTTTTGTTTTTATTTTTAAAAAACAGTGAATGTTGGGATCAATTTAGTTTATTAATAAATAAACACGTTTTAGCTCATCAGAGCCGGAGACTGAAGTGAGCTTTTCTGATTGAAATTTGTCCGTTGTCTGTCGTCGTCGACATTTAATACTTTTGTTGTCATCTTTTTTACGGAACATTTAGATTAACTTCAATAAAACTTGGCTCAAAACTATCTTGAGCGAAGGGAATTCAAGTGTGTTTAAATTAAAGGTCGCGCCTTCTTTCAAGGGAAGATAATTTAAAATTTTGAAAGCTTGTTAGTATTTTTTCAAAAATCTTTTCTAAAAGCAGTTTACCAAAAAAGCTGAATCTTGTGTAGAAGCATCCTCGGGTACATGTAGTGTATATTCATATTTGTGTAAATAATGATCTTAGGAAAACGTTGGGGCCACAAGAAGGGGTCGAATGTTTTACCTGGGAATAAATAAAAGATATTTTTTCTAAAAAAAACAACAACGTATAGACTGGAAAAGATGTAAATACTGTACGTGTGGAAGCATCCTCACAATTGATATATTGATTCAAATAAATTTGATTAAATCATTACCCCCGGGGCTAGGGTAGGACCACAATTCGGTCGAGTTTCTACAAAGGAATACAAATACTGAAAAAAAACTTTACAAAACCATTGTCCACAAAAGATGTTACTTGTATTGAAGGAATGCTAGGTAGTGTATATACACATCTACATGTAGATTGAAGTTTGATCAAATAATGATCCATGGGGTAGAATAGGGCAACAACAGGTGATCGAGTTTTTACAGATAGATAGATAGATGGATAGATGGATGGATGGATAGATAGATAGATAGATAGATAAAAACCATTCAACCATAAAAGCTGTATTTTGTGTGGAAGCACCGTATTTACTGTGATTCAAATTTGTTCAAATCATGATCCCTGGGTAAGGTGGGTCTATAACGGGTTTTTAAATATTTTAAAAGCCTTTTTCTGAAAAACCAATATCAGTCAGAAATGCGGAAAAGTGTAAAGGGTTGTGTAGATTTAAGTTTGTTTTAATAATGATTATTTGAATAAAAGTGGTTAAACAAGGGGTTTGAATGGAATTTATGAAAATGAATAAGTACTGGCACAAACATAGGCTTGATATTTTTCATAAAAATATGTGAAGTCCGAAGATATTTTTTTATACTTTGAGTAAGTTCTATAGTACTAAATTATCAAAATATTGTGAATCTTCTACTGTTAACTAATTAAATCAGAATTGTGGTTATTGTTGCTAAGGTAAGCAATGTGGCCCCATGGACTCTTGTTGCTAATATTTGTAAGGTGAAATATTATTTCACCTTTTCGCCATCAGTTAAAACTGGAACATGCGAAACCGAAGACAATCTTTTGCATATTGCGAAATCTTTCCAAAAGGATACGCCAAATTCCACCGATATTGACGTTTGAATAATTATTTAACGTAGAACAAAGTCTATAGGGCCACATCGCTCACGTGAGCAAATGTGTTGTCTAGAGGAAGTACATGTATGTTTAAAATAATTTAGCTTAACTATGTTTAATACCTTATAACTTCATAGATTTTCATTTAAGCAGTTACATAATGTATGCTAAAATTTGTAACAATCACAAGAGCATTTGGATAGCTTCACAGCCCTTTAAATAAAAATTAGACCGGGTGTTACCCATAAATCTTGGTAATCATGGAATTTTTAGATAATATGCTGGCTAATCAAATGATTTTAGAGGTACAAGTTCGTCAAGCAAGACAAAATTCTCTTAACAGCATGTTTAAAGCTGTTTAGTCGCATCTAATTTCAGACGTCAGACATGGAAAGCAGGGTTGTCTTAAACATATTTTTATAAACACTTTTTGAACATCGTCATTTTAATGTTGCTTTTCAAAATAGTTGTATAACTTAAACACTTCTAGATGAACAGTTTAATTTCTGTGATAGAAACAAAATATTCGTCATTTTGAAGCCTAACTAGTGGGTATTGTTTTTTTACAAAAAAAACACAGGTCTCCCCTTCTACCCAAGGATTGTAATATGTGGAAAAAACAATTGAAAAAGAATGATGTCAGCTATATGTTACCCAGACCCAGACAAAATTTTATTATCTTTTTGTTAATTTGACCGTGAGTAAAACATGGTCAAGGTCATAAATAAATCAATAGTACACCTAAGTGTATTATTATTGTTCTTTGTTTAAATTTTGAAGTCCTTCTGTCAAAGTATATTCAGAAGTTGAACAATGAAGTTTTTTCTAATTTGCCCTTGAAATAAAAATTTTAGGTCAAGGTCAAAAATTTTGGTAAGGTTCAACTAGGTTATATACCATCTATCCATGATACAAGTTAAAAGTCTGTATGTTAAAGGAGTCTTGTGTTATGGTCGGGACAATATTTTTTATGAAAAGCTTGACCTTGAAGAACAAAATAAGTCAAGGTCAAAACTTTTGGTGGCGTGCACTCCTTCTCAATACCATCTACCTATGTTTCAAATTTGAAGTCTTAATGTCAAAGGGTATTAAAGTTATGACCCAGACACAATTTTATTAATCTTTTCTGAATTTGACCTTGAGTAAAACAAGGTCAAGGTCAAATATTATTCAATAGTACACCTAAGTGTATTATTATTGTTCTTTGTTTAAAGTTTGAAGTCCTTCTGTCAATGTATATTCAGAAGTTTAACAATGAAGTTTTTTTCTAATATGACATTGAAATAAAAATTCTAGGTCAAGGTCAAACATTTTGGTAAGGTTCAACTAGGTTATATACCATCTATCTATGATACAAGTTAAAAGTCTGTATGTTAAAGGAGTCTTGTGTTATGGTCCGGACAATATTTTTTATGAAAAGCTTGCCATTGAAAAACAAAAAAGATCAAGGTCAAAACTTTTGGTGGCGTGCACTCCTTCTCAATACCATCTACCTATGTTTCAAGTTTGAAGTCTTAATGTCAAAGGGTATTTAAGTTACGGCCTGGACAAATTTGGATGAAGAAGAAGAATAAGAAGAACTAGATTCGATCTCGTTGCGAGCAACGAGTGGGTCTTCCGACCAATTTTTGAATAGATAAGATTAAACTTATCAATTCAAAGATAAAAACGTAGATCTAAGCAAAAAATAGTAAAAAAAAAATTGCGGCACTCGAGGCTTGAACCCGGGTCGCCTGCGCCATGTCCACGACTATATCGACTGAGCTACTCGGACTTTCGCTTCAGGACTTTGACGCTTAATTTCTCGAGAATGCCTTGATCGATTTTCAAACAAATTACATATTCTAAATCAGTAGGAGGGTCACTATAAGGTGTAAAAATTTCAAAAAAAAATATTAAATAATAAAAAAGTCGAAAAATTCAATTTTTGAAATTTCCTTCCGGTGACGACCGGAAGTGACAGCAGACATTCTCTTGACCGAGGTACACCAGAAAAACGGTAGTTCTATCATCTCTGAAAATTTCAGCCCTATATCTTTACTCATTTTTGAGAAACCTGACAGACAAAATTGACTTTAAAAAATCGTTTATTGACGATAACTTCCGACCGGAAGTGAATTTTGAAAAAATATTACGGGGGTACAAACTTCAGATGGCGAGGCATCATCAGTGAAAATTTGAAGGAAATCAAATCAGCCATTTTCGAGAAATCGCCTGCACAAAATGTGTAAGGAAAAAAAGAATAATAACTAGAGCAGAGCTCGTGGCAAAGCCCCGAGTAGGTCTTCCGTTGTTGCTGCGAGTTGAAAATATATGTTACAATTATAATGACTATACTTTCAGTTCTGCTTTTGTTATAAAAATGTGTTGTAATTGAAAGTCTGTATATAAAACGTGTTTTGAAAAAAGAAAGGAAGAAAATATTTTAGGAAAACTATTTGTCGAGCAGAGTTTATGTAATCGTTTCAAACATTGTTTAAAAAATGAGATCATGTTTAATGGCGAGTTAAATTTTCAAAGGGTAGCAAGCATTGTTATAAACATTAAACAGTATGTACTCATGATTCATGTCAGGAATTGTATTTCTTTTTTAAACTGAACTCGCCTACAAAACACGTAAACTTTTCTCAAAGATAACTTCTATATTAAAATATTTCTAAATTTTAGAAGACTATGTGCAAGTTTAGAATTGCGTGCTGACAAAATTTACAAACCCTAAAACGTACTACTACACCAAAAAAGCGTGCGGCCAACGTGCGAGAAACGTTTCGTGTAAACCTTTTAGAGTTTCATGTAAACCGTTTAGCGTTTCGGGCAAAGCGTGTAAATCGTTTCGAGCAAAGCGTGCGAGAACCGTTTGAAACGTTCATCAGATTTCATTCGGAACTCTCTGACAAGTTAATTGTTTCAAAATGGCGCGCGTGTTTTACATTACTTTAACAAAATTGAACGAATTTTTAACAAACAAAAGAAAGGTATATGTATTAAAAGACGACTAGTTACAGAGTACATGTATATTTAACGTTTTCATGCGATGTTTCAGTACTGAAACAATATTAAAATTCGCTATACATAAAAAATATTAAATACAGTTAGCGAAACATGATTTCTATTGGAACAAACCTAAAGCAACTTTAACTTGCACGATCATGTTTTGATAAGCATGTATTTTTATTATCTTTTTACATCGATAACTCTTACTGAGACCATTCGGCTGTGTACAAGCAGCACACATAACCTCGGACATCGGGCGAGACCTGCACCTGGCTGAACCTGTCAATCAAACTCTGTGTATTTGTTTTCATTGGATGGTCAGGCGTCTCTCTTTTGTCAAAAGCCAATGGAAAATTAATGAATTCAAGGTAATCGGAATCAGAATTTGATAAAGCACACAATTTAAATGATAGAAAATTTATTAATTATTTGAACAAAATTAAATGTAAACATTGAAAGGAAATAAAAAAATTAATTATTATGGGAATCTATACGCATGGTACTCAATTAAAATAGATTATATTATGATTTTATTATTTTATGTAGTAAAATCACCCTTCCAACTGTTACTCAATTACATAACAATTGATGACCTGGGGCTATAAATGTTCTGAGCTGTGTGCGCTGAAGCGGCACAAGATTCTCGATCGCATGCGGCAATTGAATTAACACAGACTGGCCGAATAAACAAAGGGGTGGGAAAGTGAAACAAAATGTTACACATAAGAAGGAACCACCAAAAATGTTTTTCGACAGATCTTGATATCTTTTCTCCAATTAAAAAAAAATCCAGCGCGAGCACCTGTCAGCGGGGCGGGAGGAGTGGGGGGGGGGGGGGGGGGCAGCAATGAGTTCGCTTCCACAATGAAACTACAGAAGTGATTAATATGTGACCGATAGAATCTAATCTAAAGTTGTTTAAACTCATGTGAATATTTTCTAAAATAATCATCGAATGCCTCAATTCAGGGCATTCCTTTATCGTGCTAGCACCTACCGCAAACATGTAACATGGAACTTTGATTATAATTTGATTTGATTTTTAAACTACCTTGTACGCTATCGTATAAATCAATGCTTAATCAACTGTAAAAGTAAAATAACTTTATCTTAAACCAATATAATAGTTAAAAACATAATAAAATAAAGTTGTGTCCGTGCAAAATATGAAACATAAACGCGTCATAAGGTACATGTAGAAGAACACGAACCGACCGCGGATCACTTAACCACTCGCGCCGGATCTCCTCAGCCATGTGCGAGGGATGATCATTATTTAAAGGTTTAATATTTGAGGGGGGTGGGGTGGGGGGTGTTGATTTAAAACATTAATTGTACAATTTTTAAAGTAGTTTACATAAACCAACCAACCATTAGTTGTCTAACGATTTTTCCGATATGGAGTTATATCGTTCATTAATATTCATTTACACTCAAATATTTAATTAAATATATACAAGTAGGACAAACCTTTATAACATAAAATTAAAACAGTTCTTGTATATACGGCTACATTAACTCAAACACGTTCATATGCATGCAAGTGTAAGTCGCGGTGTGCGAATCTTGTGGGCGCCTGTAAAGTGCGAAACGAAATCGAAACGAAACGAAACGAAACGAAATCGAACGAAACGAAACGAAACCAATCGAAACGAAACGAAACCAATCGAAACGAAACCAAACCAAACGAAACGAAACCAAATATCGAAACGAAACGAAACGAAACGGAGTTTAAACAAAACTAATATCAATTTTGACTATATAAAAGTGAAGTAAATTCAATGAAATAAATTTTTGAACCATGAAATATAACTACCTGTATGTATGTTTTAGATTGCCGCTGTAAATTTTGAAGCCGATTATCCGAAATTTGCAAAAATTATATAATTATGTAAATAAGTGATGCACATTCCTATATTTTTTTAATGTTTCAAATTTGTTTCATTAAATGATATTCAGACGTTTAGAGAGAGAGAGAGAGAGAGAGAGAGAGAGAGAGAGAGAGAGAGAGAGAGAGAGAGAGAGAGAGATGATGATGATGATGTATTGAAGGGGACATTCTAACAACAATTTTCTTTCTATCGATTTGAAATATTGTAAAAATGAAACGATCGAATACAATGTGATTTAGAGCAGATGGTTACCAGTTTCTAACATATAAGAAGAATTGCTTTAATACCGTGGTATGTATAGCATGAATTTGGGCGTCGTAATTTGACAAAATTAACGTGCAATATAAAGAGGTTTTTTACCTATGCATTACCTTAAATCAAACACAATCCCCTCTTTCTCTCCCTTTCACACGCACGCACATTGTATTTGATTCATTTTTACAATATTTCATATCAATATAAAAAAAAATAGTGTAGTTGGAAAGTCTCCGTAAATACTGTAAACGCACTATATTTAGGGTGTACACTATTTGGCGGAATATAATTTTTCAACAAGTTAGCATGGATTTGATTTACCGCATTTCTGAATTTACCTTTTTATCGACTTATATATATTTTACATTTGGCAATGTACTTGATTTTGCGGACGCCGTTTTCCGCCAAAAACGCAAAATAGAATACACAGCCAAAGGACTAAAGACAGTTTTTTTTATATACTTTTACAGTATAATAATCTTTATATTGCAAATTAATTTTGTCAAATTACGACGTCCAAATTCATGCTATACATATTAAAACAATTATTATTATGTGTTAGAAACTGGTAACCAACCAGTATGCTCTAAATCACATTGTATTCGATCGTTACATTTTTACAATAATTCAAATATATAGATAGAAAGAAAATTGTTGTTAGAATGTCCCCTTAAGTATCATCCTCATCATCATCATAATCATATCTCTGTCTCTCTCTTTCTCTCTCTCTCTCTCTCCCAAACTTGCGTATATACTTTGCTATGTGATGTCGCTGATAAGTTTTAAGGCATCTCTCTCTCTCTCTCTCTCTCTCTCTCTCTCTCTCTCTCTCTCAACGTCTGAATATCATTTAATGAAACAAATTAGAAATATTTAAAGGTATTAGGAATGTACATCACTTACTTACATAATTATATAATTTTTTCAAATTTCGAATAATCGGCTTAAAAAATTACAGCGGCAATCTGAAACATACAGGTAGTTATATTTTATGGTTCAAAAATTTATTTCAATGAATTTATTTTCACTTTTATGTAGTCAAAATTGATATTAGTTTTGTTTATATTCCGTTTCGTTTCGTTTCGATTTTTGGTTTCGTTTCGTTTAGTTTCATTTCGTTTCGATTGGTTTCGTTTCGTTTCGATTGGTTTCGTTTCGTTTCGATTGGTTTCGTTTCGTTTCGTTCGATTTCGTTTCGTTTCGTTTCGTTTCGATTTCGTTTCGCACTTTACAGGCGCCCGAATCTTGTGTATTAAATAACCGCTTACCGCTAGGTAATGCAGCCGTGGCTGATCTCCTCGGCCGTGGGCGAAGGATAGATTACGTAAAGGTACAACGCACAGAAACGCACAGCTCAGAACCAAGGAAGATTTGAAAAGTTTGCAGTATAATGACCTTACTCTATCAAATAGAAGTTCTTTATTTTAAACTAAAAACCCACAATTGATCTATGTCTATTATTGCTTTAGAGAATGACATTGCTTTTATTAATTAAATGAACTACATGTATTTCTTACTTGACATCCAATCGTTTAATCCACAAAAGATTTTGTGTAATCAAAACTAAAACAATTCTTGAGTTCGCGGCTAAATAAATTCATATATGAGAGACGCAACTCTCGTGTATTAGATAACCACTGACCGCTAGGTAGTCCAGCCGCGACCACGGTGACCGACTTTCTCGGCCGCGGGCGAGGGAGAGCTTACGTAATGGTACAACACAGCTCTGATTCAAGGTAGATTTTGAATGCATGATGTTTATATTAAAAAGGTAATGCATATATTTTTTCATTCCATATTTTGTGTTTTACTAGAAAAGAAAAAGAATGTTTTGTTTTCCAATTCCCGTTTTTAAGGATTGTGCACTATAAGAACTTAACAACGACTTAAACTCCTAAAAAAAAAAGCATGTATTCTAAAAAAAAAAATTCTTATGAATTAATGCCTCCTGTATAAACCAGCATACTTTCTGCGGTAACTTCATGCCAGTTGTACGCACAAAGTCTTTCGTTAACTTGTCAAATAAAAACAGGTACATGCTAACATGTAAAGCTTTTTACACTCATACTACACAAACCACTTACAAAATAACATTGAAACGACCTTCATGAGATCCCAACAAACAACTTTTCCAGCGACAGCCATATCAAAATCCTAACCGTTTTTGAGTTATTAAGCAAAATGTTTTAGGGGCCATTGGCCCTTAATTTTAGGGGCCAGCCCCTTTTTATTGGTGTCAAATGAAAGCCCTTGTTATTTTGCACAACTTTTATTCTACATGTCTTTACAAAAATTTTTTCGTTCAAAAGATATAAAGGAAAACATGTCTAAATTTTTGCACTTTTTTTAATCCTGTTTTTTGACCCCCTACCTTTTCCTAAATAAAAAACGTAATCTGAAAACATAAACAGATGTGCACAACTACAATGTCTCTGTTATTCAAATTCGTTGGATTCCCATTCCCTGCTATCATAGTCTCGGAGCCTTTGTCTGGAAACAAAAGGCCTTAAAAAAATTTAAAAGGGGAATAACTCTTTAACGGAAAGGGAATTCTACATTTTATGAATTGCTTAAGATAGTGTTTTGTAAAGTACATTAGCCCTGAAAATTTGAGCAAAAAACGTTTAGAAATGAGCAAGATATGAAGCCTCAAAGTTCGCGTCTAGGGAAAAAAAAAAAAAAAAAAAAAAAAAAAAAAAAACTAGAGCAAAGCTCGTTGCAAAGCAACGAGTGGGTCTTCCGTTAATGTCGGAAGTAAAGCTGGAAGTTCCAGTAAGAAGCAGAGCTCTTAAACCAATAACAAGATTAACAAAAATAAAAAAAATTAAAAAAAATCGAATTATTCCTGGTACGACTTAACAAAATCCGAATGATTTTAAGTACGACTTAACAAACACCTTTCCGATTTCAAGAACGACATAACAAAAAAAATCTGAATGTGTTCAAGTACGACTTAACCATTTTTTTTGGTACGAGTTAATTTTACTTTAAACATTACGCTATTTTTTAAACAAAAAACGCAGAATCAAAATTTCCAGAAAATTCAATTTTATAAACCCCGATCTCTCTGAAATGCACCGTCCGATTTTAAAACGGGTTTCGGTTTTAAATTAAGCTTAATAAAAGCTTCTTTGCTGCTTCATGATTAATATCAAATTATTGGTCGGAAAAGAGTTATTATGAAAAGACTTAGTAGCCCTTCTGGCCCCTAATTTGAGAGGTCAGCCCCTTTTTCTTGATATCAAATAAAAGGTCTCGCTAATATAAACATTTTTTGTTCTACAAGTGTTCATGATTTGTAAACCGTTCTCGAGATATCTGTACAAATGCATTTTAGGGGCCGACCCTGTAACCCCTTACCGGGGCCACTAGCAACAAAATTGTTGGTATCATATTGTTAAGAACATATATGAAGAACTTTTGTTCTACATTGCTTTTAAAAATATTTCTCCTTTTTCAGATATTAATGATCATTGTTTTGAGTTCTTGCCCCTTGAAACCCCTAATTACGTAATATATGACTTAGGTATGGTAATGTATAGATGAACAGCTGTACAATGAACATTTTTGCTTCATAATTAATAACCAAATATTGTTCAGTAAAGAGTTATTGTAAGAAGATATTAGAGCCCTATGGACCCCTAATTTGAGGGGTCAGCCCCTTTTTCTTGACATCAAATGAAAGGTCTTGTAAATATAAACATATTTTGTTTAACAAGTGTTCACAAAATGTTTACCGTTCTTGAGATATCTGTACAAATGTGTTTTAGGGGCCGACCCTTTAACTCCTAAATGGGGTCATAAACAAAGACATTTAAGGTAGCATACTGTACAAAACATTATATTGAACAACTTTTGTTCTACATTGCTTTTCAAAATATTTCTCCTTTTTCAGATATTAATGATCAAAGTTTTGAACTTCTGGACCCTTGAAACCCCTAATTACGTAATATACGACTAAAGTATGGTACTGTATAGATAAACAGCTGTACAATGAACATTTTTGCTTCTATAATTGATAACAAATTATTGTTCATTAAAAAGTTATTGTAAATAGACTTTAGAGCCCTCTTGGCCCCTTATTTGAGGGGCCAGCCCCTTTTTATTGATATCAAATAAAAGCCCGTGCAAATTGGAACAGCTTTTGCATTACATGTTTTAACAAAATATTTATACGTCAAAAGATATTACGGAAAATGTGCAAAAATTTTGTGAAAAAATTTGGTGCTAATTTTCAGGTTCAGGCGAGCTTCTAGGCCTTGCGCATTTTAAGCAATTGGGAGCATGGAGGGAAATCTACAGACATTCATCTACAATCCCTGCAAATTTCAAGCTTTTATCATGATTAGTTTCAGAGGAGATGCGTGGACAAAATGACCCTTACAAATTTACAAAATCGTCCATATCTGAAACCGGAAGTGACGTAATCATTTGAAATTTTAATAATCAGTAGCGACATTGATGCTTTATAACTCCTATAAATTTGGTGTAAATCGGTTGAATAGTTTCTGAGAAATAACGATCCAAAAAAGTCAGAAAAAGAAAAAAAAGTATAATAACTAGACACGATCTCGTTGCGAGCAACGAGAAGGTCTTCCGTGCAATTTTTTGAAGGTTATATGACCTTGACTTTGATATTTGACCCTTTATCTCCTTATCGGGGCAACAACAAAAAAATTATGGTTGAATTTTGTTAGGAACATCATTCTCAGCATTTTATTCTATATTGATTTTCATACTTTTTAAAGTATTTGTTCTGTTTGAGGTATGTTATCAACGTTTTGTACTTCTGGCCCCTTAAAACCCATTAAAAACCCCTTAATACGGAACACATGATAAAATAATTATAATATATTGTTAAATAAATGTGAGATGAACATTATTGCTTCCTAAACATATTACAAAATAATTTTCAGTAAAGTGCTATGGAAGAAAGACTTTAGAGCCTTTTGGTCCCTAAATTGAAGGGCCAGCCCCTTTTTCTTGGCATCATACGAAAGTTCTTTTGATATTAAACATATTTTGTCCAACAAGTGTTTAGAAATTCTTTGCCGTTTTTGAGCTATCTGGGATATGACATTTTAGGGGCCGACCCCTAATCTCCTTATTGGGGCCAGATAACGAAACTTTTATGATTGAATATTGTTTAAAACATCATTCAAAGCATCTTTTATTCTATATTGCTTTTCAAAATATTTGTCCTTTTTGAGATATATTCGATCGAAGTTTTGGACTTCTGGCCCCTTGAAACCCCTAATTCGTAATGCATTATAAAATTTTTATAATGTATAGGTTTATTAGTGAAAGATGAACATTTTTGCTTCCTAAACATATTAAAAAATATTTCTCAGTAAAGTGCTATAGAAGAAAGACTTTAGAGTCCTTTTGGCCCCTAAATTGAAGGGCCAGCCCCTTTTTCTTGGCACCATACGAAAGTTCTTTTGATATTAAACATTATTTTGTTCAACAAGTGTTTAGAAATTCTTTGCCGATTTAGAGCTATCTGGGATATGACATATTAGGGGCCAACCCCTAATATCCTTATTGGGGCCAGATAACGAAACTTTTATGATTGAATATTGTTTAAAACATCATTCAAAGCATCTTTTATTCTATATTGCTTTTCAAAATATTTGTCCTTTTTGAGATATATTCGATCGAAGTTTTGGACTTCTGGCCCCTTAAAACCCCTTATTACGTAACACATTATAAAATTTTTATAATGTATAGTTTTAATATTGAAAGATGAACATTTTTGTTTCTTAAACATATTAAAAAATATTTCTCAGTAAAGTGCTATGGAAGAAAGACTTTAGAGCCCTTTTGTCCCCTAATTTAAGGGTCCAGCCCCTTTTTCTTGATATCAAATAAAAGGTCATTTAAATCTCAACACATTTTGTTCAACAAGTGTTTAGAAATTTGTTACCGTTCTTGAGATATATAGGAAAGAACGTTTTAGGGGCCGATCCCATAACTCCTTATAGGGGCCATTTAACGAAAATTTGAAAATTGCATATTATTAAGTACATCATTTTGAGCATCTTTACTTCTATACTTTATTTCAAAATATTTTTCCTTTCTGAGATATGGGTGATCAAAATTCTGGACTTTTGGCCCCTAAAAACCCCTAATTACGTAACACATGATAAAATCATTACATTTATTAGATACATAACTGTAAGATAAACATATTTGCTTCTATAACTGTTCACAAAATATCACTCAGTAAAGGGCTACAGATGAAAGACTTTAGAGCCCTTTTGTCCCTTAATTTGAGGGGCCAGCCCCTTTTTCTTGATATCAAATGAAAGGTCTTGTAAATATAAATCTTTTTTGCATTACAAGTGTTAACAAAATATTTTTCAAAAAAGAGACAAACTAAGAAAACCATTAAAAATTACGACGTTTTTTTAGTCTCAATTTTCGGGACCAGGCGAGCGTAAACGCTTTTTGAGCATGACAAATATGAATGCCAAATAGCACATCTGCAATCTCTTGCCTACAATCCCTGAAAGTTTGAACTCAATATCTTTTACCGTTTAGGAGGAGATCCCTGGACAAGCCGACCCTCTGAAAATCGTTAAAACGTCATTTTCTCAAGAACGGAAATGACGTCATAAAAATAAAAAAATGTATATTAAGTTCGGATTAATATCTATTAGATCTGAAAGTTTCACGAAAATCGGCCGAGCCATTTTCGATAAATCGCCTGCACAAATTTTGTAAGAAAAAAAATAATAACTAGACACGATCTCGTTGCGAGCAACGAGGAGGTCTTCCGTCTGATTTTAGAATTTGTTCTATCTTGATTTGCTATTTAACAGCTAAACATGATTTAGAATTTAAAAAAACAGGGTCTACATTCTAGGGGGCCAGATACTATTTTGTTACAGGTGTAAGAGCATTGTTCAACAAGTGTTTAGAATTCGTCACTGTTCTTGAGATATCTTAGAAGAAAAAGTTTTAGGGGCCGGTCCCTTATCTCCTTATTGGAGCCGCTGAACCAAATTTTGAAGATTGCATGTTGTTAAGTACATCATTTTTAGCATCTTTTCTTCTATACTGCATTTCAAAATATTTTTTCTTTTTGAGATATAGGTGGTCATAGTTTTGGATTCTTGACCCCTAATGACCCCTCATTACATAACACATGACATTATATTGCTTGGATACATAATTGTAAGATAAACATATTTGCTTCTATAGCCTTTCACAAAATATCCCTCACTAAAGAGCTACAGATGGAGACTTTAGAGCCCTTTGGCCCCCTAATTTGAGGGGCCAGCCCCTTTTTCTTGATATCAAATAAAAGGTCATTTAAATTTTAACACATTTTTTTTAACAAGTGTTAAGAGATTTGTTACCGTTTTTGAGAAATATAGGGAAGAACATTTTAGGGTTAGGCCGATCCCATAACTCCTTATAGGGGCCATTTAACGAAATTTTGAAAATTGCATATTATTTAGTACATCATTTTGAGCATTTTTACTTCTATACTGCATTTCAAAATATTTTTCCTTTCTGGGATATGGGTGATCAAAATTCTGGACTTTTGGCCCCTAAAAACCCCTAATTACGTAACACGCGATAAAATCATTACATTGCCTGGATACATAACTGTAAGATAAACATATTTGCTTCTATAACTGTTCACAAAATATCACTCAGTAAAGGGCTACAGATAGAAGACTTTAGAGCCCTTTGGTCCCCTAATTTGAGGGGCCAGCCCCTTTTTCTTGATATCAAATAAAAGGTCATTTAAATTTCAAAACATTTTGTTCAACAAGTATTTAGAAATTTGTTACCGTTCTTGAGATATATAGGAAAGAACATTTTAGGGGCCGATCCCATAACTCCTTATAGGGGCCATTTAACGAAATTTTGAAAATTGCATATTATTTAGTACATCATTTTGAGCATCTTTACTTCTATACTGCATTTCAAAATATTTTTCCTTTCTGAGATATGGGTGATCAAAATTCTGGACTTTTGGCCCTTAAAAACCCCTAATTACGTAACACATGATAAAATCATTACATTTATTGGATACATAACTGTAAAATAAACATATTTGCTTCTATAACTGTTCATAAAATATCACTCAGTAAAGGGCTACAGATGAAAGACTTTAGAGCCCTTTGGTCCCTTAATTTGAGGGGCCATCCCCTTTTTATTGATATCAAATGAAAGGTCTTTTAAATATAAATCTTTTTTGCATTACAAGTGTTAACAAAATATTTTTCAGAAAAGAGACAAACTAAGAAAACCATTAAAAATTACGACGTTTTTTTAGTCTCAATTTTCGGGACCAGGCGAGCTTAAACGCCTTTTGAGCATGACAAATATGAACGCCAAATAGCACATCTACAATATCTTGTCTACAATCCCTGAAAGTTTGAACTCAATATCTTTTACCGTTTAGGAGGAGATCCCTGGACAAGCTGACCCTCTGAAAATCGTAAAAACGTCATTTTCTCAAGAACGGAAATGACGTCATCAAAATAAAAAAATGTATATTAAGCTCGGATTAATATCTATTAGATCTGAAAGTTTCACGAAAATCGGCTGAGCCATTTTCGAGAAATCGCCTGCACAAATTTTGTAAGAAAAAAAATAATAATAATAGGGAAAAAGAAACCGAACGAAAACAATAAGGTCTTCCGTTGGAAAACGGAAGACCTTAATAATAGGGAAAAAGAAACCGAACGAAAACAATAAGGTCTTCCGTTGGAAAACGGAAGACCTTAATAAAGAAAAAGAAACCGTAGAATAACAGAAGGGTTTTCCGTTGAAAACGGAAAACCCTAATAAGAATAATCTTAATTTTTTTCCCGCACAATAATAGAAAGGTCTTCCGTTGGAAACGGAAGACCTTAATAATAATACGAAAATTGAAAAAGAAACAATAGAATAATAGAAGGGTCTTCCGCTGAAGACGGAAGACCCTAACTAGACACGATCTCGTTGCAAGCAACGAGGAGGTCTTCCGTCCGATTATTAGAAGGGATATGACGTCATGGACTTTAATTTTTGACAACAAAATATGATCTGGAAATAGTAGTTGAGTACTAATGTTTCCTGTAATGCTTTATAAGTTCTCTTACGTTGCTTTTTTAAATGCTTGCAGTTCTTCCAATTGAGATAGAAAAGATTAATCTTTTTACCTCTAGCCCCTAGACCCGTAATTAAGTAACGCATGAGAAGATCATTAAATTGTTAGGTTATATAAAAAAAATTCAAACTGCGTAATTTTTTCAAAGTGCGTTGCCATATACCTTTTTTTGCTTTTAAAACCTTTTAAAAACATCTCTCAGTAAATGACAATATATATAAAAGACTTTAGGCCAATCTTGATCCCTAATTTGAGGGGTCAGTCTCTTTTTCTTTATATCAAATGAAAGTTCTTTTAATTAGAAACATATTTTGTTGAACAAAGAAATTTGTTACCGTTCCTGAGATATAGGGAAAGACAGTTTTAGGGACCAATCCATTATCTCCTTATAGGGGCCGTTTAACAACATTTTGAAGGTTGAATATTGTTTAGTACATCATTTTGAGCATCTTTTTATCTATACTGCATTTCAAAAGATATTTCATTTCTGATATATGGGTGTTTATAATTAAATGTTGGACATTTGACCTCTGAAAACCTCTTATTACGTAACTCATGATAAAATCATTACATTGCTTGGATACATAAGTGTAAGATAACATATCTACCTTTATGACCTTTCACAAAATATCTCTCAGTAAATAGCTATAGATAAAAGACTTTAGAGCCCTCTGGTCTCTTAATTTGAGAAGCAAGCCCCCTTTTCTAGATATCAAATGAAAGGTCAAATATCAAATGATATATGGGTGATCAAAATTTTCAACCTTTGACCCCTAAAAATCTAATTACATCATTACGTAACACATGATAAAATCAATTGATTCCTTCAATACATAACAGTTTACCTCACGTAATTTTGAATGAAATCAGCTGTGAATAGAATTAGAGATTATTTTGGAGAAATAAACAATTATTGAAAAAAATTCATGCACAGGATCATGCCCATGACAAATTAAGTGTCTTACACATGTAAATCTTAATGTTAAAGCTGCTCGGTCCGATTTTTAATAAAATAACTGTACGCTTTTAAACGATGGTTATGCTAAGTATGTGTGTAATAATATACGTTGCAGAAGTTTTCCTGGTCAATTAAGCCTTATTTCAATGAAAAAATAATATACATGTTGAAACTTGTTGAATCCAGATGTTGTGTATTATTCAGAAAATGTTGTGCAATCCGGATCTTTTCAATTCCGGCCGCGATGCTTATAATTAGTGAGAGTTATCTCCCGTAGTCCGGTCACTTATCGATCGATCGGCCTTCTGCGAGATGATTAATGCTCTATTATCGACAATTTTTTCTGTCGTAGCTATTGATTTAAACAACTGTGAATATAGATCCAAACTAGCAACTCATTTTAGTTTATACCGTAAAGTCTTGTTATGAATAAATACTCATTTTTTTTTGGCCAAAATAAGATAGGTAGATTATAATTCACCCCATTTTTTAGGCCGTGATTCAGGATACTGCGGGAGTAAGACTACCGATATCGTTTCTTATCCCCGTTGTATGGGTACACGTACAGAGTTGCATATTATTCTGTATAAATGCTCAATTTCTTTATATATAAAATTCTCATTTATATAACTATTTATCTATTGTTCCCTGCATAAAAATTGTTAGTTCAGCCACCTGTTGACTTGTTAATGTTTGTTTAACATTTTCCGGTTAAGAATGCACTTTTCAGGTTAATTGGATGTTTAAAAAATTATCAATTACGATGATTTGATTGAAAAAGTATGTATTCCGTTATGGATTTATTGCCCCCCCCCCCCGAAAAAAAATGAAAATGAAAATAGGTACTGTAAATAAGATCGATGGAATCTAATGTATTTCAGAAGAATTGAAAATTTTGCAAGAATACACGATCAAGACCTACTGCATTAAATACTATAATTAAACGAAACGTTATTTCAAATCAGTACCTAACAATGAAGGGAAATACAAATATTCGGCGGATCTAAATGTAAAAATATTCTTATGATAAAATTTTGTATTTATGGCAAACGTAGATTAATTACTTTTATCTCCTACAAGATATAATCGCACTTGTGTTTTGTATCCATCTCTTTTACATTCTTTGTAGCCAAAACTGTCAATATGCGTGGTCGTTTCACCCTCTTGTTGTAAACCACGCTGAAATGTTCACAATCGATGCGCTGTTGAACAAAAGACTCGGCCAGAAAAACGTACTGCATGGGCCCTAAACTATTTTATGACATAGACAAGATCACAAAGAACAATTATATAACACCTTTTTTCAATGACAGTCATACTATTTATGTCTCCCCTTTCAAAGGGGAGACATATTGTTTTTGTCGACTTTCTTATTCTTATTAGGGTCTTCCGTTTCCAACGGAAGACCCTCTTGTTATTCTTCGGTTTCTTTTTATTAGGGTCTTCCGTTTTCAACGGAAGACCCTCTTGTTATTCTTCGGTTTCTTTTTAGGGTCTTCCGTTTCCAACGGAAGACCCTCTTGTTTTTCTTCGGTTTCTTTTTATTATTATTAGGGTCTTCCGTTTCCAACGGAAGACCCTCTTGTTATTCTTCGGTTTCTTTTTATTATTATTAGGGTCTTCCGTTTTCAACGGAAGACCCTCTTGTTATTCTTCGGTTTCTTTTTAGGGTCTTCCGTTTTCAACGGAAGACCCTCTTGTTATTCTTCGGTTTCTTTTTATTATTATTATACTTTTTCTTTTTTTTTCTGACTCCTTCTCGGCTTTATAACTCAAATAGTTTCCAACCGATTTTAATGAAACTTTCAGAGATAATGTGAAACTATTATCCCTCAAAGATGTTAAAGTTTTCTTGACAACGTCAATTCCGTTTTGACGTAACGTCAATTTTAAAATTTTCAAAAAGTCATTTTGTCCGCGGCGTTTCTCAAAAACGTTTTGAGGTAGAGGCTTGAAATTTTCAATGGTAATGATATGGTCGATTTACCTCTGTAATAAAGCTGGAAATGAAAATATGTCACTTCCGGTCGAAACCGGAAGTGAAACAAATTTTTCGAAAAAATGAATTTTCTGATCAAATTAAAAATGAATATGTGTTTTGTAGAGCTAATTAAACTAAATCTAAAACTGAAAGCCGTTTTAAAATCGGACGATGCATTACAGAGATATCGGAGTTTGAAAATCGATTTTTCCGGAAATTTTGATTCCGCGTCCTTGGTTTAAAAAATAGTGTAATATTCAAAGTAAAATTAACTCGTACCAAAAATAATTGTTAAGTCGTACTTGGACACATTCGGAAATTTTTTGTTAAGTCGTTCATAAAATCGGAAATGTGTTTGTTAAGTCGTACTTAAAATCATTCGTATTTTGTTAAGTCGTACCAGGAATAATTCGATTTTTTCATCTTTTTATTTGCGTTACTCTTGTTGTTGGTTTAAGAGCTCTGCTTCTAACAGGAACTTCCAGCTTTACTTCCGACATTAACGGAAGACCCACTCGTTGCTTTGCAACGAGCTTTGCTCTAGTTATTATTCTTTTTCTTTTCTTCTGACTCCTTTTTTGCTTCATAACTCAAAAGGTTTTTAACCGATTTTGATGAAATTTTCAGAGATTTTTGCAAGTTGGTGTCCCTCAAAAATGTTAAAGTTTTAAAGAGAACATCACCTCCGTTTTGACGTGACGTCATTTTTAAACATTTCAAAAAGTCATTTTGTCCCGGACTTTTCTCAAAAACGCTTTAAGATAGAGGCTTGAAATTTTCAATGGTTATGATTTGGTCGATTTACATCTGTAATAAGGCTGGAAGTAAAAACCTGTCACTTCCGGTCGAAACCGGAAGTAAAACAAAGAACTATATATGATAAGAGTTGAAGTTTGCCCCATAATTTGCCATTTTTAAAGTGTTTCGGGAATATTAAAATGTTTTGTTATTTTTTAGAGGAGTTGATATAAAATATATTTTTCACCTATTTATTTGATTTATTTGCACTCACTTGCAGTATATGACGTCAGAAGTGACGCTATTTCTATAATTCAATCAAAATCAGTCAAAATTTACATTTTTCTTACCTTTAAACGAATGGGAAATATAGAGCGCATGCTTGAACAAGGACAATTTTTTTGTCAGTTATTAGTCTTGGCTAGTTACATCTCTGATTAAAATATGTTGTTTGTTCAAGCGTGCGCTTTATGTTTTTTGAAAGAAAAACTGCTTGAAAACAAGTTGTTTTATGCTTAAAATGCAAAAATGGCGGGAAAAGACTGTCTTCATGATACCATATTTCTAAATTGTGGGCACTTGAATCAAAATGAACATAATGTATAAACAACACATATATATCTGTACAAAGAAAACAAAGATTTACAGTAAAATGATGATGTTCATTTTAGGGGGCCATTTTAGGCACTTATCATACATAGTCCTTTTTAGAAAAAATGAATTTTCTGATCAAATCAAAAATGTATATGTATTTTGTATAGCTTATTAAGCTGAACCTAACACTGAAAGCCGTTTTAAAATCGGACGATGCATTACAGAGATATCGGGGTTTAAAAATTGATTTTTCCGGAAATTTTGATTCCGCGTCCTTGGTTTAAAAAATAGCTTAATGTTCAAAGTAAAATTAACTCGTACCAAAAATAATTGTTAAGTCGTACTTGAACACATTCGGATTTTTTTTGTTAAGCCTTCTTGAAATCGGAAAAGTTTTTGTTAAGTCGTACTTAAAATCATTCGTATTTTGTTAAGTCGTACCAGGAATATTTCGATTTTTTTATTTTCTCTTTTAGTTACTCATGTTATTGGTTTAAGAGCTCTGCTTCTTACAGGAACTTCCAGCTTTACTTCCGACATTAACGGAAGACCCACTCGTTGCTTTTCAACGAGCTTTGCTCTAGTTATTATTATACTTTTTCTTTTTTTTCTGACTTCTTTTCGGCTTCATAACTCAAAAAGTTTTTAACCGATTTTTATGAAACTTTCAGAGATTATGTGCAATTATAATGCCTCAAAGATGTTAAAGTTTCTAAGGTAACGTCACTTTCGTTTTTACGTAACGTCATTTTTAAACATTTCAAAAAGTCATTTTGTCCCGGACTTTTCTCAAAAACGCTTTAAGATAGAGGCTTGAAATTTTCAATGGTTATGATTTGGTCGATTTACATCTGTAATAAGGCTGGAAGTAAAAACCTGTCACTTCCGGTCGAAACCGGAAGTAAAACAAATTTTGAGAAAAAATGAATTTTCTGATCAAATCAAAAATGTATATGTATTTTGTATAGCTTATTAAGCTGAACCTAACACTGAAAGCCGTTTTAAAATCGGACGATGCATTACAGAGATATCGGGGTTTAAAAATTGATTTTTCCGGAAATTTTGATTCCGCGTCCTTGGTTTAAAAAATAGCGTAATTTTCAAAGTAAAATTAACTCGTACCATAAATAATTGTTAAGTCGTACTGTAACACATTCGCATTTTTTTTGTTACGTTGTTCTTGAAATCGGAAAGGTTTTTGTTAAGTCGTACTTAAAATCATTCGTATTTTGTTAAGTCGTACCAGGAATAATTCGATTTATTTTATCTTTTTATTTTAGTTACTCTTGTTATCGGTTAAAGAGCTCTGCTCCTTACAGGAACTTTCAGCTTTACTTCCGACATTAACGGAAGACCCACTCGTTGCTTTGCAACGAGCTTTGCTCTAGTTATTATTCTTTTTCTTTTCTTCTGACTCCTTTTTTGCTTCATAACTCAAAAGGTTTTAAACCGATTTTGATGAAATTTTCAGAGATTTTTGCAAGTTGGCGTCCCTCAAAAATATTAAAGTTTTAAAGAGAACGTCACCTCCGTTTTGACGTGACGTCATTTTTAAAAATCTAACACTGAAAGCCGTTTTAAAATCGGACGAGGCATTCAAGAGATATCGGGGTTTAAAAATTGATTTTTCCGGAAATTTTGATTCCGCATCCTTGGTTTAAAAAATAGCGTAATGTTCAAAGTAAAATTAACTCGTTCCAAAATTAGTTGTTAAGTCGTACTTGAACACATTCGGATTTTTTTTTGTTAAGTCGTATTTGAAATCGAAAAGGTTTTTGTTAAGTCGTACTTAAAATCAATCGTATTTTGTTAAGTCGTACCAGGAATAATTCGATTTTTTTTATCTTTTTTAGTTACTCTTGCCGTTGTTTTAAGAGCTCTGCTTCTTACACGAACTTTCAGCTTTACTTCCGACATTAACGGAAGACCCACTCGTTGCTTTGCAACGAGCTTTGCTCTAGTTTTATTTTTTATTATTATTTTTTTTTTTCTGACTCCTTCTCGGCTTTATATCTCAAAAAGTTTTCATCCGATTTCAATGAAATTTTCAGAGCTTTTGTAAAGTTACCGTGCCTAAAAGATATTTAAGTTTCAGCATTTACGTCACTTCCGTTCAAATTTGGCGGCCATTTTTAAATTTAAAAAAAGTGATTTTGTCCGGCAGAAATCTCCGTAAACTTTAAAGATATCGCTTTGAAATTTTTACTGATGATAGATGTATCAATTCTTAAATGTACTGGCTTAAAACTGGAAGCAGTTCCAATTTTTGGAAATTTTCATTTTTTTGAACAAAATAAGATAATACATCAGTCTTATAAAACTTACCATGGTGAATTCAAATCCGAAATCCGTTTGAAAATCGGACGATGCCATACAGAGATATCAGGGTTTAAAAATTGATTTTTCCGGAAATTTTGATTCCGCGTCCTTGGTTTAAAAAATAGCGTACTGTTCAAAGTAAAATTAATTCGTACCAAAAATAATTGTTAAGTCGTACTTGAACACATTCGGATTTTTTTAGTAAGTCGTTTTTGAAATCAAAAAGGTTTTTGTTAAGTCGTACTTAAAATCATTCGGATTTTGTTAAGTCGTACCAGGAATAATTCCATTTTTCATCTTTTTATTTTAGTTACTCTTCTTATTGGTTTAAGAGCTCTGCTTCTTACAGGAACTTCCAGCTTTACTTCCGACATTTTCAACGGAAGACCCTCTTGTTATTCTTCGGTTTCTTTTTAGGGTCTTCCGTTTTCAACGGAAGACCCTCTTGTTATTCTATTGTTTCTTTTTCATTATTATTATTTTTCTTTTTCTTTATTTTTCTGACTTTTTCAAAGCTTAATATCTCAAAAAGTTTTCAACAGATTTACATGAAACTTTCAGGGATTATGAAGCATTATTGTGCCTCAAAGTTTTTAAATTTTCAACTACAACGTCACTTCCGTTTTTACGTTACGTCAGTTTTTAAATTTTAAAAAAGTAATTTTGTCCAGGGCGTTTTTCAAAAACGGTTCAAGATAAAGACTTGGAATTTTCTGTGTTGAAGCAATGATCGTTTTTATTTGGACATAAGACTGGAAATTAGTTTCCGTCACTTCCGGTCTAAACCGGAAGTGTTTTAAAATTTTCGAATTTTCGAATTTTTCGTTTTTATTTAAAATGTTTACGAGGTTTGTAGAGTTTGTTATGCTGAACACGAATCTGAAATCCGTTTGAAAATCGGACGATGCATTACAGAGATATCGGGGGTTAAAAATTGATTTTTCCGGAAATTTTGATTCCGCGTCCTTGGTTTAAAAAATAGCGTAATGTTCAAAGTAAAATTAACTCGTACCAAAAATAATCGCTAAGTCATACTTGAACACATTCGGATTTTTTTGTTAAGTCGTTCTTGAAATCAGAAAGGTTTTTGTTAAGTCGTACGTAAAATCATTCGTATTTTGTTAAGTCGTACCAGGAATAATTCGATTTTTTCATCTTTTTATGTTAGTTACTCTTGTTATTGGTTTAAGGGCTCTGCTTCATACAGGAACTTCCAGCTTTACTTCCGATATTAACGAAAGACCCACTCGTTGCTTTGCAACGAGCTTTGCTCTAGTTATTATTATACTTTTTATTTTTTTTTCTGACTCCTTCTCGGCTTTATAACTCAAAAAATTTACAACTGATTTTGACGAAACTTTCAGAGATTATGTGCATTTATTATACCTTAGAGTGTGTGAAGTTTCTTTGAAAACGTCACCTCCGTTTTGACGTTACGTCATTTTCAAAATTTTCAAAAAGTCATTTTGTCCGCAGCGTTTCTCAAAAACGCTTAAAGATAGAGGCTTGAAATTTTCAATGCTTATAATTTAATCGATTTACCTCTGTAATAAGGCTCGAAATGAAAGTCTGTCACTTCCGGTCGAAACCGGAAGTGAAACAAATTTTTCAAAAAAATGAATTTTCTGATCAAATCAAAAATGAATATGTGTTTTGTAGAGTTTATTAAGCTGAATGTAACACTGAAATCCGTTTTAAAATCGGACGATGCATTACAGAGAAATCGGGGTTTAAAAATTGATTTTTCCGGAAATTTTGATTCCGCGTCCTTGGTTTAAAAAATAGCGTAATGTTAAAAGTAAAATTAACTCGTACCAAAAATATTTGTTAAGTCGTTCTGTAACAAATTCGGAATTTTTTTGTTAAGTCGTACTTGAAATCGGAAAAAGTTTTTGTTAAGTCGTACTTAAAATCATTCGTATTTTGTTAAGTCGTACCAGGAATAACTCGATTTTTTCATTTTTTTCTTTAAGTTACTCTTGATGTTGGTTTAAGAGCTCTGCTTCTTACAGGAACTTCCAGCTTTACTTCCGACATTGACGGAAGACTCACTCGTTGCTTTGCAACGAGCTTTGCTCTAGTATTATTATACTTTTTATTTTTTTTTCTGACTCCTTCTCGGCTTTATAACTCAAAAAATTTTCAACTGATTTTGACGAAACTTTCAGAGATTATGTGCATTTATTATACCTCAAAATTTGTGAAGTTTCTTTGAAAACGTCACCTCCGTTTTGACGTTACGTCATTTTTAAAATTTTCAAAAAGTCATTTTGTCCGCAGCGTTTCTCAAAAACGCTTAAAGATAGAGGCTTGAAATTTTCAATGCTTATAATTTAATCGATTTACCTCTGTAATAAGGCTCGAAATGAAAATCTGTCACTTCCGGTCGAAACCGGAAGTGAAACAAATTTTTCAAAAAAATAAATTTTCTGATCAAATCAAAAATGAATATGTGTTTTGTAGAGCTCATTAAGCTGAATGTAACACTGAAATCCGTTTTAAAATCGGACGATGCATTACAGAGAAATCGGGGTTTAAAAATTGATTTTTCCGGAAATTTTGATTCCGCGTCCTTGGTTTAAAAAATAGCGTAATGTTAAAAGTAAAATTAACTCGTACCAGAAATATTTGTTAAGTCGTACTGTAACAAATTCGGAATTTTTTTGTTAAGTCGTACTTGAAATCGGAAAAAAAATTTTTTTAGTCGTACTTAAAATCATTCGTATTTTGTTAAGTCGTACCAGGAATAACTCGATTTTTTCATTTTTTTCTTTAAGTTACTCTTGATGTTGGTTTAAGAGCTCTGCTTCTTACAAGAACTTCCAGCTTTACTTCCGACATTGACGGAAGACTCACTCGTTGCTTTGCAACGAGCTTTGCTCTAGTATTATTTTACTTTTTATTTTTTTTTCTGACACCTTCTCGGCTTTATAACTCAAAAAGTTTACAACCAATTTTTACGAAACTTTCAGAGATTATGTGCATTTATTATACCTTAAAGTCTGTGAAGTTTCTTTGAAAACGTCACTTCTGTTTTTACGTTACGTCATTTTTAAAATTTTCAAAAAGTCATTTTGTCCGCAGCGTTTCTCAAAAATGCTTTAAGATAGAGGCTTGAAATTTTCAATGCTTATAATTTAATCGATTTTCCTCTGTAATAAGGCTGGAAATGAAAATCTGTCACTTCCGGTCGAAACCGGAAGTGAAACTTTTTTTCGAAAAAATGAATTTTCTGATCAAATCAAAAATAAATATGTGTTTTGTAGAGCTTATTTAGCTGAATCTAACACTGAAAACCGTTTTAAAATCGGACGATGCATTACAGAGATATCAGGGTTTAAAAATTGATTTTTCCGGAAATTTTGATTCCGCGTCCTTGGTTTAAAAAATAGCGTAATTTTCAAAGTAAAATTAACTCGTACATAAAATAATTGTTAAGTCGTACTGTATCACATTCGGATTTTTTTTGATAAGTCGTTCTTGAAATCAGAAAGGTTTTTGTTAAGTCGTACTTAAAATCATTCGGATTTTGTTAAGTCGTACCAGGAATAATTCGATTTTTCAAAATCTTTTTATTTTAGTTACTGTTGTTATTAGTTTAAGAGCTCTGCTTCTTACAGGAACTTCCAGCTTTACTTTCGACATAACGGAAGACCCACTCGTTGCTTTGCAACGAGCTTTGCTCTAGTTTTTTATTATACTTTTTCTTTTTTTTCTGACTTCTTTTCAGCTTCATAACTCAAAAAGTTTTTAAGCGATTTTTATGAAACTTTCAGAGATAATGTGAAATTATAATGGCTCAAAGATGATAAAGTTTCTTAAGAAACGTCACTTCCGTTTTTACGTTACGTCATTTTTAAAAATTTCAAAAAGTCATTTTGTCCGCGGCTTTTTTCAAAAACGATTCAAGATAAAAAGTTGAAATTTTTCGAGCTGATATATTTATCGTTTTGCCTCTGTAATAAGGCTGGAAATGAAAATCCGTCACTTCCGGTCGCCATCGGAAGTAAATCAAATTTTTCGAAAATTTGAATTTTTTGATCAATAAAAAACGTATATGTATCTTGTTGAGCTAAATAAGCTATATCTAACACTGAAAACCGTTTTTAAATCGGATGATTCATTACAGAGATATTGGGGTTTAAAAATTGATTTTTCCGGAAATTTTGATTCCACGTTATTGGTTTAAAAAAAAAGCATAAAGTTAAAAGTAAAATTAACTCGTACCAAAAATAATTGTTAAGTCGTACTTGAACACATTCGGATTTTTTTTTGTTAATTCGTTTTTGAAATCGAAAAGGTTTTTGTTAATTCGTACTTAAAATCATTCGGGTTTTGTTAAGTCGTACCAGGAATAATTCGATTTTTTTCATCTTTTTATTTAATTTACTCTTGTTATTGGTTTAAGAGCTCTGCTTCTTACAGGAACTTCCAGCTTTACTTCCGACATTAACGGAAGACCCACTTTGCAACGAGCTTTGCTCTAGTTATTATTAGGGTCTTCCGTTTCCAACGGAAGACCCTCTTGTTATTCTTCGGTTTCTTTTTAGGGTCTTCCGTTTTCAACGGAAGACCCTCTTGTTATTCTTCGGTTTCTTTTTAGGGTCTTCCATTTCCAACGGAAGACCCTCTTGTTATTCTACGGTTTCTTTTTCTTTATTCTTATTAGGGTTTTCCGTTTTCAACGGAAAACCCTTCTGTTATTCTACGGTTTCTTTTTCTTTATTCTTATTATTCTTTTTTTCTTTTTCTGACCTTTTTGGAGCGTTATTTCTCAAAAACTACCCAACCGATTTGCACGAAATTTTTTGGAGTGATAGAACATCATCGTCGCTACATATTAATACATTTTTGCATGATGACGTCACTTCCGATTTCAGATATAGACGATTTTGTAAATTGTTAAGGGTCATTTTGTCCAAGCATCTCCTCCGAAACTAATCAAGATAGAAGCTTGAAATTTTCAGGGGTTGTAGATGAATGTCTGTAGATGTACCCCCATGCTTTCAATTATGAAAATTGCTCAAGGCCTCGAAGCTCGCCTGAACCTGAAAATTAGCACCAAATATTTCCACGAAATTTTTGCACATTTTCTGTAATACCTTTCGATGTGCACATAATTTGTTAAAACATGTACTGCAAAAGTTGTTTCAATTTTCACGAGCTTTCCTTTGATATCAAGAAAAAGGGGCTGACCCCTCAAATTAGGGGCCAAGAGGGCTCTAAAGTCTTCTTACAATAACTCTTTACTGAACAATAATTTGTTATTAATTATATAAGCAAAAATGTTCATTGTACAGCTGTTTATCTATACAGTATCATACTAAAGTCATATGTTACGTAATTAGGGGTTTCAAGGGGCCAGAAGTTCAAAACTTTGATCATTAGTATCTGAAAAAGGAGAAATATTTTTAAAAGCATTGTAAAACAAAAGTTGCTTAAAATGGTGTTCTTGTCAATATGCTACCTTAAATGTTTTTGTTTATGACCCCATTTAGGAGTTAAAGAGTCGACCCCTTAAACACTTTCGTACAGATATCTCAAGAACGGTTAACATTTCATGAACACTTGTTGAACAAAATATCTTTAAATTTGCAAGACTTTAAATTTTAATATGAAGAAAGAGGGCTGGCCTCTCAAATTAGGGGCCAAAAGGGCTCTAATGTCTTTTTACAATAACTCTTTACTGAACAATATTTTGTTATTAATTATATAAGCAAAAATGTTCATTGTACAGCTGTTTATCTATACAGTACCATACTAAAGTCATATGTTACGTAATTAGGGGTTTCAAGGGGCCAGAAGTTCAAAACTTTGATCATTAATATCTGAAAAAGGAGAAATATTTTTAAAAGCAATGTAGAACAAAAGTTGTTCAAAATAATGTTCTGAACAATATTAAACCAACACTTTTGTTGTTAGTGGCCCCGGTAGGGGGTTAAAGGGTCGGCCCCTAAAACACATTTGTACAGATATCTCGAGAACGGTTTACCATTCATGAACACTTGTAGAACAAAATATGTTTATATTAGCGAGACCTTTTATTTTATATCAAGAAAAAGGGGCTGGCCCCACAAATTAGGGGGTACAATGGCTACTAAGTCTTTTTATGATAACTCTTTTCTGACCAATAATTTGATATTTATTATAAAGCAACAAAGCAGCTTTTATTAAGCTTAATTAAAAACTGACATACAGAGATATCGGGGTTTAAAAATTGATTTTTCCGGAAATTTTGTTTCCGCGTCCTTGGTTTAAAAAATAGCGTAATGTTTATAGTAAAATTAACTCGTACCAAAAATAATTGTTAAGTCGTACTTAAACACATTCGGATTTTTTTGTTAAGTCGTTCTTGAAATGAGAAATGTTTTTGTTAAGTCGTATTTAAAACCATTCGGGTTTTGTTCACTCGTATATAATAATTCGATTTGTTTCATCTTTTTATTTTAGTTACTCTTGTTATTGGTTTAAGAGCTCTGCTTCTACAGGAACTTCCAGCTTTACTTTCGACATTTACGGAAGACCCACTCGTTGCTTTGCAACGAGCTTTGCTCTAGTTATACTTTTTTTTCTTTTTCTGACTTTTTTGGATCGTTATTTCTCAAAAACTATTCAACTGATTTACACCAAATATTCAGGACTGATAAAACATCAATGTCGCTACTTATTATTAAAATTTCAAATGATTACGTCACTTCCGGTTTCAGATATGGACGATTTTGTAAATTTTTAAAGGTCATTTTGTCAACGCATCTTCTCTAAAACTAATCATGATAAAAGCTTGAAATTTGCAGGGATTGTAGATGAATGTCTGTAGATTTTCCTCCATGCTTCCAATTGCGAAAAATGTGCAAGGCTTAGAAGCTCGCCTGAACCTGAAAATTAGCACCAAATTTTTTCACAAAATTTTCGCACGTTTTCCGTAATATCTTTTGACGTATAAATATTTTGTTAAAACATGTAATGCAAAAGCTGTTTCAATTTGCACGGGCTTTTATTTGATATCAAGAAAAAGGGGCTGGCTCCTCAAATTAGGGGCCAAGAGGGCTCTAAAGTCTATTTGCAATAACTTTTTACTGAACAATAATTTGTTATCAATTATAGAAGCAAAATTGTTCATTGTACAGCTGTTTATCTATACAGTACCATACTTAAGTCATATGTTACGTAATAAGGGGTTTCAAGGGGCCAGAAGTTCAAAACTTTGATCATTAATATCTGAAAAAGGAGAAATATTTTGAAAAGCAATGTAGAACAAAAGTTGTTCAAAATAATGTTTTGTACAATATGCTGCCTTTAATTTTTTTTTATGACCCCATTTAGGAGTTAAAGGGTCGGCCCCCAAAAACACATTTGTACAGATATCTCAAGAACGGTAAACATTTTTTGAACACTTGTTAAACAAAAAATGGTTTTATTTACAAGACCTTTCATTTGAGGTCAAGAAAAGGGGGCTGGCCCCTCAAATAAGGGGCCAAGAGGGCTCTAATGTCTTCTTACAATAACTCTTTACTGAACAATATTTTGTTATTAATTATAGAAGCAAAAATGTTCATTGTACAGCTGTTCATCTATACATTACCATACCTAAGTCATATATTAAGTAATAAGTGGTTTCAAGGGGCCAGAACTCAAAACTCTGATCATTAATATCTGAAAAAGGAGAAATATTTTTAAAAGCAATGTAGAACAAAAGTTCTTCAAAATAATGTTCTTAACAATATGATACCAAAAATGTTGTTGTTAGTGGCCCCAGTAAGGGTTTAAAGGGTCGCCCCCTAAAACGCATTTGTACAGATATCTCGAGAACAGTTTACAATTCATGAACACTTGTGGAACAAAATATGTTTATATAAGCGAGACCTTTTCTTGGATATCAAGAAAAAGGGGCTGACCCCTCAAATTAGGGGCCAGAAGGGCTACTAAGTCTTTTCATAATAACTCTTTTCTGACCAATAACACTTGTTGCTTTGCAATGAGCTTTGCTCTAGTTCTTCTTATTCTTCTTCATCCAAATTTGTCCAGGCCGTAACTTAAATACTCTTTGACATTAAGACTTCAAACTTGTAACATAGGTACATGGTATTGAGAAGGAGTGCACGCCGCCAAAAATTTTTGACCTTGACCTATTTTGTTCTTCAAGGTCAAGCTTTTCATAAAAAATATTGTCTGGACCATAACACAAGACTCCTTTAACATACAGACTTTTAACTTGTATCATGGATAGATGGTATATAACCTAGTTGAACCTAACCAACATTTTTGACCTTGACTTAGAATTTTTATTTCAAGGTCATGTTAGAAAAAACTTCATTGTTCAACTCCTGAATATACTTTGACAGAAGGACTTCAAACTTTAAACAAATAACAATAATAATACACTAAGGTGTACTATTGAATAATATTTGACCTTGACCTTGTTTTACTCAAGGTCAAATTCAGAAAAAAAAAAAAAAAATTTGTCTTGGTCATAACTTTAATACCCTTAGACATTAAGACTTCAAACTTGAAACATAGGTAGATGGTATTGAGAAAGAGTGCACGCCACCAAAAGTATTGACCTTGACCTATTTTGTTCTTCAAGGTCAAGCTTTTCATAAAAAATATTTCCCGGACCATAACACAAGACTCCTTGAACATACAGACTTTTAACTTGTATCATGGATAGATGGTATATAACCTAGTTGAACCTTACCAAAATGTTAGACCTTGACTTCAAGGTCATATTAGAAAAAACTTCATTGTTCAACTCCTGAATATACTTTGACAGAAGGACTCCATCTTTAAACAAAGAACAAATATAATACACTTAGGTGTATTATTGAATAATATTTGACCTTGACCTTATTTTACTCAAGGTCAAATTAAGAAATAAATAATAACATCTTGTCTGGGTCATAACTTTAATACCATTTGACATTAAGACTTTAAACTTGGAACATAGGTTGATGGTATTGGAAAGGAGTGCACGCCACCAAAAGTTTTGACTTTGACCTCTTTTGTTCTTCAAGGTCAAGCTTTTCATAAAAAATATTGTTTGGACCATAACACAAGACTCCTTGAACATACAGACTTTTAACTTGTATCATGGATAGATGGCATATAACCTAGTTGAACCTTACCAAACTTTTTGACCTTGACCTTAAAATTTTATCATAAGGTCAAATTAGAAAAAACTTCATTGTTCAACTCCTGAATATACTTTGACAGAAGGACTTCAGACTTTAAACAAAGAACAACACTTAGGTGTACTATTGATTTATATATGACCTTGACTATGTTTCACTCAAGGTCAAATTAAGAAAAAGATAATAAAATGTTGTCTGGGTCTGGGTAACATATAGCTGGCATCATTCTTTTTCAATCGCTAAATTTGCCCCATATTACAATCATTGGGGAGAAGGGGAGACATGTGTTTTTTTGTAAAAAAAAAACAATACCCACTAGTTTTTTTTTAAATTACGAGACCAAAACAGCATTCATTCGTCGGTAAAGGTATAATCTTTTGCTAAGAAATAAACTCATGTGTGCATTACAGCAAGGCGCAAATCTTGTGTATCGGATAACGGTAGCTAGGCCGCTCGCTAGTCCAACCGCGACCTACTAGTATTTCCTCGGCCGCGGGCAAGGGATCGGATACGTAAAATTGTATACATACACAGCTCGGAATCCAGCTAGATTTTAAAATCTGACTCAAATGCATTGCATAGAAACAGTTCTTTTATTCATAATGTGTTTTACTAGAAAAGAATTAAACTGTTTAAACACTTTCCGCATGTATGCTGGTACACGGTCTATGGAAGTAAGTAAAATCTTTAAAATTGGAATTTTTGTGTTTGCAGCTAAATAAATAAACCCATGGGTGCATTACAGCAAGGCGCAAATCTTGTGTATCGGATAACGGTAGACCGCTCCCTAGTCCAGCTGCGACCTATTTCCTTGGCCGCGGGCAAGGGATCGGATACGTAATTGTTCACATACAGAGCTCGGAATCCAGCTAGATTTTAAATGCGACTCAAATGCATTGCATAGAAGAAGTTCTTTTATCCATAATGTGTTTCACTAGAATTTTTAAATAAATAAAAAGTTCCAACAATTTCCGTAACATTAACTGGTACCCTTAATGTCAGTAATACGCACAAATACCCCGTTTATTTTCCAAATAAAACACAAATACATGGTAACAATTCTAGCTCTTTTACACTCATATTACGCAATGCCCGAACACAATATTATTGTTACGACATTAATAAGATCATAATGAACAACTTTTGCAGCGACAGCCATATCGAAATCTTAACCGCTTTTGAGTTATAAAGTGAAAACTTTCAAGTGTTCTAGGTCCCTAATTTAAGGGGTCAGCCCCTTTTTCTTGATGTCAAGCAGAAGATCCCGTAAATAAAAATCTTTTTTCTTCTACATGTCTTAACAAAATAATTACAAGAAAAGAGATAAACTAAGAAAACCAAGCGATATTAGAACGCTTTTGTTATCTCAATTTTCGAGCGCCGGCGTTTCTTGTGCTAGGAAAATATGAATGCTTTTGTTCAAAGAAGCGATCTTTTGTCTATCATTTTTGAAATTTTGAAATCGATATCTTTTGTAGTTTATGAGAACACTCTTGGACAAACCAACCCCCTAAAAATCATTAAAATGCCAATATCTCAAAAACGGAAATGACGTCATCAACCAAAAAAATTTCCGATAAGGTTCACAGCACAGTAAGTAAGATCTAAAAATTTCGTGCAAATCGGTTTTGCCATTTCTGAGATATCGCGTGCACAAAAAGTGGTAAAAAAAGAAGAAGAAGAAAAAGAATCCGAAGAATAACAATAAGGTCTTCCGTTGGAAACGGAAGACCTTAATAAGAAGAATAAGAAAGTCGACAAAAACAATATGTCTCCCCTTTGAAAGGCAATATTTAAAACTTTTTGTTTTACACGTTTTAATATATTTTGAGAACAAAATGAAAACCAAGAAAACTCAATACTTCCAAACTTTTTACATAAAACCCCTTTAAGATTTGCTGCAACTTAAAGTGATTCTTATGATGAAATACAAGTACATTCCAACCACTGTTGAAATAATAATTCCAATAGTGGTTGTATATCAATAATAGTTGCAAAGTGATTCTTATAATGAAATACATTCCCAACCACTATTGAAATAATTATTTCAATAGTGGTTGTATTTCATTAGTGGTCGCAAAGTGATTCTTCTAATGAAATACATCCAAAACCACTATTGAAATAATTCATTTTATTTAGTGGTTTTATTTCAATAGTGGTTTCAAAGGATTTCTTCTAATGAAATACGTCCCCAAACACTATTGAAAAAATATTATTTTATTACTGGTTTCATTTTAATGGCGGTTGCAACAAAGCTTCTTATTTGATCGGCCAGGTTCTTTCTAATTTTCTTAAAGCATATGAAAACATGTGTACTAATATGGCAACAATTGTTTACATGTATTAGACTCTTTACATTTCTTGACAATAAAACAATAGATCATAATCGGTAATATGAAGAGCAAAAACCCATTTTTAGTTCAAATCGAAAGTTTTGTAAATAAAAACATATTTTGTTTAACAAATGTTTAGAAATTCTTAACCGTTCCTAAGAAATTCGGACAAAAACGTTTCAAGGGCCAAAGCTTGATCATTTATACGGGCCATTTAATGAAAATTGCACATATTGTTGAGAGCATTATTCTAAATATCTCTTTTCAACAAATGAATGAACAGTACAGAGTTAAAAAGTAAAGAGTAATGAAAATGAGTTTTTGACATCTTCAGTCAAATAGCCAACCCCTTTTTATGTTTAAAAGGACAATCCAAATAAATAGTCAATGTTTTAAAAAAGGCAATGACGACATCAACCATGCTTATTTTAGATTGGTAATTGATAATAGCAGATCGAGATAATAAACCCTAAAATCTCCAATCAAATTAGTTTTAATGAATAATACTTCTCTGGGTATTTTATTTTGTGAATATAAATGTTCGCCTTTTCCAAATATGACAGCAATATTTAGTCCCCTTAAACTTTTATTATGGAAAACTTTTTTGAAAAGTTTCATTCATAAACTTAATACAAAAATACAAGCCTCTTTAACATAATAATCAATGGACTTTACCGACCCCACCAACTTCTGTAAACAGTCAGTAACAAACCTAATAAGTAACAGTGTTTTTCCATTGAATTATGTGTTCTTTAAACGCCTCTTAATGGTCACTCTCTGACGCTTTGCCAACATTAAAAGCATGAGAGAGAGAGGGAGAGAAATAGAGAGAGAGATATTTTCAGTCTTTACTACACAATATGCATAAAGACACACCAAAAGAGCCCGGCTTTCAGTAATTCAGTACTTTGATTCACTCTTGTGGCTGTTAATAAGGCTTTTCCATTAATATTAACTTACTCTAAGGATAAGATAGGAATTTTAAGGTATCAATCACATTTTCAGACAAGGCAAGAAGTTAAAAAAATGTAATTATAAGCATGAAATCATGATTTTTTAAGTATACAGTCTCATAACTGCAGCGATGTCTGCATACAAATTTTGCTAACGCGCTTAAGGGTGTTGTTTACTCAGGGTTTGAGTTCTCGAATTCGGATTGTTATAAAGTTCAATGTCATGAGTAAAATTTGTTCTAAACACAAAAAGTATCTGTGAAATGAATTATTATTGACATAACATTCGATATTTCTACTATATTATGGAATTATGCCAAAACAAAACTAGACTTTTAGCCAAACAGAGGAAATTCGGACTAAATTTTGTAGAGTTTGTTTTTTGCTCAAACATTTTTGGAAGTACTCTAATATTGAAAGTTAAGATTTTATATTTTAGTCTATATAATTTTGCATATTTTCTGGTAATTTTACCTCATTTATTCATTATAATAACCGTATGGCATGAATTTAAAAAAATATTGAAATATGCTTAAAAACGAGAAAAGACACCATATCTCAAAATTTTGATCATTGACCTCATATAAATCATATGCCAACAAAATAAGACCAAAATAAGTAGTTTAATACTATAAATGTTTTTGTATTATCATCATTCAATTTTTTGTAAAATTTGATCAAAAATGGGTAGGAATTTGAAAAGTTATAGAGGAAATTCGGACTGGAATATTTATAAAAATTGTGAAGGAAAACTTAATGCTTTGTATGTTTTTAGTGTCACTGCCATTCATAAAAATGTATTTCATTTTCAAAAGTGTTGAGCAATTGTATTATTTTCACAATTAAGAAAATCTCAATCATAGTGTAAAATTTTAAGTGATTTTCCTTTAATTTTCCAAAAACATACAATGACCATCAACTCCAAAAGTAGGTCATTGACCTACTTTTTGGAAAATGAAAAATAACGCTACAATAAAAGGTCTATAACACCCAATAGTTGGTTTTTCATTATCATCAGTGGAATTTTTTTTCATTCCGAGTAAACGTCATCCTTAACTCAATTTGTTTGCAAGCGCCGCTGCAGTTATGACACTGTATATTTCAAAAAATGATGATTCAATGCTATGATACTGCAGTAGCTTTCCACACAATATCTAAATATTGCTCTAATTGCTCTTTACACGATAACTAAATATATATATATATATATATATATATATATATATATATATATATATATATATATATATATATATATATATATATATATATATATATATATATATATATATATGATTGCGCCCATGAGAAAAGGGTGCTTATGGCATTTTTTCCACATTTTAAGATTTTTACAAAATTGAATTAAACACATCTCAAAGTTGTCAAATCTAAAATGTTATGGCTATACGCTAATTCTAAGTAGAGTTTTTTCCCAATTTCATAAGGAAAATCACGACGTCGTGTTTCACATACGCAACGTCAAAAGTTTTTTAAATAAAGGTTATCAATCATAACTGTGAATTAGTCATTTAATAAACGTAAAATACAGCACTTTGTTATCAGAATCTTATCACATTGTTGCATATAGTTATATTCTTGCATCTATGTTATTCATTTATTTTAAAAACAAAGGTTTGTTTTTATTGTTTTTTTTAAATCATAAATACCCCGGCAAAATGTTTCTACTGACAGCGTAGTTGTCTGCCAGTGAAAAGCGATTTTTCAAAAAAAAGAAACGGCGGTTGTTTAGTTTCAGTTTCTTTTGGTATATCAACGAGAAACCAATAAGTGGAGTAATCTATGTGAACGTATTTCATGTACATAAACACTGTCGTTTCCATATAAACAATGAATAGCTAAAACAGATTAGTCGCTTTTGTTCTTTTAAATAAACAACATATACGATTTTCGTGACATTATTAAATATGTCATCTTTTAGACTTGAACTTTTAAAACAATATCAGAAGTCCCGTATCGTACAATTGTTTTAATCATGATCCATTGTACAATTATACATGTAGTAGCAGCATAGAACTATTCTTTTGAAGTTTTAGAAATTGTTTCAGAAGTAACTAGACTTTAACCTGTGTATTCACAGATAAACACAATTAAAAAAGTAGTTAATCGACCACTGCCGGGATCATGCCCTTTACACCACCCTTTCTGTTCAAAAGATTTTTCCATTCGACTTTATGCAGAATTTATGGAAAAGAGTGCCCTTTCCCTGGATCGGATGGTATTCACCCCCTTCCAATACTGATAAATTTCACATAATACAAAATGATTTTGTGTGTATGTGGAATATTTTTACTTTCGATTCGATCACTTCTAGACACATTTTTTCAAACTACCGTGATTGTTTTTCTACAACAGTTAAGCCCCCCCCCCCCCCCCCCCGTGCTTACACATTTCGGGCGTGCCCACACATGAAAATCAACATCCGGACACTTACTTTTCCACGGCAAATATGTAGGTTTAGTATTATAGAGAAAACATGCAGTTTGCAGAGATTGATTCCGTGTTTTGAATGTACACATGTATATTTCACCTTTAGTTTTAGATAACTCTCAACTGTTCATTTCCCAAAACCCACAGCTTATGCATGCATTTAAATACACCGTCAGTGCGCTTTAATTAGTCTCTAAGTATCCTACATTCCAAAATCATTTGTAAATCTTACACAATTAAATCAGTAAAATAATTTTATGAATCCACTCCATCGACTAAAATAAATGTGAAAATAAAACTCAGGTTCGGAGGGATCGTGAAACTGTCTGAATTTTCAAGTTCTTCAGTAATGGTCAGAAGAAAATGTCCGTCATCAAGTTTTAAGATTTCTCTTGACGATTGCAAAGTTATTGATATATTAATGCTAATTGAATTAAAAAATAAGTCCCGATATAAAACATGAGGTAGGTTCAACGTTTGTAATATTAAACATTTTCGATCATGATTTATCGGTATTAAAGTAGAAAAGAGCGAGTCGTTAATTTTATATATGGTAGTAAAAATATGTTTTAATTATGATGTCTACATTTTTTCCAATAAATTATCACTAAATGCTCATGTTTGGAAAAATATTCCGAACTCTTGTTTCACCGTAGGTACCGGCAAGAAAACATTTCCCCCTTTTTTAAGCATACTGCGTGCGTCGTCGTAAAGAATCTTGGTTTTTTTTAATTTTTATTTAGAAATCAGGTCAATTTATAATTAGGTTGGAGTTAACCTATAATTATATAATAGGAGTCACGTCATGACTATTTTGTTGTTGTGGCTCTTTATTTAAATTTATAACTTGAAATAGGAAGTTTTAATTTTCAGAAAAGGATAAGAGTATGATTACATCATTTCTGAATCATTCGACTGTTTAACACCTTTTAAACATATACAACAATATTAAAACCAAAATCGACGTAATAAGGACAGAATTACAAGCAAAATTTAATATTAACATAGCAATTTTCAATAAAAAAAATAGAAGAAATCGTCTGTTTAAAACGTCCTTTTTAACAAAAAACACGGCCGATAGGAACATTAAGTGGTGTTTAGATTAAGTTGTACATTGAGTTAACTTCTTTGTTTTTATTTACATCCACCAAGTATGATTCCTTCTATTTCTGAAGAAAATTAATTGTAATTCAAATCTCTGTAGAAACTGACAGGACTGAAATCTACATTCGTTTATCGATTGGTCGAAACATTAATCGACTAGCTTTAGAAAAATCCTCGACTACACGAAAGATTCATGATGATTTTAGACTCAACCTCCCATTTAAGATGACGTAGCGGTTCCCTTTATTTAACGTATTGATGTACATTAACAATAATAAAGTTAATTTTACTTTTCCTTACGACCAATTCATTAATCTGTAAAAAGAAGGATGTAAATATAAACATTAAAATACTTTCATTAATGATTCATGTGGGTTATGACGGTAGCGATCATCACAGAATAAAATTACATAACCCGCTAGGGCGTGTTATGTTAATTTTTATTTATTTATTTATTTATTGCAATGTTGCCATCTTCACATCGTGCATTACTTACCAGAGAAAGCATTTCATTGTTTGATTCGCGCTTATTACACCCACCCATTTTTGCCCCTCCAATTTATTAAAAAACCAGGAGTAAATCATACTTGTAGCTCTATAGAAACGTACAGAGCTGAAATCCTCACGATCTACTTCTAGATATTAAATCAATCGGTCGAAAAAAAATCGTGGGCAAAGATACAAATAATATGAGGGGAAAATAAGATTTAGCGCCTTTTCAACAAATTCCCATTGGGACTTCTAAAGAAAATTGATAACATTGAAGACTACTGAAGGAACATTGAAGGAAATCGGGGTCGTATTTTTTTTGTTAAAGATAATTGATAAACAGTGAAAATTCATGCAGGAAATTTCATAAAAAAATATATAGGGTAAAGATAATTAGACCTGGTCTCGTTAAGAATTAAAACAATGAATTGAGTTTTTTATGGGCATATCAGATTCATTTTGTACATGTAAATGCAGCGTTCCTAACATTAGGATGTGCAAGGAAACACAAACACATGTCATCTAAACTTAGGACAAATTAAACAATACAAGTGTTTACCGGATCGGTGAGATGGGTGCAGAACTGCAGACTTTAATCTCTCTTATTTCTAAATAGTTTTTTTTACTGTGATATTTTTCAGCTAGCTGGTTTAACAAGACATTTTTCTACATACTGCTTTTGTGTAATCTATCAGGAAGATATGTTTATTGTACATGCAGCATACATTAAAAAGTCGTACATCGTTAAAACTAGCTGCAGGACTGTAACTCCCGGTCTGAAAAAATTCGGATGGACGACTTCCCAGGTCGTCCATCAGAATTTTTTCAGACCGGGAGCTACAGTCCTGCAGCTACGTCAAAACAATACCGGCAACGGTACTTGCTGAATAAAGACGATACAAGTACATGTATTTGTTAGGTTCATTTTTTTTTTGGCTTTCTTAATCCACGCACTTTAAGCGTAGATTCCTATTTAAACACGATAAATTAATATCCGTGTCAAATCGCGAGAAGTGCATCTCGCGAATTTTACAATCTCGCTTTTATTTCTGGACATATGTATTAACCTACATTAAACGTGTACTATGATAAAAATTCGGCATTCACGATTTTATGTTCTAGCGATTTGATGGAAAACTGCTGAATTGCGGAATTAATTGAGAACCTGCGTAAAATAAGGAATCAACAGTATGTGCATGGTCTGAATATTTGAAATAAGATTTTTTTAAATTAGATGTAATTGGTGTAAATATGTTAATATCAATGCGCTCTAAAAAAAAAAAAAAGGTGAAGCACCTAAAATTGATAAAATATTTCTATAATTCTTCTCCAAATCATAGCCAAGTTGGAGCATTAAGCTCAGATCGGGAAAAACAGAAATGCATGTAGTTAATCAAATTTGTGTTCAAATGAAGTATGATAAGTTTTGATTTATAATGATGTGAAAATTAGATTTTAAAAAAGGTATAAAAACTAAACGCGATGAAAATGACGCGTTATAAAATTTACGCTTTTCAGACGACGCTATGACGTAACGTCATATGTTTGTGACGTTATTTCTCTGTTTTGTAAAAAATGCCATAAGCACCCTTTTCTCATGGGCGCAATCATATATATATATATATATATATATATATATATATATATATATATATATATATATATATATATAGTTATATGTATAGTTATATAGTTATTGTGCAAAGAGCCTTGAGAGCAATATTCAGATGTTTCAGTGGATGGTGGCTTATTAAAATATATTCAATGTAAACATAATTTCAATATAGGAAAAAAAAACTTTGCTAAATCGATGCCTCACTGATGTTACATGATCTGTATGAAATCTAATTCTACTTTATTAGAGGGCCCAAAAGTGATCATCAGTCAGAAAACTGAAGCAGTTTACGATACGGATTTCATGTTTAAAGCATCAATTCGAAGTTTCATGAAAGATACGTCGACGATGTGGATGAAAGGAGATGAGATAATTGACATAACCAAGTCTAAATATAGTGGAAGTTCAGTTGTTGGTAACAGTCCTGTCCTATGCATTAACAACGTCAGTAAGGAAGATGAAGATGTGTATACAATATATGTACGCAATGAATGGGATGAAACAAGCCCCAAATGGCGCCTGGTTGTAACTGGAAGTAAATGTCACATTTTTGGCTCACCAGAGCTGAGAGCTCAAGTGAGCTTAACTGATTAATCTTTGTTTAGCGTCTGTCTTTTTGTCAGTCTGTTTATTTCTAGCAATTTTTATTTCGTCTTCAGAACCACTGATCAAAATTTTGCATACTTATCCAGAAAATAAATAAACACTTTGTAATATTCTTCTTGGTAACAATGTGGTCTGAAACAATGAAACTGTGAAAGCATCCTCAGGTAGTGTAGAGCCAAGTTTCCTCAATTTATTATCTTCGTTAGTATGATAGGGTTTCAAAAGAGGTTTGAATTTTTCCATAAGAGTAAATAAAAAATAAAATAAAATAATATATCTTCTTAAAAAATGAAACAAAAAGGTGGGTTTGATGTTAAACATAAGAATATGAGCAAAAAATTAAAAGATTAATTTAGACCAAGATACACTCAACTAAATTGTCATGGTAATTTGTATTTGATACTATCAAGATGATTGGATAAGAGTTATGGCTATTGTTGCCAAGGTTAGCGAAGTGTTCCTTGAGCTTCATGTTTTCCTTTTAAATTATTTAAGAAGAAATACAATGTATCATTTAAAACTTCAAAATATTTTCCGATTATCATTATCATATTACATTGATTTAAACAATGTTTAATATATTGCTTAATTGCTGTTTACAGAAAAACCGGCCGTTTCTTTAAAGATATCGGACCAATCCCAGTCGGTGGTTCTTGGAAATACAATTACTCTACAAGCTGAAATAAAATCTTACCCTGCACCCTCGCATATTGAGTGGATGCGCACGATTAATGGAAACCAAGAACAAATCATTAGAGAAAAAGGAAGATTTTCAATAGATGAATCAGATTCGATTTGTCCGAAATTGACAATAGAAGATCTCAAATTCAGTGACAATGGAAGTTACATCATTACTGTAACTAATGATTTTGGAAGCGTGAGCGCTAAAATTGACATAAAAACGGAAGGTAAATACGACTGGTAATTGGTATCTTTAAAACGTAGTAACACATACTCCAGTATTTAACGAGCTTTAAAATGTAATTTAATTGCTTTATTTGAACAATGTAGAAACAACCATTGGTACACGCTTTGCATAAAACATTGTTTACATACCATGGCATGTAATGGCACTGATCTTACTTCTTTTAGTTCTTAATTTCGGGGGGGGGGGGGGGTCTCTACTGATTAGGAAAACGTGAATTTTATATTCAGTTCATAGTGCCTTAGCGAAATATTTAATGGCATAAGACGACACACACACGCCTTTTATATTCAACGGTTAAAAGTGTGTTTGTATGTTGTCTATCGCTCTTAGTAAACTTAAAGTACTATATACTGTGGAATCATTAGAATTCTTGGTGGCTCAATTTTCGTGGTATTCGTAGGTAGCCCTCGCCCACGAATTTACATTCTCAACGAAAACTAATGATAAAAGATTTATGAAACTGAAAACTAACCCATCCACAAAAATGCATCCCCAAGAATAAGCAAAAAAATCCATAATCCACGAAAATTTGCCCCCAAGAAATTAAACGAATCCACAGTAAATGTTATTAGCAATTAATATAGTAATAATATTTTATCTAAAAAATGTATGGAGTTGTAAATAAAATAAATGCGACATAAGTAAACATGTTTGATCTTTCAGAATCGTCAAATTGTGCTGTAGTTCTTTAAAACATGTTTTGCAAAGTTGATTGCAATGACTCAAGCTTTAATCGTTTAAATTCAAGTGATCTAAGAATAACAGTTGTAATCAAACAATATTACATTTTTGGCAACAGAACTCTTGCATCCTCTTTTTTGCTTCCTTTTTCATAATGAGGTTATTTATCCTGATAACGTATCTTTTAAAAAAAATCAAATTCCGACGTATTTATTTATACTCCGTCCCGGGTTTTTGATTTTACCACTTTAAGCTCGATATTTTGATAATCATAAATACCTCTGTGTCTACGGGGATTTTGCATTGCATCAGCCATGAAATACCCGTATGATAAGGTTGAAAAATTGTGCGAAGTATTCCGCGTGAGCTCCTAATAGTGAAAAGATGTAAACATTCCCCATTATAAATCTCCATGTAAAATTTGTTTTTGTTCCTGTGAACTTCTATAAGTGAAGAATGATAATGTGACAATGAAGATATCTTGGTAATTTTCCCTTTTGTCGATTCAACTGTATTTCTTTCACATGTATGAGTATTTTTTTTTAAATTAGCAAAAGGTAATTAAAGCAATAACTTGGGGCGAAAGAAAAAGTTTAAATACACTTTTGTTTCTTATTACAAGTTAATGTTTTTAAGAATATGGTATTTGTAATCATTTAAAACCTTAACATAATTTTCTTTTAAATTTTAATTCTTTCGAGCATTTAACAAATACCTTCTGCATGTAACTGTTAAAAAAATCAGATCTAGAATATAATGTTTAATGTTTGTTCTTTTGTACGTGAAAAATAGATGCTTAAAACATCTAATTGCACACCGTATACATTTTAACTTCTTCATTGCAAAAAAAAAGAAGAAAAGTAGCAAACGTTTTTATTCGATTTTCATGGACGGAAGTTGTTTGGTGCGATAACAGATCACGTTTTTACGAGAAAAATAACTTGAGAACAACATTACTATTACGATTTCATCATTAAAGAAGAAAAGTAATATGTAAATATTTATTTTCCAAAAAATATTGTGTTTCATTACATATTGAAAGGACCAGTCCTTTATAAATATGCAAAAAGAAATTTTGTATATTTGCAACTTACTAGCTCACCTGAACCGAAGGTTAAAGTGAGCTTTTCTGATCACTTGTCATCGGTCGTCCGTCTGTTTGTTTGTAAACCTTTCATATTTTTCACTTCTTTTCTAGAGCCACTGGGCAATATTTACCTAATTTTGATACAAAGCATCTTTACTTAACGGGATTAAAAGCGGATTCTAAATTGCTAAAATAAAGAGCTGTGATCTTCTTCAAAAGGAGATAATTGCTAAACAGTGAAAAAAGAAGGCATTGAAAAAATCTGCACCAGAAATACCAAAATTTAAAGCAAAGCTTGCATGTATATGAAGATTCTAGATTGTTAAAATCGTCACCCCCAAATTAATACTGGAACCGCACAATGCTACAATTTTTTAGATTACTTTGCAAGCATCTACAAATAATGTAGATTCTAAATTGTCAAAAATCATGACCCCCCCCCCTTTACCCTCACCGTCTAATACTTTAAAGTTTTGCACGGTTACTATACAAGCATCTTTAAATTATGTAGATTCTAAATTGTCAAATCGTTACCTACGAACCAATGTTAAAGCCCCATTAGAATTTCAAAGTTTAACAAAGAAATAGATATTGTTTAAAGTTTTCCTCTTGTGAACGGCATTGCAACAAAGTGTGATATTATTATGCAAGTATCTTCAAATAGTGTATTTTTTAATTATTAAAATTTTGACCCCTGTCTTATCTTGGGACCCAAGAGGGCTGGAACATAACATGAATATATAGCAAAAATGGTTTAACAACTGATATAGAATGAAACAAGGAACAATTGCTCTGGTGAGCAATGTGGCCCATGGGCCTCTTGTTTGTTCTCGTACACAAAGCAAAGTTATATTCATACGCAAGATATTTAAAATGATGATATTCAAACACTTAGTAGTTCAAGCTTTTTCGACTAAAGGCAAAAAATGTTCATGAAAAATTTTCCTTGTAACAATTCATGATAATGTGAGTTTCATATATTTTATATTGTTTTAGATGTGTTTTATAGACTCTTTGTACAGTGTTAAACCCAAAGGATCTTGAGGCAAATATTTTAAAGAGTAGCTTCTAATGAAAAACTTAAAATTGATTTTAAATCAAACGAAGTCTTTCCTACAATTCTAGTTCATAAAATAGGTTATAAATAATTTTTACATGTACTGTATTAATCACAGGAACAAGAAAAATTGGGTCTTCTCTTGGTAACAAATGACCTCAATAACAATGGGTACGGTATACACAATATCGCGGTAATCCATTTGAAATGGTGACCTAAATAAATATATATATTTTTGAATTTTCTTTTTAATAGCAAGCCAAATGATCTTTATCTCGGGACCTGTGGTGGTTTCTACTGAAGGCAAAATCAAGTTTCAGACCCAGTTCACGGCAGATCAAAATTGCTTCAATGCAAAGTGGCTAAAATGCAAGAGAAACACAAAAATGGAGATCCCTATTGAAAGTGCAAAATATTTTATATATAACTCTAGCAAAGAAATCAAAACCCAAACTTTTGAAATTGTTGACTTGGCAGAAGAAGACAGTGCAGGATATCAGTTGTCATTAGACGGATTGAAGAGCAACCAGATAAACACGATTGTCGGTGGTATGCATTCTCATAATTTTTATTCCTTATATTAGAATTTCAAAGATATCTCGATATGCTTTTAGAAAATTTTATTCCGTTTCATATGAAAACAAATTTAATTTCAGATGCATACGTTGAAGAAAAACTTTCTTTTTATTTTCTTTATACATGTATTGATTTTTATTGACATGTTTAAACAATTTTTCGAAAATTTCAATTTAATACCGGTATACAATTTAGGTAATCACACTAATACGGCGCTGGGTGGTTGTACAAACTTAAATTTATATTTCTCTTATCCTAAAAATGCTTCAAAACAAAAATGAAAATCATTGGCCTTGTTCTTTTTCAGAATTAAAAAATGTAAAATTGTTAACGCACGACGAAGACCAATTGCAATAGGTCACCTGAGTGACTAATAAAACAACAAAAATATTTAAATGAATTCACTTTTTGCAATTTCAGATAAAGCTAAGATAAACATACAGTGGATTAACGCATGTTTTCATTGTTACTCAAACGAAATGTATAAAGAATTAGATTTACGCAAATGCTCAAAATGTAAACTTATATTAATAGGAACCTAAAAGAATTAAATATGAAAATTGTAGTTTTATTTATTATCTCAATAAATAATTTGAACATCAAAATAATCAATCAAAATAGACTCTGAATTTCCTTCGTTAAATTCTGTGTCAACCTATTTTGATTGATTATTTAAGAAAAAACTGAGTAAGAGGACATAATTCATAGATTGTCTAAAACTGCTTACATCGTCTGTTAACTGTTGGTATGAATTGAAATACCGAATTAATAATCAAATTAGAAATATTTAGTTTTAAAAAAATCTTTGTACTTTTTTTTTGGCTCCTTTTTTTCTTTCTTTTCTTTGCTTTCTGGTTTTTTTTAAGGCGTCGAGCTAATGCTCGGCAGCGTTGTAGCGATCGTCTGGGTTGGCAATCGTCAAAAAATTCATGCTCTGCACCGCCTTTTAAATGCGCATAAGAAATAAGTTCCTTTAAGTATAAAACGTATTACAAGATTTTTATACCATTCATTCGACTAAATCGTGTACAAAAAACCCATCTTTGCCTCCCTTGTTATTGACAACTGATTGCATAAGTATAAATTTGCTTAATCATGAAATGGCGGATGAATACAATAAGGTGTAAACATTTACTAAATAGTAATTGAGTTTATCGCTTACATTTTAATTAGAGACCGTGCCCGATAGAAATAAAATTTGATATGTAAATTTACTTTTTATCGGGCACGGTCTCCAAATTAATGTAAGCGATAAACGTATCTTGTGATATTGTTGCAATAAGAAAACACGATAATGCAGTTGGTTGTGTCGAGCATTTTAGATAGCACATGTTGTAGATTTGTTTGTAAACAATCATGCCATAGGTAATCTTGTTTCAAACGGGAATTGATATAAATAAAAGTATGTTTTATCATTATAATTAGGGACACACTGTTAATTATTCAAATTATGAATCTGTGATAATTGTTTAAAATCTGTTTAAAGCAGAAAGAAAATCTTTTTTATTGAACTTTGAAATTTCTACGATTTTTGTATCCATGATGAGTTATTGTATTATAAACGCATAACTACCTTTTTTATAAGGAAATATACTGATTTTTGTTTTTAAAGCAGCACAAATCATAATAAATTTACTTTTTTATTCTAGTATTATTTGATATACGACTATTGGTAGAGAACCCCTGGCCCTGGAGAAATTCAAATTAATGATATTATATATATTCTATATAAAAGAAAATGTCAGCTCAACGCCTTTGTTGCCATTCCGGTGTAATGAAGAATAATGACCGGGGGTCATTTTTTGACGTAGAATAATGACCCCCCGGTCATTATTCTACGCTGAAAAATGACCCCCTCCCCCCCCCCCCCCCCCCCCCCCCGATCATTATTCTACGTAGAAAAATGACACCTTTGCCTGAAGAATAAGTGTCATTTTCATAAAAATGAGCACACTCCACATGAAGAAAAGTGAGCCCTGTAGAATAATGACCCCCTTGTAGATGAAGTTTTTCAGTATATTTTTTTAGTATTTCTGAAATAGTATTTACACTATTGTAATTTTTACTGCTGCAGTTTACAGAAAGTAACAGAAATTATAATTCATATTCAAAGTATAAACTTAAAGTGAAAGAAGGGGTATAGCTTAGAAAATAAAAATCCTTCCGTTATAACAAGACATTAACGTATTGCATCGGGGTATGGTTTTAAAGGGGCATGGTCACGATTTCAGTAAAAAACAAATTTCCGATCTTAATGTTCACAATGCTTTATTTTAATTTTAATATTTTAACATTTTAATAGGCAACCAAAATTTGAGTGCCATTTGTTGAGTTATAAGCAAGTTACAGGGCTTGCAATTCTTTGCTATGTAAACAAAAGCTTTTGTTTACATTTTGAATGTTGAAGTGAACATTCTAATTTTAGACCTAATAAATGTGTTAAACGTAAGGAACTGTTACGGGGTTCGTTTTGCTTGAAGTAAAACAAGTTTCTGTGTTTATGGATTTATTGGAAGTCTATCAATTTGAAAACAGCAAAAATGCGTCAGCACTGGATTGAATCAATTGTAAAAAAAAAATAAAATAATAATAGTTGATGCCTTATTCAGGCTAAGCAGTTGTAAACTGAATAGTCGCAGCCTTTTTCAGGCTAATTGACCATGCCTTATTCAGGACTTCATTTGTTCCTTATTCAGGAAACTTGAGTTCTTATTCAGAACCGAGCAAAGCAAAGAATAATCAAATATCATGATAATCAACATTTATATAGACAATGATCACGTGACAAATATAAAGCGACATCTATACAATTTCACAAAATACACAATTAAAGGACGATAATCACATTTACATTGATAATAACATCTTTTATTGTGTATAAAAGATAAAGTCCGTAACATAACCCACGCCTCTTGTAGATTCGTCCCGAATCGCGTAAACAAAGTCACATAAAATGTTCACTATTCACTAAATTGTCACTGGAACTCCGTCCACTTGGTTTCAGATACGCGTCGTTTACGAACGATAACTCCATTGCACTGGGTGGTAACATCACAACGGCTCGCGATTTCCGTATTGCATTGTACGGCGACATCCTTACACAGGTAAACAGCATCCGTCTGGCATCCAACGTTCCTGGCGGTTTGATCGCATCGGGGCGCAACAGGAGTTTTATGTTGATCTACAGGGAGAACAACATCCGTGGATATAACGGACATCAAACTGTCAGTGTTGTTATTCTTGTCGCGCGATGATCCGGTCGCATCCGACTTGTCCTTCTTAGGGTTGAATACAGGCATAGGCTGAGTGCGGCGCCGGGTAGTACAGTCTTCCTCTATCTGTGGCTTGGGTCTCTCTACATCGGCGTGCGAAGGATGGCGGCGCTCGCAATGTCTCTTGATGTCTGCTGATCTTTCAGATGTGTAGCCGCAGTACTCATACCTTAACCTTTTGTCGTGTTTACGTCCAACGTGGTCTAGCACTTCTTCAGGGCTTACGATTGCAAGTTTGCAAATGACAGTCACAAGCAATGATGTTTGGATTGAGCGGCACTCTCTTTGATGTCTCGGCTACTCCCGACAAGCGATACAATTGAAAATCCTCAAACCGTCTCGGTGGTCGGCATTGTCTTTGAAACCGGGTAGTTGCTCTGCGATGAAACCTTTGATCTTTTGAATCTGTAGCGCCGGCAACACTGAAGGTCTCTGCATCGTCATCAGTGTATGGAACCGCAACAGGGTCAATAATTATGTCTGAAACATACGGAGGGTCATTTGTGTCTTCTTTAAAATGAACTTCTTTACCATTACTTTTCTTGTCGTTACTTTCTCTTGTTTCTTCACGACAAATAAAGTCGTTAACCTATCAACATGGACTACCAATCGATTCTTGTCTTTTCCAATTTGATATGTGACATCACTGAATTTCTTCAGCACCGTATACGGCCCTGTCCACCACTTCTGAAACTTTGGTGAGATGCCTTTGGTTCTCTTAGGGGTATACAGCCAAACCTTATTGCCAATGTCAAATTTCTTCCAGGACAGTCTTGAGTCGTATCTCAGTTTTTGCCGTTTCAAAGCGTCTGACAAATTATTTCTTGCTATTTCATGCGCTATTGCCAATGTATCTTCTAGTTCATTATTCGAACTGGCGTCCTTGGTCAGTATGGAGAGTTCTAGGTGCGCCATATTTGGTAACGTAATTGTCTATGAAAGCTTGCGCTACCGTCTTGGCCTCCATGTCCGGTATTGGAATAGCTTCAGCCCATTTTGTGAAATAGTCTTGAATTACCAAAATGTATTTGTTCCCTCTGTTTGATGTAGGAACGGGACCTAAAATGTCCATCGCAACTCTTTCTCCTGGGTCCCCTGCTCCGGTAACTTGCATAGGCGCACGTGGAGTTTAACCGTATTTCTTTCTTATTGCGCAATCAGGACATGACGCACACCATCTTCTTACATCTTTCTCCATGCCTGGCCAGTAGAAGCTTTGCTTTATTTTTGTAAGGGTCTTTTGCCTACCAAGATGTCCTCCTGGTGGTGCATCATGGCATTGCTACTGAATGGTTGACCTCATGGAATTTGGTACCGCAACTTGTTCTTTCCCCACTTTTCCTTCGTTTGTAAACCATTTCCGGTACAATATATTGTCTCTTACTGACAACTGGTCAAACTGAGCCCAGTACGCTTTTAAACTTGTACTGCGTGTGGATATTTTGTCCCAACCTGGCCTATGTGCGTTTCTTAGCCACTCTATCACTTCAGCAATCTCTGGATCGTCTGATTGTTGCTTTTGCAAATCTTTAGAATGCGTTGAATGGTGATGGCTGCTACTGGTTTTCTCTCTGATTTGCTCCATATACCGGCGTCATGATTAATCCTCGATAGCGCGTCAGCATTACCGTGTATTCTCCCTGTTCTGTGACGAATCTCAAAGTCATACTCAGATAATGTATCCAGCCATCGGGCTAATTGTCCTTCCGGCTCTTTGAGGCTCATCATCCACTTCAAGGCACTATGATCAGTGCGCAAAACGAAACGCCTGCCATAAAGATAGGGTCTGTACGTTTTTATAAAATGTACAACCGCTAAAAGTTCTTTTCTTGTAATGCTGTATCTTCTTTCTGCTTTGGTTAAAGACCTACTTCCATAGGAAATGACTTGTTCGGCACCATCCTTAATTTGACTTAACACTGCACCGATACCGCTACCAGATGCATCCGTGTCCAAGACAAATTGTTTTGAGAAGTCCGGCAATTCAAGTACAGGTGATGTAACAAGCAATCTTTTCAGGTCTTGGAAAGCTGTTTCACAATCGGCATTCCAATCAAATTTCTTGTCTTTCTGCGTAAGGCCATGCAAAGGATTGGCAATAGCGGCAAATCCCTTCACAAACTTCCTATAGTAAGAGCATAAACCCAGAAAACTGCGTAGGTCACTTACATTGGTTGGCGTTGGCCATGCATGATTTTATGCACTTTACTTTTTGTGGATCTGTTTCAACTCCATTTTCTGTAATGACATGGCCAAGATATGAAACTCTATGTTTGAACAGACTGCATTTCTTACTTCTCAGACGAAGTCCTGCATTTTGAAGTCTGTTAAATACTGATTCAAGTCTTTCTACGTGTTGCTCAAATGTAGAACTGAATACAATGATATCGTCGAGGTAGATCAAACATATGTCCCATCTCAGGCCAGCGCAGACGGTCTGCATAAGTCGTTCGAACGTTCCTGCCGCATTGCATAAGCCAAAAGGCATAACATTGAACCCGAACAGTCCTTTGTATGACGTAAAGGCAGTCTTTTGTTTGTCACTCTCATCAACCTCTATTTGCCAATAACCGCTCATCATATCCAAAGTGGAAAACCATCTGGAACCGCCTAGCGCATCTAACGATTCATCGATTCTTGGCAACGGGTAGGCATCCTTTTCTGTCACATTGTTGAGCCTCCTGAAGTCAATACAGAATCTTAGAGATCCATCCTTCTTCCGTACTAGTACGATTGGACGTGCCAGGGACTTGAAGACGGCCTGATAATATTGTTGGACAGCATATTGTCGATCTGAGTGTCAATCTCTTTCTTAAGATGAAAAGGTACGCGTCTTAGTTGTTGGCGTATTGGCTTTGCATCTCCGATGTCAATTTTATGTTTAATCCAGTTTGTATGTCATGGGTCAGCACCCTTCTCGGCAAAAAGATTTACATGCTTAAGCAGAAATGAACTTGCTTGCTTTCTTTGTACTGGTGAAAGACCATCAGTATTGTCCAATAGGGTTTGAATGTGGTCAGGCAGATTTGTGATTTCTTTCGACTCGCCGCTGTCTGCAGGTATTGTGGTTCTGATTGGCTCAAATAGTCCGGCAATGGTTCCTTTATATATTACTAAGGGATCTTCATGGAGATTCATCAGCCTCAAAGGAACCGAATTGCTATGATATGTGGATACAATTGATCTACACATCATCGACTTTGTATTCTGGCTGAATTTCTGGCATGGTTCTACGATTCCATACAGTGGAAGTGGCCTTTTGCATTCCAAAGCTAGCACTTGACCAAAGATGATACGCTCGCTTCTGCCTGGTATGACTGATGTTTCCTGGATAGAAACCCTGCAGCAATGCATATTTTGCTCCAATAGTACGCCGACAATTTCATCCTCAAAACTTAGGGTCATTGACTTGAGGTTCAGAGTACATTCATGTTCGACCATGAAATCAAGCCCTAGAATACCAGGTCCTCTTATTGCTGCAACAACCGCTTCGTGTTTGATCAACTTTTGTCCTACTCTAAATTCAAACACTGCTGATCCATTGGTCTACAATGTTTCACCATCTGCTAAGGTGAGTCCTAAGTATGCCGGTCGTGAGATCGGTTGATTTGTTGATGGCATAGCATCATATGTTTCGTAAGATACTATTGTTACTGAAGCTCCGGAGTCGACAATGAAAATGGCATCTTTTCCGTTAACAATTGTTGGAATATATAATCCGGAGTCAATTGATGTTAAGCATCCACTCCGTACCCAGCGAGTAGGTCGTGTGCACTCTTCATCATTCTTCTTAGGCTGGCTTCCATCATTTGTCTTCTCTGGTGCCACTCGTTGCGGACATTTGCGGCTTATGTGTCCTTTTTGATTGCAGTTAAAACAAATGATGTCATCTCTTGTTGTCTGTCTGGAATCTCTGCTATGATTTCCTCTTCCCTTCCATTGCGTTTGCGCTTGCATTAGCTGCTTTAATTGCTGAATTTCAGTCTTTAGTTCCCTGATTTCTGCATCTCTGCCATCACCTTGTTTACAAAAGGTTTCTGTATCAACCTCTCGAATCACCTTACTCCATTTTCCTGTTCTCTTTTCTTCAGCTTTCATGCAAGCATCGAGTTCCACAGCAATCTGTAATGTTTCGTCAAAGGAAACCGGTCGGGCGCGCAGAAGTTTAAGACGAACTCCAGATTCTGTCAACGAGTTTAAGAAACTGTCTTTAGGTAGTGTATCGAGAACTTCTTCTGGTGCTTTAGGGTAAGCAAGGGTAACCAACCGTCTAATCGCCTGTCCTAGTTCCAACAGCAAATCACCAGGTTTTCTCTGCCTTATCCTTAGTTCAGACTTGTAAAGTTCCTCAATATTTGGCGGTGCAAAGCGTTTTTCCAAGGCACTGACTAACTCTTTGCAGTCTGTTTTCTTTTCTGCACTTAAATTACTCGGAACTTGCTGTGCTGCGCCGCGGAGACTTACTGCGAGGAATAGACATTTTTGTTACTCGTTCCATTCGTTTAGTTCTGTGCAGTATTCAAAATGAACCTTGAAGTCAATCCATGGTGTCAAGCCATCAAAGGTTGACGGGGTAACTCTTGGCCTTCAAAATTCTTCCGTATGTTTTACCCCTTCGGTGCATGGCTGCCGACTTCCTCCAGCATCTGGGATGTCTGCTTTTTCCTGTATGCGCTTTTCTTTTTGTTTTTCTGGGTTTTGAACATTTGTCATCTTCATGACGTCTTCTTGTAAACGAATAACTTCCTCTAGCGTCGCTGCTAGATCGTTTTGCAACGTATGTATTGATTTCTTTTCTACAGCATGTGCTCTTTCATTGGTGTTGCTTGGAGGATAGATTTTCACCTCAGGCGTTTGTCTTAATCCTATTCCCGCCACTGCTGGCGTACGACATCCATCCGGAATCATATCTCTTGGCGTATGTCTAATTCCCGGCGTACGCAAGCCATTCGCCGTCCCTTGCGAACGCTTATCTCTTGGCAAACGCATATCCGTAAATGAACCATCTGTCGTTTCCTCGCCATTAAAATAATAATTTTCGTAATCCCACGACATCTTTGGAGGGCTTTCCTCTTCTAATGACTTGGCACTTGTCATATCTCCAATACCAGAGTCGCGTACATGCTGCCTACTTATATGTCGTTTTGTGACGTTTTCTCTATTCAGGTACTCTTCGTCTTCGCCGCCATTTTATTTTGATAGTTTCCAATCCCGCAGCTGCCACCAATTTGTTACAGGGTTCGTTTTGCTTGAAGTAAAACAAGTTTCTGTGTTTATGGATTTATTGGGAGTCTATCAATTTGAAAACAGCAAAAATGCGTCAGCACTGGATTGAATCAATTGTAAAAAAAATAAAATACTAATAGTTGATGCCTTATTCAGGCTAAGCAGTTGTAAACTGAATAGTCGCAGCCTTTTTCAGGCTAATTGACCATGCTTTATTCAGGACTTCATTTGTTCCTTATTCAGGAAACTTGAGTTATTATTTAGAACCGAGCAAAGCAAAGAATAATCAAATATCATGATAATCAACATTTATATAGACAATGATCACGTGACAAATATAAAGCGACATCTATACAATTTCACAAAATACACAATTAAAGGACGATAATCACATTTACATTGATAATAAAATCTGTTATTGTTTATAAAAGATAAAGTCCGTAACAGAACTGTTTATTTATGCTTAAAATGAATAAGAAGATAGAGAAATCAGCTTGAAAAAGATTTTTTACTAGTATATAATGTAAATCAACAACAGGGCACGAGCCTTGTTTACATGACAAAGAATTGTGAGCCCTGTATCTTGCTTATAACTTTACAACTGACCCTTAAATTTCATTTGATCAGTAGAAGCATTGTAAATAATGAAAACAGAAAAATAGAATTTGACCAAAATTGTGACCATGCCCCTTTAACAATTACATTTACATATATCTATTGTGTTCCATTAGGGCCACTCCGACCTTAGGGCGAAAATGCGAAGTTGCAAAGGCGATAGTGCGAAGGCGAAGGAGCAAAAGTGCGAAGATGCTACGACGAAGCGCGAAGATGTGATGCCTAAAGTGCGAAGGCGAAGGAGCTATCGCTGTTTCCCAACTTCGCACTCTGGCCTTTGATCTTCGCACTTTCGCCTTCGCCTTTTTTGGTTGCATTCAGCAAGTCTCGGTCGATTACATAGACTTAAATGCAGGCACCGTACTCGCCAAGGTTTTTCGATTAATCCGGGCTATTATTGGTACGCATGCGCTAGGCCATCGCGCTTACTATGAATGTTTATAAATATTTTAATGTGTACATGTGACATATATGTTTACCAGTGCTGGCTATGCCTAATCATTATATACTCCACACAAAATTTAATGTCCACCATAATGTGTACATATGCACTTCCAGACTCCTGTCACTTACCAGCCGTATGTTTACCGTGGACCAAACACATTAACATTATAATATCATTATGCGACACTCTTTGCTCATGCATGGATCTAGAGGGGGTAGAGGGAGTCCGTCCACCGGGAAAATTTAATATTAATAATTCCACGCAGTAAAAGGGGACAGGGGGTCCGGACCTGATCCCCCTGGATAATTTAATTTTATTAATTTTATAAAAATAACATTTCCAAAAAATGCCTCGGAACACTTAAGCGATAAAGAGCTCCGCAATTATAAACTAGATGCTGTCATTAGACAGTAATACCCGCACCAAGTGTTTGCCCCTAAATAACACTGTTTTGTGCCAGTTTAATTAAAAATGAAGGCCACATGCAAGCTCCGGTAATACACTTAAAAATTCTAATTTTCATAACTGAAGGATGAGATCCCTTCCCATATGATAATATGAGCAGCACTTTATGTGCAATTTGAGGTTGAACTGTTTGCAGTGAATTTTCAGCTAATCAATAATCTTATCATTTCATACCATAGAAAGTATAATGGTCTATATGATTATTACAAACAAAATTAAAAATTAAATCATGCCCCCTCCCCATGGCGGTTGCCGGTTTTAGATTTGCTTCTGTGTGCCTACATGTACATCATCGTGTGCACAGATTTAGAGAAGGGGTGGGAGTGAGGGGTCCAACTCCCCCCCCCCCATGAAAATTCATTTTTAATATCAATAGTAAAATTACCAAAAATACACCTTGGACCCCAATGCTCTTACAGACATGTAAACGCTCTAACCCACTGCGCTTCAATGTTAGGTAACATTATTTGGGGTGTAAATATTTAATTAATATTTAATATACTTTATTGTTTATATCAATAGGAAGTATACATCACAAAATGCAGGTGTCCTGCACCTCCTTAACGCTGTTATTTACCTAATAAAATAGTGCAAGTGGATTTGAAGAATAGCTAGGTCATAAAAATACATGCATGTTATAAATAACTGATCTTTGCCTGAAGTTACGTACACAACACAGATCTGCAGGTCTCATTAGCGGGTACTAGTTTTACCCAGCTCTTCGTTCGATTAGATGGCCGGTTCACGCGTATACATACATGTATGTGTTTTCCCTATGCAGAAAAGGATTAGTTAAGATCAGCTAAAAGAATTCATTATTGTGTTTTAATTGGATTATCATTATGATGTTGACCAATATAGGTAAGCATAATACATGTAGTAGCAGTAGCACAATATAAAAAGATACCAGCATACATAAGTTCTACTTTCACTTTCTAAATGTGATCTCCCTTTGACAGCATACTGTATCATCATCTTTTAATATTTAAATAAGCTTATCATCGGTACCTATCCTACTGCATTTGTAAAGTTTCTGTCATTTTAATTGCAAAAGTTATTTTTTTCATTTAAATGTCAGACTTGCACTATTGAGTTGACCCCATATTGACCCTGTATAAATAATTTCGGATTAAATTTGTGTATTACATGTAAGTAAGTGTAGATACTTATTAATTTTTTATGAGTTTCTTAATGTATTATAATGCATCAAATACAATGTAGGTCATGACTTTATGGGACTGTTCTGACCCCACGAAACAGGAAAATACAAAATATCTTGTAATGTCATTATGATGCATCATATGGTGTAAAGTACATTAATGACCCCCAGGTGTTGTCTTTAACCCCCCCCCCACGCCTTTATGAAAAGGATATGACGATACACTGTATATTTTGTTAACTTCTGAGATCTGAGATCCTCATCCCTAAACCATATAATTTATTCTTGCTCTTTGTGTCATTGTAAGAATTTATTAAGAAGACTGAATCTTTAGAACCAGGTTAGATTGGGGGGGGGGGGTGAATGTGGAGTATAAACATTTATAATTTGAATCATTTATTGTTATTAATTTTAACTTGTCAATGAATACTAGTTATTGATCCCAAGGTAGAAATATGACCTCTGATCACATCTCATTATATCATTTGTCAATTATGCAAGGTGTAATGTAATTTTTTTTAAGAATAACATTTTTTACCAGTTTATAAAAGTTTTTAGACACCCAAATTACATTTTGATTTTCAAAGATCATTCGACAATTAAGGGGGGGGGGACAGTTTATATTTGAGTTTGTTTGGGGGTGGGGGTTCCAAGTCATATATTTGACAATTTTTTAATGTAATTTAAAATAAGACTGATCCATACTACAGTCATGAACATGAGTAGTATAGAACAAAACACAAATTAATACATGTATATATACATAGGAAGTATTACAAAACATAGATGATTGATCTATATCTGGGTTCTTAAATTGAATCATATATCATGTACATATCATATTATTGTTTCTTTGTTCAAGACATTTCAGATGGTATGTAGGTCATGAACCCAAGTGCTCTTCCTGAAATTAACAAATATCATAAAAACCATTGAGATCCCCACCTTAATCCTAAGATATTATTCCTCCTTAGGTCATGTCGCATCAGATCATTATGGCATGTAAGTCATGACCCTAAGGGGTCATACTGACCCCCTTAGAATCAGAAATTGTCAATTATCTTTAAATCATTGATGTTTGATGATCCTATCTCTATTTAATCTTTATTATTAAGTCTCCCGAATGAAATTTGGAGACTTATTGTTTTTGTACGGTTCTTAATACATGTATTATTATTCTTCGTCTACTCTTTCTTCTTTCCCTCTCTGAACTTGTTTCTCAGAGATGGCTGAATTGTACAAAACTCTAGGATATGATAGGCCTGCATATCTAGTTGTGCACCCTGGTTTGATTTTACTTATTTGAGGTTAGACAACCACTTTTCGGGGGGGGGGGTCTAACATTGAACCTTGTAGGAAGAATCGTAGACTCTATTGTAAATGGTAACTTGAAAACGAACAAAGATAATAATATGGGGTTTTCATAATCATATATTGACTGTTACTAGCAATATATGGAGTTTATTAGATCTGACCCCTGGGGTCATCCCCACCCCCAGGAATTTGAAGTTACCATATAACTAAGAAACTATTATAATCATGACCCCCTAAACCATATATATTTATGTTTCTGATGTCAAGGGGCATCAAATGTTATGTAGGTCATGGGCCCTGTAGGTGGTCCTGACCCCCTCAAACAGCAAGTCCCTTAATATCTTCAAAACAGTTGAGATCCCCACCCTTTAATAAACCATATATATTCTTGTTCCTTGTGTCAAGGGGCATCAAACGGTATGTAGGTCATGGGCCCCGGGGGTGGTCATGACCCCCCTCGAACAGGAAGTGCACGAATATCTTGAAAACTGTTGAGATCCCCACCCCTTAACCATATATATTCTTGATCCTTAAAGGGCATCAAAAGGTATGTAGGTAATGGGCCTCATGGTTAAATTTAATTTTTCAAAACTGTAATGCACATCTATGGAACAGTTCCTATCATATCCCAAGATATGATGTGTCTATCTATTAAATCATAAAAGGAGTTCTAGGATCTATGTTTTTTTGAAGTGATAAACGTCAATTTTCTGCTACTTTTTGACTCCCTGGATGAAATTTAAATTTTTTTAAACCTTACTGCACATCTATAGAACAGTCCTATAATATCCCAAGATATGATGTGTCTATCCATTAAACCATAAGAGGAGCTCTTGGATCAATGGATTTTTTTTAGTGATAAATGTCAATTTTCTGCTACTATTTGACTCCCTGGATGAAATTTAACTTTTTAAAACCTTATTGCACATCTATAGGACAGCTATTTATATATCCTAAGAGATGACGTAGCTACTCCAAAAGTTGTAAGAGTAGTTCTTGGAACCATACTTTTTTGCAAAAAAAGTCATTTTTTGTTGCCCACTGATCCCCTAAATAAAAAAAATTCTGGAACCTGATCACACTTCAATATGACACCCCCATTCATATTCTAGAAGATCATTTGGCTAATGCCAAAAAAATGACGTTTTTGAAACCAGTTTTGTTTTTGTAAAAAAAACGTCATTTTTCAGCCATTAAATGACCCCCTGGACAAAATTGAAAATTCCAAAACCTTATTGCGCATCTATAGGATACCCTTAAACATATTCCAAGAGATGATTTGTCTACTGTTGAAAATGTAGGAGGAGTTCGAGGAAGAAGGTTTTTTGTGAAAAAACGTCATTTTTACCAATTATTTGACCCCTAGGACTAACAGAGAATTTTTAAAACCTTTTTTATAAAACAAGATGATACCTCAAATCAAACTACAAGAGTTGAGTTTGCTGGTTTATAAGATGTAAAAGCAGTTTGAGAAAGTAAAACGTGACAGACGGACGGACGGACAGACGGACGGATGGACGGACGGAACAGGGTAACAACAATATACCCGAACTTTCTTTAGAAAGTGCGGTTATAAACATAGGTAATCACAGATTACAAAGCTCACAGAGACGAGGCATCACCTTTATGAGGCATCACCTTTATCATATCATATGAAAACCATTCTTTATGATCTTGGATATTCATGGCTTCTGTTTTGTCACATTATCGTATATCATCTGTTAAAAAATTATATGATAATCATATGATCATATGTTAATCAATACATAATATAAAATTAAAAATTGCATCCTATCATACTTACAATATATATCATATAATACCATAAAAAACCGTACAAAAATTGTGAGGTATGATATTGTAACGTATAACATGGCATTGTATTGTGTTATACATAATTGTATTTCATCAAATAATACAATATCATAAAACATAATACAATATAGTATTATATGAAACAAAATCATATAGCAATAATACATCATAACATTGAAACATGGGTTATTATATTGTATAATATAGTATGATATTGTATTGTATGATACTGTATCATATTTGATAAATAATATATTGTATTATATGATACAACATTTTATCATATCAAATGATACAATATCATGTGATAAAATAAAATATTATATAATACAATTATATTTATACATATTGCATCATATCATACAATAATATGTATTACAACATCATAAAATACAATTTCATGTGATTTAATAATATATCATATAAACCAATATCATATTATACAATATCGTATGATTCGGTATTTTATAATATTACAATATCTTACATACAATTTCATTTGATATAATTCTATATTACGGAAACCAATATCATATTATACAATATTGTTTGATACAATATCATAGAATATACAATATTATATCATAGGATGCAATATTATATATTGCTATATCATATGTAAAAGTATCATGTGATTATATAAATGATTAATAAAACAATAAAATATTATACAATATTGTATCATAATATACAATACTATTAGAACAATATCATGATACAATATCATATCATAATATATATTAAAAAAATGATACAATGTAATATCGTATCATATAGCGTTTAACAATAAAACATTTGGTGTTATATTGTATTCTATTAAACAATAGTGTTTCATATCATACAATACTATATCATACGAATCATGTTATATCATTTAACAACAACTACATCTATATATCGAGCCGGTTTGAGTGAGGTAGGAGATTTCTTTAGCATTTTTGATAATGGAGATCAGGCTCTGCATCTGAAGGAACCTCTGCGTTTCATTTATAATATAGTTAAATCAACTATGCAAGCTATCATCTATAAAACTTGTGACCTGTTCCGAAAAAATAAACCTCATCAAGCATCATAAACCTATGGCTCAGATTCAGCATTCAAGCCTGTCAGGTGCATCAGTATCATGAGACGCACTATCCATGCAAGTTTGGTGAAGTTAGGACCAGTATTAACTAAGATATCATCATGAGAGGGCACCAGCAATTAAAACCTCCTCAAGCATCCCCAACCTATGGTTCTGATTCAGCATCCATGCCTGTTAGGTTCATCTGTATCATAAGACTCACCATCCATTCAGGTTAGTAAGTTTGGTGAAGATAGGACAATTAATAGCTTAGATACAGGATCTGCAACAACAACTTTAACCTGCTCCAGACGCCGACGTCGGGAGTATAGCATAAGCTCCCCTTGACTTCCTCTCGGTGAGCTAAAAAGGCAAAAGTGCGAAGATTCGAAGGCGAGAGTGCGAAGTTGCAAAGGCGAAGAAGCGATAGAAGTATCACTTCTTGAGTTCGCCTTCGCAACTTATCACTTTCGTCTTCGCATCTTTGCGCTTCGCCGTCGCATCTTTTATATTCTTCATATTGTTCATGAATTATACTTCCATTGAGGATTTCCATTATTACAAACTGCTGGGTTTGCAAGTGCATCACGCGGAATCAATGATGAAACAAAAATTATGTGAAAAGTTTACTCCACTGTTAGGCATTATAACCAAGCTGAAGTTAGTAGGCACTGACAACAGTCATTACGCCAGTAGAGGTTAACGGCCAATAAGTAAAATCGTCAAAGTACTGAGAGTACTCGTACAGAAAATAAATTTTACTTTATCGTCGGCATACTTTAGTAAGTTAAGTTAATATCAAGATGATTAATGCATCAATAATTTGTATGAGCATTGGTCACTTTTGATACAATAAAGATCGTGTGATCAAAATCAAGGGGGGTATAAACCCCTAAAACAGGCCCTAACCTCTTATCAACGCTTTTAGAAACAATCTTTTCTTATTATAATCGATCAGTGTTTATTATATATAAAGAATTACTATAGTCAGGTACTCTTCACACATTTGCTCTAAAAGAATAAAGTCTATTCATGATCACAAATACAACATTACAACAAATGTTTAGAATATTGATGTTCATGTATAACGTAGAAGAAAACAAAACTAACGCAAAATAGTTTTTGAAAAATCACTTTCCTCAAGAAATTTAAATAAGAAGAATTCATATTCCTACGTTATCTGCCCCCTTAGTCTTTTTCCAGAAGTATATATATATATATATATATATATATATATATATATATATATATATATATATATATATATATATATATATATATATATATATATATATATTTATATATATATATATACATGTATCATTCTAAGATTGACAATTCATTCACAAATGAATATTGCTTATATTATCGCAACAATTATTCTTTCATGATTACTGTTCGTTGATTATCACACAATATCCTCATTGTGTATGAATCTCTCTTTATTTGCGTCATTTCCCGCCGTATGTCGATGAGAGAAGTGACGTAACTGTTAACAATCAATTTGTGGCAATGTAGGAGTGTTTTGTGTGTGCCTGCTACGGATATGAAAAACAAAGTTGAACAGAGTGAACAATTAAGTAATTTCAAAGTCATATCTTGGATACAGTGTAACCAATTTCTATTCATGTTTACGGGGGGGGGTCAATTTTTTATGGGGGTCAATTTTCGTCATGTTTAACATGACGAAAAATAACCCCTGGGTCTTTTTGCTTCAGAAAAATCCAATTATTCTCCAGCTAGGGGGGTCATTATTCTACTTCGAAAAATAACCCCCGGGGGTCATTATTCTTCATTACACCGGCCTTTGATTTATTTTATTTTTTTGGATAATCCTGCAAAACATTTGAAGCAGAAATGAGTGAAAATAGTCCAAAATGCCTCGGTGTCAATTTTATGATTTACGGTGCTAAGGTTGTGTCGAGCGCAGCAATAACTACACGTATCTTGCATCATTGTCAACTTAGTGATATTTTGACAGTCATCAACTAAGATCAAAGAATTTTAGAGAGAGAGAGAAGTTATATAATATTTTCATAGTTTAAAAAAGTTTTTACACAATACATAAGATGAGAAAAACTAGGTAACAGGTTCTTGGTCACGATAATTACTATATAAACACTGCGACAGGCTTTAACGGTCATTTAGCATATCTAGAGGCGTAGGAAATCCTAATTACTGTATGTACAAGTGCAATGGACATTTTAAGTTTTAATACCGATGTTTTAATGCATTATTAAATAAACTTAGAAATATTAAAAAATATACATCGGAGTAACCGAGTACCGATTTTAGTATTCGATACTCGGACGTTCGATCGAGTACCCGGTTAATATATATAAAATAAATAAATATATATATATATATATAATCTCTCTATTTAATGAAAAAAAATGTAAGGCTAATCATCTGATGCAGGTATCGCAGTTTATATTGAAATATAATAGCTAGTACACGCATTACAGATGTTTCATCCACTTCTTAATTTATCGCAGGATAAAACGATAGTGCAAGATTACCTTGACGTCATACGTTAAAATCTATAATCATTTGTTTACGTATCTTTGATAAATACGTCTCACCAAAGCTTTTGCGATACTCAAAACTGTCTTCAAACCTCAAGGAACAGTAAATAACGAGTTGAATGTCAGCCATTTTGCCATAGCACTATACTCTTTTAGAAAGCATTATGGGAAGCTGCAAAATATTTGTATTAATGAATCTTAGGTTTACCTCGTTCTTTTCCCCGCTCACTGGTTCTTAGAGCTTGCTGCGCGCCGGTGAGCTGCTCTCGCCATACATCTAGCTTTGTCAGTGAAAATCTACTTCAAATAAGCAAAACACAAATACTTATTGAAAATATAGTTATTTCGTTGGGTTTTTTTTTTAGCTCACCTGAGCTGAAAGCTCAAGTGAGCTTTTCTGATCACATTTTGTCTCTCGTTCGTCGGTCCGTCCATCTGTCTGTCCATACACTTTTCACATTTTGAACATCTCAAAACATACTGGGCCAATTTTAACTAAACTTGGCACCAAGCACCCTTAGGCAAAGGGGATTCAAGATTGTGAAAATAGGGACCACGTCCTTTTCTAAGTGGAGATAATAGAAATTATTAAACATTTGTTTAGAAATATTTAAAAAATCTTCTCTAGAACCATTTGGCCAGGAAAGCTGAAACTTGTGTGAAAGCATCCTTAGTAGTTTAGATTCAAAGTTGTGAAAATCATGACCCCCCCCCCCCCCCCAAGGGTAAGGTGGGGCTACAATTGGGGGGGTCAAAATTTTACATAGGAATATATGGGTAATTCTTTAAAAATCTTCTTCTCAGAAACTAATCAGCCAGAAAAGCAGAAACGTGTATGGGGGCATCTGCAGGTAGTGAAAATTCAAAGATGTGAAAATTATGAAGCCAGGGGTAGGGTTGGGCCACAATCGGGGGGTCAAAATTTTACATAGGAATATTAAGAGTAAATCTTCCTTTCAGAAACTAATCAGCCAGAGAAGTTGAAACTTGTGTGGATGCATCCTCAGGTAGTGAAGATTCAAAATTTTGAAAATCATGAGCCCCGGAGGTAGGATAGGGCCATAATCGGAGGTCAAAATTTTACATAGGAATATATAGAGTACATCTTCAAAAATCTTCTTCTCAGAAACTAATCAGCCAGGAAAGTTGAAACTTATGTGTAAGCATCCTCAAGTACTGTAGATTCAATGTTGTGATAATCATGACCCCCCGGGGAAGGGTTGGGCCACAATGGGGGGTCGAATTTTTACAGTAAATCTTAAAAAAAAAACAACTTATTCTCAGAAACTAATTGGCAAGGTGGTTTTTTTTCAGATTGCTAAAACTTTGGCTCCTCACACGGGGTTCTGAGTTTGATGTAGGTTTATATCCTATGTATAAACTTTTTGAGAACTTCAATGCATAACAAGCGATATTACTATAAAATCATCTGGTTAGAAAAGGGACAAATAATAATAAAAAGAATATTTATGCCCATGCATTGATCTTAACAGTTACCAATAAAGCTTATTCCTTTAATAGACTTAAATCTTTCGTTCCATCTATGAACTGCAGCTTGTTAATTTTTTACCTTAAAAAACAACTAAATGGTCATTGACGAAATAATGTCATTTATTAATGACGAATCAAAAACTTGTACAAATAAACCACATCACAAACAGGGAGATCCCTGACAAAGTCAATACTTAAACTTATTAAAATGACTTATGTAACAGGTACTGTGGGATCTCCCTTATTAGTTAAAAAACACCTGAACAAATATTGAGATCACCCGGTAAAATATAACCAAAAATAGTAAACAACAATGGCAGGGTGATCTCCCTTAATATAAACATGTAAAAAATTAAGGTGGCATATACAAAGTTCTGCCATAAATCCAATACCCATTGGATTCCCGCCACCCAAAGGAAATAGATGGAACTGGAGACTTTGATAACTATATTATACATTGTTTTAGTAAAACTTAGAACAATGTGTAAAAGTATGGCCTACTGAAGATGTAATTATAATAATTGACATTTTTGATATGACAGAATATATATGAAATATGATTAACTGATTTTGACGGATGGCCAGCAACATACCCTATTAATACAAACACTAAAATACAATACTAAAAAACAAAACACTATGTTTTCTAAGGACAGGGTGGTAGCAGACATTCTATCTGAACTACATGCAACAAAAAAAAGGGGGGGGGTACACTAACATATCTAATCTAGAACAATGAAAGCAGTGGGGAAAAGTAAATGCCATGATCTAATTCCAAGATGACAGACATAGTAGCAGACCTGATCTGAACTACTATCAATGTAAGTTGTATATATCATAATTATGGTAGCAGACTTGATCTGAACTCCAAACAATCCTACCACTTTGAAGAGGTAGTAATAAAAATCACTCACAGGCAAACAACAGAGCAGATCTATAGCAGATATCATCTGAACTAGTTATATAACGTTATCTTGCTGATAACAACTTATACCCAGGAATGATATAGATTAATTTTCTTAGTCAAGTGCAACATTAAATGAACCCAACCGAATGTATCGTTTAACAGCATCAGACTTCCATCTACCCATATTCTGAATCGCATTTTCCGAGAAACCAACCTTAGATGCATGAGTTGCAGCACCAATTCTGAAGCTGTGACCCTTATAATGTTTTGGATCCAAACCAATATTTTTGATCACTTCATTTAACTTTTTTGCCACAAAGGAATAAGGCACCGGACAACCATCTAAAAACTGGAAAAGGGGGCCACCAGAATGGCGATAATGTTTTAAATAGTAAAACAATGCATGTACTGGACATGACTTAGTGTTTTTTGATACTTCTAATGTAATAATCTTTGGCTGTCCATAACTGACTGTTTTAAAATGTTTCAACACCACTTGCACCTGCTTTAGCTTTCCATGAGCTGTCTCAAAATGGACATCCGATCTCTGAATGACCTTATCTGACTGAGTCTTTGATTTTATAACCAATTCCCCTAATCTGAAAAAACCATGAAATGCCATCAAAAACAATGCCTTAAGTAACAATGAATGTGCCCTAGTTGAGACAGATTGATCTAGTGAATTCACAAGTTTTTTCAAAATTTCACCTGTAATTGGAAGACGGGTATCTACCGATGGACCTAATTTGTAACAACCTCTTAGCAGCTTTTGTACTAGGAAACACTGAGCGGGATCTGGCAATTTTAACATCTTATGAATATATGTTAAAGCCGAAATGTGGGATGCTATTGAGCTTGGTGAATAACCAATTTCGAATAAATGACCTATAAAATTACATATTGTAATGTAATGTACAGGTAAGGATATGGAGCCTACCCATTCAAGGAAAATATGCCATGAATGTAGATATGCTTTCCTTGTTGCAGGGGCTAAGGAAGCCTGTAGAATTCTTTTTGCAGAGTTTGTCAAATGTAAAGAAGATCCACTGGGATTTTTGTTTGTTGTCTGTGTAAATGAGGTGTTTCTTGAAAAGCTTCCTGAAATTTAAAACGGGATAATCTGTCAGCTGTTACATTCAACTTCCCAGGTATATGCTTTGCACGGAAATGAATATTAAAACGTAAGGACACTAAAACAAGACGGCGTAACAATTTCATGAGAGCTTTATCTCGACACGATTTTTTTATTGAGAACCTCAACGACAGCCATATTGTCTGATAAGAATAATACCTTTTTATTTTGAAAATGGCATGACCATAATTCCAATGCAAGGACAATTGGAAACAATTCTTTAATACAAATTTGATAATCTTCTAATTCCAATGGCCATTCCCTTGCAAACCAATCAGACCCTAAAACAGCTGAAAATCCCATTGAGCCAGAAGCATCTGTGTATAAACTCAGATGGTCTGATGACACCCAAACTCTATCCAGAAAAACTGACTTGCCATTGAAATGGTCAATAAAAGTAGCCCAAGTTTCTAAATCAGCCCTTGAGTCTTTATTTAATCTTATGTAGAATTTTGGGTTAGACAAACCACATGTTAGGTTGATCAAACGACGAAGAAATGTTCGACCTGGGACAACCACAGAACAAGCAAAATTCAAAAGGCCTATGATTGACTGCATTTCTTTTAAAGTGACCTTTTTACACCTTTTGAACAAGTTAAGTTTGTCCTTTATTTTTTGGATCTTATCTACTGGAAGCCGACACTCCATTTTCACTGAATCAACTTCTATACCATAAATGACAATGTTGGTCGTAGGTGCCTGAGTTTTTTTCCATTTTTATTGGCACCCCAATTTTTTAACATAGAAATAAAAAACTAGCAAGATCGTTTCTACAGGTTATTGAATTTGGGGGTCCCACAAAGAAAAAAATCATCTAAAATATGGGACATACCCGAAGCATTGAAGACATTTTCCATGACCCATTGGAGAGCAGAACTAAATGATTCAAAGATTTGACAGCTACTACTCGCTCCCATAGGAAGACGTTTGTCATAATAGTATTGACCTTCCCAAGTAAACCCTAGCAGGTAGTAATCAGCTGGATGAATAGGTATGATCCGGAAAGCATCTTCAATGTCAGTCTTCGCCATTAAACATTCACGCCCAAACTTTTGAACTAAATCAACCACCTGATCTATGGAATCGTACTGAACAGCTGAATTTTCTCTTGGTATATTGGAATTTACTGATTGATTTTTAGGGAATGAAAGATCATGAATTACCCTAAATTTTCCTGTACTGCCTTTTGGCACTAAACCTAATGGGGATACCACAAATTGTTCAAAAGGTTTGTTTGAAAATGGACCTGCAATTCTTCCTTTGTTTAACCCTGTTTGTATATAATCTTCTATAATGTCTGGGTGATCTAATGTGGATTTATGGTTTTGAGGTACACAGGATGAAGGAGCAGAAGTACAACCTAATCTAAAACCATGAGTAAAGCCATTTATCAAGTACGAAGCCTGATCACTGTCATAATCAACTAAAAATTCACCTAAACTTTTTGGGTTGACTGGGGAAGGTAGTTGGCTGGGTGATTGTTGAGGACTTGGTGACAGTGTTGGTATTTGTTGGTTTTTGTTTACGAAATCTACAATTGGCTCTTGCATGTGATCCTGAGCATGATTGACACCTGTGGGCAAATGAGCAGGGGTTATGAGTGCATTGTTCCCCATTGTTAAAGGCATAGCAGAATCTAATAGGCTTATTGCCTGTGTTTGCTCGAAAGGGCTGCTGAAATTGATAATTGCTAGAAGCAGCCTTGATCCTTAATTCTTCAACCGGTTTTTGCCACGGTAATTCAACAGTCTCTTTCAACATCCGAAAATTCTCATCATAGATTCTCCAGGCCTTATCTCCTAACATTTTGTTCATTTCTCTAATAAAATAGCAGTACTTTAGGAGATGGGGAGCCTGTTCTGGATATTTTTCAATAAAAATTCCCATAAAAATAAAAAAAAGCATCAGTCCATTGCTGAATTGACATTGGCAATTTGGGCTTTGATGACCCTTGCTGTACAATAAGGGACCCAGATGATATGTTTAACGAAATAGGATCCTCTCGACGCTGCAACAGCAAACCTAAATCAATAAATTGATTTGCCCAGATCTTAGCTTTTAATCGATGAGGTGTTGCAGCCCCAAGAGGAATCCCATCAGATAAATCAATAACATTTTTAAGATTGGCAGTTGCTGGCTCACCTTGACCGTCTTGTTGTAATAACGCACTAACTAAGTCTGCAATATTTTGCTGAGGCTAGTTGTCACTAACTGTTGATGTTGTTGTTTGCTGACTTGCCATTGGATGGGCGTGGGCTTCGATATCACCCTGGTTTTGAACACATGGCTGCAGGATATCCATGGTGGTATCACTCGAATTTGTCTGGTTTTGGGACAAAGTTTGGGATTGTCTTAAGATTGCTGCAGCTAATAAGTCGTAATTAATAGCATCACTCGACACTGGTTCTGCACGAGACACTGGTTCATCAGACACTGGTTCTGCTTGAAGACTTAAGTCATCATTTCGTGGTACTTTTGCCGGTCGCCTCCTTTTTGTTGACCGCCACTCTAAAGCCCGCTTAGGCATGGTTTTTCTGAAGTGAAATTTTTTTAGTTATTAATAGACATGCTTACTGCCAGAGTATTAGCCCTTGAGGGCTAATTAACAATTTGTTTCTTTTCATGGATGGTTGTAACTTATATTTGAAAAACATGTAACCATCTTTAAAAACTTGCATGACTTGACTTCTGTGATACACCTTTGTATCCAATTAGTAACTTAGAAATCTTAGACTTTGTGTATGTTTTCTTAATTCTTTTGATATAAACACATACATAGAAATCTTAGACTTTGTATGTTTTCTTATTTCTTTTGATATAAACACATACATAAAACAGATGATGGCTTACTTAGATATAGCCAATCTGCTCATGCTTCAACTTAGAAAGGGCTTTAATCAGAATATAACTTAGAATTCTGACAACTTTCCCATAAGCAGAAATCATGTATTTTAAATTCTTATTTCTTCAAATACATATATATCCATTAAAACAGATGATGGCATACTTAGATATAGCCCATCCAATCATGTCTCAGCTTTGATAAAGGTGTGTATAATAGACATGAACTTAAATTTTTTGGTCACTCTCGCAATTATTGCTGTATCAATCTAAAAATTCTTACTATTCCTGCATTACATTGAAACAGGATTACAGTACTGTACCTAAACTGTACAGATTGAATTGAATATTCTTAAAATATCTTTATAGAATATTTCCAAAATGTTATTCCTTATGCTTATGTAAACAAAATTTTTTTATGTTAAGTATGCATACTCAATTTCTTAGAAAATAACTCAAGTTATACTCATTAAAAACTTTCTTAAATTATCTTTTTTAAATTTTCTTTGACAAAGTGATGTTAATTTACTGGCCTTGAGTTTTTGAACTCTGTTATGCACTGCATATTTTATGCTCCTCAAGTATTTGACCATGGGTGCTGGATAACATCCATCCGAATCTACCCCAAGGTGAACTCCATCGCGCCCAAGGTATGCCAAATTAGTCCAAAATCCTCTATGTTTCCAGAAATGGACATGCTCCTCACTACTTGTCAAATGTTCCAAGTGTTTGTTTATACTGATGACCTCCTCGTTATATCCAATCGGTGATTTTCGAGGGTCGCGGCGCAACAGTTGACCAATGATCACGGATTTTACACCATATCCATGTATCAAATAGTTCGCAAATGAAAAAATGTCTTGTGCAATGACATGTGATGGTCGAGTCGTCGCATCGTTACCCCTTATCTCCAGAACACATAAAGTAGGAACTGCCGAAAACGCGCACAATCTTGACGAGTTAGCAAGTCCGTAAATAGACAAACCCCCTTGGCTCCGAAAACACACATTAATTTGTTCTTCATCAAGACCCAAGTTTTCATACACAGGGTTTTGTAAAATAAATCGTTCCAATCGTTTTACATAAGAATGCCCAATAATGCACACTGATGTTCGATCCGCCATTTTGACTGGTTACATACCCCGGGCGCCGATGGTAAAAACTTACACAGTACACCGATTTTAACACTTACTTTAACTAAATAACAAAGTTCCAAAGCAAATCCTCCCGCGTCCAATACTTCTCAAACTATCGGAAAGTACATGGCCGTGAATTTAAACTTTACAAAGCGATCAATATCTTAGATTACGGAAACACGTCTTTCTCACACTTGAGTTTAAAACAGAAGTTATATACACGTGATCGAAATACTCTCATTTCATTGGCTAATGACAAGGTACAAGCACAGGCATTTATAAATAGATACATGATGGACAAATTAGCTAAAAATAACCAATAAAAACCGGAACTTAAATTAGAATTTCTAAAAATAGAATTCACGATACAATGATGACATAAAACATATTATTTGGCAATAATATTTCAAAACGGTTTTTTATTTATACAGGATCTACATGTATAATACTACGTGCATTGTCCAGATGGTTTGTATTATGACTAAATGAAGCTGATTTTATCATGATACCTTTTGTTCCTTAGGTAAGCGATGTGGCCCATGGGCCTTTTGTTTTACATTTGCTCTATTTTCCAGGTTAATTAGTTATGCCGAAACTACGGATGTTAATGATCTTGATACAAAATAACCAAGAACGCTCTTGATTTTTGTGTGTCTCTTTTTAGATAGTAAAACGTTTTCGACTGAGACCCAAGGAAACTTTTTTCGATATGTTGCCCTTCTCAGTGTCTCTGTAGATGCATTGAGAATAGCTTTTGACAATTTACCAGATACATTTCAGCAAAAATTGAATGCATTCAAGCGACAATGTGGCCATCCTCAGGGAAACTCAAAACTGAGGGAGCTGATTTTACGTAATGTTTTAATATATATTTTATTATATATTATGGTATGTTTTACGGTGCGACCGTTGGGGCGAGCGCAACAGGAACTACACATATTTCGCATCATTGTTAACTACACCTCATAGATTTGCCCGACCCTATACAGACAGGACGTCCTTCATTTTATGCTTGGAGAAAATTTGATCAATAAACTTTGTAAACGATAAATTGATAATCGGTATGATTTCTCTTTCTTTCCTCGTTGTTATCTGAGTTTCTTTGTTTTTACATGTTACACTAGCTGAAACAGCGAGTAAATATTAAACGTAACACGCTATGTACAGATGTTCAATCCACCATTAATCCTTTCGCTGCCTCGTCGAGGGAGATACAACTCATAACACTACATGATCCCAAAGGAATGGTGGGATGCTGTCAAAATATTTTTCTTGATGAATCTGTATGTTCAACTCTCGGTCATTCTTTCAGTAACCGCTCACTGGTTCTAAGAGCTCGCTTCGATGAACATATATTTCCTTATAAGAATGTATTATATAAGAGAAAAAAACTTCAACTCTGATAAGAATGTACGTCGGAAGAGACTGGTCTTTGTTTCCTATGTCGCTTGTAAACGTGGGATCTGATTGGTTAACAAGTATGGTGTAAATTTCTGTACCATCTGCTAAGGCCGGGTGTAAATAAAATGTGACGTCGCAATGCAATTCTTGTTTAGTGCACCTATAGATTTTTGCGCAAAATAATGTAACGTTAAAGTAGATCCAGTGTTCTGTGACGTCACACTTTTTTGTAAAACTTTGAATTCTTTAAAAATTGTGCAAGATAGTTTTATTTATTTTATGTGAATATAATCACATGGATGTAATTAGAATTATTGGTAGGTGAAAGATATTTTGGCACTTAATTTTATACTAAGTTTCCAAATTTTTATATATTTTATCTATGCAAAGGGGAAATAACTCTTTTTCTGACTTTTCTCTCAGTTGTATGTCTAAATGCTATAGTTTTTCTTATTCCAACGATTAATTTTAAAATATTTTTGTAACTTTAGTTTTCTGATAAAGTTGACATTAAAATTAAACAAGAAAAACAAATTTCTGCCTACAAGATTTTACTTTTAACAGAAAAAAAATACATTTTTCTAATGCTAAAATATGCTTTAGTTTATGTTTATCTGGCATCTCAAAAAGTGCGATGACATGTATATTTTTTCTAACAATTGATGACATTTAAGTCTATTAAGTCGAAATCAGTTCGGTTTTTCAACTTTCCTCAGAGAATTTTACGAGTATGGAGCTACCTTAAATGAATAAATGATTTGACAAAATCCCTATTTCTTAATATTTTGTTGATAGGAATAAATGATTTTCAGCACAATTTCAATTGATATTAGTTTTTATTCTGAGTAATCTTAGACCCGATTTTTAAGTTGCAGAACACCGGTAAAACATTTTTTTTTAAAATTGTATAACATAGAAAATGTATTTGTTATCGAGGTCCAGGCAAGGGGATTTACCCTAGGTTTATTACGTACATCCTGAGACAGTATGGAATACAACCTGGGGTAAATCCCCATACACCCTTGATTGAACCTGCACAACTAATACCATCCCATTTTGAAGGATGGGGCACTGGGAAAGATTAGTCGATCCTCAAACGGAATTGAATTTATATAATAATGTACTCGACCTTTAACAGGCGTAGCTAGCTTGCTGAAAAAGCAATTTTGTTAAACACAGTTAAAGCTGGAATATTATAAAATATTTAAGGGCCCGGCCACATGTAACTTCATATATCCCATATATAAGCTTTTTTATTTGGTCAGGATGGGGCCCTGGTAAAGACCTGTCGACCCTAAAAAAAATTGGGTTTCACAAATTTCGTATAGATTTAATGGGAATCTTATTGAATTAGCTGGCAAACAGCCTGTATCCCATATTCAAGCATTTATATATGGTTAAAATGGGGTCCCGGGAAAGGCCATGCAGTGTTTGATCAGTGTAGCGCTACATAATGAATTTACTTCGTAAATAATGAATTGATATTATTGGCATATAGCTACTTTTAGACGCAATATTTTTATATGATTCTATGTATCATATACTTTTTTCAGTGTCTTAGTCTGTGGTAACAGTACGAATCAATTTTTATACTGTAAAATCCAATGAATTCAAATAACGTGATGTTGGGGCGCAAGCAGAGTTTTCAAAACTAACAGAAATGATATAAGGAATAAGGAATCATTCTTTGAGTATTATGAGGTGATAATTTTGGTCGGGGCGTGATCACATCCAATATGATAGATTTGATCACGCCCCGACCGAAATTATCACCTCATAATATTCAAAAAATTATTCCTTATTACTTATATTTATATAATTTTAAGCCATCGTAGGATTAAATATTTAAATATAAATAAGCAACCCCGCTGGCGCCTCATGATATGATAGATTTGATCACGCCCCGACCGAAATTATCACCTCATAATATTCAAAAAATGATTCCTTAATACATATATTTATATAATTTTAAGCCATCGTACGATTAAATATTTAAATATAAATAAGCAAACCCCGCTGGCGCCTCAATTTGGTGTCTTTTGTATTTTGGGTTATGTAGTACAAAATCGATACGTAGTGTTATCACAGGCAAAGACACTGGAAAATGTAAATATAATCACATAAAGTGTCAATATTCTAATATTTAAACGTGCAATTGCTGAAATTTAAAAATGAAACTAAATATAAGTAATATAGAATCATTCTTTGAATGTTATGATGTGATAATTTCGGTCGCGGCGTGATCATATCTATCATATCTGTAATAACGTTCTTCGGGCTTTATTGGATTTGATCACGCCCCGACCAAAATTATCACCTCGTAATACTCAAAGAATGATTCCTTATTACTTAAATATTCAGATACTCTGTAATTCTTAGTACTTTTGGCATATGTCAAAATAATGTGCTCACACTCTCAAGAATAAACAAGGGTCGCAATTTTTACTTTTCAGATATCGATAAAAATAATCCATCTTCGTCAAAAGACTTGGACGTAACGTTGATGTGCGCTATTATTCGAAATTTGAATTACATTACGAAACCTACAAATGGGTGGGGAAAAGAGCCTAAAAAATCTGACATTACTATGGCTGATGACGTGGAGAGGATAAGGCATTACAGGAATAGTCTTTGTCACGACACTTCAACGGAAATGGAAACAGATGTTTTCAACAACAGAGCATTAGATCTGATATGGGTAATTTGTAACGCACTCCAAGTTTACTACAAGTATAAAATGCCCGTAGTATTCAATACTGAATGGTGCGACCTTTGAGGCGAGCTAGCGCAGCAAAAGATTAATCATACCCATGATCGTTTGTGTAATACATGTAGTTAAACTTCAGTTCCGTTGGATGATCCGAACTTGTTTGTTATAGTACTATACTTAACACAACTATCCTATCAATTAGTAGTTTTCGACTAAGAAAGTCTCTTTGCCTTATGCAGAAACATTTGATAAGTTTGGAACATAATTATTTTATAGGTTTTGTGTGACATGTACAAAAAATCGTGAGGGTGTGATAGACTTTTAAAGTAAAATCATGCAAATGCATAGAAAAGGACTCAAATTTAAACCAAATTTTGCAAGAATTCTACCTTTGATGCACACAACCTAAAATTCGACATCACTGATCATCCCCATATTTTATTATGTCAAAATAATACTGAACACATATCCAGCCAAACTGGATTAAGCTTATGAATTTCTTTATATTCAAAAAGTTTTTTATTTTTAATCGAGTTATTACTACATGTATTATCATATCCATTCCGGCCTATAAGTGCATAATTTTTCTAACCTTGAATATCCATCATATATCAAATACTCTATATTCACTTAAAGCATTTTAGCATTTAGGTAGGATTTACCGAGAGAAATTTTGTAAAATATGTTGCTATAGCAACAAAAAGGTATTCCGTTCCCATATAAATGTATTATTTAATAATATAACAAGCTTATTTCAATAGGAAATATAATGGATATAATATTTACTTTGGAAGAAAACTTACAGAGTGTACTGCCATGTCAAACAAAGAAATGTAAAAAAAAAAAAAATCATTTTTTGACTAAACTTCCTGTGACGACATGAAGTCAAGCCGATTCTAACAAAACATGTTTAACATATTTATATGCAAAAGTTAACTAGATGCTGTCATTAGACAGTAATACCCGCACCATGTGTTTCCCCTAAGTAACACTGTTTTGTACCAGTTTAATTAAAAATGAAGGCTACATGCAATCTCCGGTAATACAATTAAAATTTATAATTTTCATAACTGAAGGATGAGATCCCTTCCCATATGATTATACACATCGTGGCATGAGGAGCTATTTATGTGCAATTTGGGGTAGAACTGTTTGCAGTGAATTTTCAGTTAATCAATAATCTTAACATTTTATGTTATAGAAAGTATAATGGTCTATATAATTATTACAAACAAAATTAAAAATTAAATTATGCCCCCTCCCCGTGGCGGTTGCCAGTTTTAGATTTGCTTCTGTGCGCCTTCATGAACATCATCGTGTGCACAGATTTAGAGAAGGGGTGGGAGTGAGGGGTCCAGACCCCCCCCCCTCCCCATGAAAATTCATTTATATCAATTGTAAAATTACCAAAAATACACCTTGGACCCCAATGCTCTTACAGACATGTAAACGCTCAAACCCATTGCGCTTCAATGTTAGGTAACATTATTTGGGGGGTAAATATTTAATCAATATTGAATATACTTTATTGTTTATCTCAATAGGAAGTATACATCACAATATGCAGGTGTCCTGCACCACCTTAAAGCTGTTATTTATCTAATAAAATAGTGCAAGTGGATTTGAAGAATAGGACATAAAAATACATGCATGTTACAAATGACTGATCTTTGTCTGAAGTTATGTACACAACACAGGTCTGCATGTCTCATTAGCGGGTACTAGTTTTAACCAGCTCTTCGATTAGATGGGTTCACGTGTATACATACATGGGTGTTGCTAAAACGCGGAACGGAAAACGGAACGGAAAGCGGAACGGAAGGGAAAACGGAAAATCTTATCTAATGTTATTTACCTCATAGATTTGTTAAACATGCTAAAACGATATACTTTATGTACCTTTTTAATTTTTTTTTAAAGATTAGCAATATTAGATTATTTATTCAAGAATATTTATTTCCATTATAAATCGTCCAAATGTGCTGCATGAATATTTGGGATCGACAGACTATATACCCAATATATAATCGGAAAATCAAACCAGGCAACGTCTAGAGCTCTCTATTCGGATCATATGTATATAGCTGCTGGAATAAACAACTGCTTAGTAATGCAAACGTAAACAAAATTGCATTGCTATAAATACTAGTTTCACAAATTACTAGTTTCACAAATTACCGGGTATTTTAATGTTTACTGTATTTTAATTTTTAATTTCGTCAGTCCTACGTTTTTTTTCTTCCATCTCAATGATACTGTATCGTCTGTATGATAAAAGATCGTCTAGAACACTGAAAATTCAATTTTGATGTAAGTATATACATGTACATCATATTTGAAATATAAAAATACTCAAAACACGCATAAAACGCTTTCACTAACTGCGTACGTTACGCTGATATGCCAGCAATACCATATAAGAAAAATAAATAAAAAATTATAGCTAATTTGCTCGTTTAATCATGTTAATGTTTCACAATTCGTATACATTTGATTTTTCCGTTTCGTACTCAACTAAAGCCGAATGAATACAATGCTATAATTGATAGACATTCATATGAATATTAATATGATAGCAACATGTTGATAATCATTCATTAGATATAAAACACATAAAACATCGCATGACCAATGTGACGTAACAGGGGCAATCTCAAAATACAAAATCCCTGCTCTTCGATTATAGATGGGTTTCGTGTATACATGTACATGTGTTTTCCCTATGCAGAAAAGGATTAGTTAACATGCATAAACATTCCTTTTGTGATGATCAGCTAAAGGAATTCATTGTTGTGCTTTTATTGGATTATCATTATGATGTTGACCAATATAGGTAAGCATAATACATGTAGTAGCACAATATAATGAGACGCCAGCATACATAAGTATTACTTTCACTTTCTAAATAAGTGATCTCCCTTTGACAGCATACTGTATCATCATCTATTAATATTTAAATAGGCTTATCATCGTTACCTATCATATCATATTTTTAAAGTTTCTGTCATTTTAATTGCAATTTTTTTTTCATTTGTCAGACTTACACTATTGAGTTGACCCCATATTGACCCTGTATAAACAATTTCTTATTAAATTTGTGTATTACATGTAAGTAAGTGTAGAGACTTATCATTTTTATATGAGTTATAATAGGAAGGAAGGAGAATTTATTTCTTAATGTATTATAATGCATCAAATACAATGTAGGCCATGACATTATGGGACTGTTCTGACCCAATGAAAGAGGAAAATACAAAATATTTACTTCTAATGTCATTATGATGCATCAAATGGTGTAAAATACATGACCCCCAGGTGTTGTCTTTAACCCCCCCCCCCCCCCTTTATGAAATAGAAAATGATGATACATTGCATATTTTGGTAACTTCTGAGAACCTCATTCCTAAACCATAATTATATTCTTGCTCTTTGTGTCATTGCGCATCAAGTTGTATATGTTATGCCCCCTTGGAGACACCCGACATTCTAAAACTAGAAGTATTTTATCTTATTCATATGTAGTGTTTGATCCATGTGGGTAATTCCTAGCCTAATGATGACACTGCTTTGTTAAGGAGACTTTACAATTGCCCCAAATAGGCGAATACACATGCATATAAACATTTATAATTTGAATCATTTATTGTTATTAATTTTAACTTGTCATTGAATATTTGTTATTGAGCCCAAGGTAGAAATATGACTTCTGATCATATCTCATTAGATCATTTGTCAATTATGCAAGATGTAATGTAATTTTTTTTTATGATTAACATTTTTTACCAGTCTGTAAAACTTTTTAGACCCCAAATTATATTTTTATTTTAAAAAAAATCATTCGGGGGGGGGGGGGGGGCAACAGTTTATATTTGAGTTTGTTTGGGGGTGGGGGTTCCAAGTCATATATTTGACAATTTTTAATGTAATTTAAAATAAGACTGAGCCATACTACAGTCATGAACATATATTATTGTTTCTTTGTTCAAAGCATTTCAGATGATATGTAGGTCATGATCCCGAGTGCTCTTCCTGAAATTATCAAATATCATAAAAACCATTGAGATCCCCACCTTAATCCAAAGATAGTATTCCTCCTTAGAACATTGCGCATCAGATCATTTTGGCATGTAAGTCATGACCCTAAGGGGTCATCCTGACCCCCCCCCCCCCCGAATCAGAAATTGTCATTTATCTTTAAATTATTGATGTTTGATGATCCTATATCTATTTAATCTTTATTCTTAAGTCTCCCGAATGAAATTTGGAATCTTTTTGTTTTTGTACGGATCTTATTACATGTATTAATATTCTTCGTCTTCTTCTTTTTCTTCTAGGATACCATAGGCCTGCATATCTAGTTGTGCACCCTGGTTGAATTTTTCTCATTTTGGGTTAGACAACCACTTTTCTGGGGGGTGGGGGGGCAAAAGGGTCTAACATTGAACCTTTTAGAAAGAATCGTAGACTCTATTGTAAATGGTAACTTGAAAACGGACAAAGATAATAATATAGGGTTTTCATAATCATATATTAAATGTTACTTGCAATATAAAGGGTTTATTAGATCTGACCCCTGGGGTCTTCCCCTACCCCCAGGAATTGGAAATTACAATATATCTCAGAAACTGTTATAATCATGACCCCTAAACCATATATATTCTTGTTTCTCATGTCAAGGGGCATCAAATGTTATGTCGGTCATGGGCCCTGAGGGTGGTCCTGACCCTTCTCGAACAGCAAGTCCCTTAATATCTTCAAAACAGTTGAGATCCCCACCCTTAAACCATATATATTCTTGTTCCTTGTGTCAAGGGGCATCAAACTGTATGTAGGTCATGGGCCCCACAGGGCATCAAACGGTATGTAGGTAATGGGCCTCAGGGTTTAATCTAATTTTTCAAAACCGTAATGCACATCTATAGAACAGTCAGTATCATATCCCAAGATATGATGTGTCAATCCATTAAATCATAAGAAGAGTTCTAGGATCTATGTTTTTTGGAGTGATAAACGTCAATTTTCTGCTACTTTTTGACTCCTTAGATGAAATTAAAATTTTTAAAACCTTACTGCACATTTATAGAACAGTCCCAATCATATCCCAAAATATGATGTGTCTATCCATTAAATCATAAGAGGAGCTCTTGGATCTATGGTTTTTTTTTAGTGAGAAACGTCAATTTTCTGCTACTATTTGACTCCCTGGATGAAATTAAAAATTTTAAAACCTTATTGCACATCTATAGGACAGCCCCAAGTATATCCCAAGAGATGACGTAGCTACTCCAAAAGTTGTAAGAGGATTTCTGGGAACCATACTTTTTTTGCCAAAAAACGTCGTTTTTTGTTGCCAGCTGATCCTCTTTATAAAAAAAAATTCTGGAACCTGATCACACTTCAATATGACACCTCAATCATATTCTAGATGATCATTTGGCTACTGCCCAAAAAAATGACGTGTTTTAAACTAGTTTTTTTGTAAAAAAAAAAAAAAAAAAATCATTTTTCAGCCATTAAATGACCCCCAGGACAAAATTGAAAATTCCGAAACCTTATTGCGCATCTACAGGATACCTTTAAACATATTCCAAGAGATGATTTGTCTACTATTGAAAGTGTAGGAGAAAAAACGTCATTTTTTTACCAATTATTTGACCCCCAGGACTACCAGAGAATTTTTGAAACCTTTTTACAAAACAACATGACACCCAAATCAAACTCCATGAGTTCAGTTTGCTGGTTTATAAGATGTAAGAGCAGTTTGAGAAAGTAAAACGTGACAGACGGACGGGCGGGCGGACGGAACAGGGTAACAACAATATACCCGAACTTTCTTTAGAAAGTGCGGCTATAATTAATAAATAATCTTTATAATTATTTTCGAGTCCACGATAAACAGAGCATTTGAATAAACCCCGCCACGTGATACCACGCTCAGTCTATAACAACAACAATGGCGACGACGAAAAAGATAGGTATACCCGTAATACTGTTAAGTTTGACAGATTTTTGACCAAGAAAGAAAAAAAGGGACAGACTGACAAGGATAGGAACAAAGGGAAGATTGTCATCGGAGACCATGTAGATTGCTGGAATAGGAATTAAAGCCGAATTAAACTTCAGTTTTTATCATGAAGTTGTAGGGGTTTTGCTTGTCAGGTTCGTACGTGCTCCATCTGTTCCATGTCTTTACTTTATAAGTTATGAACCACAAGTGGATTTTCGTTTAGAGAAATTTTTGAATAAAGAATAAATAAAAACTCTCAGTACATGCATCCCTCAGGGAGAGGGGGTATTCACTCATTTTATAGTTTCGTTAATGCTAACATAGTGTTTCATCTTTATTACAAATAATAAGCAATTTATATCGTTCTACTTTAATGAATAACGGAATAATAATGCTTCAGGTATCATCTGATATAAGAAATATCTAATTTAAGACATGAAGAACGTGATTCTAATTTGTAAACAAACTGTTCTTCCATAGTGTTTTCAATGCTACAAATGTAGGTATTCCCGCGCTCATGCGCATTTGTGATACAAATTGCCGATCACATTAATATTCATCAGACGTGTAGCAAAGTTTAGAGACAAATAACTAAAGAAAGAACATGTTTTACGGGCCTAGAGTTTGTGAAACGTCTAATTATAAGAAGCATGATGTATATTTTTTACTAAAACTCATGTCAAAAATTTTACTCCAAATACGTCACATATACCTTTAAACACATCTACATAAATAAGCTAGCACACACCTCACAGCCTTATTAGCATATTCGGAGCCTTTCTGATTTTAATATTAACGAAAAGCTAAGAAAAAAAAAGAACGCCTAAATACGTCATTCGTGGGATTTTAACGAGACCAGTTCGAGACTCTTGCAAATCGAGGAGTTTAGATCGAAAAAGTAAGTAAAAGTTCACGTTTATTCTATCAGCAAGCTTTTTAAATTATCTAAAGTTGCAGAACAATTGTTTATTAATGTGAATTCGAAATTTGGGGTGATGAGCCTTATCTCGTTAAATATTGTTCAGCATGAAACCGTCTGAACAGCAGTTTTCGATTTTGTCAACAATCTGAAACGTGCTATGGGGTAGCCATGTATCGGTAAGAACATACTCACTTTCGATATTAAACTAGATAGATGCCTTTTAAAAACTTGCAATATTTCCACTGCATTTGTTGCCAAAATGTTAATAAATAATGGTTGTTGTGAAATGTGACTTTAAGGACATGTTTTAGTATGAACTGTGAATGCAGGTGTGTTATAGTCAGTTTTCACACATATTGGTACACAGCATACGTTGAAAAAATATTGTGTTTTTCGTAGAGTATTGAGTTTGTGTCAATCATTCGTTCAGTCATTTCCATTCAGAGTTTCCTCGACACGTACAATGTACTCTGTACATGTGGTTTTGATACCTGTATCTCATTTAAACTGTTAACTTTATGTCTTATTTATCTATACGATGAGAGTGTTTATGAATCAAGGGTCTGCATTTGTTATATAAATATAACATCATACGGTTTAGAGTATGAGAGAGATGAGATAGAGAGAGAGAGGGTGTGGGTAATTACAGTGTACATGTAATTGTTATTGATTGCCTTGCTTCCATGAACCATAAATATATTTCAATAATGCCGCATTGCAATAGCAATATTGCTGACAAAGATGTTGAGAGAGATCATGGAGAAAGATCATGGAGAGAGAGAGAGAGAGAGAGAGAGAGAGAGAGAGAGAGAGAGAGTATGAAAAGCCATAACACATTTTATAGTTATATGTAATTTCCTACTTAATGAGCTGTTATAGCTGTTATCATGGTAATGTTTTGACCCATGTCTCAGATGCTGCATATGCCCATAAAAAACTGAATCTGGGACACACCGTTTTGTTTTGATAATGACAGCATTTAGCTTTGTAATGATAGCTAGTGTATTTTTTTTTCTTCCAATCTACAGGTTAACCTGCGGCCTCCAGATGATCTGAAGATCAGGAATATATAAAATATTGTCAATTTGATATTGCTGATGACCCAGTCAAGTCTGCTGAAGCCCAGAAGGTACTTTTTTGTCATGTTATAAACTTACAACTTGTCCTCCATATGTAGAAATATTCGGTTTAAGCTGATTGAAAGCCATCTAAATAGCTACAATGTCTTGTGTAAAAGGGAAATCTTGTTGCATCTCTGCATGATTATCTGCATTTGAAGTGGTGGAATCTTTGAAAGGAATACCAGGAGTTTGAAATTATTATAAACTTATCAAAATGTCTTTTACACTCTCTGAAAAATGAGGTTTGCGGAAATCCCATGAATTTCTTATGCTGGAAATATGTTTTTGTCCCCAGTCGCAATGCGGAGCGGGGACATAGAAATGCCGGGCGTCCCTCCGTGTGTCCGTGCGTCCGTGTTTCCGTCCGTCACACTTTTTGTAAGCGCTGTCATGCTTACAAATTTTGACGGATTTTCATTCAATTTATACCAAATGTTTATACTACTATTGCCTTAGTCAAATTCGAAAATCAGCATTTGTCGATAGTTTTTGTTGGAGTTATGGGACTTTGACCACAATAATGACTCCGTTTTATCAAAAAATTGACATTGTAAGCGCTCTCATGCCTACAAATTTTGACGGATTTTCATTAAATTTATACCAAATGTTTATACCACTAATACTTTGGTCAAGTTCGAAAATCAGCATTGGTCGATACTTTTTGTTGGAGTTATGGGACTTTGACCATAATAATGACTCCGTTTTATCCAAAAATTGACCTTGTACATGTAAGCGCTCTCATGCCTACAAATTTTGACGGATTTACATGAAATTTATACCAAATGTTTATACTACTAATACCTTGGTCAAGTTCTTAAATCAGTCTTGGTCGATACTAGTATACTGCTTGACCGGCGGGTGACCCGGGAATTCAATTATTGTTCAGATTAGTTTTTGTTATTGACGCAATCTTATTTTAGTTTTTGTTATTGACGCAATCTTATTTTGGTGTACATAGAATATATAATTATAACAAAAAGAAACTTTCAGCTGGGTTTAAAATTAGTGGCAAAATGATGTGATTCAAGTATGTACACTATTAGAAGAGATAACATTGTTAGTATCACTTTATAGCACATTCTTGAAATAACTGCATTGAATATATAAGTATTTGATGAGTGCACAATGTTTGCAAAAATTACATGTAATTCTCTTAACACTTTACGTTTATTCTATTTAGTTTCCAGACCATGACATTAATGAATATTTCTTAAATGGAATGCATGAGGATTAGGATGGAACCTTTTTCTGCCTTTTTACCAATTCACACCATCTTTACAAGATTTATGGAGCCAACCACAGAAGAATTTGTTCTATACACATCATTCATAACATTCTTATTTATCTTATATAACTTTAAATGTTATTGGATGAATTGTTTCAACAATAAGTGTTCACATAATAAATACCAGCAAACTTTTTATCGAGTGCACTGATTTTGGATTTTTCCTACCCATCCATCTAACATATGTTTTTATATAACATATTTAAATACATGTAACGTTTTTGGAAACGTCTATCTTCATTTAATTGAAATTTTATAGCTCTACTATTTTATACAAGATTTTTTATATACTCTTTTGTATACAAACAGAACAAAAGTACATAGTTACAATGGGAAATGGACATAATATAAGCAAAAGTGTCAGATAAATGTATAGCTCTTGTTCATGAACAGAGGAAATTGACAGAAAAATATTCAGTTTTAGCCATCAAATACAAAAACCAATATTTTTTTAGAATATTATTTAATATAAATAAGAAATAAAAGTTTTTTCCCTTTATTCAAATGTTTGGAAACAAATCCAATATATTTAAAATTGCTGTACAATATATCCTTTTGATCCGTATAATATATCACTTTAGTTTCTTGTACAGCATAATTATTTATTACTTTTTTTTTCTTAGAATGATGTATACAGGGTCATTACTTTATTTTCATTACATTCAACTAAATAAAAATAGGCCTACTGCAACCTTTTCATTGTTTAAATGGTATGGAGTTTTAATTACCTTTCCTGTGAACAATGACATTCAAATCTTAATTTGCTGTACATTATATCCTATCCATTTATTATATCACGAACTGCATGTCTATTAGTTTTATGATTTGAATAATATATGCAATTTCCTTAATTTATTTTTGATTTTAAGAAAATTCATTAAAAAAAAAAGAAACTTACAACCTGTGTATTTTTTTTTTTCAATTTACATAATACAGTGTATTAATTGAATGTAGTTGTGTAGATTTATACATGTACCTACATGCAATGCACATTTAATATTCACCAGGTACATGTACCAGCCTACTATATTTGATAATGTACTTCTTTCATGCATTTTTCATGCCTTATTCTCATTGTTATATGTATTATATATAATTGAAATACTTTGAAAACCTTTCTCAATTTATTTATTTTAATAAGAATAAGAAACGGACAATAGTCAATGCACGTGTTCAAAAGTTGTCTCTCTTGGGGACAATAATGAATGCTCCCCAGGGTTCATAACCCTGCATATTGAGTAGGCTGTGAGGTGTGTACCATTCCACAAAGTCTGGATGTTCAAGTCTTAATCGTGTCTGAGATCTCGATGCCACAAGCTTTTCGTCTCGGGACAAGAACGGACGACCGGAAATGAAATTTGAAAAAATGAAGAAAAAGAAACCTTTGAGATATCATCATTTTCTATCACTCCTGAAAATTTCAGGAAAATCTATCCAGCCATTTCTGAGAAATCTTGTAGACAAAAAAAATAAGAAAAAAAAACTACAATCACTATAAGGTCTTCAGTGGGAAACGGAAGACCTTAAAACTAATAATTAGAAACACTACAACCACTCTAAGGTCTTCCGTTTCCAACATAATATCACAAAGACCACTTCACAATTGAAAAAAAAATTAACAAAAAAATAACTACGTTGCACACAGCGTACGTATGAACTTTATTTTCATTCTTTATTTTCATCTTTTTAAGGCAATTCGGAGGTTAAGTAAGAATGATCTCAAAATAACAGAAGACATTTATGACGCAATGAATAAAATCTTCACCAAAGGAGAAACCCTTAGAGAAATAATTTTTGAGCTGCGAACAATCAAGGAAAATGTTATCAAATGGCAATATGTTTGGATCACAGGTAGAATTATTTATTATTTTGCGATAATTATACCAAGTGCAAACGAAGTTTGAGGGGTATATAGAAATCACCTTTTCCGTCTGTCCATCTGCCTGTGCAAAATTCATATTTTTTGTGAAGAAACATTAAAAGTTCTTTCTTCACACAAAGATTGCTTATTACCTGAGGGTGTGTCATGACATTGACCCAAAATCATTCGGGCAAGGTCACTGGCGGAAAAACTGCAAAATTTGTGTCCGGTCCATATTTTTCTTATTGAGAAACATCGGAAGATCTTACTTCAAACAAAGATTGCTTATGACCAGTGAATTTGTCATGATCTTGACCCAAGGTCACTTGGGTAAGGTCAAGATCAGTGGCAGAGAAAGTGCAAAATCTTTCTTAAGGAGAAACGTTGAAAGTTCTTACTTCACACAAATATTGCTGAAGGTCATATGGGCAAGTTCATAGTCATTTTTTAAAATGCTTAAACTCTGTCTGTGCATGTTTTGTATTAATGAAAATTATTTGAAGCTTAATTTTGCCACAAAGCTTGCTTGACACAAACAAGCTTTGAGGAAGGGCATACAAATAAGTTTTAGATTCTCATCCCCCGCCCGCTTCTCTGAAAATGGCCTGTCCTGAAGTAAATTTTTTTTGGCAAAAATATTTGTGTGGAAATACTCGAAAAAAAATTAGGGCTTGGTATACCAAAATTACATGACATGTTGATTATTGTGTTCGTTATCATAAAAATGCAAATGTCTTTTAACAGTTAAGTTATAATGAAATGGAATTCAATGAATAGAAATTGGTTTGTGTATTTGTATAAACATTGACAATTAAAAAATAGAGCAGTTATTTACAGAACATCTTTACTACATATTTAAGTGATAGACTCGAATTTTTGGTCTTTAATACCGATTAATCGGAACAATACTGTCTTTTGTTTTATATATTCTAAACATCATTGGTACTTGAGGATTACGAATTTGTTTTTATTTTTTCTCAGTTAAGCTCCGCTAATTATTAATCAACGAAAATTCCTCAAAAAATCTCAAAAATCCCTCAAAAAAGGATTTTTTGGATTTTACAATCTTGTGCTTGCACAATACATTCACCCTAACAGGATCTTTAGTTTATGTTTCCACAATATCATATTTGCATGAATAAACTCAGAAATGACGATACAAATACGGGTAAATTTTCATGGGAAATTTGCTACATATTCTGTTTATATATATTAATGATTTCTTATGAGAGAAAGTATAAAATAACAAATATACTTTTCAACTAAGAACATGTACTTACTTTTGTTATCGTGATGACAAAAAATAGTTGATTACATGCAAAAAATTCACATTATATTTCTTAGGAGAGTGAAGATAGAATATGTTTTATCGTTAAAATTAATTATGTCCTAGGGACCAAGTTTTACGATAGAATTCGTTCCGTGTATTTTCTCTGTAGCAAAGAAAATACGTGTACGTTGGTGAAAAAGTGTTAAATTCTTCCATTATATGGATTAAAATTTTTATATGAAAGGTATTTACAGTCTCAAAAAGGTTTACTATGATGAATTTGACTGGGGTTTTCTTTTTCAAGTTATCTTCATTAATTTTCTCCAAAATTGTTCAGGAGCGATTTTGCAATTTTCTGCTATATTACAGATATATGGGAGGCATTCTAACTGTGGTAAGGGCCTTTCCCGAAACACAGTTAGATTATTCAAACTAAGGAAAGTGTTGTGAAATTAATAGCATTATTGTAGGCTTATAGCTTTGTTATGTAATTGTCAATTATACGGTGTGTCGATGTACCTATTTCGTAAATGTCCGATATGCAATGTCAACCCGTGCAGGCACGGGTCAAAGTCTAGTAGACAGTGAAGATAGCATCCTTTATTTTCCATAGTAGAAAAATACTTGAGTTATGATTTATTTTCTTAGCCGGGGATTTCATTTGTGGGCTTGCTCCCAGGACCTCTAGTTTATCATTGTTTTAGTGGGTTTTTTAAATTTTAAATTATTTCTTTTGATTAAGATATTACACAATAGATAATCTCAATTTTCCTATTATTTATTTCAGTTAAATCTATTTACATATGTAATTGATTTTCGAGATATCACAATGCTGCTATCTATACAGGACACCTTTTTGTTACTTATAAACACTGATATCAATTCTTACTAGTAACTTGAGGTAATTTCTTATATGATATAATGTAGGCAAAAATTAGGTATTTTTTGATTATATATTTCTTTTATAAACCATTGCAATTTTTTAGTTCTAGAAATCCAAAATGATACACAAAGTGAGATTTTTTTTCATCAAGTTCATGATTCGGGAATATCACTTCGATACAATTGTGCATTAGCAACTCACAGAGCGTGGTCAGACAGTGGAGTTTGTTTTACAAATCGGCCATTAAAGGTTGAGGAGAAAGTCCATATTCGCGGAATACATTACTGTTATGGAGCTCAACATCATATATTTACAAAGCTAGGTCTGACAGACATCAATCCTTACACAATTCGTGAAGCGGTTGATAAAAAGGCCGCTATTGGAAGCGCACTTACACCCGTCCAGTGCTGTGATCATCCTAAAAAAAGACATGACCATTGGCTGGAAGATTTTCATCTCTGCATTTCACTACTTCCAAACGCCTGTCTAGCTATTAGTCTAGACGATGCTGGGCAAAACATCTACCATTGTCAAATTGATTCCACTTATTATCCCTTGTGGCTTGTTATTGAACTTGATCATATGGCGTCCATTTGGATATCAAATGTTTAAGTTTACCGTATAAACATGTAATGTTAAATCTTTATTTACAGAACAGTGGTGATTGATTATTAATTCAATATCTTTCCAACTGCAAAATTCATAGATCGGATATCTTACGTATACAAATATTTGATGCTCTAAATATATTACAAAACTGAACAATGAACAATGAACTATGTGCTTCAATGATACAACATTCCATGGCTTCTCTTCAAAATACTACCAGTGTTAGCATGGGTGTCGTTTTAAACATGTAGCACTTTAGGTGACAGGGGATAGTTTCGAAGGAAAGGGAGAACATGAGATTTGGCTTGTTATTTGAGGGGTATAAATATCAATACTGGTAGCACTTTTCATCAGATATGGAGTGAAAATGCGAAACTGTGACCAAAATTTTCACTTTCGGTTTTGTGCTTGAGAAGTAGGGTGGGTTCAGAACACGAAATGTCACTCGAAAAGAAGGTGATTGCCCCCCCCCCCCATCAATTGGTGATTATTTGCATGGGTATACATTAAGCTACCAGTCCTATGGTAGTTTCTGGCAGTTGCTCGAGACTGGAGCGTGGTGCTGGACCCGTGAAAATGTGAAAGAAGGGCAATTTTTCAGAAAATTTTGAGACCTACCCTGGCTATTCTATATAGTGCTATATGTAAGTTGTACTTGTTTTCTGAAATGTTTAATAATTCCCAAGAGTCTGGAATGTATGTCCACTTCGTGCAAACCAATTTTAGCAAATTTCAAAATCCACTCAAAAATTAAATCACATTTATGAGCACTATCTGCTTCACATTTCCTCGACCAAAAAAACTATCCCCTGTCACCTTATTGTCTTATACTGTATGGAAACGTATAAATGTTTACTCGTTATTTGTATAATACAAACAAAAATATACCCGTAGATTCTGAACTGTATTTTATAATTTCCAACTGCAAAATTCATAGATCGGATATCTTACGTATACATATATTTGATGCATTAATTATATTACAAAACAGAACAATGAACTATGTGCTTCAATGATACAACATTCCATGGCTTCTCTTCAAAATACTACCATGCCTGTTTTAGTCTGGGTGTCGTATTAAACATGTAGCACTTTATTGTCTTATACTGTATGGAAAGGTACACATGTTTACTCGTTATTTGTATAATACAAACAAAAATATAGCCGTAGATTCTGAACTGTATTATTTAATAATTTCCTGGACTGTTGTTCAAAAATATATATTCAACACTGTATTGCAAAAACAGAATATATTCATGAGTTTTAATGTGCTTGTAATTTTGAAGTAAATTTGCTGGTCAGTACCTTCTGTGACAATAATTCAAAATATTTTTTTTCTTTTTATTGATTAATACAGAGAAAAAAGAACAAATAGTAGAAAACAGTAAAGAGTTAATATCATAAATGGTACATTGACTAATAATTTTAATCAAAGGCTAAACAAAAGCTACTAACTTCGTGGTCACCAGCTTGTATAAATTTCAACTCAATAAATGTATAGCATTAATTATTATATTACTGTTTCAATCACTTGCGATTTTTCTTTAGTTTTCAGCCATTAACCTTCGTTATCGTCAGTAATGAGTCGGACGGTTACTGCAAAAGTACATATATAATCAGTTTTTCTGTCAACATGAATTTTTGAAGACCAGCTCCGATAGACCCAGTTTGGTAAAAAAGAATCTTCAAAGTTTATATAAATATTCTTACCATTTGTAGCCTTGAAACTGACATTTTCTTATATCTAAAAATAATCAATTTTATGTAATTAAGAAAACTGATTATGTATCAACGCTGTTGTAACTTAAAAGTTTACAGGCCATTTGCATTTTGTAGACGAAATTTGTTTACTAGTGCCTGATAACTTTTACAACTTAACTTTAATTTTCAAATTCAGGTGGTGTTTTATTTTCAAAAATAGAACTGTGCCTGACAGATTTAAAAGAAAAAAAATATTACAAAATTAATAATTCGTAAATGATAACACATAAAAAGGGACTAGATTCTTGTGCCAAATGAATAGCAAGCTAAATGTTGTCTAAGTTATATAAACTATTGCCAAACAGTACTGATTTAGATTATGACAAAGTAGGTATTTGTATTAGCTAACGCAGAGAAATTGTCAATTTAGTGGATGCTCAGCACTATTCTGTGGTCGAGGTCAAAATCAAATTTCTGTTTTGATCAATACTGTAAATATGTATAGAAAATAAAATAGATGTACTTTTTATTTTATTTTTTTGCAATATGATTTGGAAAGTTTTAGTTGTATTATTATTGTATATAACCTTAGTATCAAAATAGTATATGAGTGACAAGCATTGTGCCTTTGGTGTAGATCACGTAATCATTACGGTAAATATGTATAGAAAATAGAATATATGTACTTCTTATATATTATTATTTGCTTTTTTCGAATATGATTTGGAGAGTTTTAGTTGTATTATTATTGTAAATTACCTTTTCAACAAAATAGTATATGAGTGACAAGCATTGTGCCTTTGGAGTAGATCACGTAGTGACATGTACCTGTGGGCATATACCAACGACTTGTGTAACCTTGACTATTAGCCTACCTAACTATATGTTTTATGTAAAACATGTTAGTATATATAACTGAAATCGAGTAAAGTACACAATATTGTGTAACGTAGAATACGAGAAATTGGGTATATAAATACATATATAATCGATGTAATCATTGATTAAAATGGGTTATACTGAAAAAGTTTTTATTTTGAAATGATTCAAACAAACCTTCAGTTGAAATATTTGATTTCTTTCTATGAGTACATTAATTATGTAAAAAAAATTGCACTCTACGATCTTTCATTTATGTTTCATTACTTTCATTTCTATTGTATTATGTTTCATTTGGTTTAGTTTCTATTGTATTATGTTTCATTTGGTTTAGTTTCTATTGTAATTAATTCATTAATAAAAATAAATGAATACGTTTTAAGTTATATATGTACAGACATTTTGCAATGTTGCACTTGAGGCTGTCATTGCTAATTTCGAGATGTGTAATGTATATTATACAAGATAAGGATTTGACTCTTACGTTACCAAGCTGATCTGATATATAGTTATAATTCATTATAACATTGTGATAATGATACAAACGGAATAATAAATGTCATTAAAATTTCTTCTCTCTCTCTCTTATATCAATTAATATTGAACAAATAAAACCAAATGTTTGGTGTTATACTGATTTGCATAGAGCAAGTGGTTTGCATACATGTTTTAACTTAAAATAAAGCTACTCCTTAAACGATTCCATTGCTGAAGGCGGTTCATAACGAATGATACCACCTTTAAATCCACTCCCTGTCTGACTGTCTTTTGTTTCTTTTATCTCTGTCTGAATGCATTTTGACAGGCAGTTCACGATTCCGGGTCAGGATCTACTTTACGTAAGTACTAATATTAGCGTCATGCAACAATTATTATTTCAAACTCGGGCGATCATTGTCCGTACGTTTCAAACTATAATTATAAAAATGATTCAGCAAATGAATTTGAATGAACATGAAAATTTATTTACAGTAATTTTTTCCAATTTACGTATCTTGATGAAATAAATCAACAAAAAATTCTCTCTTTGAAAAATTCATAAATTACAGCATATATTGCTGTAATGATCGTACGAGGGTCCCAGAATACATTTTGGCAAACACACTTTAGCTCACAGCATATATAACATATACTAGTATAACCTTAAAAACTAATGGATTATTATTTAATAAACGAGCAAGTCATGATGCCAAATGACTGTAACAAACTATAGTCATATTTTTATTTTTATTCTTTATTCTTTATTCTACAAAAATTTTCAACAATTTCCTAATTGTCAATCAAATAAATTAAGATAGATCAGTTTGGAATTTATTTCAATATAGATACAATTAAATTGTTAGAATTTTAAAATCAAACAATGCAAAATATCTTACAGGTCTTTTATTGCAGATAATATGTCTTATGTCAGCGAACTAATTAGGATTCATTTTTAATGTATGAAAAACTGATTGTTGCATAGATATAACCGTGTGAAATTTCAAGCCCTATTTCAATTATTGATATTTTCATGAGTTAGACAATGTAAAGTCACAAAGACATTCATTTAAACAATGTATACGATTTATTAAATTTGAAAAAAAAAATCTGTTTTATAAGCATTTGACTACAGAAAAGTAGTTTCCATGAGTGATTTTATAACGATGTAGTTTTGTTCAATATTTTAACCGTCCTCTAATTACCACATAATAAATGTTCGTTTTAACATACACTGTACTAGCTGCAGGTCTGTAGCTCCCGGTCTGAAAAAATTCGGATGGACGACCTGGGTTCTACAGTGCCTCCCATAGTAAAAAAAAATCTGCAATTTACAGCGCACGGATTAACCTTATTTTCACACAAATTCTGTGAAAACAATTAGTACCATTAAATTCTTCAGACAATTTACTACTGAAATTGTTACATTACTTGCCTCATGCTTTCTTTGAAACATGCTAACCGACCTCGGAAATAAAATATATTAATTCACGTCGAGACCGAGAGTCGCCATTTTTACATGTAAACAAATGCACCACTTCACTTTACAGGGCTGGTGATCGTGTTTAAAAGAATATCAGAGGCAAGTAAAGTGACGATATCTGTAGTAAATTGACTGAGAAAATTTTTGGAATCAAATATTTGTACAGAATATGTTCGGAAATGAGATTAATCAGTCCAAAACTAGCGCAATTTTTTGTGCGCTGTAAATTGCAGTTTTTCACTAAGGGAGGCACTGTAGCTCCCAGGACTTCTATCTGAATTTTTTTCAGACCGGGAGCTACAGACCTGCAGCTAACACTGTACGTGTATCAGTATTTACTCTTTTAATCTTTCCAACAAGGCATTTTACTTCTAAATGTTTGGGGTTTTTTACATTTTAAAATGTAGCCTTTTTTATTTTGGAACATCAGTTACAAGATCAATAGTAGTCTGAAATCATTTTAGACTAAAAACATATTTTCTCCAAGTGAATTGAAATATAAATGACGAAAAAAATATTCCTCCTTTAAATTAATTTGTAAAAATGTTTTTTTATAAAGTTTCAATCTCGTTTAAACTGTTCAATTTATAACTTTATATTTATGTGTTATTTAGATGGAAATCATGGTTTGTAAAGTCAAACTGAATTGCCTTGAAATATACATCACTCTCCTCTCTTTAACAGGATCGTCAATGGTTTATTTGATCATTCCTAAGACGTGGACAACGTTTCATCTTTATTTCTATAAGAATTTCTCACGTAAAATAGATTATTGAATTAATTATCTTTTGTCACTTTTAATTTGTACAAAAACAAAATGCTTAGAGTTTATTCAGATGTCATTTGTTCTGATTTTATACATGTATATATTAATACTAGCAAACTAATCAAGTAAATTTGTCAGAAAAGTTTATTCGAGGATCACATATTCGTGTACATTATACATATGTAATTTAATTCCATTTGCATTAACTATATATATACACCTAGTACAAATATCAATGTGAAAGCACTTTAAAAATGGCTAAAGTAATGAGAGTTATAGTTCCTACCTATCAAAAAATGTTCACTAAACTATGCTGTAATACGTTTTGTTTAATTTGTTTTACTTCAATTTAACAATTTTACTTCAATTAACAATTAAACATAATTGAAATTGTCAATATCTCAGAGTTTCAAAGGGCGTCAATACGTACCCAAATATTAGATTTTTTTATTTTTCTAAATAACACACCATATATTCTTGTTCAATTTTAATGTATTGCTTATATATGGATCTGAAGTTTGGTACGGAGTGCAAAAGTGATATACCAAGATAGCAATGCCTTCGGATGTATTACGAGGAGTCCCTCAACTCGCACTAACACGTACAAACACTCAGACATGTATATATTTCACAACTCACCCAATGTCACGAGTCAAAGGTGGCTGTCTCTTATCTCCATCGATTCTTCCTATCGTGGCCATGGAGGGTCAGCATAATATGTGTGTATTAGCATGGTGGAGCTGCAGAATGAAGAGTCTTGTTTAATTCACGTACACATAGAAATATCACATATATATCAGTGAATTAGCATTCGTAGACACATTCTCTGAGACAGCCAACCCAAGATGCATATGTCTGGTATTTCTACATCATGCACTTCATTTTGTCATCATTATTAAAATGAGATGCGTTTAATTTGTTAAGTTAATGCATGTAGTATGAATATCTAAGAGCTGCCATTGAAAAACATATAGCAAAACTAAATTAACCTTTTAATTTTTCGTTGACTAAAACTTGAACAAATTAAAACTTAATGTTTAGCATAAATTCATGTGTTGCTTCTCTTTTTTCTTTTTCTTTTTTTTTTTTGGGGGGGGGGGGATTAGAGAGTGGCAAATAATGCCCTGCCACTGGATTTACTAATCTTCAAAGAAGACAATACTGCAGCCAGCATATTTTTAACAGTCAAGGGGCTCAAATAATTGAAAAGTCTCAATTCTGCACGTGATGTTCCAAGTCTATAGTACAAGAAAACGAAAGTAAATCGACGTCTATTGATAGTTTTGGAACAGTTATCGTTCATACCTCTAGCAGAATTTTAATAAATCTCTCTTAAATCACCATTTGAAATATTTTGTAGGGTTTCTTTCATGTGTAACAAATATTTTTAATCCACGTGATCGTAGACGTGGGGGCGTCTATAGTCACAGTGGTAACAGAGTTGCATGTATGCAATGAATTAGTATTCCTGGACCCATTCTGAGACCCGACTCGATTCACATCGAATAAATAATAAATAGACAGATACTTCTGCATTACGCACTTCATTTTGTTTTGTTTATTTATTGTATTTTTTTTTCTTTCTTGGTTAACTTTTCTCATGACTAAAGTTTTAACGTAAACCGAATTGTTGTAAGTATTCTACACGGTTTCAAATACTGTAAGTTATACAAAATGATATGTCTATGGAGTTTACCAAAATCAATACCGCAAAAATTAAATAAGCGGAAATAATTTATCAATACATGTAATTAATAAAGCAACATATATATAGAAGAAACTATGTCCTATAACCGACCACTGATGTGAAACATTTCTATTATTTATGTGTAGCTGACCAATGTTGAACGTTTTTATAATTTATATTATATTGTGTAGCTTTGTAGCTAACCATTGTGGAACGTTTCTGTAATTATGTGAAGCTGGCCAATGTTGAACGTTTCTATAATTTATGTGAACTGACCAATGTTGAGCGTCTCTATAATGTATGTTAGCTGACCATTTTGGAACGTTTCTATAATTTATGTATAGCTGACCATTGTAGACGTTTCTATAATAAATGTGTAGCTTGACCAATGTTGAGCGTTCCTATAATTTATGTGTAGCTGACCACACTGTGCAACAATTCTATAAATTATGTTAAGTTGACCAATGTTGAACATTTCTATGATTTGTGTGTGTAGCTAACCACTGTGGCCTTAACCCTAACCTTAATTCTCTCCTTGCCAGGAGGCACATAAGGCATGCATGGACCTTTGCCTTCCACATGTTGCGGTCTGAAGCCTCTCGGCGTGCTGTGTTCCAGGAGTTACATCCCGCCTTGTCTCTTTCTACCTCCACCATCCGTCGCCTTATTGTCTTTGAGTGTCCCTCTCCTCCTTCTTCACTCAGTCGTCCACCCTAGAGCCACAGCACAAGTCATCTGCTGGATCTTTTCTTAATATGTGGCCGATCCAGTTCCCTCTCCTTCTCCTGATCTCTCCGCTGATGTTAGATGTTTCTGTCATCTCCAGTACAATCAGGTTTGATATGTGCTGTTGCCATTTGACCTTAAGGATCATCCTTAGGCATTTTGTCTGGAAGGAATCGATCTTCTTTTCCTCTGTCTTTATGAGTTTCCATGTCTCACATCCATATAACAATACGGAGAGGACTGGGCTTTTGAAAACAGAGACTTTGACCTTTCTGCTGATGTTAGTAACCTAACCTTTCAAATTTTGTTTAGCCTCCTGAAGGATGCCCCCCGGCCATCGCGATTCTCTTCTTAATGTCAGTTATGCCTCCGTCGTCCTTGCTGACATTGGCACCCAGGTAAGTGAAGCTGTCCATCTCCTCAACTTCACTGTTTCTGACATTCAGGCTAGCTTCACTCTTATTGTTGACCTTCAGCACCTTGCATTTCTTCGCAGTAAGCTTCAATTAACCGACCTTAGCTGAGTTGTCTTCCAGCTTTGTTGTCTTGTACTGGAGATGGCTCATAGTAGATGACAGTAGAGCAATGTCGTCCGGAAAGTCGAGGTCGTCAAGCATGGTGGTGATTACATATCGAATTCCGGTTCGTTCTTCTTTGGCTGTCTGCTACATCACCTAGTCTATTATAAGAAGGGACAAGAATCCTGACATGCAGCAGCCTTGCTTTACGCTGGTCATAACAAGGGAAAGGGGCTGTGGTCTCATTGTCTTCAATCACAGAGCATTGGAAGTCTTCGTATAGTATTTAAACCATTTGGATCAATTAATTCGGTATACAGTAATTTCTCATGATGATCCACTGTGGAACGTTTCTATAATTTATATGAAGTTGGCCAATGTTGAACGTTTCTATAATTTATGTTTAACTGACAACATTGCTGAACGTTTCTATAGGTAATGTGAAGCTGACTATTGTTGAACGTTTCTATAATTTATGTGTAGCTGACCAATGATGAACGTTTATATAATTTATGTGTACAATGTAGCTGGCCACATTGTGGAACGTTTCTATAATTTATGTGAAGCTGACCAATGATGAACGTTTCTATAATTTATTTGTAGCTGGCCACATTGTGGAACGTTTCTACAATCTATATGTAGCTGGCCACATTGTGGAACGTTTCTATAATTTATTTGTAGCTGACCAATGGTGAACGTTTCTATAATTTATTTGTAGCTGACCACATTGTGGAACGTTTCTACAATCTATATGTAGCTGACCAATGATGAACGTTTCTATAATTTATTTGTAGCTGACCAATGATGAATGTTTCTATAATTTATTTGTAGCTGACCACATTGTGGAACGTTTCTACAATCTATATGTAGCTGACCAATGATGAACGTTTCTATGATTTATTTGTAGCTGACCAATGATGAATGTTTCTATAATTTATTTGTAGCTGACCACATTGTGGAACGTTTCTACAATCTATATGTAGCTGACCAATGATGAACGTTTCTATAATATACCGGTATTTGTAGCTGACCACCCTGTGCAACGGTTTTATAATTTATGTTGAATTGAACACTGCTTAATGCATTAGTGAAGCATTTCAAATCGTGACTGACAACGTTAAAAATCGTTAAAGCTATGACTTGCAGCAGACTATTCATAAAGGTTTTTTTAACATTTTGGAACATCAGTTATAGGATCAATTAAAGTCCATCTCCTCGTTGAGTAATAAAATTGAATAATTTTAGAATGGCTACATATTTCTTTCCATTGAATTGAAATATAAAGGACGAAAAAATATTTCTTAATTCAAATTTTATTTGTATACAGTTTTTTTTCAATAAAGTTTCAATCTTGTTTAAATGTTTAATTTATAACTATATGTATTAAAGTGTTAATAGGTTGTAAATCATATTAAGCCTTGTAAAGTCGGACATAATTGTCTGGAAATATACAATAATTGTCCAACCAATTACAGTATTTTCTGGCTTTATTTTGTCATTTCAAAGACGTGGACAACGTTTTACCTTAAATTCTATGAGACATAAAATAGATTATTGAATGGGCTATGTTACCTTACCAGAATTTTTAATTTGTACAAAGTCAGAAAGCTTAGAATTTATTCAGATGTGACCTGTTCTGATTTTATAAATGTACTAGCAATTTTAACGATCGAGCATTTATCAGAACAGATTATTTAAGGATAAAACATTCGTGTACACTATATATGTAATTCAATTACATTCACATCGACTTTAACAACTAGTATCAATGTCAAAGTGAAAGCACTTTAAAAGTCGCTAAAATAAGGAGAGTTATAGTTCTTACCTATCACGAAATGTTCGCTAAACTATGCTGTAATTCGTTTTGTTTAATTTGTTTAACTTTAATTTCTATGTAACAATTAAATATAATTGAAATGTTAAATATCTCAGGGTTTTAAAGGGCGTCAATAGGTTCTCAAAAATTATTTTTTTTATTTTTCTAAAAAAAAACGGCCATATATTCTTCTTCAATTTTAATGTATTGCTTATATATGAATCTGAAGATAGTTATAAACGGAGTGCAAGATAGATTTACCACGTTAGCAATGCCTTCGGATGTATTATGAGGAATTCCTCAACACACTCATACATGCACACACCCTCACACACATATATATTTCACAGTTCACCCACAGTGTCACGAATCATAGGTGGCTGTCTCTTAAATCTCCATCGTTTCCTTCCTATCGTGACCATGGAAGGTCTGCACAGAATTATATATATGTGCATGGTGGAGCTGCAGAATGATAAGTCCGAGTCTAATTCGCGTTAACATAGACATGGGTGAAGTCACAGTGATATCACAGAGATATCAGTGAATTAGCATTCGTAGACACATTCTATGAGACAGCAACTCATGATATGACTGGTACTTCTACGTCATGCACTTCATTTTGTAATCATTATAACATTAGGATGCGTTTGTTATTACATTCATGTACATATAGTATGCCATTAAACAACTCTCTCTCTCTCTCTCTCTCTCTCTCTCTCTCTCTCTCTCTCTCTCTCTTTGGAAAATAAAATCGACTTAGCTTGAGAGTCGAATAATGCCGTTACTGGATAAACTAATAAACAAAGAAGACAAAACTGCAGCATTCACAGACGATTTAAAAGTCTCAAAAACTGCTCGTGGTGTTCCATGTCTATATTATAAGAAAGCGAAAGTAAATAGACGTCTATCGATAGTTTTGGAACATTTATCGTTCTTACCTCTAGCAGAATTTTAATAAATATCTCCTAAATCACCATTTGCAATATTTTGTGGGGTGTCTTTCATGTGTAACAAATATATTTAATCCACTTTCTGAATATATCAAGGATTCAAAATATTTCAATATATATCAAATTGCTAAATGTTTCATTTATTTCTAGAACACTACAAACTCAAATTCAGTTCTAAGGCTTTTCTTATATAAGGTCAAAAGATGACAGGTATTGGAGTGCATGTGGGATTTACCCAGTCAATACATCCGAAGGCAGCCATATATCACCCCCTGGCCATTGATTTCAGATTTGAATTGGTCGAGGTTTCTTAAATAATTCCAACGACAGGATTCGGTAGTATTTGATCCAAGATAAATTCCTCCGATTCATATTGCACTGGAGCTGCAGTCTGAGAGATCCGAATCTAATTCACGTGACCGTAGACGTGGGGGAGTCTATAGTCACTGTGCTATCAGAGTTATATGTATGCAATGAATTAGTATTCCTGGACCCATTCTGAGACCCGACTCGATTCACATCGAATAAATAATAAATAGACAGGTACTTCTGCATTACGCACTTCATTTTGTTTTGTTTGTTTATTGTTAATTATTTCTTCTTTTTTTTGTTTACCTTTCTCATGACTAAAGTTTTAACGTAAACAGAATTGTTGAATGTGTTCTACACGGTTTCAATTTCTGTAAGTTATACAAAATGAATATGTCTATGGAGTTTACCAAAATCAATACCGCAAAAATTAAATAAGCGGAAATAATTTATCAATAATAATGAAGCAACATATATATATAGAAGAAACTATGTCCTATAACCGACCACTGATGTGACACATTTCTATTATTTATGTGTAGCTGACCAATGTTGAACGTTTCTATAATTTATATTATATTGTGTAGCTTTGTAGCTAACCATTGTGGAACGTTTTTGTAATTTATTTGTAGCTGGCCAATGTTGAACGTTTCTACAATTTATGTGTAGCTGACCAATGATGAGCGTTTCTATAATTTATGTTAGCTGGCCATTTTGGAACGTTTCTATAATTTATTTATAGCTGACCATTGTAGACGTTTCTATAATAAATGTGAAGCTGACCAATGTTGATCGTTCCTATAATTTATGTGCAGCTGACCACACTGTGCAACAATTCTATAAATCATGATAAGTTGACCAATGTTGTACATTTCTATGATTTGTGTGTGTAGCTAACCACTGTGCCCTTAACCTTAACCTTAATTCTCTCCGTACCAGGAGGCATGGACCTTTCCCTTCCACATGTTGCGGTCTGAAGCCTCTCGGCGCGCTGTGTTCCAGGAATTCCATACCGCCTTGTTTCTTTCTACCTCCACCATCCATCGCCTTATTGTCTTTGAGTGTCCCCTCCTCCTTCTTCCCTCAGTCGTCCACCCTAGAGCCACAGCACAGTCATCTTCTTGATCTTTTCTTAATATGTGGCCGATCCAGTTCCATCTCCTTCTTCTAATATCTCCCCTGATGTTAGATGTTTCTGCCATCTCCAGTACAATCAGATTTGATATGTGCTGTTGCCATTTGACCTTAAGGATCCTCCTTAGGCATTTTGTCTGGAAGGAATCGATCTTCTTTTCCTCTGTCTTTGTGAGTTTCCATGTCTCACATCCATATAACAATACGGAGAGGAGTAGGCTTTTGAAAAGAGAGACTTTGACCTTTCTACTGATGTTAGTAACCTTCCAAATTTTGTTTAGCCTCCTGAAGGATGCCCCGGCCATCGCTATTCTCTTCCTGATGTTGGTTATTCCTCCGTCGTCCTTGGTGACATTGGCACCCAGGTAAGTGAAGCTGTTCTTCTCCTCAACTTCACAATTTCTGACATTCAGGCTAGCTTCACTCTTATTGTTGACCTTCAGCACCTTGCATTTCTTCGCAGTAAGCTTCAATTAACCGACCTTAGCTGAGCTGTTTTCCAGCTTTGTTGTCTTGTACAGGAGATGGTTCATAGTAGATGGCAGTAGAGCAATGTCGTCCGCAAAGTCGCGGTCTTCAAGCCTGGTGGTGATGACCAATCGAATTCCGGCTGTCTGCTACATCACCCAGTCTATTATAAGAAGGGACAAGAATCCTGACATGCAGCAGCCTTGCTTTACGCTGGTCATAGCAAGGAAAAGGGCTGTGGTCTCATTGTCTTCAATTGTCTTCAATCACAGAGCATTGGAAGTCTTCGTATAGTATTTTTAACCATTTGGATCAGTTAATTCGGTATACGATAATTTCTCATGATGATCCACTGTGGAACGTTTCTATAATTTATATCAAGCTGACCAATGTTGAACGTTTCTATAATTTATGTTTAACTGACTACATTGCTGAAAGTTTCTATAGGTTATGTGAAGCGGACTAATGTTGAACGTTTCTACAAATTCTGTGTAGCTGGCCAATGATGAACGTTTCTATAATTTATGTGTAGCTGACCAATGTTGAACGTCTCTATAATATATTTGTAGGTGACAAATGTTGAACGTCTCTGTAATATATTTGTAGCTGACAAATGTTGACCGTTTCTATAATTTATGTGTATCTGATCAATGTTGAACGTTTCTATAATCTATGTGTATCTGATCAATGTTGAACGTTTCTATAATCTATGTGTATCTGACCAATGTTGAACGTTCCTATAATTTATGTGTATCTGATCAATGTTGAACGTTTCTATAATCTATGTGTATCTGACCAATGTTGAACGTTTCTATAATTTATTTGTGGCTGGCCAATGTTGAACGTTTCTATAATTTATGTGTATCTGACTAATGTTGAACGTTTCTATAATTTATGTGTGGCTGACCAATGTTGAACGTTTCTATAATTTATGTGTAGCTGACCAATATGGAAAGTTTCTATAATTTATGTGTAGTTGACCAATGTTGAACATTTCTATAATTTATGTGTAGCTGACAAATGTTGAACGTTTCTATGAATTACTGATTTGTAACTGACCATTGTTGAACGTTGCAATAATTTATGTTTAGTTGACAGATGTTGAAAGTTTCTATTATTTATGTGTATCTGACCAATGTTGACCGTTTCTATAATCTATGTTTAGCTGCCCACCCTGTGCAACGTTTTTATAATTTATGTTGAATTGGCCACTGCTTAATGCATTAGTGAAGCATTTCAAATCGTGACTGACAAAGTTAAAAATCGTTAAAGCTATAACATGCAGCAGACAATTTATTTTTTTCATACCAGGTTTTCACTGCTTTCTTTTCATCAATTAAAAGTTTTATAAGCAAAATATTTTTTAAATCACTTTTTTAATTTATTTTTATTATTATTATTTTATTTTTTTGAGAAATTTATTTTACAATTATCTTTTTCATTAAATATGTTTGAATTTTTCTTTGGATGAAAATAATGTATTCTTATTCCAATGGCTGACGCAAACTTTAAAATTTTATTTTAATTAACAAGGCCGAGTACAGATCGAGTACGCACGCTTTTGCGCAGCGTTTCATTTGTATTGTAACGTCATCTTTTTGCTTGGTTGATGCATTAATGGCGTGATAGTTTCAACTGCAGATATTTAGCGAAATTTGTTGAAAATAGCTCGTTTGATGCGTAAAATTGATATTATATTGTGGAATAAACATAAATGCCTCGAAGTATAAGCTATATTTGGGCTCGGGTCGAAAACGTGAAGAGGGTTCGGCAAGCCTAGCCCTCTGTCACGTTTTCTTAACCCGCCTAAATATAGCTTAATTCATAATATATTTCAAAACAGTAACCATGTATTTTATATTAAAGACCCTTAATATGTGATGTGATATTTTTATTTATTACTTAAATAGGTCTGAATGTTTTAATACCGAGCGCAGCGAGAGGCGGGCTTCGCCCGCCTCGCGAAGCGAGGATTAATGGTAACACGTATATATGAGAAAATCAGTGAAAAATGAAAGTTGAATCAGGGGTACTAAGGCCAAAAAAAATTTCTTCCAGCCATGGGCGCCGCCATATTGGCAGCCATTTTGTTTTTTAAAAGTTAGTTCGATCATTGATTGAATGGTACTTATCGATGTTTATTGCCCCTAAACTCGATTAAATAAGTCCTGTGCTTCAATAGAAGGTAATTTGAATTAAAAGAAATTAAAAAGGATACCAGAAAAGTTCCAATAGTGCTTCAATCAAGAAACACGACTTGTTCTATGTATGTCTTATCAAATTATCAGATGGAAAATAAAAACATTAAACGTCAAGAAACGGATCTTTTAGATTCTGAATAAAGTATTAAATTTTATTACATTGGCATTCATATGAATTAAATGGATGAACAATGAAAGAAGAAATTAAAAAAAATTCGGAATCACGTAGCTCTCTTCGGCTATTTCCGAAGACAAAACTCGAACGTTTTACGTCTGAAATATGACGTCATAATGTAGACTGAGCACGCGACGTTTAGTTTAACTTTGACGAATGATTTGAGAAGGCAACCATGCTGGCGGATCCTTTGTGCGTTTTAAATAGATTTTATTATACAAAAATCAAACTGCACTGTGTTAAATCTGCGCTCGGTCCAACGGTCACACCGTTTACATATTAATACTAGAAAGATCACCATTTCCACATTGTCTAATAAAAAATAAGCATTATTTGACAAATCTGGGAAATTGGGCATAAAAGAAATCCCTAGGGTAGAAGTCTTAAAAAAAATTGTAAAAAATATGCAAAATTGATACATTTCAAGCAAAACCCCATAGGGTACTATGTTTTAACAAACTTTGAGATGACCCCTTAAACAAACGGTCTTATTTTTTTTTATCTTAAAATAATACCGAGCGCAGCGAGAGGCGGGCGAAGCCCGCCTCGCGAAGCGAGGATTAATGGTAACACGTATATGTAAGAAAATCAGTGAAAAATGAAAGTTGAATCAGGGGTACTAAGGCAAAAAAAAATTTCTTCCAGCCATGGGCGCCGCCATATTGGCAGCCATTTTGTTTTTAAAAAGTTAATTCGATCATTGTTTGACCGGTACTTATCGATGTTTGTTGCCTCTAAACTCGATTAAAATGTTCCAGTATTTAAATAGAAGGTAATCTGAATCAAAAGAAATAAAAGAGGACACCGAATAAGTTTCAATAGTGCTTCAGTCAAGAAACACGACTAGTTCTATGTATGTCTTATCAAATTATCAGATGGAAAATAAAAAAACATTAATATCAAGGAACTGATCTTTTAGATACTGAATAAAGTATTCAATTTTATTACCGCGGCATCTATATGAAATAAATTGATAAACAATGAAAGAAAAAATAAAAAAAAGTTCGGAATAACGTAACTCTCTTCGGCTATTTCCGAAGATAAAACGTGTATCACGTTTGAAACATGACGTCATAATGTAGACTGAGCACGCGACGTTTCGTTAAACTTTGGCTAATGCTTTGAGTAGTCAACCAGGCGGATCCTACTGCGTGCATTTCAAAATATTTACACTTGCAAATGTTTTCCCTTATATAACACTGTTTGAGCAATCCGCTGTTATTTCTGCATAACATCATTATGGGTCAAGAGGTCAAAGTAGCGCATGAATAATATAGGTCACTACTTTTTCTATGTACACAAACTAATCGGCTTGTGCTGAAACACACCTATTAGATATCGTAAAGAAAACATAATTTTGGCATAAAAGATAAACGTACATGTATTTGTATTTTGTTATACGAAGTTTTATTCATTCATTCTCATTAAACAAACCATTAATCGCGGGGATAAATGATTCATGTTAGATAACACGTTAGGCATGTAAACATAATGTTTATGGTTCGACATCGTAACGAGGTGTTCTTGAAAATTACAATCGTAATTTGTCAAAGGAGTTAATTCAGTTAAAATTCATTTCTGATTTTATTACAAGCCTCGGTCAAAATTGCAAATGCAAAATTACAGACCTTTCGTGTGTATTACATTCCCGGTTCACGGTCAAATTTTAAAATCCTTGTGTTTTCTGTCCGATTTGTTCCATAAAAAGATCATCAAAGTTAAAATCGCTTTCCTCTATAATGTTGGAGGAAATCATTATGCTATTGAATCTGATTCTGCGATAGATTTCCCCCTGAAAATGCCTAAGTATACTCTTACTCAACTTTTAATCGCTTGTTTTTAAATTTCTAACCGCTCTGCGACTTCAACACAGGTGGTACTATTCCGCCAAGCTTCAATCAGTTTTTTAATTGTACAAGTGAATTTTCTTTTCTGTTTCCCTTTTTAATGATAAAAAAGTGTTGTCTCCTCAAAAGTAGTGTCATATTCATTTATCACAATAATCAAATGCTTGCAATATTGTTGCACTATTTTTTGTTACGTCATTTAAATCGAAGCGGCTTTCTAGGTCATCACAAAAGAGGAAGTATGGAGCATTGTTAGTGTTATAATTTGCAACAAATGTAAATATAAGAAATAAGGTATCATTTTTGGATGTCTATCGGGATATAGATACGGGTTGGTACGTGATCAAATCTTCCATAAAGCCCTTCGGGCTTTATGGGATTTGATCACGTGACCAACCCGTATCTATATCCCGATAGACATCCAAAAATGATACCTTATTTCTTAATAAATTTTATTCTTCAAAAAACTGCACTGTGTTAAATCTGCGCTCGGTCCAACGGTCACACCGTTTACATATTAATTATATCAGTAGAAATTCATGTAAAAAATTTCATTCAAAAATCTAGGGCACAACAAATTAGACCCGGCCTCGTTAATTGATAAACCATACTAAAGGCATACTTTATTTCCTTTCATATTTCGCTTTAATTGATTTTCTATTTTGAGAACATATCACATTGAAATTTGGGGTATTTTTGGTTAGTTTTTTTGGGGGGGGGGGCGGAGGGGGTTGTTTTTTGGTTGGTTTGTTTGTTTTTGTTTTTGTTGTTTTTTTTTGTTGTTTTTTTTTTGTTTTTGTTCTTTTTGGGTTTTTTTTTGTTGGGGGGGGGGGGTGTTGTTTGTTATTTACCATGAGTGTCGTCAGCAACTGTGGAAGTTGTACCAAGAAAATGATCTTATGTTTTTAGAGTTACGCCTCTTGATTTTCAGGTGCATTGTGGGTCAATTTTTCCGGAAACAAACTTCAGGAAGTAATGTTACTGCCCAAAAAAGAAAGTCTGCACGTTTTGAACATATTGATGAAGTAATTATGTATCCATGTTTTAAATTCAATTACTGGTAAGTAGAATAGATCAATTATTTCCTTGTTACGACGTATTATTATCAGTATTCCACTAGAAAGTAACGAAAAAAATAACTTTTCAAAGTGAAACAAGTTGCTAACAATTTTTGGAGAGAAACCAAGCAAACAAAGCCTCAAAATGATGGTATATCTCTAAAAGCAAAATATTACAGCTATATTTATGAACATATAACTGAACATAAAAGCATTGTCATAGTACGAGATTGTTCTATTTTGAGCAGATGGTGTGAACATAGCGCGCAAGTCTCGAATAAGGAAGTTACACATTCAGGAACTGGAAAATTTTGTGATTAGGTATTGTATTCTGTTCTGTCATATTCACCATTCATGTCCTGTTGATAATCACCCATACATGTTGGACAGTGTATTGTTTCTTTGTCATCATGGAGACTACTATGTCCAAAGTCAAGAGAAGGGCTAGCTTCGTGGTAATGAGTTATTTTAAGTCCTATCAAATTCTTTCGTTTAAAATAACGCATGTATATTTTTAGGATTTTGTTCGAGTGGTTAGTTATAGATAAAGGTGGCAGATATGTGTATGCAGCTGCTCTAGTGTTGCCATTATTATTACACCACCATTGCCATTGATATTGTGTTTACAGATTTGGAGGCGCTGTTTTAATTATATATTTTATGTTCACTGACTTAACTTGCATTTCTTTACCATTTAGAATTAGCATAAGGAGTCATCATTATTTGTACCTGCTTGATTTTATAAACTTTTGATTGTGAATGCGTCAAGTAAATGTCAATTTAGATGTTGATGAAGTTCAGAAGTTTCCACACAAAAGTGTTCTGATCTGTTTATAGTATTTTCTCTATACTAGTGTGTGGACTTAAACCACTATCCATACGGCTCCAACAATAAACAGTCAGGTCGCTGGAACTTCACTATTTTTAATTTTGTCAATTAGACCTCATTATAGTGAACATATTAGGAATGCAGTTCAAACAATGGCAATTAAAATTCAAAGGTCATAGTACCAGTATCATTATTGTTTTGCACATGCATGCAACTTATGTGTCATAGATGTATGACACACATGCATATATGTACCAGAAATTCCACTTTTGAGCTGTGCATTTATCATTGTTATCCCACCAAATTTTTTGAATACAGTAACATTGTACCCAACTTTCAATTGATTCATTTGTTTATGTTAAACATATTCAACATATACACAGTTTTATCAGATTTCAGGTCAGGTTTTTCTTATCTTTCTTTGTTGTTTTCAAAAAGTTCAAAAAAAAAAATTATTGTTATAATTGAAGAATTTCTTAATGGGCAAGAAAAAAGATTCTGGATGATATTATTTGTTTAGAGATCCATATTTCCTGTACTTGAAAGAATTCCTATTTCTTGATATCTGGATCAGTAAGCCCATTTCCATTGTTATTGTTTTAGTTCTTTGGTTTTATTATGTTGATTTGTAGGAAATTTCAAACGAAATATCAATCAATGAATAGCCTAGTTGATTAATTTAAAAGGATGGCCCACCATTACTCATACTATGAGATAAATGGACTAAAATGGTTCTTAAATTTAAATGTACTCTTTGGGGGTTTTTTTTCAATTCTCATGCACACATGATATTTTTTTCTTTTCTCACAAAAATAGTTAACAAACTATAAAAAAAAACAACAAATAATGCAAATTCCTGTGTGTATATACACACTGTATCTAATATTACATTCTGTCTGATTTCGTTGATAAACAATGGTTGGATGCACTGAAGTGAATCAAAACTGTGCGCTGTCTACCAAGATTTAAAGCAGTTTGGAGTTGTCTTCATTTGATATGTTAGCTGTGCTTCTTGTTAGGCTTATTTTATCCCTGTTGGAAAAGTCATAACCTGTGTCTCCTGAAGCGGACAGTGGTGCCTATTAATTTTACCATTTACCAAAAATTATGTGCCAATCTTTAACACTACACTGTAAATATGACTTAATGTGAACTTGTTCATGTATGGCAGTATAGTTTCAATGGATTGGTAATTTTGTTGTAATTGCAGATGTTGACCTCAACTTTCTAACTAATTTCTGTAGCACAGGAATCAAGTGATTTGTTGTTGTTGACGGAGGTTTTTTAATTAGAAAGGTCAAAGTTCATTGTCAGATCAATCCCTATTATTTAGGGTCAAGGTCAGATGAAGGTCAACAGCTTTGCAAACATCAGAAACTGATAGGTTCCATTTTGGTCCCCATATTCCTATGATACGCACCCATCATGATGAAAACAAAGCTAAAAGACATGATAACACATATACATATTGAATTAAAAATTTCAATTGAGGAAAAGAAAAAAAAAATAAATGCCTACAATGTTACTTGATAATAAACACTTAAAATGCATTTAAATATAGGAAATATGAGATGCATCAGAAAATCTTGTAGGCTATCTGGAAGTGTTGATGGTCTAGATGTAAGAGCTTGAATCCTGGTGTTAGTTAAGAGGATGTAAGGCTGTTGTATCTTGACTAAAATCCTGTCCAATGGGATTTCACGATGAACAAAACATAGGGGGCCGGTAGTATTACAGCCAGGCAAGAGGTCCTACTAGCAGTCTAATGCAACAATATACATGTACTTCCATATACAATGTACACAATATAACACCCATCATGTAGTAAAAGAATTCTAATATTTCAAGTACAGGTTCAAATTTTAGGGGTTTCATATTTACACAGTCACTTTCATTGTCGTGTGTCTAAAATTTCATTCAGGGAAATTTTAGGGGAATTTAACCCAAGATTAACCAGTGTCTTTATCTTTGGATTATCCTGAGATAAGCTAGGTCTGATGCTGTCCCTACAGAATCCAGGTCTTGGGGTTAGGAATTCCATGGAATATCTCTTGGGATTAGGATATTCCCTGGATATCGTAGGATGTTCCCAAGATTTTTTTAGCACCATAACAATTTACGCTTGTCAGTCCTCTGTTTATCCTTGGGTTATGGAGAGTAAATTTTCTTATCGGCTTTTTAAATATGAAAGGCATTTCAGTGTTTGTACAACTAGTTAAAAACTACTCAACCCGGATAGGAATTAATTTGTTACTTTAAGAGAAATACCTGTATAAAGTTACAAATTCAAGTGTACTAAGTAGATGTAATATTTATTTGGTTTTGTTACTGACTTCCAGGGGAAATTTATTCAGAGTAGTCATTTAACTTAGTCCAAGAAAAAGCAAATGTCTTTGTCGTCAACATTACCATATGTATTAAGTTCAGTGGATTCTATAAAGAATTCCGGTAGTACATGTATTTGCTGAGTTCTTGTGACGAATTGATTCGTACAACTTGGGCATTTGGTGTTTGGTACTTGTAGTATATTTGCTTTTAAAATTCTTGAGTGATTATAACAATATATCACCAAGCTCTCTCGCATGTATTGTAATGAGTACTAGCTGGGATACTAGTACACTGTAGGACTTTATTATAGTAGGTAGATAGATATTCTCAATTTCCTGATTACACGATGATATCATGAGTGGGCTTTACTTGGTATGACAATGATGACGGTATACAGAGTGTTTATTGGAAAACTTAGTTCTTGTTCCCATTAGTTTTACTGCCTTGCCAGTTGCTTTATAGTGCTCCACTTGCTTAAATTGATACTAGACATTTTATTACCATATCAAACTTACAACTGGATTTATGAAACACTTCATTGTATTATGATAAATTCTTCACTGATTAATGTGAAAATAATGAAGATTTTGACTTCTTCTTTTTTAAGTGGGTGGGGGGATAGGTAGGAATTTGGGGGGTGGGGTGGGGGGGGGGGACTAAAGTGGATTAAAAAAATGTTAGGATATGTATCGATAGCTGTCTTTTAGGTTTATTATAGATCTGTAAGAACATGCTCTCTGGTCAAAGAGATCGAGCTTCAGGTATATTGTTACTACCTGTGTAACTACAGGTAGACTTGGTTGTATCTGCAGGGGATAGAGACACGACTGTCACCATTACCTAGTACCTGTAGTAATGATGGCTTGTCATTAGGCCGGCAATTATCACTTCAACATTAACTTGTCTGATAGAATGGGGCAAATCATCTGCACATGATCATTGTAGTACATTGAAGTTCTACACCTACATGACTATATATACAGATAGGGCAGCTAGTAGGTACTTTATAAATTTAAAGGAGGGGGGGTTATAATGTTTTACTGTATTTTGCAGAATATAGTACTATAGAGTTCTTTTTTATCAGAATATTTCGTTAACTTGTCTGACAGAAGGGCCGGGGCATATCATGTGTTGCATATTGTTATTCTTGTGTACAATGAGATTCTGCATGACTTTGTGAAATAAGGCCATCCTGAAAAAATATTTGTTTGGAATTGCTGCCTGGTTTCTAGACCCAGGAGGGGAGAGGGTGGTCTATTTTTCACTAATATCAAAAATTGATAATAAAAAAAAAATTCCCATATAAAAAAAAATTCTTTATTTTTTGCTATTAGAATTTTATCAGTGAGGCTATTTCAATGAGGCAGGAGGCAATTCCAAACAAACAATTTTATTTTGGACTGATACAAAATTTGGACACAAAATAAATACTTCATGTACTTAGTACGTTTTTTATATCGATTGACATTGATGGAAATCATTTTTATACTAAGGACTTAAACTTGATATAGTTTGCAGTTAATTTATATATAACTTGTAGAACCTTGGAAAAGCTTGATGATCTAGGATAGTTAGCCTCGGAAAAGGAAAGATGCATATTCATATATTTAAAAAGCTTAAGAATCATTTAATTAATTGTCTTAGTTCCTGATATGGATGCAGGGGTGCTCTAGACAAAGTCACTTTTTGTTTGGAACCAAGGGGTCCAAGGCTCATAATAATTGTAATTGTGGCTTAACTTTAAAGAATATTTTTTGGTAAATATACCACCTTAACTTAATGGTGGTGCACATCTCACAAAATGATGTCGATTAAGATATGCATTTTCTATTTATTAAGAACATGCATTCCAAAAATTTTGACACTGAATAGCAATCAAGCTTTCTATTTGTACATGCATTATATGGGACAGGTATTCACTTCTGATGTCTCCAAGTTGCAGGAGATCAATACAGTCTAAAAATAGACATGACCATCCAGGTTTTTTTTAATGTATATAAAAGCGGTTTGTTCTCGTTTTGCACACATTTGAAAATCTAGTATAGAAAAAATGTGTGCAGAACGGGAATTTGTCCAGGCAAGTTAATTACCTAGTTGCTATATTCCGTATCACATTTAATGCTTCAATTATAGTTCAATACCTAGTTCCAAAGCTACAAAACACAAGGAAAAATTGATATATCAATATTTTATATGATGTACCCATTTTTTGTCATATATGTTGTATGTAAATTTATATTGCACAATTTTGGATGGTTATTTTTTTTATTATTTTGTTCAATGTTCAACCACCACCCACCCCCACCCCGCAATTATTGTATACCGGGTACATATAAGCCATAGGAATCGTATCTTTGGTCAAAAACAATGATTTCACTACAGGTTTACGGTAATATTGTACAATATATCACAACAACTTAAAACTTCATTTTGTAAAAATTCCTTACACAGCCTTGTGAGATAATAAATTAAAATATATTTTGCTGATATACATGGTATATATAAAAGAGTTTAGTTAAAAGATATTACTCCTAAGTAGCATTATAATAATTGAATTTTACTTGTGTGTTATCATAACAAACAATTTCTCTAAATATTCTAAAAGATATCCTGATGTTTTTCACATGAATTTTCAGTTTCTAGTTTTGTAATTAAAAATTCAAAAGTACAAGTTGCTAGTGATTGATGTATGCCAGTAGCTGAATATAACAGTACTGAATACTGTATAATCTTAGAGACTTGAAAAATTGAGATAAACGTGTACACCAGGTTATATGTACATTATACACTAAACTCTTCTTTGAAATTCAAATGAAACTTAGTTAAAAAGCAGACTATAATTGTTATCGAAACACGTACAATTCATACCTATTGTTTTGAACCTAATTATCAATTGTGTGCAAAAACGGGAACACACCAATAAAAGCAAACAACAACAAACGCTATTTATACAGACATATATATAGGGGCTTACAGGTACGTGCTACGCCGGGACAAAGACAGTGAAGTTTTGCCAACTGACTAATTGCTACACTGAGCCTGATTGCCACATCTTTGAACTCATCTTAACATTACCACTCACCTAGCAGGCTTGACACGTGACACTCGAACTCGCTGTACAGTAATGCATCATCGCGATTAAATGATAGCCATTGTGTGTTTGTTAGTCATGGGATATGTTACAATGAAGCTGAAGTAGATCTTTGTTTTTGTTGAGGAGTTGAGTTCTTTTTGGGGGGATGCATCAGGGTATTTTTTGTGTTTGGCTGCCAGGCTTGAGAAGATATGAGAAGTGACTGTTCGTATTTTAGACAGGGAAACAAAGGGACTGTTTTTATGCAGGAAGAATCTGACTGATATATATATATATAAACATAGTACACATACAAATTACAGGACGTTTAACAGAACTTGGGCAAAAATCTCCCCTCGAGTACAAGGAAGGAACGCAAAATTTCATACAAGACAGCTAGAGTGCGGTATTTAATGCACTGTTATTCTGTTGCAAATATAATGAGCCGCTTTTTGATACGCGCGTTTAATTAGATCATTGTCAACTACATGGATATGTACATTACAACTGTGCATGCAAGTGGGCCTAAGTTACTGTATGACGATAGGATAAGTACAATGTATAGGGATTTTTATTTTTTTTAAAACAGTTTGTGAAGTACTTTGTCGAATGGGTTGAGGAAGTTATATAGTGTTGGAAAGGAACTAGCTGACAAATTACAGTTTACACACAGAATGTGGCCCCTTATTGTGTGACAAAACTCTTACGCCGTGATTCTTCTCGAGGAATGCTGATATTTAAAACATTTGTGAAGTTTTTTTTCAATCTTGTGTGACATAACTACATCAGGAAGGAAATTAAATCCTTTACAAGAATTTGTCCGCGAAGCTCTGAATACTGTACCTGTAATTACATGTAGGTTTGTTTCATGTACACACAATTTTTTAATTTTTTATTCAGGAAGGAGCAGTTTGTTTTAATTTTCTCCTCCCATATCAAAGGTTTTTGAGACGTAAAAGTAGAGCAACCTAAGAAATGTTTTAACCACATGTAAATTTGTGGGTTGATGAATCTCAGGATTTGATTTTGTTTTTCCTTAAAACAAAAAACAAAAGACAAAATAAATTGTTATAGCCACCATATTATATACTGATCGAAAAAAAAAAATTTCATTCCAGTAAGACTGATTTCTTACTTATTTAATTGTTACCACAATTCTAATCTCCCCGTCCAAAGAGACTGTGAATTACACAATTTTGGTACCGACCTATTTTTTAACTATATTTAAATCTGAACTCTGGCTCGGTTGATCTTCTTTGGTTTTATAAATAATCAATCTTCACATGAGCATCAATTTTACAGTACATGGATTTTTATTAAAAATTCAGTTTTGAGGTTTGTAAGGAAATTCTTGGTCTGTGATCATGCAAATATGAAATACATGTAATACTGAAAGTTTCTGACTTTGCTTAACTTTTTATTTTGAGGATCAACTCAATTAAAAACAAACTGAATGAACTGCAAGTGAATTAGTGATGAGCCAAATATGAAAAATCATATATATATAAATAATACCAGTATATTCTTAACTTTAAAAAATTATTCCCAATTCCATGAACAATGGGTAGAAATTATATAGCATACCCCTTTTTCAGATTAATCTCATATCAGATATATAGTAAAGGTAATGTATGTACAAATAAGGCATTATACCGGTAATCACTTACGCCTAGGTAACTTTACGTCCTGGTGATCGACTGTTATTGAAATAGTGGGAGGAGGAGATCATCTAAGATCTATATTTGATATTTCGCATGTCATGTGTTGTGATTTTCTTAACAGTGTTATTTCATTCATGTGTTGAGTGGTACGTGTTTATATAAGTCATAAAATCAAATACAGCACACGTACATGTACTTTAAATTGATATGATTAATCAATACATGTACATACAGTATGACAGTATTTCATGATCAGCTTATGGTCACGAATGGTAATTGCACTAGAAGGTCTATCGCTATCAGACTTAAATTTTATGATTTTAATATGACAAGGATGTTACTAAGTATGTAGTTTAATATAATGCTGTTTTTTAGAATGCTCCATTTTAAGGCAATAGGTACCTGGTAATTGAGTGAATAAGTTCTCTCTTGTCAAATGCTTATCAAGTGCAAGGTAGTAAGTTTTTTTCCACGATGATTTTCTTAAAAGTTAATAATCTATTTTTAATAGTTTAGCTGTAGTTTCTATAGTTGATTTTGTAGGCCAGAGTTTGATAGATTTTAAGATAGGAAGAATTAATTGGAGTGAGCTTGCATAATTATTTCAAAAACTGGATTCCAAATCTTTTCAGTTGCGCAAACTTGTCCTGAAATCTATATGAACATAAATCACAGGGTTCCAATCCACATTAATTTAACACATATATACATTTGTGTACAATGAACAAGCATATACAAGCTTTTGAAGTTGGAAAATTGCTTTTCATTGAATAAATTATAATTTCTGTTCGTGTTTAAAAAAAAAAAAAAAATCTTGATTTCATTTGGTTCCTTTTTCTTCAGTCATTCTGGGGAGAGCAAATAAACAATTCTTTTAAAGATGACCCAAGAAAAATTAAGAGTTGTATGAAGTTCCAGTAATTTTTAATAACTTAATTGTGGATTGTGTTACACGTGCAGTGTCACGAAGCTTAAGGCTTGTGAATTTTTAAGTTTTAAAAGCAATTAAAACCCCTTCCTGTAGTTATTAAAGTTCATTAAGGAAGTCAAAGGTTTTTAATTAGAAGATATCTCTGCATGACCCAAACATTGATTTATATATATTTTTTTAATTTAGGTCTTCATTGTTTGCAGCTGGACTTGGTGAAGAAATATTGCCTTCATCGAAAATCATCTTAGTGCTATTAAATACTTGTTCTTAATCTTGACATTCTTATATTTTTGTTATGGAACATATGAAAGTTTTGGGGTTCTTTTTATTGTTAACTTGAACATGTCGACATATTCTAATATTAGCTACATTGTAGCTAGGGTGTATTTTGAGGAAACATGCCTTCAGTTACTGCCTTGAACCTTGTATATGGGTATAGGTACCAGGCTGATTCGGAAGGTTTAAAAGCTAGACTTCATAAGGAAGTCATGAACTAGCTTATAGCATGCATTTGTTCTCTTCGCTGTACAACATGTAAGTTCAAGATTAATTAAGGCTACTGGCTACTTTGTTAGATATTTCAGAATGTGGGGTAATGTGTTTGTCTTTAAAAAGCAGGAGGTGATCTTAGATATTTTAAGAACCTAATGATATATAATACAGGGTTGTCTCTAAAAATTGAAGAAGAAGGATGAAATGAAAAAGTTGCAGGGGGGTCAGGGGGTCTTGCTTATAGCTACATTGTGTTTGAAATGCAATTATAGCCGGGTAATTAGGCATTATAGGCAGGGAAATTCCCCGCAGGTCTTAGAGACAACCCTGATAATAAGATTTCATGGTTCCTTTGCTATATAATCCATTGTCAGTGTTGACTTTGACTTGTTTTTTTGATACAGCAACTGTAGACAGTAGAGAGTGTTGAGCATGAGTTTCATAAAAAAGTTTCGCAAAAGCCGCATGGGAGCGAGCAGCGAGAAAGACCCCTCGGCTTCTGGGATTCACGAGATTAGCTCGCCAACGGAAGTCAAACACAACCTGCATATAAATATTGACATGGTCACGGGAGATCTGATACTCTCAGAGACATGGAAAAAACTGCTGAAATCGGCAGACATTTCGTAAGTAGATCATCGCCACACCCCCACCCATGGAATTCTTGGATCCGCCTCTTCCTCTCTGCTGTGTTGGATCTGCCCTCAAGTTACTCCTCTAGCTATGAATGAGACTGTGATCACCTCCTCCACATTAATTTATTAATCCTCCAAGAGTTACGCTGCGTTTTATGCTTCGTATTTGGAAGTGTGATGAACCTATGGATGATTAACCATGCTGTGTGTTATGTTGTACATGTATACTCATTTTGTATTGTATACACCTCTACTGTGTACCGTATTTTGTAGCGAGACGTAACAAGATATTGCTCGGTAACCTTATTGTTGTTACTGTACAGCATGGAGATGTACCCGAGCCTCAAAACCATGATTACTTTTTTCTGTCAATACGTACACCTTTGTAATGTTAACTGTTAAGGTCATCCTGCAATAAATTCCATGAGGACAAATCAAATTCAGAAGCATTGATTCAGGAGTATTATTCTGCTTATTTAAAAAAAAAAAAAAAAAAAGGTGCATGTTGACAGTGAAAAAAAAATTTGGTTGAGACTGAGGATTATGTATTCCTATGTGATATTTATACTGTATTTATATTATTACACACACAGTTCTGGCTTTGTAATCGTATATATTATCGTTGCCTATTTTCTTTTTCTGCTTCAGTTAAGCATGCCTTTCAAGATTGGTGGTAAGAAGCGGCCCTCGGGGTCGTCTTCCTCCGATAACGCCCCGGCCATGAACATTGGTCCCCCCACAGCCGTCAAACACAACTTTCACGTAGGTTTTAATCAGGAGACTGGGGATTTTGAGGGGCTCCCTCCAGCATGGACTGCTTTACTCCAGTCCTCCAATATATCGTAAGTCTTCCTTTTATATCGTAAGTGTCTTCCTTTGTATCACAAGTCTTCCATTATATCAAATCTTCCATCATATCATGCATATTAATCCTTTTATATTATGAGTCTTGGTCTTTATATTAATTAATACATTTAATTAGTATGGGAAGTTTTCCTTGAAGAGTATTCTAGTATCGTAATGCCTATTCCTATAAAGTCTTCCTTTATAGCAAAACCCATTGTTTATATTGGAGGTTTTTCTTTAGTCGACTTTTATGTTGCAAGTCTTGCATTATATTGCAAGCCTTCCTGTATATATCTAATTAAAAGATTTCCTTTTGTATTGTCAATTTAATCTTCCTTTTCTGACAAGAGAGCCTTTGATATATATTGAGTAATCTTGGATATCCTTTGACAAGTTGTTCTGACAACTGGTATATTATCCGACACATATTCTTTCATAGGCTGTCGGTATGAAATTATTAATTAGATAAGGATATAGACACCTGTTATACCTTGCGAGTTTTATTCTATTTAAGTATTATAATTAATCTTCCCATTCGTAGTCCTGGTAAATCAGAGCTAGTACGTTAAAACGTCCTCTCCATACCCTGTTTATTGACATCAAAACATGTAAAATAATCTTATAAACCGTATTATTACTAAGCACCATATTCCATTGTATCTGTACGAATCAACTGTAAGAATTACTTCACATGAGACATGCAGACAATATCATTCTATTTAGATATATGCATATTTACCTATAATTTTGTTTATCACAAAATTTAAATATTGTTGTTAATAATAATATAATTAACCTACCTAGCCCAACAAAATGCTTTACGGTATTTATAATTGATGAAATCAAGTTCTCCTATTTTGGAATAACACCCCACCCTTACCCTAGTACTCGAACCAAAAATTTGGGGGGGGGGGGGGGGGGGGGGGTTTAGAGGAGGAAGACATCTAAGCTCACTGGATGCAATTTATTATGCAATTCATTTCCTTCATACCATTGTTTTTATTGAGTCATAAACTGTTTTATTTTTATCGCATATACAAAATATATAGATCTGCTTATTTTTCCTATTGATGAATTAAAGATAAATAAAAGTTTAATGATTGATATAAACTTAATGATCAACTTGTGATGTCAGCTGAAAATGACTTTTCATGATGGTGGGTTACTCTGCATGAAGTCGTTTTCATTTGTGGAGGTCATTTTTTCATGAATTGATAATTTTTCAGTTACATTAATTCTGATATTATTTCCTGGATTTGCTAGTATGAATGATGAATGGTTGTATAATTTATTTTTAGGATGTAAATTTTTTGTTTCCAATGAAATTTATGAAAATTGTGCCTCCACAAATTCTAACGATTTCACAGTACCGGCAACTGTCTTCTCCGAATAAATCAGTTATCAACTAGACATCAATCATTTATAAATTTTGACAATGCATTCAAGAAATTACATTGAAAGTAGAGTTTCAGTGAATCTGATCTTGAGAGATTCTAACTTGCTTTTTGATTGGACGATTTAAAGGAAAGCTGACCAGGCAGCCAATCCAGAGGCTGTTATTAATTCACTGCGAACCTTCACCAAGTCCGTCAAGAAAAAACCTGGGGAGGGCAAGTTTATCAACGTTCAACAGTCAATCGCCGAGTCCGATGATGAACTCGATTACAGCGATGAGGAAAAACGCAACAGCAAAAAGTCAAATGAAGAAAAGCTTCCCGCCCCACACAATGTGGATCCCCCCGTTTTTGAGAGGACACCATCAGACGCTGAGGTAAGTGTGTAAATAAAAGAGGAAACCATTCAGTATTACTATTGGTACTTTATCTTCAATTGAGTTATAAAAATGTTGCTTATACGTTGAATTAAACTTCTTGTGCTGTAAATGATTAATTAAGTTTTACATGTTAGATGATTTTTGATGAGTTTTTCTGTGAATTAAGTGCAGATGTAAATTTCAGTAAAAAAATGAATTTTACATAATGTTTTGAATCAATTATGAGAGGGTCAAAGAATGGTGTTTAGTCATTTAATAGAGGGTAAAAGAATGATAATAAACACAATTTCTCAAGTTTTGAGATGTATTAGAAACTATAACATTTAACTATGACATTTAGTTGTATTTTGTGTTCATTTTCATACTTACCATTATATCCCTTTTTCCTTTAGCAGCATAAGACTGATATTGTTGATGGTGTGAACAAAATTACGATCGACAATGACAATGAACCTCCAGCCGAAGCCATCCAGAGGCGACCCAAATCTCAAAAGAAAAACATGACAGATGAAGAAATCAACCAGGGCCTCCGTGAGTTCAACTGCTTCTTAGAAAAGAAATTAAAGAAACTTTATTATACATGTATTATTTCAGTTTGGTTCAATTAAAAACTTTTTTTTTTTAAGGTTTGTTTTCCAGTACAAATTGTCCATATTGTATATGCTTCATTCAGAATTTATTAAACTCAAATGAATACAAGGAAAATCACCTTTCTGATTTACGCAAAGTTTTATTTTTATGAAAATAGGGGATGCAAGGATAAGTTTTTGATTTCTCTGTAAATTGCTTCCCTTTATCAAAGCTCTTGTGTAAATGAGGCATTTTATATATATATATATATATATATATATATATATATATATATATATATATATATATATATATATATATATATATAAAAAATTAAAAATGAACAGACATACCTGAGCAGCCCCACATTTACATAAACTTTTATACTATCAATAAGATTTTACTCCGCATCATACTTGTATAATTATCAAGTAATACATGTATCAAGTCATAGGGATAATTACTTCTTGAAATTGAAAACTTTACATACTTGTTTTCCAATTCATTTGATTACTGATTTTTTTTGTTTGTTTTTTTATCAGGGGCACTTGCATCACCTGGGGACCCCACCTCTAAGTACACCACTCAAAAGAAACTGGGAGCTGGGTAAGAAGTCCATATACAAATGTACTACTGTGGCCTCATTAATATTCAAGGGTATCATTTTTCGTGGAAAAAGTGAAAATCACATTTTCAAGGATACGTAAATTCATGGCATATGATCCTTTCAATACAAATTGATAGTAGAAAGTGCACTTCAATGAACATTTAATTTCATGGATAGACTTAAAAACGAAATCCACGAAAATTGGAATTCAACGAATATTGATGAAACCACAGTATAAGCCTAGCTATAGGTTGATACATGAACAAGTTTTTATTTACATCTGTAACAAGCTACAGATGGATAATATAAGAATATAAGTTACAGCAGAGCTGGAAATAACTCTGATTTTTTTGTGAAATGATTTTTGAAGATCATAGGAGATTTACCTAACATTAATATTAGTATTTATAACATTATTTATTTGGGTATACTGTGGAATCATCATTGTTTCTGGGGGACTGATGTTCGTTGCTTACGTGGGTAACCCTTGCCTGTGAATTTACATCCCCACAAACGTATATACATTTCAAGTACCAAAAAAAAAATATGGCTACCAACGAACATTGACCCCCCCCCCCCCCCAATTAAAAATGATTCCACAGTAATTGCAAATGTCTTAATCTTTTTCACACACTTTGAGACATCCCAGTAATCGAGATATCGAGGGTAAAATACTGAAAAAATAAGTTGTTGGGAGTTAGAATCACTTCGACATATCCATTGTATTCGAGATATCAGTGTTCAAGATATCAAACTTCAACTGTATTTTATTTTTAATTTGATTTCTGAAAAATTTGGTAGAATTTTGAATAATTCGTTAAATGTTTTAAGATACATTAGCCTTGGAAATTTAAATTCAGATGTTAACAAAAAAACTTTTGTAAACATGCTTTGAAATTGGTATTGCAGAGCATCAGGTTGTGTGTACATGGCAAAGCCAATCAAAGAAGGAGATACAGTGGTGGCCATTAAATCGATGGATTTAGCCAACCAGCCCAAGAAAGAGCTTCTCATCACAGAAATCGAAGTCATGAAAACCTACCGACATCAGAACATCGTCAACTTCTTAGATTGTTACTTCCTGTCGGAGAAAAATGAATTGTGGGTAGTCATGGAGTACCTAGATGGAGGTGCGCTGACCGACGTTGTCACGGAAACCATTATGAACGAAGGACAGATCGCCGCGGTAACCCGCGAGTGCCTACAGGCTCTGAACTATTTGCACTCCAAGGGTATTATACATAGGGATATTAAAAGTGACAATGTACTATTAGGAATGAACGGGTCGGTCAAGCTCACCGATTTCGGGTTCTGTGCCCAGTTGAGCGGGGATAACTCCAAACGACAAACCATGGTGGGAACTCCATATTGGATGGCTCCCGAAGTTGTATCTAGGTTTGTACAAATGGTGCTGTTCAATTAAGATTTAGGATCTTTAATGATTTTTGGTCGGACATGACTTTTCATCCAATAAGTTGTGGTTTTTTACTGAGCATACCTCAGGAGGATAATCATGTCTCATCAAAAGCAATGGAAGACCCATTTTATGTTTTGATTTTTTTGTTAATTTTTTTTTTATAACTTTAAAAGGCAAAAAAAAAAAAATTCAACAGCATTGTATAGAATTGTTTGTCTTGTCAGTACAGAGTTGATATCAAAGTAAACATCAACTAATCAGAAGTTGATAATTAAGTCGAGTGATATCCATTGGAGATGAGTTACAAATAGATTCTTCATTTTTATCAAGGAAGTTATCACTGTATGATTCTTTTGCAGGAAACATTATGGCAAGAAGGTGGACGTTTGGTCAATGGGGATCATGATAATCGAAATGTTAGAAGGCGAACCTCCATATCTCAACGAAACCCCACTGAAGGCTATTTATAGAATTGCCACCAAGGGAAAACCCGAAATTAAGAATTTCGAAAAGCTCTCTAAACTTCTTCAGAATTTTATTGACCGGACATTAGAAGTGGACGTGGAGGATCGCGCAGATACTGACGAACTTCTGGTGCACGATTTCCTGAAATGTGCGAAAGACCTCAAAACCCTCCGACCCTTAATCGTGGCAGCAAAGCAAGCCACAGGACGCTAGTTCATCATAAGTGTATATATAGTTTAAAGCGTTTCAAATTTTACTTTGATTTTTGTGTCATAACCACACAGCTGACGAAGATTTTGTACACAAAATGGCACATACCTTTTTCGCAACTGTACTGAGTGTATGATGCTATCATATGGAAATACTATGCTCTTGTTGAGTATTTTTCTTCCAATTCTCTATGTATGTTTTCAATGCGACTAGGCAATATTTTGTGAGGGAAAAAAATGATATCTCAGTTGCATTTTAGCACTCGATCTGTACGTGAAATTTGTGTTTAACATTGAAACAAGTATAATGCATTCCTTCAAACTACATGTATGGTATTCCCACCACTTCCTGAACTCTTTGAAAATCAAAAACTTGTCACAAGCCATGTCGTATAGTTGAAAGGGAATATGCAGTCTGCAGAAAGTAATTCAACAGCGATAAAAAAAGATTTTTATTTAATGTACCATTAAATGGTATGATGTGCACAATTTTCACAAAAATTAACTAGGTAATATGCATTTCTTCTTTTTTTACGTTTTTTTTTTTTTTTGGTCTAGTATTTAAAATGAATTCTCCAATGTTTATGCAAAAATATTAAAATAATAATAATATCTACATGATCTATGTCCAATTAAAATGGAATGAAGACTACCCAGTAGCCACTTTTGCTTATTTCTGGTTAAAAGCAGATTTAGTAGATTTGATATTCATTGGCTTGGTTTTATTTGACTTACCAGTAATCTTTAAACTGTGTATGAATTGTGTATGAATGATTGACTGATGAGGAAAATTGTCCATGTATGGTGGAATTGGAGTTATTCATGTATGCCTGCTCAGAACACTGAGACATTTTACTTAATTCAACATTCCATGAATGATCTCTCAAATATTTTATTAAAGATGTATATTTGATATTTGCTGCCATCATATTTTATTTTTTTCCTTTTCTGTTTAGGACTTTAAATATTTTTTTTTTTTATTTGCGAAAAAATTTCGGTTTGTAGCAATGGGGATAAAAATTCTCAACTTCTTTTTTTTTTTTTTTTTTTAAGAATCGGAATAAACTTTTCATACATGTGATGTGAATGGCTTGATGAGAGAATTTCTTGATCATGCTGACTTGTGTGGTGTAATTTTGCTGCTAACAAAGCTGTGTTGCTATCTTCCATGTATATTTTTTGTATCTCTGTTGATAGATTTTTTTTTATCGATTGTATTTTTTATACATTATTATTATTATATGTCTATTGCAAACCATTCCTGTGAATTTTCTATAGTATTTATCCCCTGTTTGTTAAATGAACAAATGATATAAACAAAAATTAGAATTCTTATGTGCTATATATGTGAAAATAAAAACTCTGCTGGTGAACCTGCTCTTTGTAAAAATTAGGGAATTCAATTCTGTTGCTTTGCTTTATAAAAATCATGGAATATCTTATGTTTTATATGTGAAGATAACACCTTTTGACAACAGGAAATAATTTTACCACATATAAAACGATTTTTTTCCATTCTTCCAAGTGGAAATATGCTCTGAACTTTATCTGGCTTTAAAAATGTGTATATGCTATTTGGATGGTGGGAGGAAAAAAAAATAAAATACCAGTATTACATATATGTGTACATGTGTATTGTAAACAACCACTCCTTTCATTAAGATATCGATAAGACTACACTGTTATGTTCACATTGACCTTACAGCAGGAAATTGTAATTTCCTTCGACCGGAAGTACATTTGTGTTGATTTTAGCTGAATTTTTTTTTGTTCAATGCACTTGTCACAAAAAAAAGAATGAAATCAAGGGTTATCTTCTCTTTGTAAGGGGAGGCAGATACCGTAATGTAATTTATAGTGATATATGTAATAAACGAATTTAATCTACTTTATTTGGGTTTTCTATTACATGTAGTAGTGGTGTATATATCTGATGTATTTTCCAAAGGAAATGAAGAAAAAATTGAAAAAAAAAAAAAAAAAAACGCAACAAAACATTAACAAGACTCAATGTAGATAATTAAAACTGCTCTTTGTTATCAATGATGAAATTGCTTAATTTATATGCAGGAAACTTTGTTATTTCATAGTGTTAATATTTTTTTTTTTAGTGTTGTGGTGACATTTAAGGGATTTCATTTCTTGCTTATAAATTACTATAGTAATTTTAAATATTACAATAATATTTTCAAAGACAAAATGTAAAAATCCAAATAATTAATTAGGAATAAACTCCTAACTACTTTGTTTCATTAGATATAACCGGTGTGTATTTTAGAGATTACCGGGTATATACATGTAGAAAGCTTCCCAGCGTTTAATTATTTGAGGTTTAAGGTTCGATCCGTGGCTGGGACAGACCTATTGATTGACAGAGAAAAGCTGGTCGCTTCTATTCAGTGAAAATCATCGACAATGTCGCAGTTTGGTGAATCAACGGATCGAGATAACATCATCTTTTTCTTCTCCAAATTATCGGAACATTTTAGTGGGTCGAGCGGGGTGGGGGGAGGGGAGGTATCTAATTTTCCTTGTCTTTGGTAGGGGGACGGGGTTAAACAGGATATGCTCAGCTCTAAATATGATCGTACATGTATATTTATGTTTCTAAATCTAAGGTTCCTCACACCACAAACAAATAATGTGTTTAAATGGTATGATATAATGTAGCATGTAAGCGATTTGAAAATATGATCATTTTGGTGGGAAATAGTTTTCAAAATATTTGTAAAATGCAAGTAAAAAAATTATCTGCCGATGTGTCGCAATCGGTGTGGAGAATCGTTGTTGTTTTTTATGTAATTTATCCGGAATCTGCTGACCCCTCGAGAGTTAATAGAAATGGAAATTTGGAGAGGCTGCATTTACGATCACGCACACAATCATTAAGGCATTTGGGGCGCTAAGACCTGTGGAAGGTACATGTATGCATAGGCGTCGGAACCGGGGGGCTAGGGGGGCTTAGCCCCCCCCCCCCCCCCCCACTTTTTTTGCAAAGTTATACCTAACCATTAGAAACATAGCATGATAGAGGGTTCAGCCCCCCACTTTTTCTCGCAGGAAAGATTATTGTTCCGAAATTTACCTTGAAAGATTGAGAAGTTGGATTCAGAAGCATTTGGGTAAGTAATTCTTTTTTTTAAGTATAGGTATACTCCCCCTCCCCCCCCCCCCCCCCCCCCCCACGGATTAAGATTTCCATGATTTTGGGAATTACTTTTTTCTCAACATTTCTGAGGATTAGTCTAGCCCCCCCCCCCCCTCCTTTCAATTTGCTTCCGACGCCAGTGGTACGGATCATTTTTTGTGGATTTCATGGGTATACTCTAAACCCACTGATTTTATAATCCACAATTTTCATCTTCGCTAGCCTATTAGGGTTTTCCAAACATTCCGCTCCTCCTTTGACTAGCAAAGATGAAATTTTATTCAATTATTTCTGTAATATTTATTGTTTGAAAAACTTGACCCACGAAATCATGACCCAACGAACTCATTTCACGAGTAATTATAATCATCGAAAAACTAATTTGCTAGGAATATGCGATTCCATGCCACTAATGTATTACACAAGTATATATATACAGCGCTATGGTTCACTCATAGATCGAACACATTTTTTGTGTATTTCGTTGATTTGTATGCACATGTATTTGTTAAATGAATTGACACAGGTGGTTTTGATGAACAAAATTAAACTTTGTATACAGCTTTACCAGTCCTGTCAACTACAAGATATTTTGAAACTATCGCTGATAACTCTCAGAGAGAGAGAGAGAGAGAGAGAGAGAGAGAGAGAGAGAGAGAGAGAGAGAGAGAGAGAGAAAGAGAGAGAGAGAGAACACGCCCACGCAACATACGGTGTTATTTTTCGACCTTAATTGTTTGAAGCTATATAGTGCAATATACGCTTATTGTCGCACATGTACCTACCGGTACTGCTGTCTGCCTCGCACACGGAAACTGGGCTTCTGGCATTGGTCCTCATTCAACACCCAGTTTCTGCATGCCCTTTACTCCCCACCATTTGGAGATTGGGACACAATTACTAAACCAATATAGAACGCATTCACAAGTCACAATATTTGCACTGAGTTGTTAGAGAAAATTGCTAGATTGAAATACAATCCAGGCACGTAGCATCGTTTTGAAAGTGAATTTTCCAAAATCTTCAAAATCCTAATCCGGGGGGGGGGGGGGGGGGGGGGGGCTAGTATATCTATAACTTCAATATAACTTCAATTTCACTCCTAATTTCCTTATTTTCATATCAATTTTTTAACATACTCCTGCACTGTCCTGCCCCCCCCCCCCCCCCCCGGATGCTACGTGTCTGCAATCGAATTAAAATCATAACTTCCAACAGCTCACGATAAAATAGTGGGTAATGTGTCCCACAAAATCTATAAAAAAAGTATCGGCGTCCCTCAGTATTAAGCGCTCTGAGTGCTTGAATTGATTGTGTGCGACATATTTTAGGCGACATATTTCGCGACATATTTCACGTACATCGGGACATATTTCACGTGACATATCCAAAACCGGGGAGCGGATGGAAGCTTTAAAATTATAATTAGATTGATTGTTATATGTCATATAAATTTATACCATACATGACGATATTGATGTAATAACAAATTATATTAATTCTATACATGTCTTTAATCTTTTTAATTTCTTTCTCTCGTTATTTGATTGATCTTTTCTTTCTATCGATCAGTATTAAATTATATAATTTCAACCGTGTCATTTGGAATTTTTTTCTTGGTGTGCCCATTTCAGTGGCCCAAAATTTGTGAAAGATGAAAAAAAATCTAACTTAATTATTGCAAAATGCATACGTTATTTTCCACAACAATATGCAAAAAATAAAAAAGGTAAAAATAAAAAAACTGAGTAAATTACAAAAAAAAAAAAAAATAAATACCACAAAAAAATTTTTAATTGTTGACCGCCATCGGAGACATCTGGCAGATCTGCCATCATTTGATGTCAAAGAATGGCTAGAGTTATTTCTCTTTCGTCAAGAACGTTATTGATACATCTAAAAAAAATTCTTTGTCAAACTCATTAATGCATTCTTCTGAAAGTAGACGGTGATTAGTTACGTACAATATACATATATATCATAGTAACCTGGCTATTTCTACTGAAATGTTCGATCAGTTAAATTGATATACAGTACATGTACATGCATTGTAATAATAATGTACAAAAACCTTTTATCAGCAATATGAAAAGAATTTGCACAAAAACGTTGGTATTGTATAAAGGCCTACAATGACAACAATGAAACCTCAAATCAAGCGCAAACTTCAAATGTATACATGATGTAAGTAATCGATCAAGTAAGCGCACCGAAATTTGGCGGGAATGTTTATTTCGGCAGTCACGTGAGAGGAAGTTACCATAGTTGAGCACGTGACAAACACTTTTCTTTGGCAAGGTGCCCCGGAGAAGACCTCCGTTTATCTATTTATCATGCTTCAAAGATAAAATGGTGTATAAACTATCAACATAAATTAAAAATGAAAACAGCCGACCACTTATCCAGCAGTCTACCAGCGGTTCTAAAGCAGTATGTTCCGGAGTACGAGCCCACTGTACCCGTGTAAGTTATGTCGTCGGTCGTGTTTACATTAGAGATCAATATCGATAAGGTTTTTATCGCTCATTTATGATATATTTCCTTCCTATTGATGATTTTGGTTTAAATATAAGAGGGCATTTAGATAGTATATCATACATGCCCCATTTCATTGAGAAATTGCAATGTTTTGCGATTGATAGTACTTTCTGTACGTCGCCGTTCGAATTTCCTCATCTGTTTTCTGTCGATAATACGTTTGAAGTTAACATAGTTTATAGCCCTTTTGTCAAGGGCAATTTTCATTTGAAATACACAACAACTTTACACGTTCGATAAATGTTCTATAGTCTTCAGCTTTCATCATTCATAGATAGGATATAATATAAATCTGCCAAAGTTTGGACAATTTTTGTTTTAAACATTTATGAGACCTTTCTTCTTTGAAAATTTCATTATAGAGTTTATTTTGTATCGAAAAAGTCTGATTTTGACAACTATTTTAGTACTTTTAAGGTTATATAAAGAAAATGTATGATAGTTAGGGCAATTAAACCTCATGGTATCTTAATTGTAATAAATTTATTAAGCTTATTCTAATATTATGTACTGTAAACAGGGAAATATTCACCAGTGTTTTATTCCCACCCCTATCAATCTCGTAAGTGGGCAAATTAAATATTGGGCAATACTGGGCAAACCCGAGACAATTTTTTATGTTACCGTCTTAATTCAAAAGAATATCCCACAGCTGTGTCTGGGTGAATTCAAGACAGGATGAAACCCTTTTCAGGTGTTGAAGGGAGAAGAAAAAAAATACATGGGCCAAAAATAATCCTGTATACAGTATATTTACTAACTGATGAACTTTACAGTTGGATTTGAAAAATTGAGAGAGAAAGTAAAGTTAATTCTTTTTGGTTTTTTATCATGAAATTTTTAATTAAAAATCGTTCTCGAAAATAATACAATCAATTCTAAGGACAGACTACCAATTTTGTATCATACAATTTCACTTGCATACATTATGAATTCATAAATTATATACCATTAACATATGTTTAATCTTAGGGACTCTGACTCAAAAACCATTGTTTTACAGGTCCTTATAAACAAAGATGTCAGGTATTTCATCATTTGACAATGTGAATGCTTTTGTTGATTTGAGAACATGTTGATTAATTTTGAAAAACATAACATTTTGGTAATGTTATTATTAACCATACTGACCAATTAACAGTGTTTATTTCACCCCCTGATTGTGTTATTTTGTATGTTGGTTTTGTTCAGAAGAAATGCATGAATTGGACCACTGACTGTTGATATGGCCAAAATAAAATTATTGATTGTTTGGAATTGCCTCCCCTCTGATACAATATTATTAGCAAAAAACAAAGAACTTTTTTTAGATAGAGATTTCTATTTTATTTAACAATTTTTAATTAGTTAAACTTCAAGTTTGAAAATAAAAATCCCTCCCTCCCTCCTGGGTCTAGAAACCTCCAGATGGCAATTTCAAACAAACCTTTTTTAAGGATTGCCTAATCAGCTGTTTCTGGAAAAAAAAAAACCCAAAACAAACATGGCTACTTAACCTCAGCACAAAAAATTTGACTGAATATGTACGTCAATAAAAGCATGCTGATTTCTGACACACCCAAGGCATTGAAGTATAGATTCTTTTTTTCTTGAAAATTCTAGTTATATTGAATTGTCAGCTTTGGGGTTATAGAATGGATGTGTTTTCTCTTGTATAGGGAGGCAACATCTTTGCAAGATACTATACTGTCATAATTTGTATTACATGTAAAGGATTTAATCAAGATTTATTCATTATAGTTTTATTTAGCACATGCAATTGATTATACATTGTATAAAGCTTAAAAAAAATCAAATGGCTTCAAAGTGTATTTTTTAAAATTTTATTTGAAATGAAAAAGAATCATTCAAAACCCATGGGTTTAGGAATGGGGGGAGGGATATGTCAAAAGGGCTAGTAAGAGTACCTTCTTAATGGAGTTATAGGGTGTTAGGTCTCTGAAGGTTACTCAGCAGTTGACCTAGAAAGAAATGGTTGCAGTGGAACAATTATGAAGCTACGGTGTACAATAAATTACAATGAAATATTCATGTCTTGACACCATTCGGAGTATCTTTCCCTCCATTATTGATGATCTTGTCAACTTGTACCTGGATGTTGGTAATTGCATTCAAATGCTGCTTCTTCTGTCAATGTATTTGTTTAACTTACAAATTTAGTGCATTCACTCAGAATCCATAGAGCATTTCAACATGTTCAAGTTTCTTTTTGTTTGGTTTTTCATTAATTCAAATTATAGATCAGGGGCATAGATCTGCATGAGTAAGCCTTAAAATTGATAACATCTGTCTTTGAAAATTACACGAAAAGCAACATTAATCTGATAGTTATTCAAAGTGTTTAAGAAAGGAAATAAGTCAAAGTTCTATTTAATTTTTTTTTCCATAGAATGTGGTTAATATGATAGTAGTACTTACATATATATGAGTGTACATATATTTGGAACCTCATGCAAAAGTTTGTGAAATATCATTTCATTGCACATTTTCTACATTTTCACCATTGCCATTTGCAGAAAAGCGAAGGACTCTCTGTCCCCACGGAACACTTCATCCCAAAAGTCCAGCAGGAGCAGCAGATCTCCGGGAAGGAAGGCCAGCTCAGCCCAGAACAGCAGCCGGAATGAGGACAACCTGCTCCTAGGATCCGAGTCTTCAGACAATGGGCAGAACAAGAGGAGACAATCCAGTGAGGCAGAGGTAAAGGGTCTTGGCAGAGTTATTGCCCCTGATCATTTAGAGAAGCTAATGATATACATACATGTGTATATAGATTTGAAACAAATTTGGTACAAAAGATGTAGTCCTAAATCAAAGCAGAATTTTGAAGCCTTAGTTATTAGTGATGCAGCATCTCAATTATTCTTAGGTCTACTGAATATCTAGGGTTTGCGAATAAAACTAAGTCCCTTTGCCGAGTCTGCCCTAATTTATGCCTTCTATTTCTTTGGTGGAAAGTAGCGTCTGTTTAAATTCTAAATCTCCGCAAAAAATCAAAAATGTATAGCAAAATGTCTTGCATTTTAATTAAGCTTATGAATTTAAAAATCTACACAAATTCAATTCCTGCCAAATATTTTGCTAAATGCAATGTTGAAACAGTATTTGTAATAAAAATTGGATAGCATATATTTAACTGCAGAATTTCTCTTCATCAGACATCTCAACCAACTATGTACAGGTTTCTCAAATTCTCAAATGGCTTACATAGAGATGTTCATACAAAGGGCTGAAGAAATAATGCTAAGTGTCCTTAGACAAATAGTTTAATTATATAGTGAGGGTTACATTCATCCTCAATTCTGATGACTATTTATAGTCTAACAGATCCCTTTTTAACCACCCCCCCCTTTTCCCCCATTTTCTCTCATCTCTGCATTTCTATTGATTAGGTACATTTGTACATTTGTTATAGAGAGACAGAATGGGGGAAATTGATTCTACACTGGATAATGAATTAACTATTTGTTCAGGGAATTTCCAAATGCTTGGGTGATTTGTAGTACTGTGGTAGGTGGGAAATTGAATTAGGGGAGCCCTGCTCGGTTTGGTTTGCCGGTTTGGGTTGCCGTATTGCTGGGGTTTGTTGCTCCAGGGCCCTCTGTAATCAACACAATAAGTTTATTATAAATTCCATAGGTGCATTTTGTCATATAAATATTTCTATCAACGTCAATGTTTGGTGCAGGGAAAATCTTTGTGTTATAAACTCTGCTTTGTTTTTTTGTTTCACTGAGATCTGCCGGCCATGTTGGGCCGCCTTCAAACATCTAATTTTGGGTCAAATATTGACATTTTATCAGCAAGCTAATGCAATTTACACACAATTTGTGTAATTAAAGTCTGTTTGTTTTTCAGAACAACTAACTCTCTCAAGTAAATTGATTTATTCTTCTAAAAGTACAGGTTATTGTAACAGAGGTTGATGCAAGGTATACACCTATTTCATGTTATTATTGTAATATACCATACTGATAATTTAGATAAAAATAGATTTTATAAAGACAGCACTCTCTTTTAGTTTCAATAAGAAAATTAAGACATTTATTCTTTTTTTTTTTTTTATATTTTCTTAGTTGTCATATTTCATAGTAAATTTTGTGTTTAAATTTGTGTTCTATATTGACCTGTACCTAAAGCAAAATACTTTTTATTGGTACATGACTTATTCCCCTTTGGCAGAAATGGATTTCTGTAAAAAATCTTCAGTTCTTCTTTAATTTTATTCGCCCTTTATTTTTATTCGACCTTTCATTTCTAGATTTTCATCTTCACTTTTTGATGGTTTTTTTTTTTTGGCTACAATTTAATATATGGTATTGTAAATTATTTCTTTTTCCAAAATTGCCATCTGCATTCAGTAAAAAACAATAATAAACTATTTTTGGAAATAAAACACCTCTTATAAGGGTTTTTTCAAAGGAGAGATTTATTTGTTTTATGAAAAACTATGATTTCATTTGAGCATTCACATGGAAAAAATAAGGTTAATATTGTGAATATTCATGTAGTTAATCTTCTACTGGGGGTGGAGAAATAGCATTATGATATTAAAATGACGGAAAAGTAGATAGAAAAACACCGAGTTAAAAACATGTCTAAACAGCTTGTCCTGCAGCCAAATAATTGATTCTCCCATGAAACATGAGTATACTCCTTTTTTCCTTTTTTTTTAAACTATACGCTTCTTCGATTTAGCTTGGGTTTCTCTCTTCTTCCTCCCTTCTCCTCTCCCTCAATCTTGCGTCAGTGGCTGAATTATTATCGAACTTTACGGAGTGTGTATGAATATTGTGTCAAGTCACCGGTCGGTATTGATATCCATTTCAGCGGTGTTTAATAGTTTGTTTAGGTAATCACGAAACAGTATCCGTTCAATAAGTCGTCGAAGCGGGACGGCTAGAAGTTGTGTTTGCTTAAAATGAGTTACCTTGTTGCCCTGGTAACCTTTTCATCAATAATTGAGCCAAATCAAGCTTGTACAAGTTTCGGGGGGCTTTGTTTAGATAATAGATTTTTTTTATTCTTTAAGCATTGAATGAGTTGCAATTATGACTGAATTTTGTGTGTTTGTGTAATGGTTTAAAGGTTTAAACTATTGGTAAGAATTGTGGAAGCTCATACAAAGGCTACCAAAATGGGGCCCATAAGAGGAAAATGCAGAGAATATTTCTAATGAGGATCATTAAAGGGACATAAAAGTGGTACATACAATTTTACAATTTGATACTCGTACTAATTTTGCCTAGAACATGTTTCATTAGGTTGTTCAAGTAGAAAATCCTAATTTAGAAGATTAATGATATAAGATCTTCATATTTGCCAAATTAAAGAGTGTTTGATTAATGATTGAAAGATATATAGATTGATATATTTCAAAAGAAGAAAAAGAAAGGAAAATTGCCATTTAGGTTTGTAATTGAATTCATTGAACTGTAGTGTACAAATACCAGTAAGTAAATTTTCCAAGAACAAATTATATAGGACATTGCGAATGGAGATGAGCCTGAAGGCATGACAGGATGGGAAGAAAAGGCTTTTCATGCAAAAATGGGGACCAGTCATGAAATAAAATCATGCCAGCTGACGTTTATTCGGTAGATGTATTGGTCTATCTCCTTTTTTCACCGCTCGGTCCACTTTGAAGTCGGTGAAATTTGCCCGATCCCCGTAAGAACGCCGCAATGAAACATTCATAATTAGTGGTCCCAGTGGTGTCAGAGATGGTGGAGGATGCTGAAACATTGATATATCTGGTTCCCCCGAGTAGGTAAATTTCCCCCACCTCTCTCTCTCTCTTGCTCTCTCTCTCTCTCTCTCAATGGAGGGCCGTATAAAGTCTACTTCTATTGTTTCTGCAGCGGGAAGATCAACAGCTGTGGGGTATATGTGCTGTTGTAAGTGTGCGTGTGTACACAGAAATTGCTGCGCGGTATACAGAGGCCTCATCCTGGTCAATAATTCAGTTTACTGCATGTACGGGAATTCCTCTCATTTTTGTTGCCGACAAACTTCACGATATTTTTTAGGGACCGATACCCAGCTTCAGTTAAAGAGAAAGAGGAATCGAATGGTGACAGTTTGGTCGGGTAATTTTTTTTTTCCCCTCCTCCTCCAATGTGGGTGGATTGTAGGAAATTTGGAACTGAGTTATGCCTGATCGACTTTCAGATATGTTTTGCCGTTGCGCTACAGTGCCCCTGGTTTTGAGAAGCAGTGAGGAGTAGGGTCTTTTAAATGAAGGGGTAATGGGAAAGGTCGTTAGTGCCACGAGTTCGTAGCAATTCACCCGTTCTAAACGCATGGTCACAGTCCTAGGTAAGTTGTCGTTTTTTTTATAAATAGCTCATTATTATTTGGCGAGTCCAGAATTTGTAATTAGCTGTTGCCACTGTTCTATCGGTCAGTCACTTCTCTAAGGTTTGATATTCAATCCTGGGTATGGAGTTTCGTCTTCATGAACAGAAGGGGCTTTATTCTGATATGTAATAAGAAAAATCATAACTAATATTGGGTGTTTAATGATAGTAAGAGGGCTAAGCAACAAGTCCTTTGTTCCATATACTATATATTTATAATGAGATGTACTGAAGTGTAGTAATTTTTTGTACCTTTGATTACTGGGATGTGTGGTATATGCATGTGCTAGCTTAAAGTGTTGCAATATTAACATAATTAAGTCATTGCATTACTATCTAACGACAGAATTCATTTATTGTCAATGATTTACTGGATTCTGCTTGTTTTAGAAAAAAAAAGTGAAAATTGATTTTTTAATTCAGAGACTAACAGAATAATTGTTTTCTTGTTATTTTCATTATTTTGTGTGGTTGAAGACAAATGCAGCATTATTTTGAATCATTGAAGATGTATGTATGTGTTTTAATAAGGCTGGGCCAGTTCTCGAGGTATTCATTGTTAGCAAGACTTGATAGGACGCATGTACAGGGATTGTGGTTGGAATATCCTGAACCTCAATCATTCCATGACGGAGATTGGGTTTTAGTAGAGTATAATTATAATTACAGTAGCATCTCTTTAATCTCAGGTTTAATATACGGATAAATGTCCACCTGTATGCTGACTGACCAATCGTTTGTCTTCAGTGATTTTTTTTTCAGAAGACCAAAATCTTAGCATGTTTAGTAATAATTAAAATGTTTTTACATTATATTATGAGAACAAAATTATATCGGGCCATGGCATGCATGATATAAATCTATTGTAAAATATATGACTATATGTGAACGGAGATGATCAGATCAAAAGTATCTAACTGCCAGATCAGTTGTTTTATCTCAACATTGTCGCCCATATTTGATACAAGGGATTTTATCATATTGCTTGTAGGTAAATGAACTACTCTGATCACTGCTCTGAAAATTGTCAAGAGAGAAGTTGTTAGATTTTGCTGTTTGTTCATAAGTTTGTTTTGAACTGCACTGTTAGCAATTAGTGTTCTCCGATTTGTTCCTGTGTCAACCTGGTTCATAATTTCCTGCATCAACATGATCAAGCTCCCTGTGAGATCTTGAGTAAAACTAGTTCTTTTCTTTTTTTCTATGGCAATTGGTTTAGTTTTATGATATGAATTTCTGCCACCAAACAGTTTCTGAACCAAGGCTTGCACAGTCCTATTATGTATTGCCCTGCAAACTTTTCCAAGCATGCAGTTTCTGCACTAGGTCATCTAAATAAATTAAGTTTTTCTAATATCACGTACCCTGCAAGTTTTTTTTTTCTTCCAAAATCCATGCAGTTTCTGCACTGAGCTTTGTACTAAATCTCAAATTTTATTTTAGTATCGCCCTGCAAGTTTTTTTCAGTATGGCCCAGTATTACCACCCTCACGCGTACAAATGCTCCACTCCTGGCCTGACAGTGGGTCAGCCTGCTACCTAACACAACAGGTTTTATATTGATTGGTTCGCCCCACAGGCATTTTTTGTGGTCAATCTTCTTCTCTCGGAATATACTGTTAACACGTTACCTTTTACATACCACCTAGAGCTGGACAGAATCTGTGTGAATGTTTCTAATAGTGGACGGATGATGTGGCGGCCGGTGGAACCATATAATTGTGTGTCAGTGTACACCTCTTCATTGGAAAATTGATCTTCGTAGGTGTTTGGGAGAGAGAAAAAAAGGTATTGGGGAAAGGTTGGTTTCCTGTTTTAAAATGTTATACACGGTGGATGGGTAAAATGATTGAGTGTTTATGCTAGTAATTACATTGCAATGTTATAAATGCTCCACGAAGTTTAGAGCCTGTATTGCTAGTTTTAGTAAATCTTTGAATTGCTTTCATACAGCTTTGACCCCAAGGGTTACTTGAAATAAACTGACAATACTTCTGATCATGGCTTTGATGAGAGAGAGAGAGAGAGACAGAGGGGGAGGGAGGGATAGATAGAAAAATTTTTAGAAGAAAAGGAAGGGTTAATCAATTTCAACTTTACTTTAGAGAAGCTTGTCATTTTGATAATATAGGTGTAACATGGAAAGAGATTGGAGGATGGTCGTACTGAAATTTACCTGTTCACAGTTTACTCTATAGGAAGTAAGTTTTTTGTGCATGTTGACACGTTTTATGATTCCTTGTTTGGAGAATCTGACAGGTAGTATGCCAAGCTACACAGATTGCGTTTTATAGAGTCGTAAACATCAGCCATATGTGTCCCTATACAACCCATGTAGCAGAAACCATGTAGGGAAGGTGTTTTATTATTTATTCAGCACAATTAGGGGGGTGTGTTGCCAGAAGTGGTCAGTGAATAGAGGAGGAGGGGCTAAGGAATTTTGCGACCTGAAAATTACCTGCCAATTTTTCAGTGTCAATAACACGGGGTGAAATTACAGCTCAATATGAGGCCATTTTTGCCAGGTATATAATCACAGATGTTTTTGTTTTTGTTTGCAACGAAAATCCATACTTGATGTGAAATCTGGCCAGGTCTCCGTGATTGGAAGCTTTGATTTCAGGCAGTATAAAAATTTTTTTATCAATTATGCTGTATAAAATGATGCCTAGATTTTGTTGGTTTAATCAATGGGAAAATTGAAGCTTTGCGGTTACCCAAAACCCGAAACTGAATTGCAAACTTGAGGTAAAAAAAAATGTTATTGGGTTTCGATGCATATGCAAGGTGACTGCCTGTTGTGATAATTACACGGAAAAGGAAGTTTGTCGGGGGAAAATACAAGACAGGAAGTGCCTCATTTTATGGAGTATAGTTGAGCAGAAATCTTAAATATATTATTAACCAAAAAAAAACTTTAGAAACAGAGAGGAAGGGGAATTTTATAGCTTTATAGCAGGGTAAAATTGAGGAAAACATGATTGATTTTTCTTTTTTTTTCTGTGTAGATAGAACCATATGATAGAGCAGGTTTCAAGAAATGCCTCATAAAGACAAAACTGCTGGTAGAAAGAGTTAATTGAAAACTAACGAAAATTAATAGCCGAAGTTCTGGCTTTTTACAGAACTTGCTAGATCCCAAGTGCTAATTTTTCACGGCGCAAAAGAAATAAACATTAAAAATGCTGATTTTAGCAGGTAGTAGTTATGCATATAATGAAGCACTCATATATGGTGGGGGAGGCATTATTTATTGTGTGTTTGTTGCAATTGCTCTATATTTAAAATCCTTTGATTGTTAATATATAACATATCAAGTAAGCATAATCATGATAATTATCTTATTTGATCTGAACATGCTGAAATTAGAGTCCCAGAATATTTCCAAATATTTTTCCCCTGACTTTGTTATACAAAGTCCAGGATTTCGAAGCATTCAGAATGGATGATTCTCCTGCCAGAATTAGTATACACGTATATGTGTCTTAATTAAAGCAGGTTTGTAAAGGAATGGCTATTTCTGAAGAACACAGGACGTTAATGGGGACAGGAAGTGTAATCACTTAGCGAGTTCACTGCCAAGTTCCTGTTGCGAAACGTCTTCTGTGAAATCCCTGATCATTCGTGTCGCAGCATATACCTGTATTAATTACAGAATCCATGATCAAATCTTGTGACACCATCATATAAGCATTACATGTCATATACATTGGCTAGCTGATAACAGTTTGATAACTTGAGGAATTGAAAACGAATGATGATTTTGTTGTCAAGTAATAAACTGGTATCCATTGATACTAATATAAGATACTATCTAGATATAAGAATACAATGATACTAAGGGTATATAGTTTTAAACAATGCAGTACAGAAGGTAGAAACATTGATTCCTTGCATTCATTAACGGTTTCTTGGCTTTGATTTTTTTCTCAGGATTATTTGTAATGATAAATTTTATCCTATTAGTATGATATATAGAACTGTACATGTAATGTACATCTAGACATCATGCCCAGGAAAGGTTGTTCCTAGTTGTCAGAGCAAGGAGTTTGATTGGTTCATTCATTGTTTTTCATGAGTTTGGTATTGATTGAACATCATAAACAATAGAAATGATATGTGCATCTCCTACCCCAGTATCCACCAGACAACCCTCTGCCTCTTGTTGGTGTTCCTTTCCATTAATTAGTTTAATTGATTGCATTTATCTGGAGTTCACTTGTCTCCGTGAATTGGTCTGATGTAATCGGAGGAGAGTTTTTCGTGATCAGAGATTGTCGTTAATGTACAACTGCCATGTTTTATTCTTTTGATAATTGTCACATTAGCTCGCTGTGCCCTGGTCTATTTTTGAAAAGGTGTACCGTGTTCAAACTGTATGTTCGATACTGAGCTATTATACTTATACCTTGAATGATATTTCAAGATGGAGGAAAGGTTTGTGAAAATATGTGACGTTTCCTTCAATAAGAATGCTTTAATGGTTGCAGGGAATCTATCACATAGATTTTAGCAATATGAGATCAAGATTTTAGAAAAATAATCTTGGAAATAGTAGGTTTTTAAGTTAAAGTTAATATCCAACTATTCTAGAGTTTTTTTTTATTTAAATCAAACTTGCAATAGTGGTTCTCTAAGTGAAATTCGATCCTTCAAGTTTTTGTCTCATTTGCAGTATATCTATATCTTTAAATATATTTTGAGACATTGAAACTTAAGACATAGGTTGCAATTTTGCAATAGACTGACTTAATGTTTTTATACCATTACCTGGTCTATGAAAAATGATACCACTTTAAATATATGTGTTCTGTGGAATATATATGTTATGATGGTAGTGTATCTAACTTTAGAGACTGGTGGATTGATATATTAACTAAAGAGTTGACATTTTGATTTGTTTCCATGAACAAATTGTAAGATCACAAGAGATTGCAAAAGGATTCATGGAGATGCACTAAGTTGGTTTTGTAGGGAGATACTGTTTCATTCCAGTATTTTGCATATTTGTGGACACTCTGATGCAAAGTAGCCAGGTGGAATAATTAGCACACTCCGTTATGCAATTTTGTAATTTAGAATATTGGAAGAGCCTGAATATGATCCATCATGGTTTTTGTTTATGATTGAATTTTTATTATATTTTTTTTTATGAATTTGCTTCGCGAAATGACCTGTCCTAATTTAACCGTTGGAAGGAAATTAGTTTCTTTTGCATGGGAGAAAAGGAGTTTTATGTGGAAATTCAGAGCCAATGAAATGAATATGGTTAGTTAAGTGGAGGAAATTGATTGAGTTAAAATGCCCAATTGTTTGGTATTGATGTTTTTGGGGAAGGTTTTTCGCTGGTTCCCCCCGTCTCTAATGGACGGCATCCAACAGCGCGGAATCCTGAACTATAAACAGGAAAGCACCACAGGTCCTTTTGTGTGCCTGGGAAGATTCCGCGGTTGGTCGTGGGTCAATACAGCAAAAACCAAATTGTATACATGTAGCCCTGAAATTACAGGGCCCGTGTTTTGTTAGGCATCAATATTTATGGATTTTTGTTTTTAACCAAATGATGTTTATGAAGTTTGTCTTGTGTGGAAATTTTCGTCCGTGATAATAATGACTAGCTACAGATTGTAGCTGAGAAGTCTAAATGGATATAGGTCCATACTACAATTTGGCTTAAGTTAGATTGATATTTTATCCATAAAGATATACATTTGTAAGATTATATATATATACATTGAAGCAAGATCAACCTTTTATATGTTTTTTACTTCATGTCTATGGAAAAGAATCACCATATTTTAGCTTTTCTTTAAGCATCCCATCAGTGAGGAAATTAAATTATTACTACTCTTTTCTATAAGGTTGTGTTGTGTAATGGAGCAGAATCTTTCAGCTGGGCAGTTCATCAGAAAAAAAATTGTTTTTTATGTTACCTCAGGCTCAAATGCACAGCAAGTTGATAGAACTGTCACAAATGGTTGCAAACTAACCAAGTTTTTTGATCATATAAAAAAGAAATATTTATTTTTGGACAAATGGGGAGAGAAAGTGTGTTTGATGTCTGTGATGTAATAACCAGTAATATAACCAGGAGCCAATGAAAATCAATTAATTCAATTACAGCATGTAACAAAATAGTTCGATCCCCTCCCGTATTGTCCTGTGATCTACCACCATCTGTTGTGACAGAATCGCTGATGACTTGTGTGAAATCAATTGTAATGAGGTAAAAGCCAAATATTTGCCAACTTGAGAGAGGGAGAGAGAACAGGGTCAATTGAGAGCTTACAAAGGAAACATCAAGTCAATAGGCCCTTTCTCTGAAGTCCGTTCTGTATGTTCACACTTGTTCTTTGAGGGGAAGACCTGGCTTCTGGGTGAAAAAATAAAAACTGGTATGCTTGCATAAGGGCTAGCTGTCTGAGACAGTTTCTGTATAACAGGATTCAAAAGGGAAGAACAATTCCCCTCAGAAACACTCTTTGAAAAGTTATGAAATAAAGTTATTTGCAGCATATCATATCTTTTATAATTTTTTATCTTCTAATAATTATTAACATGAAAGGTGTTTCTGCCTTTAACAAATGATTATTTTTCTTTGAACATGCAGACTTTCAAGGTGATTTTTAAACATGTACAGCTTTTTTTATTCATGATAAAGAAAAGGGGGGAAAAGATATTCTAGTTAGTTGACGCTTTAAGGAATAAAAATAGGTTGCCGATTTCTGCTTGCTTTGCAAAATACAAAAATTTCAGTAATAGATTGTTTGCAGCAGGACTTTTTCATTGGCTGCAATGGAGGCAATAAATCGTCAGCTAGGGCTGCTGAGCATGTACTTTAGGTGTTGGAAATTTGCTGTAAAATTATGACTGCCTGCATTCTTACATATATCATGGCTACTGAAAGAAGTCCCACATAATGATTTCAATGACAGCTAAAGAACTGGGTCCTCATTAACATAGAGATGGGGTCAGAAGGCAAGAGTATTACCGTGGCATTATGACTTGGTTTTTGTGTACGACCAAAATCGTTAGACAATTACTGTTGAAAGTTAGAGAAGGATTTAGGGGGTTTAAGGTAGTACTGGATGAATATGGTATGAGGAGGGGAAAAAGAGCTGATTAGCCGAGCGGTCTTGGACTGTGTCATGTAATGTCCAGCTAACGGTATTGTGACAGGGGTGTTGATCTGAGAGAGAGAAAGAGTGTAATCGTACAAGTTCGTTTTAGCGTCCGTGAAGTAGTAGCACTAGGCAAAAGCTTTAAACTGTTTACTCAATAAGCATTACCTTGGGGGAAAAGAGAATTTGTTTAAATACAGAATTATAAGCTTTTGTTAGAATGAAATAATTCCGCATTGGGGTTTATTGTGGTCAATAGTTGGTGAGAGGGGCACAGAAAAGGGGGAATAGGTTATGGCCAATTTTTTTTTTATTTCTGGAAATCAGAATTTAAAAAAAAATTCTACTGAAGATGTCTGACAACAAGTTCTATAAATGTGGAAACTTGAGACCTGATGATCAAAAATCTAATACAATGTTGTCTATAAAAAATGGGTTTATTTTATATTTTTCTTCTCTTGTTATTCTTTTCTTATCAATTGGATTGCTTCATTACGATGATAAAAAGATCAATGCATATTAAAGTTCAGAAGGAAATTCAATTTCTTCTTTTTATCAAGGTCAACAAAACTAATCTATTCTACCTTGTTTACTACTGCAGCGGTTATTTTTGGCATTCTTGTTGGATATTAAAAATAGTGTCATGTACTTTTATAAAATTTTCAAAGAGGAAACCTGCTTGAACCTCGTTGGCTTAACCATAGATAATTCTCTATTTTCCATCTAGGTAATCCCCTACTTTTTTTTTTTTTAATTCACTGGGCCAGTAAAAGCAAAGGCAGATTAGGGTCAGTGAACTGTAAACTGTATTTTTGGAGCCATTCTTTACTGACCATGCTTTCGACAGTAGCACTAGTAGACTCCAGAGGCAAGTAAATTCCTGACCCCTTCCTAGATCTCTCTGACCAGCAGTGTGGCTACCGGTATTCGTACCTGTACAGTGTGCATCTGAATTGAGGCTCCATTCCAACAAGTTGCATTTCGTTAATATTTTTTTTTTTAATGGTAAAGACATAGAATATGACTTTAAGAGCAGATGAAAGAAAGATATTGTCAGCTTGACCTGTGCGCTATATAGAATGGTGATAGAATTTTCACCTTGGTGGTGCCATCCAGTCCCCAAGCATATGATTTCACAGGATATGAACAAACCAATTACACACCTTTGCTAGAAAAAGGGGAAACAACCTACGGGTAGGTATTTGTTCATTGTATTCTTGTTTACCTTTGAAGGCAACTTATTCTTTTTGATTTAAGACGAGATCTCTCTTTCCTTTTTCCTTTCCCCTCTATACCCCCCTTCTGTTTCTCCCCTGTTGTGATCCCCTTTTATTGTTGCTTTAATTATTGATTTGTTAATTGGATGTTACTAGAAATTGCTTACAGAAATATTGAGCTTTTGACCAGTGTGCGGGACTCTTTACCATATACACACACTCCCAGTCTCTCTCTCTCTCTCTTCTCTCTCAATTCTTCGACTACTCTCGGTATCTCTGTTACGGTTGGAGAAGGTTGAAACAGGTGCTCGCGCTCTTCTTCTTGTTTCTGTTTAACGGGGAGGTGTCAGCTGACCTTGAGAGAGTGAAACTTCCGCATGTGGACTACGATGTGTTACACGGATTTACCTGTGTATTTGTTTTTCACCTGTAAAACTCCAGGTATGTGTAAAATCATTCAGGTCATAAATTACAAACAGTTTGCAAACATATTAACTGTTTCTTGGTCTGGGTACTTTTGACCATAGGGTCTGTGTCTATTTATGTGAAGGTATATCTTCTTGTATATATGTATATTCCCCTCTTTTCCCTTATCTTGATCAATATAAATATTGTATAAGTATAATAGTGTTGTATAGTAAACTAGATTACTTTGGCTCGTATGTCATGAGAAAACAAGTGATATTTAAATATTAAAACTGAAGTGAAGTTGTTAATTGTAAATGGACTGGGGGGAAAAAATATATAAATTTCTGCAAAGTATGTGCTGTACTCATGCAAGCCCATACCCATTATTGAGTTAGGAATGTGCCAGCTAGCTCTCTGGGGAGATTGTACCCGGCCATATCTAGGATGATCAAACAACAGGGCTAATTCATTGAACAATGGATCGAGGGGAAGGGGAGATTAAATATTGATGCTTATGACACAAAATACATGTTAAGGTATGTCATCTGAGCTGGTCTCCATAGACCATTGTTTGGTCGTCGGGAATCTCGCATTCCAGCGCCCTATAGGGTTAGTGCTCTAGTATCATGTGCAGGGTATGTTTCAATCATGCTATTGCTATGATATATATCATGTATTGCTTAAAACCAACGCAGTCCATATGTGATGCTGGCGGCAGCGCCAGTCATGCTGAAGATGCTGCAGGCTAATGTGTAACTTGATCTCCCCACTGCTTGGACTGAGTGTACACCAGATGTATTAACCCTTTTATTTTTTTTTTCTCTCCTTAGCATTGCTTCTTGAGCTGAGTTGACAGGATATGCATGCCTGTTATGTTGATTTACTTGAAGGCCATGATTTGTCATACCCTTGTCATGTTGTACCACAGTCAAACTGAGACATTGCAGCTTGGTCCATTTGATTGAGATGCATGGCAGTCTCCATGTGATAGAAATTGTTTCATTTTAGTAACCAATTGATAATATATTTTCTTTCACATGGGTGCAATATTACTCTTAGTAGCAACTTGAATGTACCCTTTTTTTCCTTTTTATATTCTTTCATTTATGCCCAGTTTTAATAAAGACATATTTGATGCTTTGCTGAATTTTTTCTAAAAAAGAAATGTCAGCGATATTTTATGTCGGACTTGAAGGAGAGCGGCTCATTTGAGGGAAAAGGATTGAAAAAAGATCAATTGGCATTTTAATCTGTTAATTAATTTAGTCAAAACATGTCAGTTTAAACTTCGCGATTGCTCATCAACGCTGGATAATGTTTGTGCATCGGCAAATGAATCGCATAAAAAATGCGACTTTGTAATGGTTCAGGCATCAGCATGGTGTGAAGTCCCTGTCGTTTTTTTTAGCTGCATCTTGTGAATTTTAAAGCCTTTTTGTGAGGTAATTATGTTATGCCAGAGAATGAAACATGGCCTTATTGACTCTTGTGCTATTGTCATTGGGTGATTATAGCAGTTTGTTTTTTATCGTGTGACAAAAAAAGGAAATTAGAAAAAAAAGTTTCGTAATCGTAACCCTTATTTTGCTCCTATCTGCCAAAAAAAATGGATCTGACAAGTACTGGCTTTGGATTCCTCGGCAGAAATAAGGTTTTCAATGTGACACGTGGGACCTTGATATTGTGAAAGCGATAATTCGTACTCTTTTTCCTTCTTTTTTTTTTTCTTTTTTTTCTTCATTTCGATTGGGTAATAGAAATTGAGGGAATTTGCAGAAACATGAGCAAAAATGGAAAAGACTTGTAGACTTGATTGTATTATAGCTGTGAGCCACATGAGAAGGAATCTGTCATGGGAGATATCTAGGGGGATCCTTTTACAGAGTTAGTAAAATGGAATTCAAAAAGATGTTCCAAAACAGTTTTTTTTAGGGGGGAGGGGAGATATTTAACAAAGGGATGAGGAAGATATGCAAATTCAAGGTTCCAAAAAGATATGCAAAGGGGAAGTTTGCAATTAAAGCCTTCATAGCTAGGCCTGAACTAGATGCATATATGTTTTTTCATTGTGTCTACCATAGAAAAATTATTTTTGGTCATAATCAGTAATCTTTCCCCAAAAAAATGATCAAAATGAAAAAAGAAATAGTTGGAGGTTTACACATTTCAGTTGAAGTACAAGAAGATATTTTGTTTGTGGTTTGCTGAATTTTCAATCATGCATATGAGTCAGATTGAGTTATTTGACTGTATTAGGTAGGAGTAAAGTGAAATAAAATCCCTCCAGCTAATTCCAGTGGTCAAGCTGGATTTTTTTTTTTTCACTGATCATGTATCGGCAAGTAAAGTGTGAAAGTATAGACCTGGGTACATATTTATGTAGAGAATTAGTTTTGTAGTGTCCCGGGGAAAGGAAGACAGTGAATTGATATTTATTCTGTTTCTGGTTGGCAAAACACCATTAACCTTGTGCAAAAACCTTTGCTGTAGCAGGTGTCTTTCTGTGTTGTAAGAACTATTTCATATATACATTGTAGATTCCCCAAGTGGTTTTTTTTTTTATTGAACACGTACAATAAAAAGTGGTTGTTTTTGGTTAAAGTTTATACATATTTGTATATCTTACCAGAGTTCCTCTTTTTTAATGTTCATATATATATATATATACAATCAAAACAACAATTTGTGTGTTGTTAAACAATTGTTTGACCTTTTTAAGGATAAAAGTCTGTTCGCAGTATATTTTGTTTTAACGATATATCTGTTACCTTGGACATTTTTAACTAAAACTATGCATTCAATTTTTTTTTTTCCAAATTTGATTATTTTCTACTTTTTATCCAACAATTTCTTTCACAAGTTGATTGTTGTCTCTTTTTTTCTTTTTGAAAAGCAGTAAGGCATTTAAAGTGTCTATTTTGGTACATATATACCGGTATTTAACAATTGTTTTTATTCATGGCACAGCAGCTGTATAGGCTAACATCTACTGTTAAAAATAGATAGCAAAAATATGTTGTTTTTTTGTAATTGAAAGGAAGCAACATTTGTGAAAGAAGACAGTGTTTAAACTATTTTGGCTTAACCTTTAAATTGGAGGTCACTGCACATATTGAATAATTTTCTCATTCAAACCTAAAAAAAAAAAAAAAAAATCAATGACAAGTATTCTTAAGGGTAATTTAGATGGGGACCAAAAGCAAAAATTGCACAGGCAAATGAGCATTGTGAAGTAACCCAGCCAAAGACTTGTGCAGGAAGTGGGCTAGCTAGCTTGTATGGTACATTGCTCTCTGTATTGCGTGTCTTAGATCTGGAGCTTGCTCCGACTATCAGGCAAGCTTAAAACTTATCCCTACCCTGCACAGTACATTAATTTCAGAACATTGTCTCTGTCACGGGTCTCGGTTAGCTAGATGCACCCGTATATTTAATCTCTGAATGGTTCTGTCTTACGGTGTAAGAAGGAATTTAGGTGTAACTTGGGTAGATAATATTGTATTTCGGTAATTGCTTCATGGGGCACATAATCCAAGATTTAATTGAGTTAAAGATTTGCTAAGTGATATTGAAGTCATATTTTTAGAATTGACAAAGGCACAGTGATTGCTGAGAGCACTATTAAGAAATTAATGTAATTTATCCAGTAGAAAGTGTTGTGTATATTGCACTAAAATAATGCCATTTACTCTGTATAAAGTTTCTGTTCATTCATAGTATTTTTCACAGTCTCTGATTTCAATATGTTCTAAATTTAACAGGTATTTTATTTAGAGTACACACTGTGTTGAGGGCATTGTAAACATTTAAGCCTTTTCAGTATTTAAAGCAATTTCGCAAGACCTGCGTAAAACTGGAACTTTGTGGAAGGGAATACTGACTGTAGAAAATTGTTCAAGTCTTATGTTTTTAAAAATGATATAATGGAGGATTTGGGACAAGATATGTATGGTATTCCTGCATGGTGACTTCCTTACAAGGACAATTCTGCCATAGATACCTGACCCTGGCCATTGTGAATGCTGTAATCAGAACCTTTAATCAGTTCCAGGCAGGCAAACTCTTCTGTCAGAAGTCGTAACCGAATTCTCAGTCCACACTACAGGACTCGCCTGAGTGCACTCATAGAAACTCGTTTTGCTGTCCCGTATGTGTATACATGTGTGCTAAACTTTTGTTCTTTTTGGTTTTTCCCTTCTGTTCTCATTGATTGAGTGTGCGTACAAGTCTTCACGTGAACGAGGGAGGGTGAATTGCATGCAGTGGAGGTTCTATAGGTAGATATAGACTCAGGCTTTCAATATGGCCAAGTTTTTTCATGATTGTGCATGGAATTAACAGAAAATTAGTTGAGAAGAACTTTTAAGAAACGGTCCGACATTTTCTATTATGACAATGATATGACATAGAGGTAAGATAGCAGGGATATGGAGATATAGTTTCCGTAAGATAATTTGTGTTTTTGTTGGAAGGAGAGAGGTCTGTTGCAATTGCATTTATGAATATTGTTAAATATTCATAAGGACATAATGTTTTTCAATGATAATATGCTCTTTACTTTATAAATATGTTGTAGAATTTTTGAAGAATTTATTTTCGCATCGGCCAATATTTTGTCCCTCGGGGGCTACCATAATCAATTGTGCCCTCAACCCCTCAACGTCAACATTTATATATTAAATGTGTTGAGTTTACAACTGGAATAGTGTTTGGGTAAAGAACAGGTTTTTTGAAAATTACCATTACAGATGTCGTCTGAACTAAAAAGAAATACGGGTTATCATCAGACTAAGTAGTGCATTTGGTAATAAAACTTGGGCCCATATTGATACTTGCTACAAATAAGCCCTAGACAATTATCATTCTTGCTTTCAATTTGTCATCTTGCATGCAGTTGATGAGCTCTTGAGTACCATTGCAGAATTTTTGCAAATGAGATCAAAAGAAGCTTATAGACCAAGCTTTCATTCATTATGGAACATACAAGTCACCGTGTGGTTTGGTGGGTCCTTTGGTTTTTCCATTGTTGCCTCCATTGGCTTGCAAAGACAGGGTTTAATGTAGCAAGATGATTTGGGGTCTGTCTGATGTTGAAAATTGGTGCAAAGAGCTCACATTTTGACCCAGTTTTTCTAAGAGGGGGAAAAAAAAGTTATTGCCGGCATTATAACACGCTTATTTGGCATATAGGATCCTTTATGACCATCTCCTGTCTGCAGAGCCGTATTTCTACATGCAGGACTGTTGAAATGCTTTGGAAATAATCAATAGATCTGCTTTCACTGGATTTTCCCGATGAAAAAATTCTGGATAGGTTGTTAATGATCATAAACTTAAAGGAAATACATGCAATTAGTGAATGTTGGATAATGACTTAAGTAACCTTTATAATTTAAGGGGTCTTTAACACAAGGGTCATCAAACTGGAAACAAAAGAAGGAAAGATCTTATGATTCTTCCAGCTTTGTTTTTGGAAGAAGTATTGTTTTCTAAGTAAGGAAATTAAGAATTTGTCATTTGGTATTAGCCCTTAGATTTTGGAGCAATTCTAACGTGTCTTTGTGCAGTTCTAGCTGTTTTGGTTGATTTCTCAATCCATTTTGTGTTGTATATCATTGTAAATAAATTGCCCTGTTGATGTTAATTTCTCCAATTTTGGACAATACATTTTTTGGTTCCATGATAATTATAATGTTCTGCACCTTCTGATGGTCAACTAGGCATGAAATTGAGAAACATTCAATCATAAACCATTAAAATTAAATGTGCCAGTAATTAACACAGTAGAAGAGCAATGGATAACCTTGGCCAACATTGAATTTGTTGGTTTCAAACCACAAAACTATATTTGTTGTTGACTAGAATCTATAGCAGAAAATTTGTAAATGGATAAGATGTTCAGCCAACAGGAGGGAAGGTTTTGAGGCGGCCTTGGAAGTTGTCTAAGCTAATACAATAATTCTCTCATATTTGAAATGAATTAGAGGGGATTCAAAACTAGGTCCCTCACCAGAGCGTTGAACTTGGGCAGGGATGTTTTTTAGTCGCAGAGTGCATTCACTGCTTTGGCTTATTGATTTGCAGTCGATCTGTTGTTGGCCTATTAATAGAGAAATGGAGTAGAGGAACTTTGCATAATGTCACTGTGACTTTGATGCATATGATCAAGTGCTGCAGCAGTTTCATTAAAGTTATTTGTAACCTTTGACCCCTAAACCAATAAGTGATCAATCAATAGGAAGGGCTCAGTAACTTAATGACTGCAGTGTGTACTAATAACTGCACATTTCCCATATTATTGCATATTCCTTACTCTCTTGTATTGATTTAATTTTTTTTGCTTAATTCAGTGAGTGATATTTATTATTTCATCACTAAAAGTCTTTACTTTCCTACACATATTTAGTATCAACCACCCACCCACCAACCAACCAATCCCGTTTTCTGATTTTTTCAATCGAAGGTCAATGCATGATCTGAGCATAGGTCAAAGGTTATAAGGTTGCATGGGCATAGATATAAGAGATGCTCCACTCCATTAATGGTATAATTCAAGTGTGGCATTTTCTCTCTCTGTTGAACTTGTGGTCTGTGGGAAGGGAGTTAATGGTTTGTTGTCACCTCACATGGGGGAAAAAAAGGAAGCTAAGTTGTAGTAGGAAATAGGATTAGAACACAATGAGTCATTCAGAAAAATGTGCCACTTGGTATGGCAGCTTGGGACTATGTTATGTATATAATATGATTTGATTAGAGAATTTAAAGTTTTCATTGTACTAGAATTACACACTGATTAAGAGAAAAATATTGCCATTCAAATCTGTAAGTGCCTGTACCAAGAGAGTGCGGAGTGCAAATTCCCCATTAATTTGGAGGTATTTGTCAAGATGATCAGTGCCTAATTAACGAATGTCTCATCAATTGCAGTCTGAATAATTTGATTATTTGTGTGAGCCTGATGAACAAATGCAACATGTTTTTTCTTAAGTTTCTTGTATTGTCAAATAATGAGATCACATAATGCATCTATATGGGTTACAAATAGAGTTTTGAAATTGATAGGTTGGTTTTTTTTTATTTTTGTCTTACAGAGACTAGAGAAGCTGTCATTGAAGTGGGACATTGCCAAAAATGATGTCAAACAGGACCAGCATCAGATGCTCAAGGACAAAGTCCTGTTACAGCAACAGCTCATTAAGAAACAGGATGCCCTCGCACAAGCCAAGCGGGAAGATGCCGATAACGAAGCCCGAAAGGTATGCATAACTTGTCAGGGTTACTAACAGCAAGACTCACTTATATAAAACTCCGATTGAAGGAAATCTTGGAGAGATACAAATCTTATCTGGATTACATGTATACAGTAAAACTCGCTGATGATGAAGAACTCACATAAAAGTAAATTTTGCGAAAACAGGAAGTTGCATCTTTTCTCTCTCAAATCGTAATGATTTCTAGTTTGGAGCTGAGAATCTTGGTTTGTGTAGAAACTAAGAATTTATGGTTGCACAGGGATTCATTTTACCAGTAAGTTTTACTGTAGGCACAAATTAGGATGGATTTAGACTGGGGTTTTGATTGCAGGTCATGTGAGCTGTTTCCATGGAAATGAGAATCTGCTGTAGGTCCCTGGTTTCAAGTGGTGAATAGATTTTGGAGTGAAAATACTGTCTAGCACCATTTGAAATCAGTGCATCTTTTAGTGGAATGACAAAGCATGGATTTGGACATTGAAATGTGGCCTTGATATTTGTCTTAGATAGGTACCCTTTTGATTGGTTGAGGTAACTAAGGCATAGAATGTTTTTCTAGACATCAGTTTTTCTGAATGATCTTGCTTTTCATTGAAGTTTGAATTCTATTTTAACTGGGGATATACAAAATTAATTACTATGTAGCATTATTGTTTTTATTAGAATTCTTAAAACTTTATAGATTGGTTTCTAATGTTTTAATTGACAAATTGGACTTTTAATCAAGCTCTTTACATCAAATGCAAGGACCTTGCAAAATTGAGGGGACCTGTTGGTTGCCTGCCTGCAAGACAACACAGACTGGTTTTGGGGGGGAAAAAATTTGATTTTTTGTTTTTTGTTTTATCTTCTTCGGAATCTTTTTTTAATCCTGCCACCAATAAGAAAAACCTTGTAATTCTGACCTCACTTTGAGTTTCTTAACTTCTATTCTGCTTTTTAAAAGGAACTCAAATTTTACACACCATCTTCAATAGTTAGTCTAGATTTTGCCAGAGTGAGGGTTTAGAATCTCAGTGTTTGGCATTAAACTGACTGTCCAATATAGATGATGGTGAGAGGATGTGTTTGGGGGGACCATTATTTTGCTTTATTTTTTGCAATGCCTTGGGTCAACAACCTTGGTGGTTGAGTTTCCTGGTGAAAGTTCAAAGGCTCTGCATCGATCTTTTGCTCGCTGTAATTGGTTGTAGTCCTTGGTCATTACCCAGCTTCAGGGAAAGATAACTCTAGTTTTATTGCTTGGCATGGTGCTTTAATTGTTCCAAGTGTGTACATGAGATTGTTGGAAGTTGATAACAGTTGTTCCTGACAAAAATTTGTAGCTTTTTCTTATTTTTGACAGCATAATTAGATCAAGCGTTACAAAATGTTTCTTACATTCCAAGTTTAAGCCCAAATAGAAAATTTTGTTCATGAATTTTGAAACATGAAAGCAACACAAATTGATAATTTATAGGCTTTGAATGGATTTGTCAGTATCCCTTTATGAGAAATCCATTAGTTGGTAGATGCATCTATACTTGAAACATTGATCTTTTTTGGAATTTTTTTTTTTAAGTTCCTTTGTGTAAAACGTGATGAATAGAACATAGAAGGCGATGCCTGAATAATTGTTTAAATTATTAATGCCTCCCAGATGCTCCTGATAAAAGGACCAATATAGGATATATGTACATCTCAGTGGCTCTAGCATTTAAATCATTCATATCAAAGATAATGCTCCACTGAGGCCTTTGTTTTTGAAACTCATGCAGGACGAAGAGATGGATATTGCAGAATTCAAGATCTTGCGTGTTAATTAGGCATTGCATTGGATTGTTGTAAAGGGTGCAGTTTGCTGTAGATTTGGAATGCTAGAGACGACTCTGCAAAAATAGGATTGAATTGTTCCATGGAGAGTTTGACATCTCGAATAGGAGTAGTCTGACCTTATGTGGTAGTTAGAAACACAGAAGTTGATGTAATCTTGGCCTGTTGGAACCTACAGACTATTGAATCACCCTAATATAGCATATATGTATATATACGGTGGCTAGAGCTGGAAAAGATGATTGAGAGAGCAATAGAGACAGATAATACCTCTATCGTTATGCCCATTGTGAGCGATGGTCTCCAAGACTGTATATTGTGAGAACGAAGCGTGGTCAATCAATTGGAATTCAAGAGAGACTGGGTCAGTGCAGGAGTGATTGACAATCAAGTCTTCCGTGGTCTATGTCCAGTCTACGCAAATTATTGACGCTATTTTGAGCCGTTGGCATGTACACAAGTACATGAAAGGTCTGGATTGATGCTAATATAATTTTCTTTCTACTGCAAATTTGAGAGGCAGGAATCTGTGAATGAACAAAGTGGCTACTTTTTGGGGGTTGATTTATCAGTAGAATGGTACCTGTGTTTCATCCTCCTTTGCGACGCCTACCATGGGTGCAGACTAGAAGTTGTGAATGCTAGAGTCTCACTGCTTTCTCCTGTACATTAACAATTTATTGGGCTGGGAGCTACATCTATATATTGATTCACATTGCTTGTTTTTTATCGATCTCAAAGAGGACTGATTCTCTTCCTAAACATAGATACCAGGCTCATTAAATTTGGACCGCATGCCTCCGAAAATCGTCTGTCTGGTGTGGAACTGACAGTTCATTCATGGGCTCTTCTTCCAAGAGTGTACAGACATTTAGGATCCCTATCTCATTGAAATCAAGAACAACAAATTATTGGCAGAAAAATTAAGGCCTCATGATGTTGCAGGTATTTGCTTTGAAATCTTTGTTCAGGTTTTGATAGCAATGTCGCTTTTGTTTCATGTGTAATGGGGAAATGGGATCTGCGCATTGAGTATATGTAACACAGTATGCATTTCATATTAACTTGTCGTTGAATATTTTCTGAAATTAATCAATTATGAAGTAGATTCACGGAGACTTGGGGATTCTGCAGCGGGCCCCGGCATTGATTCCATCACTGAGTGCATCCATTGATTCAGTCACTTGGCTAGGTTTAATTCGGATAAACTCAACTTCTTCAGGTAATAAAAAAAAGTATCCCATGTGGAGATACAGTAAGTGGGAAAATACTGGGAGGGAAGTAGTAGAGAAATATGAATGAATTGAAACCATTTGGCCATGTTCTTTCTGAAATCTGGTTCCATGTTGTGTGGTTTTTCCGGTGCTTTCATTTCCTGCAATTCCTGGTTCGTGGGTTTTCCTGGTTTTGTGATTTCCTGGTTCAGAAAACGTAAGGCCTGATGCTAATGGGCTTATTTGTATATTTTGCAGCTATATTTGTCTGTCTGGCACATGTTGAGGGAAAAGAGTTGCAGAATAACACTTGTATGCAGACTGCTTCATTGATTGCATTATGTTTGATGTCCCAGAGAGAATCTTAATTAGATTCCAAGACAAATGTCTATACCACTACAGAAGGACAGTGTAGTCCATGTTGCTTATCAGTTTTGTCTTGTAATGGTTTTGTCTCTGCATGGACCTCTGTTTTCCAATGTTTATCCATTTGAATTTGATCATTCTAATTTGGAGGTTATAGCGAAAAAAAAAACGAAAATTAAGTTTAAATTTTGTCAATTTGCAGATGCTAGAAAAAGACACATTTTCTGGTGTTAGAAGTTTGATTTTTAAGGTTTTCTTCATAATACAGTTTCTTGTTTTTTTTTTAAAGAAAGATGGGGTTTTTTTTAAAGTGCATAAATGGAGAAATGAAGTCATGCCTTTCACTGGTTAGAAACTGTAGTTTGGAATGGACAAGTAAGACCTGTTTCTTACAATAGCCCTTTGATGTACAAATGTTTTTTCTACGAATCAATAGGACATTAACTGTGGGGAAGAGAGAAAACAATAAAAAATTGATCAGACCTAGCTCTGATATGGCCAGAAGATAGCATTCCTTCATGTGTGATTACCAAGTAGTCATCATCTAATGGTCGGTTTCACTGAAGTTGAGGGGGTTATCCATTCCAGAGCCAATGGACCTTGATGGGCTGTACACAACACAGGCCATTGTCTTTACAGTAGGACAGTCAAAGTACACTGTATGATGAATGGGGAGGTAGAATTCCTCTTGAACTTGTAGGCAAACTCTAGGTAAAATAATGGTGTCAATTCTATCTGAAAAATGAGGGTTTTTTGTTTTTGTTCATTTTCTTTTCTTTTTCCCCAATTTTTTTATTCTTTTTTGGGGGGGGGATTTCATTTTTTTATGAGGAAATTTCAAGTGTATAAGATACTTAGAATTTGGATTTGATCTATAAAAGGAAATACAAAGTTGGCTTAATTGTTACCTATTATAGAACCTCTTTTGAATCTAGCTGCCTAGGAAGAAACTTTCTCGAACTATTAAATTGATTTTGCCTTAGAACGATTATTAGATGGCCAAGGGAGATAAGTAATGGAACAAGGGAAGAAACTGCAGGGGTAAAACAACAGCGAAGGGAAACAACTGAGACACGCTACTGGCTGACAGCCTGGTCTCATGTGGTGAATAGATGGAAATCAAGTTCTAGCACCATTTGAAATCAGTTTGTCTGAGTGGCACAGCATCTGAATGTTACCACAGGAAATGTGGGGGGAAGTAATAGAGGGAGAATCATCATGTTATTGTAAAGCATAATGGTCAATTCCTTTTTAGCAATTTTTTTCTGCTATGTATGAAAAATCAGGAGAAATGAGATGAGCAACTTTTCAAAAAAAATCATTTCATTGTTTTCATATAGTTATTTACCATCATATGGAAGTTTACTACTAAAAACATCAGATAGATATTGTGTGTGTGTTTTCTCTAAGCTTTGGTTGTCAAAGGTCAATGTTCAAAGGAATCTGCTTTCAATATTCACCCTTCAAAGGAATAGGCATCAGTTGTAATTCATAGTTAAGCATACAGGTATATTGATTGCATTTTTGATGAATTTGTTCAGACATATACAAAAAAAAGTGCTAGAAAAGCATCAAAGTGCCTTATTGCAAACCTTTAATAAAAAGCATGCATATTTAAGCAAAATTCAAGTACATAGAAATTCTTTTGTATGAAGAAATGGATTTCATTACTCACCCCATCCTATAGAGCTACATTTCATGAAATTTAAATGATCTTTTTTTTTTTAATTACAAGGAGCGATGCTTGGCGGTTATTGAACCTAATCACGTCGATCTGTCATTTTTTGAATGGGTTTCTTCAATGTCTTTTTTTTTTTTCATCAAGTGTTTGGCTATGTTATATTTGTACATTGTCTACTGAGTAGGAAAGATATAGCTCATTTTTTTTAGTGTGAACAGAATCAGATGTGTTTGAAAACACTGGGACTTTAACTATAATTTTTGTTCAACCCCCCAAAAAAATAAGGATTCCAAAGCCTCGATAGACAGACTTCGAAGGATTTTTGAGAGAGGACTATTACGGCTAGGGAAATAGAGTCCCCTGTTTGAACAATCAGTACTGAAAATCTTTGTCTTTGTCTCCAAAGATATGGATGAACATCTAGAAATTTGATCAGTGAATGGCTCATTGAAGAAGACAATATATCTACACAACAGAAGAAGATAAAAAAACAAAAAAAAGAGCCTCCATTGTTTCTTTGGAGAGGAATTTGTTAATTGTTGCAATGCCATGCCTGTAAGTGCAGTTTGCCAGTTTTCCAGTTGGTGTCATTGACACAAGTGTATAGAGCTAGTGCGTTAGTGATCCTCCATTGGTTACATTGTGTTGGATAGGCCTCAGTTTTAGTCACGCCGGGCTGGGTAGATTATTGTCATGTCCCCGAGATTTTCATAAATATACGACTTCCCTTTGTCTAGTTGTGCGGCTCTTGTTTCATTGGTAAACCCCATAGAGATTTCAGATTAATTAAAACGACAATTTTTTTTTAAAAAGTCATTGTGCAGTTTTGAAAATATATGGAGTGAAACCAAATTTTGTTCTTTGTTAAATGAGTTTGGTTTTTAATTTAGATTTGTTAACTGTTTCATGTGGATTGTATTGCTTACTCCTTAATTTGCTCTCTCTCTCTCTCTTTCTATGGTGTAGAACAATGAATGTATGCTAATGATAAAATTTGATATTCCTTACATGCAAGCTCCAAAGTTAAGCTTGAAAAATGAAAACTGCAAAATATAAATTACAAAGGTTATGAGAATTGTTGATTAAATTATTAAAATTTTTGAGTTTTGTGCCATAATTACCAGTAAGAGTTAATTACTAAAATTACTTTCGTGTTAGATGTTAGATAACAATATTTTGTTCATGTTTTAATAATTGTCCGTTCAGGGATTTAATTTTTTTTTATATCCTTGTTTATCTTCTATATCATGTACAGACTTTTTGACTGCAGTCAGTCTAAATATTAAAGTTTTCTTTCAGCAAAAGGAGTTGGAGAAGGCAAAGAAACAGGCCAAAGAGGCAGCTCTACTTCAACAGTGTAAAAATTCTATAGGTAAGTCCAGAAACAAGACCCCCTCCAAGTGATCTTGACCCAATATATGTACGGAACACAGATGTTCATGGCAAGTTACTTCTGACCTTGGCGCCATGTTCCACATTAGAATTTAGACTTAAATCAAGGCTCCTACATTTAGAAGCCCTTTACAGTCCAAGCAGTATACAAAGTGCAGAAGTTCTGTAATGACATATTTAAATATAAGTTCCCTACTCACAAGCAAGAATTGTCAATGAGTCCTCAATTGACCAGCAAGAGTAAGTCAAAATTTAGAAGAATAAGATGGTACAAGTTTTACAGGCAAGTCAGTTCGCAGTTGTTATGTCAAGAAAGGAAAAATTACAATTTCTGTGGACAAACAGTGTTTTTGGCTAGTACCATGGGCGAGAGAGTCAAGGCAGTGTTCATTATGGATAATCCACTTTCTTTATGCAACTTTTTGTCCTCACCTGTTGGTCTTTGTAGCTGCAATGTCAAAGTTGCTTGTCAAATTAAGTATTGCACACAAAATTTGTACTTTTCCCAGATGAAATTTCCATTTTGTTGAGGGGGTTTTAATTGGTCCTCTTTAACCTATTTAAGACTAATTTTAGGCAAAAAGATGGTTAAGAAGGCTTTGCATTTGTGTGTCACTAGACCATTTTAACCTTGAATCACAGAAGAGTTTTTTGGTGGACTCAATCAAAAGGTTTATTGGGGCAGAAATTGTGCTCTGTTTGGATTCACGAAGTTGCATTGTTGATGATTATATGCAATAAATGTGGTGAAATAATTGTTTAAATCTCTCCCCCTTGAATTTTACTCTGTAGTTTGCAAACCTAACCCCTTTGTGAAATTAGAATAGACCTCAAATCAGAAAGCTTTATAAGATAATGTATTTCTTTTTATTTTCAAGAGAGCTATTATTGTAAAAAAAAAAAAAAATGAAGTTGAAGAAAATTTGATATAACAAAAAAATCTTAATTTTAGTCAATTCAGTTTAGGCTATATCTTATTCTCTGATCTTCAAGGTTGATTGATAACTATAATGCTGAATGCTCGATTAAGGTACTCTATGTAAATCAGATACTAAGAAAGAGTTGTTCCTCCTGAATTGTTTAAAGTCCTGCGAATTTGAAGAATTCAGCGGATAATGTACTTCAGTTTTAATTCCTGGGTTGTTTTTGATTGACGTGTGTATACAGGTCTCGCTGTGGACATAAATAATTACAGGTGTATTTACAGAGTTTGCTGACATTGTTACTCCTTAAAATAAACAAGCTTACCTGTAGGGGGATCAATCTTGATTAAAAGAGGCCTCCAGGTGTCGAGATTAAGCCGCAGGATGGAAGTTTCTCAGGTGTTTCATCTTTAAAAATAGTTCACCTGTAAAATGGATGCAGAGATAAAAACCTACCTGCACTCAAATAAATATAATTTGGGTATTTCTATACTTTAATAACATAGGTACAGGCAAAAAAAAATTTTTTAACTGTTCATTTACACCTGATGGAATGGGGTGTAGATGGTAGGGTAAATAATGAATTTTCTTTAGAGTTAATTGCCTAAAGCTCATTAACCTCTTTTTTAGATGTTAATTTCTTTATAAAATTTACATATTCTGAAATTAGAGAGCTGGTTAAGATAATCTTTGTTGTGGATTAGTTGAATGGGGTAATCTGCTAATCTTAATAATAAAGATTTAGTTGGATTCAATGTATCGGATGCATTCAAAAGGAATTAAATAGGGCCGTAAATCTACCTGGATAATCCCAACTCAATATCGCCATGCAATTGTAACCCATACCTGGTTATATACCTGTACCTCACCTGAACACGCTGTGGCAAGGTATATACAGGTATACCTGTGGTAGATGGGAAATCTTTATATCGTGTATGAATATTATCTGTAGCTGCACTCGAAACCGACTGATTCTGATCAAAATTTGGAACTCTACAATGACAATTTCAAGTTGTTGATTGAAGGATCTAGAGAGATATTTACACATGTGGGTTTGTCACTGTGGGGAATGGAACTAAGAGATTTGGGACACATCTAAATAAACCCTGGACTGTGATCTCTGTACGTGTTGTTTCTCTGTGCTAGTTTTCTCCGTTTCTTGTCCACCATGTTTCCGTCTAGATCCCGACTTTCTAACTCCATCGGGTCATCGTCAAGCAGTCTGGAGGCAATCTCAGGTAAAATCGGACAGGTGTATGTTACAGCGTGTACAGGCATTTCAATTGTAAATTCACAGGGGCCTCCACACGCTTGGTACTTCTGTAATGTTGTCGTTTGAAATCATGTGTAGTTATTTTAGTAGTGGTTCAAAATATGTCTTTTAAAATTTTCATATCTTAAAGTTTATAATGTGTTTAATGTTTATATACATTTAGGTATTTAAAAGTTGTTTATATGCACATAAAAGCCAGGAAGCAATGATACAATGAGGTACCGTTTCTGCTAAATCTGCATCTTCCTTATTGAAATATTCAATTCATTGGATGCGTGGAGTTCCATTTTGTGCTAGATGCGCGATGTGGGGGTTATGATGTGAAGAAATTCAAAATATAAATCACTGCAGCAGACCGGCAAAAATCAATAGTGGGGTTTCTTATCCACATCAGACTCTACATAGGGGAGGCCTCGACAGATACTGAAACAGATTTATGGCCAAGTCAGGAGAGATTGTTCTCCCACCAGGTCCCTCTGGGATCTGAGTGTTTGTCTAGGTCAGAGGTCAAATCAGCCGTAGGTCACCGTCAGATTCATTCTGAGTGTATTGGTTACGATGATTTACATCATAATATCAAATACTAAACAATTTTTTGTATATAAGTTATACGGTAAGTTTTTTTTTCTTCGTGAATGGCAATTAGTTTTGTTGCTGTTTAGTTTTTATAAGTAAAAGTGGTGATGTGTGCAATTTATTTGAAAAAAAAAATCACTGGGTTTATCTTTCTTTTTTTTTTTCAGAGGAAGACAGGAGGTCTGCCAGTAAAGAGAGAAAATCCAAGGCCAAAGCTTCCGTCACCACCCCACCCACCCCTTCATCCAATGTCCCCTCCAGCCCCATCAGAACGCCCTCCAAGTCAGCGGCGATTCCACCCCAACCTGTCGCCGGTCAGTCGTACCCCCACAAACACGGAGCTACTGGACCGTGACCCCTTCATGGAGCATGCCCGAGGGGGAGAAGCTCCAGTGGCACCAGAAGCAGCTATACCAGGTGCTGGGTAAAGGGGCCGACTACTTCCTGCACCCCAAGATAGAGAAGAAGGCTGTCAAGCCCATCAACAGCAAGCTCAGGAAGGAAGGAGGTGGGTTAATGTAAATCGTGTTAATATGCATTTCTACTTGGCTTTTTGTATGATTTGTATGTATCTATGTATAGGTGTTTATCGCTGCATGTCTGTACAAAATGTATCAATTTATATTAATGGTGTACGCAGATATTGCTTTACCTAAATAGCTTTCAATTTAATTATTATGTATTGCTCTTTTTGATCTTGTTGACAACATTCAGAAGTGTTTTCAGAATATGATAGTCTGATAGATAAGGGAAAAAATATTGAAGGCTTATATCTTTTGGAGTTTTTGAGAAGTTGCAAATAGTTTTCGGCTCTATTATGAAAGTTTAGGAGAGAGTTATGTCTCTTTCTGATAGAGATGATTGCATGTAAAACAGAACCACTAAAATAAAATAAAACTTTTCATAGCTGAACATTCTTGTATAAAATATTCAAAACAAAATTTGATTTGATCAGACAATACATTTTTCACTGCAACCTATTTTATCAAGATACTGGCGATAAAACAAACAGGTTTTTTATACTCTTTTATTATCGTTTTTGTATTTTTGCAAATTAAACAATGGACTACCCATGCTCACACTATCAAATGTCTAGATTGCTGTGCAAGTTATTTGCGCAGTGCTGTAAACATTCTGTCTTTATGAAGTTTATCTTGGCTTCCATCTTCAGACGTGCTATTTTAACTGTCCCTATTGCACTTAATATGTGCAGTGCATCTTCTTAATTGGTTGTTAGATCAAAAACACTAAAGTGTTGCTAGCATGTTGCTGGTTTTAAAATGGTCATAAATGGTACACAAATATCACAGATTCTTTTTGTTTTTAGCGTTATTGTAAAATGATTATATCTTTATATGTACAGCAGAAGAAGCAAAGCTATTAATTATTTTTTGTCAATAAAAACAAAGTAGCATCTTTTCTTTAAAAAAATTGAGAAGGGGAAGAGTATGTATCATTACCAGTATCATTCAACAATATGATATTTGGCCAGCAGATTTCATAGAAGAGGCTTATATGGTTACTTTTGTTTTTGTTTTTTATCTTATTTTGTAAAACATGTATCAATTTAATTAACACATCTTTAATTTTAAGTGTATAGCTGACATGCATATATATATATCCCCAGCTTGCATCGTAATACATTTAATTTCATTTCCATTGCTTCGCCTGCATTTTGGTTAACAGATGTGTATCTATATGACAAATGCTTGCCTCTCTCACAGGAAAACGCAGAAAGCGGGAGAGTTCCGAGATGTCCTTTGATTCCCTAGGTAATCGGTTGTCTCCCTTGATCCAGTGTGGACAATATATTCCCTGTGTTGTTCTTCCCTGCCCCATCAGACACTGGCAAATTGACAATTCCTCCGTAACAATGAGACATTTACCAATATCTCATCCATTATTTATTGTTTATAGAGGCTCTGTGCATGTTCCTCTTCTTATTCACTGATTTAGTACAGCTGTTATACTAAAATCTTGTTATATGATTATAAATAGTTTATGAATTGAAATCAATTTTAAAATGCAAAGAGAGATAACTCCTATTTGAGAAGATCAATTTGCCAGGGTTGGTGGTTATTTTAACAGTCAGTCAGTCACAACATTTAAAGTTTGTAGGTGCAGGAGGGAGAAAGGTGGAATATTTAAACTTAAATTTGTGTACAATGTTTATTTAAATGGTCATTAGAAATCAGTTTGACCTTTGTAAGAATGCCAAAAGAAAAAAAATGAAATCTGATTATCAAAGATTAAAATTTAAGTCACTTTGTTTTCATCACCATATTTGTTATTATTAATTAACAAGGTTTATTATATACCAAATTTAAGTTTAATCAGAACATCTACAAGATGGTTAAGTTTAAATGTCTCCATTTTTGTTTTAATTTTCCCTTTGGAAAACACTTTAAACCTTGAAAATGTTAATGTTACAATACTTTTACTGATTTCAACGTTTATTCATTTATCTCATGAGTAGACCCATCGCAATGAATATATGTTTTGAAAATGGAGACATTTATTAAAATAACTGACTTAAAATGATTAATTACTGCTGTCATTTTTTAATGTTTTAGAAAGTTGTAATGTTATTTGTCCTGGTTGAATTTAGATTTGGTATGATAATGTGTTTTGATCCCTAACCCGATGTACCCAAAGTTGTGTGTGCATGCTTACCCCTGCAATATATACTGGTACTTAGTCATTTGAATTATGAGACAGATGTAGACAGATTTTAACAAGACCACCATGAATGGTATACATTTGCTTAAACGGAGGGTTCTATATTATATTTTCCTTGGATCAATAAATATATGTACCATTTATAGGTGGTAAAAATCGTATAATTGCTGAATGCTACTTGTTCTGTGTAGTTTGCAATAGAAAAATTCATTGGTTTGAACTACATAAACTTTATTTTTGCTCTCATTAATCAGAATCCATTGAGTTTTCTTTATCAGGGTATTTTTGTTTTTAACAGGTCGAGCTGGTGTGGACAGACTGTTGAAGACCCTGAGGGACGAGTCCCAGATCAGACTGCTGAAGGCTGACGCCCACATTCCCCAGGAGCTGAAGGTAAACAGGGGTGGCATTAAACCATTAAACCATTAACAACTATGTATAAACGTACATTAAACCGGGCCTCTCAGTAACAGTAGTTGTCAGCCAGTTAGCTGTTAATGCATTACATGCAATATTAATCAACAAATGTATATATATATTTTTAATATAAAGACAAAACGAACGAGATTAACAATGGCAGAGCAAATGTAAACCTGCAATCTGCAGTTGACAAAAGATTTAATAAATCAAACAGCTTTGTAACATAAACAAAAATGCTTTTATGCATAAATAAATATACCACTACATGTATTGCATGTCTATCATATTAACCTTGACAAATTGTCATGTAATAACCTTGAACCTTAACAGGACACCTTTGGAGCATTTGTGAGGGAGAGTGTCGGCAAGGACCGCCCACCAGTCAGGAGGTTTTTCTGTCCACAAGAAGACGTAAGCACTTAGTGGTTGTGGGTTGTACAAGAAACAGCACTGTGGTCAATTCTAAATGGCACTGTGCTGAGTGTGCTCCATTCAGTTTGGTGCACCATAAAGCACAAAATCTCAAATTCATCTGAGATTCAGACAGTCATTGATAAAGTTAATAAATGCATGTTCTACTGTTAATGAGATTAATCAATCATAGATTTAAAAATTAATGTATACATAAACTGGATTACTAATACAGAAAAGTTATATAACGTACATCTCCAATATAAACGATTAATTAAGTGTCATATTTAACAAATAGCTTCTTTTTTGCTAAGCAAAGATTGAATTTTCATTATTTGTTTAAACATGTAGATGTACACTTTGTTTCACAGGTTCCAGAGTTGGCTCGCCTACAAGACCATTCAAAGACTGCTCGCGTGCGCCATTACAAGCACAGAGTAGACCTAATGTACCGGGCCTCCAGGAACAATGAGGACCGCACCAACATCCTGATCCACAACAACCCACCCCCTGAGGTGGCTTCCCTTGATACTGACCAGGACGGGGTGGGGCGTTACCTCCCCTCATGGATGGACGATAGAGTAAGTGACCAAAAAAAGAAAACCAGGATCTCTCTAGATTCACCACACTGAATGTTAAGAGGAGGGATGTAGGATTGAGATTGTTTACCGGTAGATAAATTTATGCTGTTAAGTCAAGAATAAATTCATAGGTCATTAACTTACTGATTGGTCTCAGATTTACATCAAATTTACTTTGATCAGAAGTTATGACAGAAAAATAACATGGCATGCTGTACAGTTTTGGCTATAATTAATGCAATAGACTTAAAAACTTTTCCAAGATACATTCGGTATCTTATGAAGTTTTATCTTTTGACTTTCAGGCAGAATCTGAGCCAGATTACATGAAATGGGTGAAGGAAGGAGGAAACACCCACCGTGACCTCACCAGCCAGCCAATCAAAGAAGACGATGAGGACTGGCAGAAACCAGAGGAAGACTTGGGTGGCGAGGGATTCACAGATGAGGTCATCCTCCAGATGAGTCGCCGGAAACACCGTCATCCACAGCCTAAGTACATCTTCATGAAGGAGGAGGACACGAACGTCAAGGGGACCTTTACAGACAAGTTCCGAGACATGTATGACAACGCAGACATCCCGCGACCATTCAACGCGACCAAGCTGCCGACCCCCACCAAATCCAAGTCTGTGCTGGGTCTGACGACGGAGGACTTGGTAGAGGACAGGACTTCCTGTCAGTCCGCCCCGGTCCCCGAGAGGCATCGACGTTACTACGACTACATCTCTCAATGGGAGCCTCTCAGCATGAACGCACTGATCGAGTACACGCAGAAGAAAGAGGCGGAGGGAGTCGGAGAGTACAACCAGGGTCGACCCAAAATGTGGTCCACGCAGGTCAAGGTCACATGACCCGTCTGAGCCAATGGTTGACGATTAAGACTATAGCTGTGATACATAAAAGACTTGTGATATAATGATAATAATTGTGTGAAATTAGATTTTATACATAATCATGATTATATAATTTGTTTTTACAAATATATTATCTTTACTGAGTTAATTCTCTATCTTGTTTGAAGAAAATATTCAGTAGATTTTTCGACAATATTTATATAATAAGTATATGTAAACTATGGATCTGTTTATTTAATGATCAGACTTGATTTGATTCAGTATTATTTTTGAGAGTGTTGATGAAATGCTGTTAGTGATATTTGTTGATTTAATAACTCTATTTTTCTTGTCCGTCCAGGTGAATGGATTTTACTGTTTATATATTTCTTGTGCTTTTACAAGATTCATTAAATTTTGTTACAATTGAGCTTTAAAAACTCTTGTTGTGATTTGGAAAACTTACTCTCACTAGGTTTGGATACAAAGTGCCATTATTTCATTTTGTGGAATTAGAGTGCTGTGCGGAGATTTAATGGTAAAGTTTAAAGTTCTCCAATCCTCAGCCTCAAAGTGTTGCTATCATTCTTAATCTAAGGATTTTGTGTGTTGTTCTTCACAACTTTCATACATACACATTCACACATACATATTAAATATAAACTGAAAAAAAATAATGTTCATTATGATATCCAGTCATTTACAAAGTCTTGACAAATTTGTCAACCTGAGGTATAATGAAACGGAATAAACGAAAAGTAAACGTTAGTAGGTTTAATGGCAGATTAAAGCAAAATCTTTATTTCTAACTTTTTGTTGGTAGAAGTGTGATACCCTTCTGGAATATATATACGCAAAATGAAACACTTCATGATATACAGATACCAATAAACTCTTTCTTGATATGTAAGAGTTAGGAACATTGCTATAGACTGTTAAAACATCTCCATCTTGGTTATAACTTGCTGAGCAGAGGAATCTATTATATCTATTATAGTCGTAAAGTCTCGCTCTATAAAGGGCTCTTAACTTGAAGGGCCCAGAGTATACACTTATCAAATATATTTTTTGGGACTTCGTGTCCAAAGTTACACATTTTGAGTAAGTTTTCTGCAAACAATATTTAAGACAATGCTTACCGTTACGTAATCGGATACTCTATATCTTGGTCCAAAATGGCAGATCACTCCAATTGCAAAATTATCAAGGAATCGGACCTTTTCAAGATGACCGTATGTGGTTTAAAAAAAAATCGAAAATGTGCACAAACGATAATATTAGGATATTGTAAATGTGGTATGAACATCGAATCTTGTCAATAAAAACATATAAGAATGTTCTTTGGAATATTCTTCGATGGATTTCTATTTATTTATTTCTATTACTGTTGTCATATAATCCTAAATCAATTGAAACAATTCAAAAGAAAAAAAGTCTACATATATTTATTATCGAGATGCTAGAAAAACCATTTCTGTGCCATTACTATGTCTGCACATATACATAGAAAGATGATATTAGTAAATGGCTAAAATAAAGATGTAAACTAATTTTAAAAGTGAAAAAAAAAATAATAGGTGTGCGCGAAAATTGAAGTAAGATTCCAAGGTTATACTGATTTTTACTCCTTTTTTAATGACAATTTTAACGAAACGTCAATATTTTTGTGCACTGTTCGCTACAGCAGAAGAGCTGCATGAACTACACTGCGGACAAAAGAGGATGACAAACAATTTCAAAACCAGTTAGAAACAATTGGAAACTCTGCGTGCTAAATTTCCATTTTAAATCCTAATGCACTACGTGAATATTTATCAACTTTTCTAATATGATAGAGTATATGCACAACGCTTGATACAAATACTCGAGTAACAGTAACGATCAATGGATAATTATAAATTATCCATTAAAAACAGGGCTTGGCACGATTTGAACTAAAGGTTAAATTAACATCTTTTTATCCCCCCCCCCTTTTTTTCAAGCCTAGAACAGTTAACTTGAGCAATAGTAATCCATTACAACAAATTTAAACATTGAAATTCAACAAGCAAGATACAAAGATCAAGAATTCCGTAAAACAAGCTCGATTCTTGTAACTGTTTTCAAGTAATGTACATGTAAGGCTGAATAAAATTATGACATATTTACATATTGTAACTCGTGGTAAACAAAATAAACTGCTTTATAGTATTCTATAGCCCATAATATCTCTTAATAATTTCATAAATAGAAAAAACACAATTTGAAGCATTGTAACTAAAGTTATCCAATCCATATTAATATTTATTGGACCTAATTTTCTAACATTGAAGATCCATCATTTTAATTCGAAGCATGTTAGAGTAGAAAAGATTTTTAAGAAACCAAAAACGTTACTGCTTATAAGAAGTAATTGATTAAAGAAAAATTGAAATTAGGTCTGTAGGTCTATATTTTTTTATTTTTTTTTGAAAATGAAAAAAAGTAAACGCTTAGAATATCAATAAAAGCTTTGGTGGAAAAACGTATCTATAAATTAATCATTAGGAATATAGAAAACCAATTGAAAAGTTAAACTATATATGATATAAGTAAAATTTGGCCCCCATAATTTGTTATTTTCTAAGAGATTCGGATACATTAATTTGTTGTGTTATTTTATAAAAGAGTTGACATAAAAGATGTTTTTCACCTATTTATTTGATTTATATGCACTCACTGGCAGTATATGACGTCAGAAGTGACGCTATTTTTATAATTCAATGAAAATCAGTAAAAAAACTGACATTTTTCTCATCTTTTTCGAATGGGAAATATAGAGCGACTCTTTGAACAAGAACGAAATTTTTGTCACTTATGGGTACTGGGGAGATACATTTTTGTTGAAAATATTTTGTTTGTTCAAGCAGTCGCTCAATGATTCCTTAACGAAAAACTGCTTCAAAACAAGCCGTTTTATGCTAAAAATGCGAAAATGGCGGGAAAAGGTAAACTTTATGATGTCATATTTTCAAATTGTGGGCACTAATATCAAAATAAAAATTATGAAAAAACTTCAAATGTATATTTTAACAAATAAAACAAAGAATTACAGTAAAAAGACGATGTTGATTTTAGGGTGCCATTTTAGGTTCAAACCATATATATATATATAGTCCTTTATACTGGATATATTTTATTAGAATTGATTTAAAAGCAAGGGGGGTGGGGACTTTTCAAGCACTTGAAGCGGTCATTAGGGCGCAATTCGGCTCCTGCATGTATATATTGGTACTTAAACATGAACATTATGTCTAAGTAAATACTAAGTATTAATCAATACACATGTGTTTTGAATCCATATTCAATGAATCCTGGGCTATATTGTTGGTCGTTAAAGGCTAAAAAGCTATAACCTGAAACACAATTATACTTTTTCTTATTAGCATAATCAACAAACACGTTTATTCCAGTGTTCACGATTCATGAAAATTAGAAAAGTTGTTTAAAAAAAAGCATAAACGCCAAAACCTTTAAACATCAATATTTGGAAAATTATTTTCTATTCGATAAATACCGCTCCTAAAAATTTGGGGGTGGGGTGGTTCATTTTCTGTATGTAAATTGAAGAAAAGTTTAGTTTTCCAAATAAATTGGAGGGGAATATCGAACAGTCCCCTGATTTAACTTGATTGAGGTTTATTTCAAACTCATCATTTTGTTAAATGTTGAATAGCTTAGTATTTCTATTCAGTATCGGCCATTTGCGAATTACATGTATACAAATTGTTGACTCATAGGTACCCTTTATTTTCGTGTAAAATGCATTTTATTCAGTTAAAAAAAAAACACTTTCCGTTTTATTAAAAAATATAAGTGTATAAAAATTGTTAATCCTATAAGATTGATCCATGTTTAATATAAAGTATAAATTATGTTAAGCTCTATACGGATTGAATTTTTTAGCCATCGATTTAGACGGGGCGCCATTGAAAAAATAAAAATAAAAGCAACCGTATATATATATATATATATATATATATATATATATATATATATATATATATATATATATATATATATATATATATATTGTTTTTTGGCGGGTTTGCATGTTTACATGTACTTATAAATCAGTGGCGTGGCTAGACCGGAAACGAAGTGCTTGCTTAAAATGGCAGGGGGTCTGTGGGCCGCCATGAGGCCCCCAGTGGGTCCAGGGCGAAGCCTGGTGGGGGCCCAGGGGCGAAGGCCCCGGAAGCTCATGGATTCTGACGATTTTTAACACTAAAATTCATCGCAGAAATTGAAAGGAATGCTCACTATTTAAGCATATTTTTAGGCAGTTAAAATTGTTTTGGGTATAAGTTTAGGCATAAAATACAATCACAAAACTTATCAAAAGCTAAAAGAAGAAAAAACTTTTGACGTTTGTTTTTGACCCACTCAAATATGGCACGCCAAATTCACAAAAATGAGCTAAACATAGTTTCACAGTCGATAAACTAGGTTTATCAGCCGTTTACTATAGTTTACGAATCCTAAACTATAGTTAACGATTCGTTAACTATAGTTTACATCTGTGAAACTATATTTCACGAATGTAAACTATAGTTTACGAATGATAATCATAGTTTATCTATCTGTAAAAAACGTTAACAATAGATTTTGCTGCTAAATATAGATTCACATTTGTTAATTACAATTTACAATCGTAAACTATAGTTAAGAGTTGTTAATTAATTATAGTTTCACAAATCGTGAAACTACATTTATGAGACAAATTCACAAAAATGAGCTAAGCATAGCTTCAAACCTAGTTTATCGACTGTTAACTATAGTTTACGGATCGAAAACTATAGTTACCGACGTTAATCTATATTTCACGTCTGTAAACTATAGTTAACGCGATAATCTATGTTTCCCATCTGTAAACTATAGTTAACATTGAAAACAATCATTTGCGATTGTTAAACATACTAGTAGTTTATCTGATAAATATAGTTTCACAATTGTGAAACTATGATTAACAACTCTAAACTATAGTTCACGAATGCAAATTGTATTATTTAGACATTAAGGCGCCAAATTCACAAAAATGTGATAAACATAGTTTTACGTTTTAAAGCATGGTATAAATGACAGTTAACTATAGTTTAGAACCGAAAACTATAATTAACGATTGTAAAACATAGTTTATCTGATTAATATAGTTTCACAATCGTAAAACTATATTTATCAATTCTAACCTATAGTTTACGAATGTAAATTATAGTTTACAGATGTGAATCTATATTTATCAGCAAATTCTATTGTTAACGTGTATTTCCAGACAGAAAAACATAGATTTGCATTCGTAAATTATAGTTTACAGATGTGAAATATAGATTAACGTCGGTAACTATAGTTTAGGATCCGTAAACTATAGTTAACAGCCGATAAACCTAGTTTATCGACTGTGAGACTATGTTTTGCTAATTTTTGTGAATTTGGCGTGCTTTAGATTTGTAAACCGTTGTTTACTGATCATAAAACCCTATTTATCAGATAAACTATGTTTAACAACCGCAAATGATTGTTTTCAGTGTTAACTATAGTTTACAGATCTATGGGAAACATAGATTATCGCGTTAACTATAGTTATATATGTGAAGTATAGATTAACGTCGGTAATTATAGTTTACGATCCGTAAACTATAGTTAACAGTCGATAAACCTAGTTTATCGACTGTGAACCTATGTTTAGCTCATTTTTGTGAATTTGGCGTGCCATACTCAAAGCTTTTATTCTTAAGTTCATTTTCACCTAGTTTATGGTAATGAATATCTCAACAAAGCTGTGATATTCTATGGGGGAAATTTAAAATGATGTGTAAAACCAAGTTCAAATGCAAAATAAATCTTTGCTTTATTAGGTACATGCATTGTGTACTGTTTCTTTAATATGGTACTGCAAGACCACATTGCGTGTCTATATTTGGTACTTAAGACGTCTTTGTTTAGTATCAGTTGATAAATTTGTCGATGACCGGTTGATGGAATAACTAAGTATGGACCTTAATACTTGAATTCTTTTTTAATTTTTTTTCTTTATTTTTTTTTACTGAGTTTCTTCCTTTTTTCCCAAATGATGTGCATGCTCAGGAATATAAGCATACATGGTAGCTACGCCACTGTAAATTATATAGATAATTAATTTATTTCTAACAGATTCCATGTATCATAACGATAATTCAGTAAATATCAATGATATAGCCTATAGTATACTAATTAAATACTTAATATTGAATAAGTTTGTCTATTTTGATTGTGTCTAACATGTTATAGAATAAATGCCCGCTTCTTTTTCGTATTTTAGCTACGCCATTGATCAAAAATAGCAGTATCCATTGTCACGTGATATGCATAACTGCATAAATTAAGATGGCGACTGGCTGAATGGAAAACCTGCCCTTGTGAGACTTTCTTCCAAAATTTCGTCCTTATGAAGAAGAGAAATCGGCCTCAAACACAAAATGTCGGAAATTAATACAAGTGACCTAACTCCCGATGAACTTCGGAGAGAAATTGAACGTCTGCAAGTCGAGTTACAGGAGACAACTCAGGAGAAAGTGCAGGCTGCAGAATATGGTTTGGCCGTTCTAGAGGAAAAAGAACGCCTGCGTCTGCAGATAGAAGAGATAGAAGGTCATTATGAAACCGTGAAACACGAGCTCGATTGTGCCAAAGAGGTACGGGGTTTATTGATATAGATTTAAGATTCAATTATTTTATTTAGGTCTATGTTGTACATGTGTTCGGCTTAGGGACAATTCATTTGGGGATGCAATCTGACCGGCATTTTCCTGATTACACTGTTAATATGCATCTGACGGAAAGCTAAATGAGCGAAACAGAACTTATAATCTGTGAATCAAATCAAAACCAAAAAGAAAACATTTTCATTCAACGAGTTTGTATTAAATTAGGCCTATAGTTGCACACACGTGAAGCTATAAGCATGTTCCAAAGCCTGAGTCACTGTGTTGACTAATATATATACATCTGTCTCAGAGAAGAAGGTGTGTATCTTATTACATGCTGTCTAATGCCTACATACTTCTGTGATTTCATCATTTGTGTGCTTGATACAGTTTAGTATATTTCATTTTTTTAGTAACTCACTTTACCACAATAGAAGTAACGAGACTGCACTACAGTTCGATGCATTTCTGTATGTTGTTTCTTGCATGTAGGATATAAATATGCTGGTATACTTGTTACATCGAATCTTGTTCTACATCGAAAAAATATCATTGACATTTAATGCCATTCACTGTGTTTGGGATATCTAGAATATTATGAATACTGCATTAAATACATTGAATTACATTGATGAAACTTGACTACGGATTAAGATTAACCAATACAATTTTGTATCAGATTGCCTGATTACAGTGACCAATATTGTTCTCATGTTTATTATCTTATAAATAGTTTCAGGCAAATGTTACAGGGGTAAATATTGACTGTGGTCTTAAATGTTATCTCTGCTCTTGGGTACGAGGTTACAAACTTCCTTTCTTAGTTTCTTTCTGGTCAGGGTATAAGTAATAACCAATCCAGACATCAGTCTATGAGGGATTTTTGCTTCATGTTATAAAGTAGACACGTAAACATGTGACAAAGAACATCATTCTGAATTTTCAGCTTTTATGTTGCACACCACACCTTAATTTTTTTTTTGGCCTTTATCACTCAAGTTTCTTGTGACTGAATTGATCGAGACAATTCTGTTGGAATTTGAAACCAAATAATGCACTAGTCTGTCACCTCTGACAATATTGAATGCTCGTTTAGATACTTTATTCTTCATATGATTGCACAGTTTAAAAATTATGAGGTGTTTTGGACTTTTGGTTTTGTTTGCTGTGTATCGATCTTCTGCACATTCGTGTTGGTCTTTGTGTGTTTATATTTCAGAATCTGTTTTTCATCATTTGAAGTTTCAGCATTGAATAATACAAGGACATAATTATAATAGCGACACTATATACATTCAAATACCTTTTTGTGTAGATTTCAGAATTTTATAAATCTTTATTATAAATATGTCTAATTCACAGATACACGTAGGAAGGAATTCAGTTTTAATTTTTTTCTTACATGTATGACACAAATGAAAAATGATTGTGCAGGAACAATTACTGTGAAGATGGTAAACTCTATTTTTGAGAATATGTACATGTACTTGAAACTTCAGACACTCTCCATTCAGGAATTAAATGTTATTGTTTATCTTCAGTTGCTGATTTAGAATTGGGGAGAATTGATTTTTGTATGTTGGACTTGATACATTAATGTAGGGTTGTAAGTTTATATCAAGATCAGGAGCCTAATGCACCATGTACATTACTGTATGATGTTTACTGAATTGAAAAAAAAATATATTAATTTGAAAGATGTGATGTTTGTGTTCAACATCCTTTGTTTGGTAACTGGATGATGTGATAGCTGTTCATCCCCCCCCCCCAAAAAAAAATTATAGATTTTTAAAGAATATTAGGCTATCATTAATTTGTAGGTTTATAATCATAAATGTATTACCAAGATTTAATTAAATTAATCTATTGTGTGAATTAAGTTAAATTTTCTGTATAAATTGTGTGAGATTATTTACCAGTACAATGGATGTAATTAAATTAAGCTACAATGATCAGGTAATGCTCACTTAATTAAGGACTGGTGGCCTGCAGTGTGCAGCTTTGTCAAACAAGTCCTGTTCTGCCAGGGGGCTCACTGCTAACACAGTCAGCCTTGTAACATGTCTGTGCAGAAAAAAAAAACTACCTATAAGGGTCTCCACTGTATTGTAGTGAGATGGAAGAGATCTTAAAAAATGTCAAAATGTTTTGCACTGTGGTCCCAGAGAGAGAGAGAGAGAGAGAGAGAGAGAGAGAGAGAGAGAGAGAGAGAGAGAGAGAGAGAGAGAGAGAGAGAAGGAGGAGAGAAAGAAGGAGGAGAGAGAGAAGGAGGAGAGAGAGAGAGATTGGAAAAAAGGCCAGGCTGTGCAGCTGTGTTTATACTTTTTATTTGTATAGTCATTCTGGAGCTTTAGAAAGCACTAAGCTTTGGTATGTGTAAAAAAAGCCAGCAAAATGTTTTAAACTAGGCAGTTTTTAGAACCTCATAAAGGCACACATGTTAAATAAATATATATGTGCATTTTGTTTAGCACTCCTTTGTTGCATTCACAATCTAAGTTTAAATATGTTTCATAATACAGCAGAAAATGTCTGACCTCAATATTATTTGTGGCCTCATTAACACATACATGATATTAAATGAATATTTGCATTTTGTCTGGTCCTCTTTTTATTGCATCCACAGTCAGTTAAATGTATATAAAGAAGGGGAAGGTACTCTGTTCAGAGAAACAATTTGTGATACTTTATGGGCAGATAAATAGCTCCCCTCATTTTGATCTTACAATAAATCAACAATTATCACTCTATTCTGCCACTCATTCCAACTGGACTGTTAATTATTTCACCTGGGAGGTGTAACCTGTATGTAATTTACCTGTCCCAGGTAAAACCTCATGTTATGGCTGTTTAATTTTCCTCACATTTGTATCTAAGGTAATTTCACATGTAATGAACCCCAAGTCTTTTGGGTTCAAAAATGAAGGAAAAAATATTTGTCTGTTACAAAATAAGCTCAGCAGGTAGTAAATACCTTCTGTCTGACACAAGGTAGGGCACAGGTAGATACAGGTGTGTCAGAGTGATTCGACCGGACAGGTAAACTGTCAACTTGGCTTAGCAAGTTTCCTGTCAAATCCTGATTTTGATATCCAGTCCAAAGACACAAATTATGTCTATCTGTCCTTTGATATATATTAATCTGGAGATATTGATTCCAGGTCACTTAAACTGTTATTATACCTGCATGCCAGGTAGCTAGCAGGGCGAAATCTAAGATATTTTTTTTCTGGTAACTATAGTAGCATATTGTAGTTCAGAGAAAGCATGGCTACCATTATGGAATCAATACATATCAAGTGCTGCTTATGAAGATGGAATTCTGATTTATATGTAGTAACTGTCGACTCTCATGAATACAGATTTAAATTGTATGCATGTGCACATGAGTATAGATATTGTATAAATGATATTGTGAATAAACATATCTTCATTGATAATGAAAGAGTTGAATAGTACATTTGTATATGTGAAGCTCCATTTATTTGCATCATCTCAGTGCAATATTTTAAGTATTAGTGGTTCTGAGACAGAGCTATAATAAAAGTATCACCCAATGAAACATAATCTGATAATTTAAAACATCTATGATATTAAGCATAGTAATTTATTTGTTCATTTCTGATGCACTCGTGTCAAAATTTGATCACATTTCATTGTTTGGCCTGGTATACAAAGTGTTGGGGTAATTAAGGTCATGTGAGGTCATAACATGCCCCATTTGCATCTGACCTTCATTGGCTGTGACTGGTGCAGTAAGAGGGCTTGTTATAGCAGCTGTTTCAGAACCAGACAACTGCTCCCTTTGTCATGGTAAATTGGGATCATGTTAAAGGGGAGATGAATGGAGAGTGGGGAAGTCTGCATCTGTTTTGATGTGGCTGATGATGATAAAATCTGTATACTCCCAGTGAACTCTCTCTCTCCATTGTAGACAGTGAATCAGGGAAATATCAACCAATATGACAAAACATTGCTGCAGCAATGGATTAAGGGTAATTAACCATAGTCATGTTAATCAACTGTAAAGGAGTAGCCTTCATCTCCTACGTCTGGGATTAGCAAAGTCTTTATGTTGTAATGTTATGGATCAGTTTTCCAGATTTGATGCAGCTTTTGCAAAGACAAGAACATAGATCTGTGCCAAACTCTGTGTTCTAAAGAGGGGGAGGGTGTCATCTTTGGCTAGCATAAAGAAGGGCAGTAGGAAAATAGATATGTAGTAGTTGTGATCAATGAATCCTGGCACTTGGTATAAAGCAAGGGTTTTCTATTTTTATGGTATTATTTTGGAAACCATATTCTTGGAAGAATTGACTCTTACTTTTGATAGAGAAGAAACTTTCAAAAAATGAGATTATTGAATTTATGAATAAAACTAGACAACGGACAAAAATGAAAGTTTCATAATACACATATATATATTATATTGTAAAAAGGATATTCCTTCTAATATATCCCCATGAACTTCAACACATGTTTGATTTTACTACCAACGAAATTACATCCCCATGAACCAAGAAAATTTTGGCTACCCAAGAACATTGACCCCCACAAATAAAAATGATTCCTCAGTTTGGAAAACCTATTTACAAGATCTACTAGCAATTAATATCTTTGTCATCATCACCACAAAATAACCTATTTACAAGATCTACTAGCAATTAATATCTTTGTCATCATCACAAAATAACCCCCTATCTTAATCTGTATTGCCCATAATGAGATCTGCTGTATCACCGATAATAAGACCTGTATACCATGTATACCAGTCACTTGTTTATCTGATTTCTATCAGGATGAGAATCTCCTTCAAACACACTGCTCTGGCCTCCCAAATGAAAACATACGGTTCCTGTTGGGGGAGATAATAATGGAGCCAGGTTAATGATGTATTGTGATATCAGGAAGTTATATGAACAAAAACTTCCAACCAACTCAATACATGTACATGCATTGTAGTGCAATGTAGCCAAGTTTTCTAGAAAGAAAAAAAAGTACATTGTTTACAGTTGTGTAATTTTTTGGAAATCTGTATATTAACCTTACATCTATTATGAGTCATACATTTTTAGACAATAATCACAAGGGTTTATTATAATCTGGAAGGAAGATCAGATAGCGTAAAAAAATTTTGCTGAATTGATAAACTTAAATGATACATGAAGGTTCATAGGAGTTTTCTATTCCCTTTCAATCAAAGATTGGTCAATTTGTTGATTATCATCTGCTTATATGTTCTTTTGCTTACAAGTGCAAACCTTCTAGTAAGATTTGAATACTGAATACAGGGAAATTCGCCCTCGTTTTATTTTTCGCTTCTTTCACCATCATTGTCAGCTGGCTAATTTAAGAGGAGGTTAATTCTAATATCTCAATCTATCTATCTTTAACATAACTGTGTGTGTGCAAATTCAAGATGGAGCAAAACTGTTTGCAAGTGTAGAAGGGCAAAAATTACACAAGGCAAAAATAACCATGTACACAGTTTACATTTGATAAAAAGTAAAAATTAAGTACATGTGTACAGATTACAAACTTAGCTACAACCATCCTGTGAACTGTCTAAGACTGTGTTGTGACCTTAAAGTCCCATCATCAACGTTGTATTTGAAAATAAATGCTGCCTTTTAATCCTTTTTAAACAGCTATAGTTTCACCCATTCCAAATGAAGTGCTCATTGATCAAAACAAATGGCTATTCATATATTCATATATTTTCTATTCACTTTTCATTGCTTGTAGAATAAGATTGATAGTGATGGGGGTGAAAAAGTAGGATACAGTAAATCTTTCGCTTTCACCAACTGTGTTAACTTCATGAAATGAAATCTGTATTAATTTTCTTTTCTGCTAACTGATAAATATGTAATCTTTTATTGTAGGCCTTAAGTAAACACCAGGACACTTTTCGGAAGCAGCAGAAGTCCGGGATCCACCATGAGGACTCGGTCCTACAGGAAGCTGCCACGCGGGAAGAAAGTTACAAGTCCACCCTTATCGAGTACGAGACAGAACTCAAGACCTGCAAGCAGGCACTCGAGCGCTTCTCATCTGAAAACGAGCGCCTGAACTCGGCACTGCTCGAGTGTCAGCAGCACAATGACAGCCTGGAGGAACAGAGGCGGCAGATCAAGAACGAGATTCGCGAGTACAAGATCCGAGAGAACAGGAATCTCGTGGACTACGCCGAGCTTGAGGATGAAAACATCAACCTCCAGAAGCAGGTGTCTCAACTCAAGCAGAGCCAGGTGGAGTTCGAGGGTAGGAAACTGTTTTCAGGAAAAACTACTGTTAACTTGTCAAATGTTAACCTTTCATAAGTTTGGATGAAAATTTATGAAGATGATGATTAAAAATATTCTATTAGATTTATTCAAGATTTTTCAATCACACCAAGGCAGATTATTCACTGTGTAAAGAGATCATTTAAACTATTGATATATTTGGATGAATTTATAAATGTTTGAGACAGTTTAAATTAAACTGGTTTTCTTCAGCTTACTGTTTGCAAATACTGAGCAATTACTTGCTATATAGAAATCAATGAAATTTTCACGAATCACTCTTTTTCCAGCTATGAAGCATGAAGTAAAGCGACTCCAAGAAGAGGCAGACGACCTAAATGTACAGCTGGATGATGCTGTCAATTTGAAAAAAATTGTGGACAAAAACTATGAGGAAGCAATCGCAGCTCTCCAACATGAGCGAGAGCAAAAACACGCCCTCAAAAAGGAACTGGACACCAGACTAAATCAGGAGTCCATGTTTAACCTGAGTAACCTCGCTCAGCTGGGGGGTCTCACAGAGGGGCTACCCAGATCGATGCATCAAGACAATGGGGTCGCCCCGGAGGAGGACGACAGTGAAAATCCGGCCCTGCGAAGGTTACAGGCAGATTTCAAGAAGGACGACACAAAGTCGCCTGTCAAGCCTGGGCCGGGTAAGGTAAATGACATTCTGAGTGAGATCCAGGAGAACGAGGTGAAGAAGTTGGAACAGCTATTGGAGCAGAGTGAGTCCGAGAAGTCGGAGCTTCAGAATGCCCTCGAGGAGGCTCAGAAACTCATTGAGGACACACAGAGGGACCTCATCGAGCAGAAGAGTCGGGCCGATCAATTGAAGGCCCAGATCTCCTCTGTGATAAGTTCTCCTGAATCTCCCGGAGTGGAGGAATCTTTGGAAGAACTTATTGCTAAGGAGAGCGATCCGGAGAAGAGGGCTCTGCTCGAGATGAAGAAGAACTTGTTCTCCAATGAGAAGAAATACTCAACAGCTCTGTCTGAGATTAGCCACTTACAGAGTGAGATCAATAAACTTCAGGAAAAAGGTCATAGTGGTTCAAAGCAAGGTAACAAGGAGTTTGACAGTGCAATCAATGATTTGAGGAGCAAGTGTAATCAATATGAAGAGTTGATCAAAGATTTGGAGAAAGATCTGAAGACGATGACCCTGGCCGCTGGAGAAGCTCAAGGCAGTCTGAACACGACTCAGGACGAGTTAGTCAGGGTTACAGAAGAGCTTGCACAGCTTTATCATCTCGTGTGTGAAGTCACAGGTGAAACACCAAGCCGAGTCATGTTGGACCATGCCAAGGCATCATCACAACTGGCGCGGCAAGAGAATGGTGAGGAGAAAGAAGAGGAGAAAGATGATGAAATATCAGATGAGACTTCACCAAAGACCAAAACAAAAAAATCAAAATCCAAGAAAGACATTTCTAGTAGTGAAAGTAAGGGAGATCCTATCTCCTGCTACAAACTGTCAGAGACAATCATGGATCAAGTGAAATATCTCAAGCGAGCTGTGGAACATCTCATGGAGGTGTCCCGACAGCGTGGGGACGACTCAGAGAGTTCAGACGTTTTGGAGTTGCAAGAACAAATTGTTAAACTCAAGGCCATGTTGTCCACCAAGAGAGAACAAATTGCCACACTCAGGAGCGTGCTCAAAGCCAACAAGTCCACTGCCGAGATTGCTTTGGCCAATCTCAAACAGAAGTATGAGAACGAGAAGGTCATTGTCACGGAGACCATGATGAAACTCAGAAATGAGCTCAAGGCACTCAAGGAAGACGCGGCTACGTTCGCCTCGCTGAGAGCCATTTTTGCCAAGCGGTGCGATGAGTATGTCACTCAGCTTGACGAGCAACAGCGACAGTTGATCAGTGCCGAGGAGGAGAAGAAAACTCTGAACTCGCTGCTGCGTATGGCGATTCAGCAAAAACTGACGCTGACGCAGCGCCTGGAGGATCTGGAGTTTGACCGGGAGAGGCGGACCATGCGGCGACAAGATGGGGGTGGAGGAAGGGGGCGGAGTAAGACGGCGTCCAAAGTAAGTCACTCCCACAACTCATATCCTGACGACCGGCACGGGGGCGCGAGGTCTTATCACCATAACTTCAGGCGAGATTATTAGTCGCCTGTTTTGCGGTGAGTTTAGTCAACAGAAGAGCACAAGTGCTTAGGAATGCCTGGCAACCATTTCCTCTCTCTCTATACATAATATCTTAATCATTTATATACTGTTGCCTCTGTATTTGCAATGTTATAAAGAATGCACTTCTTTGGAATAATATCTCTCTTCTTTTTTGAAAAGTACTTTATCAAGTATTTTGCTTTTTCCTTTATATGCATGACTTTATTTTAATATACATGTACCTTGATTTTGATATTTTACCAAAATTGTGTTAGGACATTTAGCAATGCTCATATTTTAATACTTTGGCCATTTTAATGAACATTTTCCTGTTTAATCTATCCAAAAAAAAGTTTCGAATTTAAAATCATTGAATTTTCAGTAATTATTTGAGGGACATACCGGTAATATAATTATGTAATTCGAGAACATATATCTGTACCTGAGGTTTTCAGGAAAGTAAGCTATAGGAAATGGTTGCCAGTGACGCCACTCTCTCTTACCTACCGCTTACTCCTGTACTGCTAGAGGTGAAGGTCAGGTCACGGGTTTGTATCATAACCATGGTAACAGGTCACATGTACCTTTAGGTCTTTGTCAAGCTTAGATGTAGGTAACTATAATCAACTCATACCTGTGTACATATATATAAGGAGCCGAGCACTAAAATTAACAACGCAAGCAGTTGAAAGGTTTCAACATTGTATTCTATCAATTCTCTCATCTGAGTACTGTATTCAAATTGTTTTCATTCAAAAGTAAGTTGCTCTGCTTCGATCAATGAAGAAGGAACACACGCTTGACTATAGGTGAAGCTTTTTAACAAGATTCTGAATTTTTCTATTTTCTTAAAGAAAAGTATTTCTTCAGTGTTCTTCTAGCAATAGAAGGAGTAGATCTTTGTTTGTCCTACATGTAGCTACTACGGTACTAGTACCATTCACAACACTGATCCATTTCTTTGCCTTTCTTAGAGTGATGTCTAATATCAAATGTGTGTAATAATTTTCAAGGAAGATAACTCTTAGGAAAATGACCCCAAAAAAATCAGTTTGAAAATGCGCTTGGTATGGATATATCAATTTGTGATCATATTGTCCAGAATTATAGGAAATCAGTAAATATTATTTTAGTACTGTATTTCAAATTTTTTTGGAGCCAAGATATACTTGTAAAAAGATTTTTTAAAAGAGAGCTAGAAAAAAATGACCATTCCATGTGAACACCGTCTAGTAATGACTTGTAGACTTGCTTCTCTTTTCCTCCTTGTACGGGAAACAGCAGCAGTATGTATGACGTGTAATTATCTTTTTGTTATTTCTCTTTTCTTACAATTTGATAGAACGTGTATCTATATATGTATTATAAACTTCTAGAGCCTTTGTGTTTTGTGTTCCGTCGGACAGATGTGTGCTGCATGAGATCACCTTGCTATTTCAAACAGATCTATTCTCTTATAGTCATATTAGTACAGTGTATATTATATACATGTACAATGTACTGTAAATGTATGATATTTGGCTGTTCATCACATTTTGCCTTTTTTTAGGGGGAAGGTAGCTTCCACTGTATCAATAACATTTATAAATGCTATGTGTGTATATGATATTATGAATAGAAACGTTAAAAAAACATACCGAAGCAAATCTAGGCTAACTTGTTGAATAATCAAATATTGTCGTTCCTGCTAATTACATGTTAACAGTGTACCTTTCTTTGCTTTTAAAATGTATGTATTTTACAATTGAATTTTTGGTGGTTTAAGTTTCATTCATATAAAATTCCACTCAACCATAGAAATGTGAAGCTTATGGATCATAAGGACAATGCCAGAAACTTGTAAAAAACATCAATATTCTTGACTTCAGGAAAATTAGAACCATATAAAGACTGCATCTTTGAAGAATTCGAAACCAATACATCATGTAAAGGAGGATGGAAGGGGGGTGTAATGAAGTAAAGTTTTCGTGAAGAATGCCCTTTAAGTTTTTGGACTAAAAAAATTAAGATTACTGAATGAATTTGTATATAGCCGCAGTGATAAATGTCTAAATAGAGCATATGTTTTTATTTTCCATGGGAAACATGCTTACTCTAATCAAAATTCATGCAAACAAAGCATATTTGATCTATTCCTTGGTCTAACTTATAAAATGTTTCGATTTCTGTAATTGATTACAAATTATGTCATGCATTTTAATATTCTATTTACATTAAAGGGCAGACAACTCCCACAATTACACATAGTGCTGCTTAGCCGTTCAGATGAATATGAATTTGATCATGATTGACATCTTTGCTTCCCTTGAGTTTAATTTAATTTCAGTTTATTAGGTTGTGTCTTGTTGATTATCTTCTTAATATGGCTTTTATACATGAGCATGCTGAAGTTGCTACAAGAAGATAAATCTGTGTGATGTACTTTTTGAAATGATTTTCCTTTAAAAGTGTAGAAAATTGTTTATTTATTATAAAATTATTGGTGGGTTTAACAGATGTGAAAAAGCTAATTTAGTGGGAAAAAATTGTTTATACATGTTAGTATACAGGGAAGTTTTCACGCCTGTTTTAGTTTGGCTACATTTGCTCTTATTGGCAGTTGGCGAAATTTAAAAATGGAGTTTACGTAGCGAAAACTGCAAATAAGACATATGAAGATGAATTTCAAGCATGGTGAAATTATTACTGTAACAATGGTGATTTGGGGAAATAACACTGTGAAAATTACTTTCTAAGTATTTAGTTTATCTATGTCACAATTTAAGTTTTTGTAATGAGCTTTCATTGTATAAATGTCTACTGTACAGAATTTTGATAAATTCAACATATTTTGTTCTTTTAAATAAATAATGATAAATAGGGAAATAGAGAAAGTATTCACATATAAATTGTGGAAGATAAAATTTATGTTTCTCCATTTTCAATCTTCATAAGTATCTTATGGAATTTTTTGCAGTGCTAACTTGAATTCTCAAGGAAAAGAGACCAGAATTCCAGAGAGACGTCAAAACCAGAGCAGACAAGCTGAACAAACCAGACGCAGGGGAATGCTAAATACCCCAAGAGCCTCTAATCTACCCGGACGAGTAGAAAAATAGTGTGTGGTGCATACAGACATGAAAGAGCTTGTAAAAAGCATGGATGTAGAAAAAAAATGGAATACAAGAAAAGGCATCATCATAGGCTACAAAGATTTTTTTCTGTGATAAACTGTCTGGTTGTCAGCCATGCTTGTACGTGCGACTCATTGTAAAACATTTTATCTTATTAATAAGCCAGTGTGTCGAATTCAGCTTTTTTAAATGAGTATAATGCTATGATGTAATACGTTTTGTCATTTGAAACCATTCTGTACGGACCTTTTACTTCGTTTGTTTTTTACGTTGCCAAAGTTCAGTTAGGTCGGTCACAACTAATTAGTGGGTGAAGTGGTGGCTGAATGGTACAGGTGGTGGTACCACTCGAGTGGTGCTTGTCAAGGCTGTGCCTGTCTCCACATCTAACCATTCCATGTACAGAATGTAAATCAATTATACCACACCATTGTGTATTCAGTATTCTAATATGATATATAGTCAAAGTAGTCATATTAATGGGTGTTCATATCTGTATGACAACATTGTGTAATAAGGTTACCATAGTAATCTATTAGATGTGTTCTGTATATGAGATGTAAACTTAACAACTGATGATTTAAATTTCACGGGTATATGTCTTTTTTTTTCTTATAAGTTTGTAACATTAGTCAACACTTACAATTTTTTTTTTAAAGGTATTTGAGCCGACATAACCAATACGATATTAATATTGAGACTTTGCAGTGTTCCATATACATGTATATTGCAGAACCTTAAATGATGGAAAATCCCAAGGTTGTGTCAAATTTAAAAAAAAAAGAAAAGAAGTATTAGAATGTATAGGTATCCACGATCCTATTTAAATACAAATTTTGTGTATATCATTTGTACTAGAAAATTAGTGACCATGAATAAAAAAAAAAAGGATTTTGCCATAGATGCTTGGGAGGAATGTCCCCCTTCAGTGTATAATGATTTCTTTTTTATAGCTATTAAATAAACTATTGTATCATTGATGCCATTTGAAGGAAATTTTGATAATATATGTATTTTAATTTATTACAAATTTGAATTTTATTTATTGTATTATACATATTTTAATTCGCCATGGTATAGGACTCGGAAATGGTAACAGTCTGTGATATTTTGGATATTTTGTTTTATTAACAAGACGACCGATTCTTCTTCATACCCCATGACATGGGTCTTTCTGATAGGACTGATGAATCGAGGCTTTAATTCATATGATAGAGAACAAAAATAATACATATTCACATATCATTCTTGAACTTGAAAATCTTTAGATACTAATTTCAAAATGAATCGTAATTCTCAGTGTATATATTACCAGTATATAGACTTTGAAAAATGTAATGAAAAATAAATTGAAAAAAATGAAAGGGAGATAATTTTGAAAGACAAACAAGAATTATCAGAATAATACTTTAATTTCTTGTTCTTTGTGTAAAAAGCTTCAAGCTATAGAATATTAGTTTACAACTTTATTTGTGAAAGTTGAATTTATTTTTTAATACCTTATGTGCAAATATTTATTGTGATTGTATTTGTGCAGTACTGCTGTCCATTCTAATCAATTTAATCAATTGAAATGTGAGATTTGCACTCAACAAGTTATGCACACATGTAGACTTATTTAATGCGCATCATGAATTATGGTAGTTCTAATTTTTTTTTATAGAAATTTTTTTTAAAATCATGTATCAAAGATTGTTATTGGCCTGAGGATGTGTTTTGTTAAAGATCTGCAATAAAATATAATATATGATTGTGTGGATTTTTTTTTTTCATTCTGGATTACTCTTCCTACTGTAGGGAACTGAACTAATGAATCATCATTACATCCACATTTTTTTTATCAGGGGAGGAGGGGGGGGGGGAATCAGAGGTTATTTTTGCTAATAGGAACAGACCCTGAAAAGAATTTGATGTATAATAGTAATAAAATTTAAGAATATTTAACACTATTTAAAACGGTATATCAACATACTGAGGATCAGAGTGCTACGGTACCCAGTGCATTCTTAGAATATATGTACATGTGTACTCGGAAAACGAAAATCTGAAACTGTTTCTGACAGAAAGAAAGAGGTCATATCCCTGTTGCAACGCACTTTGAGAAAATTACGCACAAAATTTCAAAGTGCGTTAATTTTGGGACCAAGTCAACGCACTTTGAAATTTTTTTTTCAAAGTGCGTTGATATCGTCGATATTAACGAACTTTAAAAAAAATATTAATGGTTTAGTGAAAATAGTTGATATTTTTATATACAATAAATGATTTTTTTAACCTTGTTTAGCTTAATGTGATATATTAAAAAAAGAACTCATTGCATTCTCGGCTAACTTGATAAACAGTTTCTAGATAAGAATTTTTTTCTTTTCTTTTAAGACAATATCGACAATTTACACAGAAAAAAAATCTCGTTAATATAAAAAATAATGTAAATATTCTTTTATTGAAGTGATTTATTTCATTAGAATACGAAAAGAGGGTTACTGTTGAAACACATAGATTCTTTAACATACCAATAGAGAAATTATTGTTCGGCCAGCTCGTTTTTGCAATAACAATGCATGTACTTATACAGAGCATATTTCTTTTTCCGATCTTAAATGTTTACCCAAAGTTGCTGAATATCGTATGTGTTGGAAGGAAAATGGGGGGAAGGGGACCTTCCTCTTGTAATCAATTAAATGATGCACTGGTATTTGACCTGTATCTTTGGTTAACCACCATCCCCATCCCCGTTCTAAATACGGTAAATTAGATTTACGAGTTTGAACAAATCATCATTCTATCAAGTTAGAAATTCAGTTCCAGTGTGATATAAAACTATTTTTTCAAAGTGCGTTAACGCACTTTGAAATTTTTTTTTCAAAGTGGGTGAACTTGTTCCAAAGTTTATAACGCACTTTGAAAAAAATTGTCAAAGTGCGTTGAATTTGTCCAAAATTTAACGCCCTTTGAAAAAAATTTTTAAAGTGCGCAATTTTTTCAAAGTGCGTTGCCACATACCCCAAATGTATTGTTTGCTTTTTTTTAAATTTCCAAACAGCTAAAAATAACTAGAATTCGAGCCGTGTGTGTTTAGTTTTGGAAGGGGCGAGGTTGGAGGCTTCTTATTGAAATCAAAATTTCTCGACATTGAATTTCAAATCAGTTTATTGACACCACTATGTTGGCATACAGTCAAAATGAAATCAAATGACAGACAAAAGAATATTATAACACATATATATATATATATATATATATATATATATATATATATATATATATATATATATATATATATATATATATATATATATATATATATATATATATATATAAAACATAAAGGCTATAGCAAATTTATACAATTCTTTTTAGTCCCTGAAACTTTTTTCTTTGCATAAAGCATTTATCAAAATAGGCGTTTTGTAGTATTTTAATCACATGGATTAACAATTTCTTTAATGGGATAAGATGAGTATACTACAGTATAGCTTATCATTAAAAATATCACAATATTGAAATCGAAGATTGTCTTACGCAGGACAGTTAAGTATCAACATGATTTTGATATTCTTAATTTTGATCCATGCAAATGGTGATAACTTGACTTCTGTGGACTACATGCAACAGGTGCGTTGTAAAAAGCCCCCCCCCCCCCCCCCGTCGTTGCTATACTATGATTGCCCCCCCCCCCCCCCCCCCCCCCCCCCCCGTCGTTCCTATACTATGATTGACTACAATAAAGGATTTCCCGTGAATCTGATTAGATAATTTGCACCAAAGTCATATATGAACATGTACACACGTATCAATGCATGCACAAACATACTTATGTAGAGAAACGGACGACGCAATATACACCGTACGAACCGCAATCTTTATACGGAATTAATTAATTGACTTAATTAGGACGTAGTTCTTATAGGAACAGTTCGGCGCGACGCAAATGAGTGATGTAATTTGCAGTTTGTATATATAAAGAAGTCAATTCATGTGCAAACTATTAATAGAAAGAATCTCCTCCGGATTTGCTGAGCAGACATTTATTAATCATATTTGGTAAGAGAGAGAGAGAGAGAGAGAGAGAGAGAGAAGTGTACTATGTAAACGTCCAAGTGCCGGCTAGTACTGGGTGTCTACTTTCTATATGGATGTTTAAAAAGTGAAACAACACACGTGTTTGGTATTCAGAGCGATTAGCAGCTGTGTTTAAAATCATTGTAAAGGGGAAATAGGACGTGTAGATCAACCTACTAAACTATGACTTTGCTTTAAATTATTGGCTCTAGTGTTGATTATGAGCTGATTAAGGTATGGTTTTATCTTTTTTCCTTTGTTCTCTTAATTGTCAATGTGACATTTGTGCCAATTATAGACATCGTGAAGTCGATCGATTTAAATGCCTGGCCATATTTTTTTTTTTTAAGTGACGATCGAGGTAAAATATTTTTCATCAGAGTTTACACACGTGTTTAAAAACCTTATTATTTCAGTTTTAGACAGCAGTCAGAATCTTACTAAATGTGAATTGATATATTATGTATGAAGTATTTATAAAATTGACTAACATGTTCATTTGTTAATTAATATACCGGGGGGGGGGGGGGGGGGAGGAGTTAGGGTAGGGGATTGATGCTTTTAGGGTCATGCATAGTCGAGGCTTGCAAAAGCATTTTATAACAGAATGATTTCAAGTCATTGAGGTTTGATAAGATTTTCATAGTTAAAGTTTTGAATTTTTAAGAGTTGTGTACTAATGTGTTTCAGAACAATGACCACCCTAGTTCCAGAATCTCAAGAGGTCGTGACCTGTGACCTTTGTTCCAAGGCTACTCACCAATTCTGCAATGACTGTCAGGTCGGTCTGTGTGTAGACTGTGTGGGTCACCATGTTGACAAGTTCAAGTCGCTCGCTCACGACATGGTACCCTACGACGAAAGAAAATCCCAGCTAGTTCTCTCTCCCTGCCCCAATCATCAGGGGCATAGATGTGAAGCCCACTGCCAACAGTGTGACGTCCATGTTTGTGTCAAGTGCATTCTGGGTACCCATAAGTCTCATCCAGTTTTTGAAATGGCAGATGTGGTTCAGAAGAAGAAAGAAGAGATTGCAAAGGAAAATGAGCACATTGAGTCAGTCATCATCCCGAAATACAAGAAAGAAAAAGACGACAGTAAAGTGAAGATTTCCGAGTCTGAGGTGAGGTGTGCGGAGCTGAAGAAAGAAGTGGAAAGTCAGCGAGAGCTCTGGCATCATGAGGTGGATGAAATCTTTAATAAGGTCTTAACAAAAATCAAGTTCATGACCGACAAACACATTGCAGCATTGAAGATACACCAGTCCAAGCTCAGAAGTATGATCCCAAACATCTACCACACGATAGAACAGAATAACGAAATCCTGAAGACCAAACACACTTCTACTGTCACTGACCACAAGTCCAAACTCCATGAATTTCAGGAAATCCCCCCTGTCATCGGGATAACCATTCATGAATTGACCACCGTCACGGACAAAGGGAGAGAACTCATGATAGAGCTAGGGGACTATAGGGCCAGCCTGACTCAAATGATGCTTCCAAACACAGAAGAGGATGACAATGCTGAAAATCTTACAGAACTGTCCGAGAAAGCTACTGTGTTGAGAAACATTGCGACGGACATAAAGAACATGCGTGGTTTGGAGTGCGTTGGAACAAACGAAGCTTGGATCAACGGTGAAGATAAAATGATAAGGCGAGTGGATGTGGAAGGTACTTTGAAGGAATCTGTGACCAGTACTTGTCCAATAGCTCCAAATGACATTGCCGTGACCAAGCAAGGAGAACTTCTTTACTGTGATGGGCGAAACAGAGCGGTCAATGTCGTCAAAAATGGGAGGTCACAGGTTCTGTTAACCACCCCCTTAGGCTGGCACCCGGACGGACTCTGCTGTACCAGCTCGGGGGATGTCCTCGTCAGCTTAGGAACCACTGATTTCAAACGTCGAAAAATCACCTGCTATGATTACGAGAGTAAAAATGTAAAACTCGAAATTGAGAAGGATGAAGACGGGAATGGGATCTTCAAAGGAGGCGAGTTTGCTCTCTATGTAGCAGAAAACAAAAATGGCGACGTTTGTGCGTCGGATCAAAACGCTGATGTTGTGGTAGCGGTAAGTATCTCTGGCAGAGTTCGATTTCGTTACGACGGTTTGTCAGTGGAAGGGATCGATAATTTTAGCCCTAGACAGATAACCACCGACTCCCTGTCCCAGATAATCGTGACCGATGCCCTGAACCACTGCCTTCACATCCTGGACTCCAAGGGTCAGATGTTGGGTTACATCGAGGACGAATCGTTGCTGAACCCCAGGGGACTGAGCCTTGACCGGGCGGGGCGACTGTGGGTGGGTCTCTCCTCAGGAGACATCAAGATCATCCAGTATTTACAGTAATTATAGTGTAATATCAAGATCAATTAATCAGTATTTACAGTAATACTGATCATTCAGCATTTACAGTGATAACGGTCGAATAATATTTTTACAGTTATATTACAGTAATACCAAGGTCAATCGTAATTTCTGGTAATACTAGTAGTGTAATACATTTTTAAAGGTTATTTACGGTATTAGTGTAATATTAAGGTAAATCAGTACTGGTATTTACAGTATAATCCTTGTAATCATCAAGGTCACAGGGTTATTTACTGTAAATAATATCTGTTAAAAGTCAATTGAGTATATGCTTTAACCTTGAAGAAACTTTTTTAAACATACATGTATTACATAACATTAAATTAAACCTTGAAAAAGTTTAAAGCTAGTATAATGTGTGACTCCACTTGAATATTTAATAGGTACATCCTTCCTACTTCCTGTTTTTTAGTCAGCTGAGGCAATAGGCTAGCATGTTAACAGTCAAGAATTTTAAATTTCAATTGATAATTTTTTTTTCCATGGAGAGGGCATTTTGTGGTACCTTTCTATATAACTTTGAATTTTCAAGGTCCAACACCCCTGTCCTCCCGACCCCCCCCTCGACCCCCCCCCCCCCCCCCCCCCCCCCGGCCAAAAAAAAATGCTATCTGTTCCAGACATGAAATATTTTCAATATTGCTTCTCATATGTCATCTTTACTTGTACCAAATATGTTCCTGTAAGTTTTTACTTGTAATTTTTCTGCTTTAGTGAAGTATTAAAAAAATCCGCCAAAAATCCATTAAAATTCGATCTCTGAATATTCAGGAGGAAGAAGAATTATTTTCCCCTACCATGAACATGTTTTTCTTGAAACTTTATTCAACTGAAACTGTTGCATCTTTGAACCATTTTGACACATTAATGGATATGATGCCATGAAAACTTGGGTTTGAAAAATCTGTACTAGTCTGTTGTTCTAATAGTATATTATTCAGGTGATATGTACCTGACACTTTAGAATCATTTTAACAAGAGCTTGGACTTTGGGTAGTTGTGTCAAACAGCAATGTGACGTAGGCCTGTCTATTTCTTTGATGGCCACCCATGCAGCCATGGCTCTTTGAAATCAACAAGATTTTTCTGGCTTTTGAGCTAAGATTATACAATCTGTGCATATTTACATCAGCGTCATGTTTGAAATAGTTACATCCTTCCAAAAGTCCAAGGTCTTTTTAAAATGATTCTAGTTTGTTGAATGTTCAATTCAAATTTATTTTTAAAAAAGTTACTGTGCCATCTTTGCCAATCATTATTGAATTTTTGTTTTGTATACATATACACAGCTGTTATTTAAATATATGATTATTTATTTTATGTGCTATAATTTGTATATATATATACACAGCTTGTATTCAAACTGTATTCATTTGTTTATTGATTGTGCCATATTTTAGAATTTATTGTTTTGTCTATACACAGTAGGTATTCAATGTTTATGAGTCAATGTTTTACAAAATAAAAAATATAAACCATGCATCAAGAGCATAAAACTTCCATGTTGCATATTGAAACATAATGCTGCTACTGTGCAAGGTACACTAGCAGGAAGTTTCAAGAGAATTTGAATGTAGATAGCTGCAAACTTAACTTTCAGTGTCATAGTGTGTACATTTATGAGTTAATGAAATAACTGTGTAAAAATAAGTTGAACAGGTACGGTGTTAGTTCAAACCACTTAGTTCCACTTATCTGGTAATTCTCTGTAATTGATATTGCCAGCAATATATTTCCTCAAAGCATATATTGCTCAAGAAACAATAGGCCTGTATGGACAACTTTGCTCACCTACCCATCAATATAATCCCCAATACACTGTAGATCAAAACAAACAGCTAGCTTCTCCACGTATATGTCAAAATAACTTTGCAAAAATATTCCAAAATTTTGATCCTTGGAACGGAATACCTTCGGTTGTTCTTCATTGGTCTAATTTTAGCTCACCTGGCTAATGGATCAAGTGAGTCATGTCTTGGGATTCATTGTGTGCTTTATTTTTTAACATTTTTATCTTTTTCAAAACATGGAACAATGCATCCTTTATATTTCTAAATGAAATGCCACCCCATCAAAAGGGATAAAATTTGGAAATGGTGCATGGTTGGAAAATCCTCTTCTCATGATCAACAAGTAAATGCAGTACTGTTGCTAATCAATCACTACAGTTCCTTAGATACAAAAATTTTAATTTCGGGCAAATAAACATGTGCACATTTGAATATTTGTTGACAGTGAATGAAACTTTAGTTCTCACCTTTAGAAGTTTCTTTCCATTTCATAATTATATTTAATTGCCAAAAGATGTATGGGATCATATGAGAGAAATATATTGTGTAAAATGTCAAAAAATTGTCGCAAAATAAATGCAGACATCTTGTTTTGGTTAAATTAAGTTTATGACATCTAAATCTCCATCAAACAGATTTGCAAATATAGAGATAATGAATTTTGCCCTTTGCATCCAGCCTTGCCATTTAATTAATGATTTCAAGCCACCAGAACAAAAATAAGAAAGAGAAAATTCATATATGATATACAGTGACTATATGGTTTAATATCAGTTCACGTATACAGTCATGTAATATGGTTGGTTTATATATGATCATCTCTGTTGCACATGGGTGTAAAAATACCCTGGTCATATTGCTTTCTCTGGCCGAGATTTTACATAACATTTATTCAGCATTATAAAACAAGCACACATAAGGCTTACAAAACACAGCTAATATAAAAAAAAAATGCATGTTTATATTATATGCATAACCATTTGTAACAGTAACACTAAAATAAGCATGTATATAATACATGCATAACTAATTGTAACAACGGAAGCAGTATTTCTTTTAATCATCATGAATTTGGTACATCATTTCATTAATATGATGATATGTTTTGGAAAATAATTTATTTAATGCCTAAAAACAAATGTTGACTATCCCTAATCAGCAGAGTTCAGCAGATAAAGAAGTACTCAAACAATTAGGATCAGACTGACAATTAAAAAAAAAATTAATGGATTGACTAGATCAAAATGATTGAATCGAATATAAGTTTAATGCTGTTACTCTGTTCACTGGCCAAATCATAACACATATAAAATACCGTAGTACAAGTACAGTCACGGGGCTGCAAAAGTAGGTCACTTTTTTTCACTAGACTAAGGATACATTCCTTGAATACAAACATTTTTTCAAGAATTGTCATCAACTTTAAGTGCACCAGTCCATTGATTTTGAAAAGACACTTAGATTAATTTAATAAATTTGGAATTTCTTGATATGCTTTTTTTTTGCATAATATTTTAAAAATATTTTTTCAACCTTCTGTACCTTCAGAGGTTTGATATTAACAATTCAAAGTAAGATGTTTTGACTTGAATGAATCAGGCAAAAATATATATAGTAGAGCTCTAACAAATTTATCTTAATGGCGTGTTTGAAATACCCAAATTTGACAAACGATCGAGTCGACAAAAAAAAGTTTTTCAAGTGCAAAGCTAATGTGCATTAATCAACATGATTTATTTCTTTTTTCTCAACCTAGCTTTGAAAAAAAAAATGACACAGGAGAGGGCGTTTTAATTTTGCAGAACTTGTACCCAATCCTTTTGTATAAACCATCTAAACAATGAAATATGTTCAAACCAAAAAACGAATTCAGAGAAATAAGTCTTGTTTTCAATGAAATATGTAGGGAAATAAAAATAAAATGACATACTTTGGCAATTGAGTCTATGATATTTTACATCAACTTTGCCATTTGTGTTTTACAAAAACATGGTTTTCTAAAAAGATTATATTCATATTATAATAAAATCTTATTATTAAATCTTGTTATTAAAATATAATCTTAAAAGGATTAGATATACATGTAGTCTCGCGTGTATTGTCTTAATGTCTTTTAAAAACTAAATACACATCAAAATTCATTGTGTCATTAAACAATGTTACAGAAAATTAAAAGCCAATGTCCTCTTGAAACTTGAATCATATTTTATATATAAATTCATATAATTTTAAAAAATAGATGATTGCTATAAAATTGCTAGCTTACTGATATAAACAATTAATGCTACAAATTTAAGCATAATTAGTCATTCTTTTTGATAATTTGACATTAAACATTTGATTATAAATATATAAATACATTATCACATAATAAAATATTAAATCATATATATATAATTTTATATATAAATTAATAAATGTATTTTATAACTAAATAAAGTATATCTTTTGAAATTATAAATGAGAAAAATTGATTTTTTTCTTCACACTTTGATATAATAATTTGTTGTTAATTATTTTTTTTTATCAATATTATTATTCAAAAGTGCTGCCAGTTGTACAAAATAAGAATTTAAAACAGGAATAAAGATTTAAATTATATATACATGTAACTGTCTTTATTAATCTGGAGAGAAGTTATCAAAATTAACATATGTTCAATTCCTTATAAAAACACACTCTAAAAACTGCAAAATATATGCCAATGTATTAACCCATATCAAACCTTCAACTTTATAATTTTTAAAATATAACACTTAACAATTATATTAGACCCTATATGTCATTGAATAAAGTACAACCGGTATGAAAGGTTTTCATTGGATGAAAAATTTGATCAAATACTCTGGATAAGCTTGAGAATCCTGAAAAACAGCGAAGGTCTGCGGGGCATTCATTTTGTCCACCACAGAATCGTAGCGACGATGACCGGATTTGCTGCTCTTGTTTTCCGGCGGAACGGAGAGGCTTGGAGATCCTTCGGTGAAGCTCCCAGTCAGAACGCGACACAAATAGACGGCCCTCTGTCTGCCTGTGGTCTGTAGCTTGGTCTCCTGGAGACTGTGGATCAGTGAGGTGTCAAAGTATACTCCATTACCAAGGCTCATAGCTGTGTCATCCAAATAGTAGAAAAATAAAAGTACATTTGTAATAATTTAGGTTTGTCACGACTAATTTATACAAAACAATCTTTGTTAAGGTCTTACTCTAAAAGAGTTTTAAGAAACATTTTCAAAAGGACTTAAAGGGGCATGGTCACGATTTTGGTCAAATTTTATTTTTCTGGTTTAGTTTTAAGCAAGATACAGGGCTCACAATTCTTCGTCATGTAAACAAGGCTCGTGACCTGTTTTTGTTTACATAGGTTGAATATACCAGTAAAAAATCTTTTTAAAGCCGGTTTGTCTATCTTATTATTCATCTAAAGCATAAATAAACAGTTCCTAGCAATTAACACTTTCTTTTTAATCCTTAAAATGGAATTTTCACTTCAACATTCGAAATGTAAACAAACACTTTGTTAACATAGCGAAGAATTGTAAGCTCTGTAACTCGCTTATAACTCATCAAATGACACTCAAATTTTGATTGCCTTTTAAGAATGCCTTCCTAAAGCATTGCAAACATTAAAATCGAAAAAATAATTTTTGACCAAAATCGTGACCATGCCCCTTTAAAAAAATTTTTTATGGCAAAAGCATTTGCAACAGCAATTGAAACTTCTAGTTAACTGAAGAAAAAAAATTGCATGCAAATAAAAGCACATTTTCTTTTTTTCATAGTTCAAATAACATGTTCAACTCACTTGAAAAAAAATTGTGAATTGTGATGAGTAAATCTCATAATGTTTGCCAAATAAACTTCAGTGATTTTTTAATACTGTGAAATCATTTAATTTCGTGGGTCCTTTTTTTGTGGATTGTGGGATTTTTGCTTATTCGTGGGGATGTAATTTCGTTGATGCATCAGTTTTCACTTATTTTGTTTTCGATGAGGATGTTAATTCATGGGCGAGGGCAACCCACGAATCGAATACCACGAAAATGAGACACCACGAATTCTAATGATTCCACAGTATACTAGTATAAAAACATCTTATGATCACGGCAGATATTCCTCTACAATCAAGTTACTATATGTTAGTATTTGATGAAGGGTCTTACATTTTCGGCTACACTTGTTCCTGTTGAATCCTGATGAATTAACTTCTGATATGTCTTCTATGTCTACTGTATGCCATAGTTGCTGCTCCAAGGGGAAAGAACTCCCTTGGGACTGAGTCTCTATGAACTCTTTCATTGCCGAGTACTGCTCAAACAAGGTACGATTCTGAACTCTTTCCACCTGTCAAAACCATGACGATTATATTACATGTATATTAATATTTTCATCCAGTTCAGGGGTTTGTACAAGATTACTGCATAAATACTTTTGCTATCAAAGAAGATCAAAATATCTCTCTATATTTACATTTTCCAGTGTCATTGCCTGTGATAACACTACGTATCGATTTTGTACTATATAACCCATAATGCAAATGACGCCAGATCGAGGCGCCAGTGGGGTTTGCTTATTTATATTTAAATATACAATCGTACGATGGCTTAAAATTATATAAATATAAGTAATAAGGAATCATTCTTTGAATATTATGAGATGATAATTTTGGTCGGGGTGTGATCAAATCTATCATAAAGCCCTTCGGGCTTTATTGGATTTGATCATACCCCGACCGAAATTATCACCTCATAATACTCAAAAAATGATTCCTTATTTAGAAGAGTAGAAAGGCATAGAATTTATCCATGAATGACCACTACTCTAAATAGATAGGTCAAGCTGCATACTGTAAAAGTATTATATTGGCACATACGATATTTGGTGTAAATAAGGTTTTGAACAAGTTGGAGTGGATTTGAATTGGCGTATTCCTGAATGTGACTATTCTTATACATATCTGCATGACATTTAGCAATGTACTTGATTTAATTAGCAGAGGCTGCATTCCGCCAAAGCGCTAAAAGGAATACACAGCCAAATGTAGTATGTTTACAGTAATTGTACGTAGCTCGCTCAAACTCACCTCAAAACTTGAAACTGTCAAATGGCCAGCCAGCTCGCCCTTCAGCCTACTGACAATGTCTGTGTACTCCTGCTTAGTGCGGTTCAGTGGTATCGTGATCAAGTTATCATCAACACTCATTGGTGACCAGTGATCAGGAAGAATTGTCTTGCTTGGTTCTGAAATTTTTAAATTTTTTTGTGAATCAATTTGATTTTAATATGCACAATTTTTCTGTTCAAAATTAATTCAAAATGTATCAGAAGATTTATTTATTTTTGAAACATTTTGCATAATTTGCTTAGAGAGGTTATATTTCTATAAGCTTCAATTTGATTGTACCCTACAAGTCAAGGATGCTATCAAGGACAGTTTCAGTACTTTGATTAATCTCAATGAAAACAAATAAAATTTACATTTCTATGATTTTTCAAAATAGATTTTCGACCCAAATATAAATAATACATTATCATGTTATTTAACACACAGTTTTCCACTAAACTTCATAGAATATCTTTTTAATATTTTCTATTTTGATACAAAATTAAAAAAAAATTACAGTGCACTTTCATCTCATAATAAATACTTATTCAATTGACCATTCATCCATTCTCATACCTTTAAGTTTTGAATGACGCTGAAGTTCGGAAACTTCTGTAGTATCAAAAGGGTCGTGCAGGGTCATCTTTGTGAAATCGACAATATACTCCTCTTGACCAATATGAAACCGAATCCTTTTCTCCTGCTGCTGATAGTATTTCTCTAGACTCATGTTCAGCTGAGGGGAACACTCCACCTCCTCCTGGTCATTGAACACCCTTCTCCACTGGACCACCGTCTGGTAGTGGCTCAACTCCTTCTCCGTCTGCTGTTGCATGTTATGTTTTCGTAACAATTTCTGAATGACGTTCTCCATCTCGAAGACGTCTTGCGTCAGTCCGTGTAGCTTGATGCGACCTATGCGCTGGAGCTTGCTGAGATCTATCTCCACGCCAAGCTCTCTGGCCTTGTTTTGCAGCTTAGATTTCTGTTATGGGAAGAATTACAAAATTAAACTCAACTGTTAATCATGGTCAGGATTTGGGTCAAAAATTATTTTTCTGTTTTTAATGTTTACAATACTTCAGTAAGGCATTTTTAATAGGCAACCAAAATTTGAGCATCATTTGTTTAGTTTAAAGCGAGTTACAGAGCTTACAATTACAAATACAATTTGAATGTTGAGGTAAAAATTCCAGTCTTAGACCTAAACTGAATATTTTAAAAGTTAGAAACTGTTTATGTATGCTTAAAATAAATAAGATCAACAAATCAGCTTGAAAAACATTTTTTGCTGGTACGTGTATAATCAACCTATGTAAACCAAAACAGCTGGCACTGAGCCTTGTTTACATGACAAAGTGTTGTGAGCTTCGTATCTTGCTCATAGCTTTACGACTGACTCTCAAATTTCACTTGACCATTAGAAATACATTCCTAAAGCATAGCAAGTAATAAAAATAGTAAAACTGAATTTGAACAAAATCATGACCATGCCCCTTTAAGAAGGAGAAATTACTTACCCACAATCAGAAAACATAATTTACTGAAAATTTTACCTTGTTACATGAACCTGACACATGCTGTATTTGATTAATATGTTTCAAAGTACAGTGCATGGTGGAAGTTACTATGACAACAAACATGTACTGTAAAAATGCTTTTTGTGGTAGTGTTTTTAAAAGTATGCATTTTTTATAGTCAAACAATATGTGTATTAAATATGCAGATGAGTTATTGATCACACTAAAGTTTTGATTTTTTACTTTCTACAATATGCATGGGGGTATTTTACGTGGTTTTAAGCTTACCACATAACTATCATAGTGTAAATTTTCCCCATGTGTAAATAACCAGTATTTGTAAGATTAAGTATGCACAGAGGGTGCATTCATAGCACTATGAAGATACAAGAAGGGAAAAGGCTTGGGGCTTGGGGTCTTCAAGTCTAAATTTTAAATACAAGCATTTCAATCTAATACCTGTTTATCATTTAGAGTCTTCAGACCAGGGTCTGTAAAGTCTTTCCTTTGTAGTCCTCGCTAGCCATCTCCCGGAACTTCTCCATCGCTGAACGGAGTTGATCCTGATTGTGTCCATACAGGGTTAATTCTATGGAGGTTTCTAAGACGTTTTCCGACCTCAAGGAATCTCCTAGACTGTATTCAATCTCTTTAGGAGCCTTTTCTAATTGAAATAAAAACAGTTCACTGCACACTGTCCTCTTGTGATTAGAAAGCATACTCTGCTCTCATGTTTTATATTTGCATATTTTTTTTTTTGGCAATTCAAACAATTTTGGCCAACTTAATAACTGTTGATAGGAGAAAAGGGGGGGGGGGGGTCATAATTAAATGTGATTTTTAAGCACAACTTTTCATTCAAAATGTGTATGTTGAGTTATTTTAAAAAAAAGTGCATTGCCAAGCCTTACACCAAATATGAGCATGGACAGGACAATTCAAATACAACCCCTTTAAAATTTCTCATGTGGTGGGTATAAAAAAAACCAGGATATATTTATAAGCCATTTTTTAACCTATCATGAAATTCTTTGGTATGAAATTGTCCTTGGACAGATTACCATGAGGGGTCTTGAGCCTCTTCCATGCCTGGTCATGCCCTTCCCCCTCAACTACATTCAGAAATTTCTCTTTCAGAGCTGCTGTAAATGCCTCAACAACAAGAGTTTTGATGTCACATAGGTAAACTTCACGGATGACCGAATCTGGATTTGCCAGGAAATATTCTTTTATCGTCTCCACAATGACCCGTGTGGCCATTTCCCGTGGATAATTAAAGACACCAGTGCTGATGGCAGGAATAGCTATCGATCTGAAAACATTATATGTATTTTATTCAGAAGAAGAAATTAAAATTCAACTTCTCTTATTGCAATAGCTTACCTAGAATATAATTTTAATGAAATATATTTGCTAAATTGAGCACAACTAACATGAATGCAATAACTGACTTTGATTTAACTTCCTAGGTGTCTATAGATTTAAACTCTATAACCAGGCACAATATCAAAATAATACATTAAATATACATCAAGACAAATAAATCCTTCCATCATAATTTATCTTTTTCACTGAAAAAACTGCATTATGCTTTTTCTGGCATTTACATCAGTTTGCAGCATCATTTTCCCTTAGTCTATCTTATATTGATACATTTATTTGTGTCCCCTGTCCCATAACTACTCATGGCTTGGTCAATTCAAACACATTCCTTCACAGTGTAACATTCCTTCACAGTGTAATGCATGAACTCTACGAAAAATACACAAATGCTTGGAGCTTTAAGTCCTTTTAGTACTTTGATTATTTTTGACAGATGACACCTGTCACTCACTTAAACTGATTGTTTGGTTGGTCGCACTCCATTAGACAGCTGTAGATTGCCTCCCTCAGAAGCTCCGCCTCCTGGTACTCTCCGCCCTGCCACACAGGACCCACTGAGTGAACCACAGCCCTGCACTTCAACTGACCCGAAGCAGGGCAGCAAAACACATCCCCGGGACTCAGCGGCCCCTGGTCACGGATAAACTTCTGACAACACTGGTACATCTCATCTCCACCTATGTGACAAAAATATGGTCATATTGCTGTGTTATTATTTGTCCTAATGTAACAGAGACACTTATTGCCTCTGCTGGGGTTTAATCCCGGGTCCTCTGGCACGCCAGTCCAGCACTCTACCGAGCGAGCTAAAGGGTTAACCCGCTAGCCAGAGCTAGTAGGAATGCCATATACCTGACTCTACCCCACTAATCATACAGTCATACAATGTTCTTTAAACAATTTACTAGAGAGGTGATTGGCAATGCAAAAAGGTGAGTTATCTTCATTTTTTGTTTTAGAGGAAGGAAATTAAATTTTTCTTATATATCATCTGATAGTGAATATCTTTGTACACCAAGCAATCCTGATAAAATAGATGGGTAGGAAAATACCCATGGTATCTTTATATACTGTGGTTTCATCAATATTCGTTGAATACCAATTTTCGTGGATTTCGTTGTTAAGTTGATCCACGAAATTAAATGTTCATTGAAATTCAATTTCAACAAACATTTTGTAATTGATAGGATCATTGGCCACGAAATTACGTATCCTTGAAACTTTGGTTTTCAGAAAATCCACGAAAATTGATACACACAAAAATTAATGATACCACAGTACATGTGTATTAATGAAAATATTGGTCATATGATGTTATTACATGTATAGTACTTTTATTCCTTAATTTTGCTTATCAAAGTTTGATCAAAATACTTACAATGATTGAATGAATGAATAAATAAATGAATGAATGAGTCCGACCTTTTTGACCTATGACTAGGGCGAGCCCTCCCTCCAGTTTCAGTTTTGCGTCTGCTGCATTCACGATCACATCCACATCTAGCTCAGTCAGGTCTTGTTTCACCACCACAATTTTCCCTCCAAAATTTAGGTCACAGGATGCCAACTGTATTCAGAATGGAAAGAGAATTTACAATTTCATCCATATCCAGTAAAAATAGAATTACAGTTAAATGCCACAGACCAATGATTTTGTTTTCTTATACATGAAAATATATATAATTATTATATAATTTATATTTATTACTGATAAACTCATTAAACGCTCTTGGACTATAGAAAGAAATGAAACAAACTTTGCTGTAAGCATGATTTTTTGTAAGCATTTTTTTTCTTTAATCTTCGGATAGACAATAGATTTAGTACCTGGTACATGTCCTTTTCTCGAGACTGTTGTTTCTGGATGGGTGTACCGTGAAAACTCTCCTTATCTGCCGTGATGACACACTGAAATTCATGCTCCACATCCTCAGCTTTTGTGCGAGCATGATCTCCAAGTAGATACTTTACCACACTAGGAAGTTTCAGGGTCTCCATTCTTTTTTCAATTTTTTGAATCAAGGCGACGACTTGTCCCTTTATTTCAGACAAGGCGCTCTCAACAGCAGTGACGCAAACAGCTGTCTGTGAGCAGTAGACCTCGGCAGAAGCTTGGTTCTGACCCCTGCGTAGCTATATTTTCTAATTCCTCTGAGCAAAAGTCACTGAGATACCTCAACATGGCAGGAGGCAACTCAATAGCCTCTCCAACCATGACATTAGTCTGGAAGAAATTGTCTATTAATTCCAGGACCCTTTTCTCCAAGTTCAGATACCATTAAGGTTTTTACAACCAACTTCTCTTTATCAGCAACAACCTTGATTAAATTATCATGATCCTTTTCAATTTTCTTCATTTCTTTTTCAAATTCAGGTGATGAAAGAAGCAATTTGTCAAACTTGGAAACTTTGCGAGGTGTCTCGATAATGAAGTTCTTGATAAACTGAGCCATCTTTACTGCTTGTTCAGTCTGTTTCAGCATTAACTTCAATGCAGCGATCATGTTTGATCTCATAAAAGCCTTTAAGGTTACTTTCCTTCAATTTTTTCTCCAAGTGGCTTTGAATTTTGGGAGATTCCAAGAAATTCAGTTTCTCCTGAGTAAATGACCCAACAGGGACCCTACTTCTTCTGTGTAAAAGTTCAAGTAATGCACATTTTGCCTTGTACACATCGGTGGGAAACCCATGAAAATTGATCCTCAAGTTCTTTTCATCTATGTCTATTCTACAGCGTGGAAAATACTCCTCGCATTTCTCACAAAACTTTGTAAACTTCAAGATTCTCAAGCTCATTTGTTTTTGCAGCTGGAGTACCTCAGTTATTTCATTTTTTATTTTTTCCAATTTTTCATTGGCCTTTTTAATGAAGTCGGTTAATTTGCCCATTGCTATGGAAACGTCATCTTTCCACCCAATGACCTTGACCTCTAACAACTCCTTCTTTGGTACAATGACTACACACCCCTCAGCCTCACTTTCAAACTCCTCTTTCTTTCCTTCGACTTCTTCCCAAATTTCCTTCAGAGGTCTTACAGACTCAACAAAAATGCAGTTAAAAAACTGGTCTAATTCCTTTCTAACCTTTTTTTCCCATTTCTTTGCTCTTTGCCTACAATCAGGGACATCATATTCTAGAAAGCAACTAACAGAGATTTTTTTAATGCCACCATCACTCTGAATTTCTGCCAAAGCATATAGTGGATCTAACTTGGATTTCAATACATCTTGTGCTTTTGAAGATTTTTCCAGAAACATTAACTTTTCTGTCTCTTTGGGGTCATAGGTCAGCTTTGATGGAGGGGTGAAGGTCAGCTGCAGTTTGGAGCTCCTAGTGACCCCAAGGCACTCGTAATACAGACAGACTTCTAGCTCCTGTCCATCCACACTGTGGTATTGACTACAAATGTCTCCGGTCACTGGAATAAAATAATTACAAAATCAAATGCATGTATATCACATTTAGATCAGCGGGATGTAATTTATTTTTTCATTTGGTTCAACTGAGAAAGAAAAATGCTTTCCATTTCCTGTACAAACATGCTCCCTTTCTGTTCTTAACTTGCATCAACTCTTCCATCCCACCTTCTTTAATTTTCATGCTATAATTATGCTAATTAATCTAGTTGCTACCAGTTTGCTAATTAAACTAGTAACCAATACATGTAAGGTCAACAGACAAGGAAATAATCCCTGAATTTTTTTGGTTATGTTTATTAGTCAAACTACAAGTTCATGATTGTGTACAGTAAAACACGTTTATAAGCGACCACTCTTATAATCACAAAATTGCAAGTCTCTGCAATTCAGTCATAAGCATGTTTTACTGTGCTTTGGTAATTAAACTGGTTCCCAATACATACCTGCAGGGTCTATGAACCAGACAATGAAGGAGTCTTCTCCTTGCTTCTGAATCTTGTGGATCTTGCCCCCGTTCACCCTGTACTGGAAATGCATGCCTAGGCAGTCCTCTGTTGTTGTTTCAAGGACGTTTCTTACAAGGACACTGTGTGTAACCTTGACCTTTTCAACTGTCAGGTGTCTATCGTCAAGTGTCTTGTTTTCACACAGCTCTTGGAGTTTTTGAACATCTGTTACCATACAGTAATATAACACATTGTCTTGAATTGACTGAATCAGAAACTGAAAATCTATATATTATATGGGCTTTTATTGGTTAGTAGCAAAAGTAGAGCATTTTGCTCAAAAGTCATTTTAAAATATTGAAGAACTGCAATAAATGCAAAGTTTAGTTTTAGGAGATACCGATATCCGAGGCAAAAGTGACCACAGCTTTCGAGGCATCCCTGCAGATGTTCGACACACGAACATTCGCTCGATTTTGTAAATAGTTCTCCAGGCCATCCTGCGTCGTCTTGGGATCAATTCCTAGAACAAGGATGAACAAATATAATACATGTACTGTGAACTTTAATGACAAAAACATATGTGTATTAAGGGAATTTTCCATTAAAATGCAAACAACAGTCATTAATACATCGAAAAGATTAAACACTGTAAGTTATTTCTTTTGACCTAGTAGTTGAATAAAGAATCAAATAGAATATTGATAAAAAAAATATTGATTGTAAAATATGTACATGTACATATAAAATACAGTATTTTCCCCTAATATATCTCTGGGATAATTTTCTTGTTCTAGGTATGGAACATCATTAGTGGAAATAATTTATTATAGATGATAGAATATGTTTATTACATCAATTCAAAAAATAAGACTCTTTACCTGTTACAAACACTTTGTTTTTATAGAATTTGGGTTGTGAAACATTTCGCCTCTGGACATGCTCCTGGACCCTGAGTTTGACCCCGTCCAGCATGTGACCTTCCTTATGTAGAACACTCTCTGCCACTACAGAAAAGGAACCCCATTAACATCATGATAAAATTATTTTGTAACCTTCCTGAAAATTTTTTTATTTCACTTCATTCAAGAGATTTGGACCAATTTTTTAATCATCTTGTAATTTATCTGTAAAATTACCTTAGGTTTACTCATTTTGTGATGAATAAGACATAAAATTAATATCGTTTTTGCATGCATTAAAATGGGCTTGGAATACATTCAATGTGTTTAATCAAACATTTGACAGCTTACATAGCCCTTTTTATAAAATAAATGATATGCACATGATATCTTTTCAATTGATAACATTTTAAATGCCAATTCTACTCATTTCAACGGTAATGTAATGAAGTGTAATGTAATGCAGTGTAATTTAATGCAGTGTAATATAATGCAGTGTACTGTAATGCAGTGTAATATAATGCAGTGTACTTAATGCAGTGTAATGTAATACAACGTAATGAAATGCAGTGTAATGTAATGCAGTGTAATGTAATGAAGTGTAATGTAATGCAGTGTAATATAATGCAGTGTACTTAATGCAGTGTAATGTAATGCAGTGTACTGTAATGCAGTGTAATGTAATACAACGTAATGTAATACAATGTAATGTAACGCAGTGTAATGTCAACCTAACTTATGTGAGTGATATTCACTGCATATTGGTGATCATACACATGATTTCATGAGGGAATTTGATCTACCATTGCAGTAGTTAACAAACCTTCTTTGTCCTTGAACTCTACGTATGCGACACTCTTATCAGGCTCCATTCTGATTGGTAGACGGATGCTGTCCGCCTTCCCTCCACTCTTCTCATTCTCAAAGTAATCCTCCAGAGTTTCTTCCCTTGTTTCGGGTTTGAATCCACTGACCTCCAGTGTGACCAGGGGTCCCTGTTCCGGTTCAGCGAGTCCACTGAGGGTGAGCAAACTATCGTCGTTGGGATGGTAGGGCTCTACGTTAATGTAGTGGGTTTTGAAAAGAAGGGGCTTACTCTGGAGAAGTCTGCCAACAGCTGGGAATAAAAGAATGAAGGAAAAAATCAAAGTCCTGAATGTACTTAAGACTTCATAAACTTTTCGTGAGGGTAGTTTTTCAAAACTTAGCTTGTTCATCAAGTTTTGAATTTGAGGTTAGAGGAAGCTGGTAATTATGAGATTAAAAAACTTATTATAGGACTGTTAAAAGGTATATGAGTTATCTTCAAATTTCACTAACTGACTGTTTTTAAATGTTTATGAACAGATACTGTTTTTTTGGAATCGTTTAATTTCAAGACATCACAAAATCAGTGTGCATTATGGTTTGCTTTCTTTATACCTCTGTAATCAGTAAAATTAACAATGGCCTCCCCTCTCTGTGTGTTCAACCTCATATCCTTGACTGGTCCGCCTCCATGTTCCCGCCTCCTCTCAAAATACTCTCGTAATTCCTCCTCCTGGACATCTCGGGGCAGATTGCTGACCACAATGGAATGTGTGTAGGCTTCCTGCTCTGTAAACAATGGCCGTGAAAAAAAAAATCCAGATGAAATACCATAACAAGGGACATCCATTTCGATGCCTTTATTGGTGATGATTTTATCCACATCGACAGCTTTGAGAAGTACGAGTTCATATTTATCCACGCTCGGAAGCAAATAGATGTAGGCAAGTACCATTAGGGTCACAACTATACTGTTGAACTTTCTTGAGCTCTTGATAGTATTCTGTTTTATTTATATAAACATCTAATCAAATAACTAATTGAATCTATAATTAACATAATTACATTAAAGCACATCTAATTGTCTTAGATTCTTTTATTCAGAACAATAATTTGATCAGATCAATATATATGCTGCTTAAAAAATACACCTGGAGACATCGATGGAACAGACTGTAACTTACGTATTCCAAAAAAATGCTTAGAAAAGACAGCTGTTAATTTTCATTTGTAGCCTAAAAACTGATGTGTAAAGAAAAAATAAACAAGTGATGTTTGTAAAACAATTATACCCCCTCCCTTGGAAGTTCTGCGAAGAAAATGAACGGAAACTGCAAATAATTGGAATTTTTTTAAGTCCAAGGTGCATAACTTTGACAAAAATTATTTGATCGTATCCAAAATTACACTTGACCTAGATAAAATTATGAATAATTTGTGTACGAAATGAACGGAAACTGTTGGTGAACAGACCCACCGACTGACAGACAGCAGCAAAGCAATATGCCCTCATTTCTTCAAAGGGGGGCATAAATATTTGAATTTTTTTTTTACTTAATATAAATTAAGTAATGAACTAAAACATTTTAGTTAATGACCATTGTGACCAAGTGGTAGCAGTGTATTGGAATACTTGTTGACATCTCTATAGTATTTATGAACAGAAAAGTTTTTCAGGTGGGCTATTCATCAAGGAGACATGCAATAAGGATAAAAAAGCGTGCATGGTACATGTACAGTTGATGACCACACATAAAATTAGTCTTACCAAAATCACTCCCTTTATCAACACTCCTCTGGGATCTGTAGGTAAGCTCCAGGTCTGTTTGCTCAGGAAATTGCTCCCCCGAATTACCAGAAAAGTTCCATGTACACTAAAAACTACCTAAAAGTCATCAAATTTAAAATAGATTATAACTTTCTTTCTGAATAAAAAATCATACATTTAAGTCTTGTCTGATTTAAAAAAAAAAAACCCACATGTATGATGAAATTTTCAAATTCCTGCTTTCAGAAAAATAAAAAAAGAAATTATGGTTTAATTGGACCCCATCTATTCTATGAATCTATTCACAACAAGAGATGTTTGTGAAACACTTATGCCCCCCTCCCTTGGAAACATCCACAAAGAAAATGAACGTAAACTGCAAATATTTGGAATTTTTCTAAGTCCAAGGGACATAACTCTGTTGAAAATTGCTCAATCGTATCCAATATCAAACTTGACCTAGATATTGTTGGTGGACCGACCGACAAACCGACAGACAGCAGCAAAGCAATATGCCCTCCCTTCTTCGAAGGGGGCATAAAAATTAAACATAACTGGTTTATAAAGTCCCCCCCCCCCATCACTGCATGATGGGTAAGTTGTAATGAATCAGATTGAAAATCTGTACGGTGCACTGAAAATCTGTTCAGTACTGTAAAAATCCATTAGTCCACTGAAGAATGGCCAAACTTCAAATTTAGTGAATAAATTAATGATGACTTTAGTGATTTCAAGATTAAAATACATAAAAAACAGTAGTTGCAATGTCCAACTTGCTTATACATAGTACTCTACAAATGGACAATAAAGTTCCAAATTCAACCTTTCTATTTTTATATGATAACAAATTGTCTGAATTAGATAAAGATTTGCATGATACTTATGTTATACAGTTTCTATCACCTGAGGATTAGGGACCCTCAGACTTTTTACAGGAGTTGAGACGAGGGAGGTGAAATCCAACCCGAGTTCTCCTGATGCCGCCTTTGGGGCCATTTTCGTCAACGATCCCTGTAACAATTTTCTTCGCTCTAGAAAATAAATATGTGTTCAATTTTGATTTGAAGTTGCTTCTCAACAATTTAAAAGTAAAATATTAACTTAATATGTGCATACAGTGTAAGCTTATATAAGGATCCTCAACACCCCATGTCCCTTACATTTTATGACAGTAGGTCACAACAAAAAATCCAATCAACTCATTGTGAAACTGTTTACTGTAAATTCCTAATTAAATGTGAAAAATTAATATCCGCGTAAAATTGCGATAAGCACATCTTGCTGATTTTAAAATCTCGCTTTAATTTCTGTACAGATGTAAACTATTTGGAATTATGATAAAAATTCGGCATTTGCGATTTTACACTCTCCCGATTTGATGCTAAACCGTTGAAGGGCAGAATTAAGTACTCGCGTAAAATAAGGAAACTACAGACTGAATTTGGGTGAATATCTCTGTAATGCAATGGGTATAGCTTCAGTCTACTCACTCTTAAGTACCAGGTTAAAATACAGCAGCAACTTTTGTGTCCATTAACAGCAAAAAATATTTAAAAGCTGGTACAATATGCATTATCCTCGAAACTGAACTTTTTGCCCTTGTCATTTTCAATTCGAATACATGCTAAAATTCCAAATCTTTAAAAAAATATAAAACTTTGGAATTGTAAGTGAAACTTTTTTAAAAGGCGTGGAGGACCCTTAAAATTACTTCAAAACTGAAAAATGCAAAACTACAGTACTGCAAAAATCTGCCGACAAACAATATTCTAGACACTGTAAATATATTACCGGTACATTTAACTGTGTATTTTGCAGAATCATGCAGCTTCTGCTAAATCAAGGACATCATTGAATGTCAAACAAATATGTACATGTATAAGATTATATTAAAGGTGAATTCTGAAAAGCCATAAATCAAGTCCATGCTATCCTGTTGTAAAAAAAAACCAACATTTTCCGCCAATTACTGTGTACATTAAGGATAATATGTTTACAGTTGAAGGTATAATCTCATTATTGTGTAATTCCCAGCTCTGCATACATTTGAGCGACAGTATACAGTTGTTGACTGGGGTTGAGGGCAACAGTTGATCGTCGGACCGGCTCGCAAACTGTTGCCCAAGGTTTCGGCCTTGGGCAACAGTTTGCGAGCCGGTCCGAGAGATCAACTGTTGCTCGAGACACAGTCAACAACTGTTTTGTTATACTCCTTCTAATCAATAATTTGTTTTCGCGGAATGTGACGTCACCGGTCAACAGTCTTTTTTAACGGTCGATTTTAACAGTTACAATCCAACAGTTCCAGTCCAACAGTCAAAATGCTGGATTTTTTTTCGCAGAGTTACATGTATATAGTAACTGTTTTACAGGGGTATAACAATAATTTTTCTTCTCTGATAATAGCCATAAAATCAAAGACAATGTAAACACCTGGGGCCTGTTTCTCAAAAAGGCGTAAATCTGGGCCTAAGTTAGTCCGACTAAAAAAGTTAGCCAATATTTAGTCGGGTCTAAGTTGCGTTTCTGAAAGAGACGTAAGATAGGGTTTAAATGTCGAAAAATTTAGACATCTCCGCTGAGTACTAAGCAAGCGCACATCGTATTTTGTTTTGCTTTGAGGCTATGATTATATCTGGTGGATCAATTTTCCAATTCATAGTACATGTAGTACCCGAAAGTACGCATGTTATACTTTACCACTGAATGTGCATAGTTCAAGCTGTTCATGACATTTTTTATTAATAAAAGTAGAACAAATGCCTATACACTTCTTAACATAATGAAATTTTAGAGAAAAACAGTTGATATTAAAGCGGCATATTTAAGAGGTTTCAGAAACCAAATATGTGACAATTAAATGCATTGTAGATGATATTGAGGCACAATCTTACATATTAATTGAACGAAACAATACATAGAAATTAACTTCAATGTTCGTGTAAACTTCAAATATTTATAGAATACAGGAACAAGGTACAGTGGATATGCCCCAGTACGTCTGCAGAATGAGAAGTATGCTTCATAGACACTGTAGATCTTTAGACATTTTCAGATGCTGGGATAAAGCTTGATTCTTTTTTATCAGTCCACTATATTATTTTAATATAGAAAATAATATGACCATGAGTATAACAGCAACCAACTGAAATCAAAAATATCTACTGTATAAATAATATTACATGAACCTTGTCCATCCTCTTTTCCAATATTGAAAGAATGTAGACAATGACATGGAAACGATTCTTAATTTTCTGCGATTCAAATGATAATAGTTTTGAAAGATATTAATAGTCAACAATTAACAAGACAGGAATTATCAACATTTCAGGCCGGGGTCTCCCCAATTCCCTTTACAGTTATTGGTTTAATCGATTGATTGTTTTGTTTTGTTTTTTTTTTCGGGGGGGGGGGTTGTTGTTGAAAGTAATATACGCCATAAACAGGGAATATTTCGCCCTGTTTTATTTTCAATCATTTCACCCTCGTTGTCAGCGGGCGAATTTATGTTGATTTTCAATATCTAACATTAAGTAACTTAAGTAACAGCTGTGACTGGGCGAAGTCATGACAGAGTGAAACTGTTTGCAAGTGTAGAAGGACGGAAATTACACGGGACCAAAATAACCCTGTATACAGTATCTTGATTAAAATAAAGATATAAAAGCAGTTATCTAAGAACACCCTTCCTATTTAAAGAAAGTTTTATAAATAAAAGGTTTTTTACAAGTTTAATGGAAATGGCATCTAAAAAATCCCCTATCCCCTTAAGATAAGACATTTTGCATCTTTGCGGTTTTAACAAGTGCATGTGAGTTTTACTTTTTTCCCTATCTGCTTTGAGTTATTGGGGTGGGGATGTATACAATTGTTTATATAATAAGTATGACAAATGCAAGCTAGTTAAATTTATAAACAATGCACACTGTTGTAAAACTGCTAAAACAACGCTTTTGTATTGCAAGTCAACAACTTTGAAATAAAAAAAAATCCCTTGATATACGCACATCTTAAATATGATGAAACAAAACTATCATCATGAATTCAAGTAATTAAAGATTAATTCAATTAAATGAGTACAAATAAACAATGCATATGAATAAGCACGAAGATCATTGACAGTACATGTGCACCATACCTATTTTAAAAGAATTACCATCGATGTTAAATATGAATGCAATTGATCACTTCGATAATCCTAGAATTCATAAGATTAATGAATTTGATTTCCAAAAATTCAAGGTGTGCATGTGAAATTTTATGATATTCGATAACCTTGACAAACGCTTGTCAACAGATCTAAAATTGATGCAGACTCTGCACGCTTCTAAAACATATTTTTAAGTAATATTTTAACAAACAAAAATTGATTGTACCTAATTGCGAGTTCATAAACATTCCAAAATACATGTAGCTTTCATACGGTTTTGTAAAGATACTAGGAGTAAAAAAAGGAAAATGAGAATGCATACGTGTTGTAAAGTTTTCAGTAATAAATGTATAGGTAAAGAACAAACAACCACATACAAAGACAAATTACAAATGTAAACGTTTTGAGTTGCTCCTATTCATAATTTTGAAATCAGTTTCGTTTCACAGGTTCAAATTTGATTAGAAACATTAAATTCTAGTTCATGCTTACTGAGTATTGATTAAAAAAATCAATAATCTATTCGTACTTATACACATCTATCTTGTTGGGGAATACATGTTTAATTTAGAAATAAAGCATCTTTTTAATTATTGTGTTTATATCATTTATCGGGGTATACCCATTCTTCACACTTTAGGTAAATTTCATTACGAGTAGTAATGTATATTACATACGTTTAATAAGGTGAACCCATTATTTATCAAATTGATTTAATCTTAATTTATTTAGAAATAGAAACAGTTATCGAACAAAAGGTATTTTTTAAAGTTATATGTACATGTACAAGTATTTAAATAAATGTGAATGTTTTCTTTAATAACACATAAAACAAACCAAAAAATAAAATTCTCTGTATGTATGTCTACATGTACAGTATTTAAATAAATGTGAATGTTTTCTTTAATAACACATAAAACAAACCAAAAAATAAAATTCTCAGTATATTTTGCCTTAGAAACAAAACACTCGCTATTTTTGTGCACAGACTTACGCCAACCCATTAGAAGGCGTAGATTTAAACCCAAATTTAGTCCCGACTAAGTTACCGCCTTTTTGTGAAATGCAACTTAGTCTGGTTTTGAGGTTTAGTCCCTGATTTAGTCCGGACTAAGCTTACGCCTGGACGTAGGCCTTTTTAAGAAACGGGCCCCTGACCAATAATTGGCATAAAACATTCAAAAGCCATATCCATTGTATTTTATATTCTTACCAGCATTTCCAATCCCACAGCTTCCCTAGGGCTGTAGGTTGGAAACATATGATGGTAAAAAGTATTTTCTCAGATCAAAAATTGCAAATTTTAATTTTAGAAAACAATCTTAAAACAATAGTAGCCTCCCACCTTTCTCTATCTCTAACAAACTCCTCTGCGCCTTGTCTAGCTGGGTCTCCAGATCTCTTTGTCTCTTCAAAATGTTCCGGATTTCACTGGCATGGTAACCACCTTCATATTATATGATTTTAATGATTATACAATCATTAAACAATGATTATACAATCATTAAACAATGATTATACGATCATTAAACAATGATTATACAATCATTAAACAATGATTATACAATCATGAATACACAAAATGTCTGACAAAAATTTTAAATGACACAAAAAAATGTTTAACATAGTAAAACAAGCTTATAACGAAGTGCAAGGGACAGGAGATTTTACTTCGTTATATGCATAATTCGTTATATCCATCAATTTTACACAACGTGTAATTAAGTAACAGGGAATGAGAAACACTTCGCTGTGAGCGTCAATTCATTATAAGTGTGTTCGCTATAATTGTGTTTTACTGTATATTCAATAATATTTGTTATTGTTTTTAAATTCATACTTTTCTGGCAATTATACGCATTTTTAATTTTAATTAATGAAACCAAATACAGCTAATTTATTGTTATTACACATTAAATTTTTTGTCTTGATCAAAACAAGAATTCTGGCACAAAATTGGCATTTATTTTATTAAAAAAGAAGAAAGAATTAATCCTGGATACCTCATGTCAACTAATTAAAACTAATTAAAATAAATTCATATTCAAATCAATTGGGGGGGACCATGAAATATAAAAATTGCAGATGTAAATACCATAACAAGGTACATCTATTTCGATGCCTTTATTGGTGATGATTTTATCCACATCCACAGCTTTGAGAAGTCCGAGTTCATATTTGTCTGCGCACGGAAGCAATTCGATGTAGGCCTCCAGTACCATCAGTGTCACCACTATACTGTTGGACGGTTCGATTCCTGCCACTATTACATACTCCGGCTGACACCCCATTAGCTGTGCCACGGTTCGCTGAACATGTTCAAGCTGTGGTCGCATAAACGTGTCCAAACCACCGGCCACATGGAATTTAATGAACTGGTAGCCATTTTCTGTCAAAATATTATAAACAAAATCATTAATTTACAATGTACCATACAGTCAAAATTGATCTATTTGTTGCAATACAAAATACTCTAAGTACAAAAATTGTAATAGCAGTATTTTGTAGTAACTGTAAATCAACATATATACATGTATTAGATATATATTTATTAGACAACTTACGGATGACTGACACAAAATTATATATATATTTAAATCAAGAAGGTCATAGATCAATTTTGACTGTATGGTACATTGTATTGAGTACTATATAAGGTATAATAAAACAATTTCTTATTTACGGTGAAACAAGACTGAGTGTATTAATGTATGCGAGATGCTATGGGACTATACACACGTGTTTAACAGAAGAGGAGGAGTGACAACAACTAGGCTCCAACTCAGGACCTTTCATTTTAAAAACCAACGCTCTACCGCTTAGCTAAAGGGTTAACCCACTGAGTTAGTGCTAGTAGGAGCGTGGCAGTACTGAGCCTTTATATACACACTAGCTATTACACATAAATCACATACTAATATTTTTTTACTTTTGAATTAGGTGTAAAGTAACCATTGAACCCTGAGTGAACATTTCCTCATTTACGGCGATAATTTTGGGAATGGATGCATATATATATATATAAACATACCTGGTGTATCCTTTGGGCAGTAGAAATGGAGAATCTTTTCTGACGATTTAGCGAACTCTACACATTTTCTATGTAGGTCACGGCGACCTACATTCCACAGACACGCCTGCACAAAGATCAGGTTCTCCCTGTTCAGGTACATTTTTTCTTTGAGGACCGTGAAAAAATCCACAGCACTTGTGATGCCAGAAAGGGTTCTTTTCTGTAGACCTCCATCTCCTTCAAAGAAGTACCCGGTACATGTATGTTAGAAATATACAACAATCAAATTCTCTGTTCCTTAGCAAGGTTTTGTAACTCTTGACTTTGAAATTCCTTACTTGATAAATTACTTCCCCCCACTTTTTTTTTTGGAATCAGCAGAATAATTGCAGAATGAAATCTTTTTGGGAAGATATGTTTTCATTTTTTATATTGAAGAACTTGCAAAGACTGGTTTTTTCTTATTAATGGCTCGATCTTTAATTTTGGTTATAAATTTCCATCTTTTGTTTGCCTATGAATTTTTTTTATACTACATTGTATCTTAATACCAACTTTAATATTTCTTTCTAAAAGTTGAAAATTAAATTGAAAAAATTTCGTGTTTTTTATTTGGTCGAGAAGTTGACTTGCAGGAGTCGAAAACCAACAGACCGTGGAGCAGACTTTTTAAGTTTTGAAGATCTTCATCCGTTATTTCACTGGCAAGTTTCTGTAGGAAGGTGTTCAGCTGGAAATCTTGAGGTATCGGCATACACAGGGACTGCCACCCTAAGGTTGGTGAAGACTCAAGGCCTGCCACTGGGAAGCAATGAAGAGATTTCAGTATATTGATTTAATAGCAACACCACAGAATGATAACATGACTCCAGTGCTCAGGTATCTGAATCAAATTCTTCTCTGTCATTTGTTTCAGTAGACTTTATATATTTTTTTAATCTAACAGAGAAGCAGAAATATTTGTTGAGGACTTAATTTCGGTTTTTTTGTTGGCAGTAAAAATCAAGGAAATTAAATCTATAGTGAATTTTTAAACCCAAAGATTAATAAATATAGAGTCGATATGCTATACATTTTATGGATTACGATATGACGAAATTAAATGCCAACGAAATTTTATTTTGTTTAAAAACAACATCCTATGCCTGTCCACTTCTCAAAAGAGAAGTGCCTTCATATCCAGCATGAATCACCAAAGAAAGTATTTTATTACTTTTAAAAGTAACTAAATCACTGTAATCTGTATGCATGTATACAGAGGTGAATTAAAGCATACTGTCAACATAAGTACAAAATACAATAAGGAAGTTCTGCACATACCTGTTTCATATGAACACTCAGTCTGATCATTTTGATCAAGATTTAATTAATTTGGACAGCTAGTACTTAAAACATTTTCAACAAATTCATTGGTTTTAAATAAGTATAACCCATACTCGAGTCAGTTTTAAGATGAACAAGCTTTTAAAACCTTAAATAGTACTGAAGGTGGTATAATTGAACTAGCTGTGACCACATATGATATTCATTAAGTGATCAGTGTTTCAATTTTTAACTGTCACTGAAGTATTGACGAAATTGACTGAACATCCAATTTATGCTTCCATATACAGCTGAAAATTTAAAAAGAGACTGAATTCTCGGACTGGCTTATCTTATATAGAGACCTCAGGAATGTTTGAATTCTAAAAATACATATAAAGTTGCATGATGAGTTTGAATAGAAATACATGTTCATGCATGAAAATCTAATAAGTGCATCCAAGATTAACGCTTCCATCACATTTTGCCCATTTTCTTAATAAGTACACATACCTGTCAGTTAAAAAAAAAAAAAATTAAATTGATTTCTATGATTTTTTTCTTTAAAAGTGATCCATAGTTCTTTATGCCCAGAAAAAAAATCACAGGAATAGAATTCTTATGGAGATTTATAATGGGAATTAACATTATCCATTAAGGAAATTATATATTCTTATGACTCCTTGCACAATTTTTCACCATTATCATAATGGTTTTGTTCATACTGCCTATATATGTCAACATGGTCAACGAGCATTTTGAGATTTAACTGTTAACAAATCTGGGATTATCTGAAGATTTGCCCATTCAGGGTTTAAATTGTACAGGTACTATGTTGCCTATAAAATGTGTCCCTTCTTCAAACATGTATGGTTAAGAAAATAACGAGGACCAAAAAAAAGATAATAAATACATCAATATACGCTTATAAAGAAATTCAATATTCATAAAAATTGACAGAACGATTGCATTCGCAAGGTCAAGTATAGTGCTTCAGAGTGCATTCTACTGACGCTAGACCTCGGTCACTATGACTTTGACAGCATTGTAAACAAATAACACTCACTTCTTTGTCACTGTTTCCAGCTCAGTCCTTAAAGAAATCGAGTAAAGTTTACATATTGTAACCGATACAACCGTTACATGACGATTAAATTATCATAATCACACCACATTACTTCCAAAAAAAATTTCTTGTGAAGTCAAAACGAAAGTAGAAATTTACGACAATATCTGCTACTGTTATTAACCACACCGGTTTATTTTGTTATACCTAATATATTTTTGTTCCGTTATATCTTTTATATGCTGTAGATATACATTTTTAAAATGATTTTAAAAGTAATCTATTTTTTTTTTATTGCGACAGGTGCCGCAAAGTGTTCTTATTTCCGGTTTGTAACGGGAGACACACGAGTTTTGACAACTGATCTTAAATTTGCACCAAAATGAATATAAGATGTGCAAGGGTATGTGTTATTTACTTTTTTTTATTACATAACAATATATTTACTTTTAGAATATCATTATTTCAGTTTATCATCTGTATAGTGAAGGTATGTATTTATAACATGCACAGTGCCCAGTTAGTGAATAACTCACCAGGCTGAGTTGTATTGATCGCAGTGTCGGCGTGAACGTCCGTCTGTAATCAGGGTATGTATACAACTGTCGATTTCGCGCACCTGATCAGCTGATTGTTATTGAACCCCGAACCCGATGTAAATAAAGCACTACATTCCTCCCCATTTTATTTAAAAGGACTGGTATATAAAAAGTTATAAAAACATATTAAAACAATCCAGCTTGCCAAATGACACAAATTACATTCAGCTATGAACAATCAGACATTCCGACTGTATCGACAGCAATATATAAGTGTGCCATAGCAATGAGACGCATAAAAACAAAATGAATATACAGAACTATACAATGAAGTGCTTTATCCTAAGCTTAAAATCCTCTATCAAATAATCATTTCCTATGTCAGAAAGATGAACACCATCATCTCTGAACAAATATGATTTTCTTGCAATAATTTTTGGATGATGTATGAAATGTTCTCTATCTAAGATTTTTTTAACTTCTGAATTAATAATCGTTCTTTCTTTCTCCCCTTCTGTCCATTTTAAGTTCCGCCAAACAAGCCTAGAAAGTATTTCTGAAAATAAAATATGACTCCAAGAAAATTCTTTCATAACAGCATTTAAATCCCTCTGAATTTGTGAAAATAACCTTTTTGAGCATGCAAATTTTATATCATTGGAACCAAGATGGATTATAATGAAATCTGGGTTTGGAAATTTTGATTTACAAAATTCAATGATATCTATTAAACTCTCCCACTTCATTCCTCTAACACCTTTCCAAAAAATCTCAAGAACATCTTTATCAAACTCTAAGTTTTTGACTCCTAATTCAGTTGCTCGCTTTTCACTCCAGTATACAAATGAAGAACCTAATATCCACACAACATATTTTTTGAACACTTTTGTAAGTAATTCAGCACTATTTGACAAATTAATTAAGATACTTAAAATTTTCCAATGTAATAGACAAGCTGCATTTGTAACAGGATATGGAACCAATGGTATTTTTTCACCAGAGAACTTGTGATTAAGAAATTTTTCTCCAACTACTGAATCTTCATCACTAAACACTGATCCCTGGCAACATTCAAAGCGCTCATCGTTGTTGATAAATTTGTACAAGTTTTCAAAGTTTTCCAATTTCAGAATCTGAATTATGCGCAACAAAAGACCAAACATGAAATCAACCCAAAAAATATCCAAATGTTGAGAAGTATAATTGTTGTTGTGATTTTTCTGATTGTGTAAATCCAAAAAATGTGTTTGTCCAAAGTTAATATGACAAACCGAACAACATGTCGATGGTGAAGCATACCAAGGTAAATGATCTTTAATAATATGCCGTTTAACATGCGTAAATTTTGCCAAGCACACAGGACATGGTTTGCCTTTTTTACTTTTGGTGGCTCCTTGAATTTTAGGCGGACTTGGTGGTTCAATGTCTGATCCAAATTCATAATCTGGTATGAATTCATCCTCCATCATGAACTACATAATATTATAAAATATAACATATAGTAAATATTGGTAATAAAACTTCATGATACACATTTTTTCTAAAAAAAATCTATATGTTTATTAATACATAAACACACTATTGTAATTAGGAGACCCAAGAGAAATAGGAATATTAAGTCATAAAACCAATACACCTTGATATATATACACAAATGATAACCAAGTCGTTGATTATATTCTGTCCTAAAAATGAGGAATATTTTTAATTTATTCCATTTTTTTTTTTTTTAAAACACCAGTATGATTTAGATATCTAAATCATAATCTTTCAAATATTCTGGCTTTCTTCTAACCCTTTTATTTAACGTTGAAGGACCTGAATTGTTGTTACCAGTTGATGGACTAAATGTAACTCCGAGATCTAAACTAGACAATGACATCAGACTATCCGACGTCATTGACTGCGGAGCCACAGATAATTCACCGTTTTCTGGTAATCTGAATATTGTACCAAGATTTAACTCGTCAAATTCTGAATTACATGTATCTTTACTGTATTGATCTTTAAGAATCTGATTTCTTAATCTTGATAGCCACAAAGGGTTATTTCTGTCTTGACACAATTTAATTCTGTCGTGGTGTATCACTTCTTCTTTCTTTTGATCTTGAATTTTGTATAATACTGGAGATTTTATCTCTGTTATTACATAGGGACCTTTCCATGGAGATTTTAACTTTGGACTTGTACCTACAATTGTAGCAGGATTTGTCTTGTATACAATATCCCCTATCTCATAGGTCTTTTGAACTGATTTTAAATCATAGTCTCTCTTTTGTCTACATTGAGAAGTTCTAAGATTTTCTCTAGCTTCCCTGTGAATAGATTCTAAGTTTGATTTAAGATCCTTCACATATGTGTTTAAATCTTTATCTTCCTCATGATCTACAGTACCTAAGAAGATATCTAATGGCTGAATAACATCCCTACCCAACATCATTTCATTAGGTGTAAACCCTGTTTGTCTATTCTTGGAAGCCCTTAATGCGCCCGCTAATTGTTGCAAATACTCATCCCATGTATCCTGTTTATTTTTAATGTAACACCTTAAAGCTTGTAGAAGAGTTCTGTTGCATCTTTCTACCTGTCCATTGGATGCAGGATGATATGGTGTTGTTCTTGTTTTAGCAATTTGTAGAAGTTCACATATTTGACGCATAATAGTACCGTCCATATTTTTTCCCTGGTCAGTATGTAACTCTAATGGGCATCCTAATCTACAAATAATATTATCTACAAAGCTCTTGGCAATAATCTCTGCCTTTTGATTAGGTAAAGGAAAGCATTCAATCCATTTTGTGAACTGATCTATAATCATCAAAATGTATTTATTTCCATTCTTTGTTTCAGGTAAAGGTCCTAAAATGTCCATATGTATTCTTTCTAATGGAACACCAGAATGATATTGTCCCAATTGTGACTTAGCTTTGACATTAGGTTTTTTGTTTTTGTTACATACTTCACATGATCTTACATATTCTTTGCAATCTGAACGCATGTGTACCATATTGCATATTTTCTCAATTTTTCAAATGTGTTTGTTTGACCTAAATGTCCTGAGAGTGGAATGTCATGACAGAGTTCCAAAACTTCTTGTTGTAAACACTGTGGGACAACATAAATTACTTTTGGTGTTATAGGATCCTCCCATAGATAGTATAGAATGCCATTACTCATTTGTAATTGGGATTTGCACAACCAAAAATGTCTAACAGTCTTACTAGATAATTGAAGTTCTTGACTTGATGGTTCATTGTTATTTTTTAACCATGATACTATTTGTTTAATGTCTGGATCTTGTTCTTGAGCAAGTTTGAGTTTATGTTTATCCCCTAGTACACTTGTAGACTCACTGGACTGGTCCAAATATGGACTAATTGAATCTACTGTTGTTGATTTGATTGATATAGGGACTACATAATCTACATCATCTTCAAAAGTTCCCCATTGTTTTCTAGCTCTTGTACAAAATGGGCAACCTCCACAAGGAAGAGCACTTAAAGAGACATTTGATCTATAGTCATTACATGATGGTATTGAATCAGGGATTCTAGACAATGCATCTGCATTTTGATGCTTTACACCAGACCTATGTTGAATGATCATGTTGTATTGTGATAATTCTTCTAACCATCTAGCTAACTGACCTTGAATGTTTTTGAAATTGGTCAACCAAATGAGACTATTATGATCTGTTCTAACTATAAAAGGTCTTCCTAATAAAAAATGTCTAAATTGTCTTGTAAAAACAACAATAGACAAAAGTTCCTTCCTTGTGGTACAATATTTTCTTTGTTGTGGTGTTAGAACCTTGCTAGCAAAACAAATTGTTTTTTCTATACCATCTTGAACTTGACTCAGTTCTGCCCCAATACACTTGTCTGAAGCATCTGTATCTAATATGAACATTTCATCAGGATCTGGATGGTGTAAAAGTGTAGCATATAAAAAAGAATCTTTCAAGTTTTTAAATGCTTCCTGATGTTGGTCAGTCCATTTGTACTCTGATTTTTTACTGACTAACTTGTGTAATGGTTCAACATATTCAGCAAAGTTTCTTACATGATCTCTATGATAATTCATAAATCCTAAAAAAGACTCTAATTCTTTCACATTCTTAGGTTCAGGCCAATTTTTCATGGTTTCAATATTCTCGGGTGTAATCATAACTCCATTGCCATTGACAATTCTACCTAAAAATTTAACCTCTTTCTGAAAAAAATGACATTTCTTTGGTTTAAATTTTAGGTTGTATTGTTTGAAACGTGCCAGTACATGTCCCAGTTTTTCCAAGTGATCTTCAAAATCAAAACCTAAGACTAAGATGTCATCCAAATAAGCTAAACATTCAGTCCATGTTAAACCTTGTAATACCAGCTGAATGATCCTACTAAAAGTTGCTGGGCTGTTACACAGACCAAAAGGTAGCCTATTGTGTTCAAACAAACCATATTTTGTAATAAATGCTGTCTTATGTTTGTCATCTCTATGTACGGTAATATTCCAATATGCCGCTTGCATGTCAAGGGTACTCAAAAAATAACTTCCCTTTAATGATTCAAGACAATCATTCATATTAGGTAATGGAAAAGCATCTTTGGTAGTTACTTTGTTTAAACCTCTGAAATCAATGCAATATCTCAAACTACCATCTTTTTTCCTGACAAGTACTGGAGATGAAGCCCAGTCTGATGAGGATGGTGCTATGATACCCTTTTCTAGCATTTGATCTAAATGTTCTTTTTCTTCTTTTTCAAAACATAAGGGCGTTCTCCTTAACTTTTGTCTAATAGGTTTTGCATTACCAGTGTCAATTCTATGCTGTATTTCACCATTAAATGAACCCATATCAAAATCATTCTTAGCAAAAACCTCTTGGTAAGAAATGATGAATTTTGCAAATACAATAGATTGCTTTTCAGTAAGATTTTGAATAGAACTTTCAAACATATCTATTAAAAAAGATGGAATTTTTCTTTTAATTTGATTTAAGCTGATATTGTCAATTTCCAAAGACCTTACATCTATTTGTTCATCTGCAACTCTTGATTTTGAATTTTCTACTTCAAAAACTTGATCTAATTGCATTCCAATACCCACAGCTGAGTTTCTTTTCACAGTTATGAATCTATCTGTGAGGTTCTTCAACAGAATGAAATTTTGATCACAACTAATGACACAATTAGGTGATAATAAACCATTCAGATCTCTACATGGGTTTATAACAACATCAGAATTCGGTGATTTGTCAAACACGATTTCTGCATATACACTAGATCTTGGTGGTATAACAACTCTCTTTTTTATTTGAACTTTCAAAATATCAATTCTCTCTTTGTTTTTGTTAGCAACACATTTAGCAGAAATGATATTTTGTGCAATAGACAAAGAAAAATTCTGTAAACTGATATCTACCTTGTTATGTTCTAAAAAATCAAGGCCTAATATGACAGAATCATCTATATTTGATATAGCAAAATTCCACATGGTTTTGAAATTTCCTAATAATAAGGGAACATTCTGACAAATCTTAGAATCTATGTTAGTTCCACTTATACCCTTGAGAAGCACATGACCTTTGATCTTGGGGGTGGGGTGTAACCTCTTGTAAAGATTTTCACTGATAACAGAAACTTGTGCTGCAGTATCAACTACAGCATCTATCGTCACATTCTGAATTTGAATTGGCACATAAAGAGTTTTGTACTCAGATTGTTTTTTATGTTTAAATTTAGTATGTGGTTGTGGCCTGGGGGTATTACTTTGAGCTGACGAATGGCCTATTTCCTCAGCTCGAGAGAGTTTAAATTTCTCTGGGACCTTGTTGGTGATTGTGGGGGTGATCTGTTTTGTGATGGCGATCTTGATCTGAAAAATGTATTATTTTGCATTGAACAGTTTCTTGCAAAATGCCCTATCTCCCCACACTTGAAGCATTCACTCCCTCTTTCTGAACTGTTAGATCTTGACCTATTGTATTTAATGGGAGATCTTTGTGTTGACTTAAATCTGGGTCTTGACTCTCTCTCTACCTCATTCATTTTCATTCTTTCCAATATTTCTCTCAATAATCTTTTTGTCTCTTTGTTGTCATTTTCAAGGGTCGAAATTCTGGATTCTAGTGATGGAGTTGTTTTGGGAAGGACTTTATTAACTAGTCTAATGTTTACATCTTCTGTGTCGGGTATGTCGTCTTTTTCTTCAAATGTCACTCTTCTAATATCTTTCTTTGTTCCCATGATCAATTTTTGGTTCGTAACTGCACTCTTCATATGTTGAACCGCTTCGTCTAAAGTTTTTGGATCTTTATCTAAAGTGACTAATGCAGCTCTCTTTTCCAAACAGCCCCTTAGAAATGCATCGATAGTGATGGTGCTTCTGAAGAATTCTGGACTGTCTGGATAAGCCTCAGTGGATAAATCTTCTATCATTTCTGCAAATTCTTCCAGTGTTTCGTCTGCCTTCTGTTGGATCTCTTGCAGTTGGCGACGAATTATGTGAGGCTGGTCCTTCCTGTCAAATCTTTCTTTAAATTTCTGACATAACAACTTAAAGTCCTTTTGTACATTTTCTGGTCTAGAACTAAAGAATTTTAATGCTTTTTCTCTCAAACATTCAATCATCTTGTCTAGTTTTTCTCTCTCATTCCACATGTATTTTTTAGCAATATGATTAAACTGAATGTAGTAAGGCTTCCACTCTGTTTTTCCATCGTAAGTTGACAACTTGGGTGGTGTGGGACTGTTTTGTATTTTTGCGTGGACCCTGAGGTCCACGCAGAAAATATATAAGCGAGGTTAAACCGGATGCTATGGGGAAAATTCAGCCTGCGCATGAGCTAGCCTGGTTCCTGTGCGTAGTGGGTAGCTCAGGGAACCAGGCTAGCACACGTTTATCTGAATCGGGATCGGGATTCCGTGCCATATGCACACATAAGTTCAAAGGCGCTGTAATTGTAAAGTTGTTGGTAAACAGTAGAGAAACAAAGTATTCCTTTTAAAGAAATGATTGGCATGTGATATGAACTATCAATATTATGAGATAAGTTAATGTTATGCCGAAACTACAACATGCATCAAATAGCATAATTTGCAATGTTTTGTTGTTTTCCGAATACACATGTAACTTAACTTTACTTTTATAGTAGGCGAGGCTAGAGAACTTCCCGATTAAATTTTTTTAAGCATTTAAGTATGATTGAATAATTATGTCACTGTATAAAAGTTTAAATCTCAAGAAAAATGCATCAAAATATGAAATTTTTAATTTACACAAAGCTGTCACTGCATAGTTAACAAAGTAGTGCGAATCGTAATCTGTGCGCAAATAGTAGAATTCACCGAATGCCTGATACTATACATGCAAACTTCATTCATAGATAGATCATAATTATTTTAGAAGTATGAACCTTTAAAATTCTGAGATAAAAAGTCAGGGCTATACATACATGTATACGTAATATAACGTACAAATTTAGTGGTTAAAAGCAGAGTCGGTGGAATCTCTGATAATCTTAAGGCTTTCACGTTTTCGTTGGAAACACATGCAAATGGTCCACGTATTGTAGTCCTTTTTTAAAGGACAGCAACTTGTTGAACCTTTTCTGTCCTCAACTTTTTCACTGATGGGGTTGTGATAGACACTATGTGGGGCCAACCTATTTATGTTTGAGATAAACTCTTCATGCTCTCTTTCTTTTTTCATTTGTCGTTCTCTCTTTTCTATTTCTTTCTCTCTTTGATCTATTTCTCTCATTCTTTTACTGAATGACTCTTCTCTTTCTGATCTCTCTCTCTCTTCTAATAATCTCATTTTCTCTTTCTGATCTTCTAAAGTCTGTAGCTGTTCATCAAATTCTCTCTCTCTGATTGCCAATTTTTCTTTCAAATCTTCCTCTCTCCTTTCAAACATAAACTTAAACTCATCAGCTATTTTATCTCCTTTTTCTCTAGTTGTTTTCATGCTTTTTTGCCAAAATGATAACTCTTCCTCTTTTTCATCTAACGTATGGTCTTTTTCTTTCAATTCATCCTCTCTTTCTCTGATAATATTCTCTCTTTCTCTGATATCATTCTCTCTTTCTCTTATCATTTCTTCTTTCTCCACCAGCTCTTTCTTCAACATATCAATTTTTTTTAGTAAGTCTTGTTCTTGTGTACTAGACCCTTCTGTGTCCCCTGTGTGTACAGATTGTTCCACATTGCTGGTTTTTACTAAAGTTGATGGTACAACAATTAAACCTTCATCTACCAAGGGATCCCAAATTGAGCTGGGAATGCAGGGAATGATTTTGAGATCTTCTAAAGTAATTTTACCTTTGATGTTTCTAATATCGATAATTTTCTTTGCTCTTTTGTCCCCAATATTTCTAATGTTTTTTAACTCTTCAAATGTTGCTTTATTGATATCAATAGGAGTAGCCATGATTTTGATCGTTTACTCCTGCATACACCTTCTCAGTATTGATCTTACTTTATGTATAAACTAAATCATCAGACAATCCGACGAAATAGTCATGTTGTGATCTTAAAAAACATGTAGGTGTACACTAACGCAATAGGACAAAAAAAAAAAAAATCAAAAAAATCAAGAAAAACAATACAAATCCTTCAATAATATACTAATACTTTAATTGAAATGAATAAATATCTTCCCGATCGAATTTGAAAGACAAGAAAAAAAAAATTCAATTATGGCGCCAAAATGCACGAACTATTGTGCGGGGTATTTAATCTGAAAAAAAAAAAAATAACAGATCTATACGACAACTTCTGACACCATTATAGTGAAGGTATGTATTTATAACATGCACAGTGCCCAGTTAGTGAATAACTCACCAGGCTGAGTTGTATTGATCGCAGTGTCGGCGTGAACGTCCGTCTGTAATCAGGGTATGTGTACAACTGTCGATTTCGCGCACCTGATCAGCTGATTGTTATTGAACCCCGAACCCGATGTAAATAAAGCACTACATCTGTTCCAGTTTTAAAAATGTATAGAAACAAAGTGTTGTCCTCTTGTTATAACAGTAATAATGTTATTGTATATTTTTTATTTCAGCCGGAAGACCTGATGAATATGCAGCACTGTAACCTGTTGTGCCTGCCTGAGAACTACCAGATGAAATACTACTTCTACCATGGACTTTCCTGGCCTCAGGTACATGTTTCAGACTTGTATAAAACTGTCGACAATCTATTCGGAGATTCCTCTGACTCTAACCCCCAATTTTATATTGTGACTTGCGGGGGAGAGTCTCTCCCCCGTAAGTCACAATATAAAATTGGGGGTTAGAGTCAGAGGAATCTCGGATTTTCGACCATCATGCTGGCAGGACTGATTTAAAAATGGTTGTGGTGTGGTAAATTTCCCTATGTGTCCAAATGAATATAAAATATATGGTTACTCTCTTGTTATATAAGCAATATTTAGGCAAGGAAAGAGAACATGATAGAGAGTAAAGGAGCGGTCAGACGATACGATTTTCCATCAGATTTTCTCATCTGATTTGCTTTCGACTAAAATCGTATCGTGTGACCACCTTAGTCGAAAGTCAAAAGCAAAGCCTGAAGTTAATTGAAAATCTGTAGTGCGTCCGTTTTTCGTTTGAATCTCTGGCGAGAATCGTGACGTCATGATGACTTTATCCCGGACAACAAAAATATTGAATAGGTTTAATTAATGGAAAATCGATTGTAATATCGTATCATGTGACCACCTCAACAATCGACTCCAATCATCATACCTGAGGAAGTCGATTGAAAATCTTATGTAAAATTGCATCGTATGACCACACTTTAGGCTTGCTGGGCCCTTTTCATACCATATCTATGTCAAGACAGTTAACATGTATTTTGTTTATACTGCAACCAAAAAATCACAATTGATGCTTCAGACAGACTATTTTTAACAAATATTGGTGCATAACTGCAGTTTCAACATAATACCATGATGCAAATTGGCAGTAATAAAAAAAAAATAGTTGGTGTCACAATGCTTTTGAACGTATAGGGTAAATGCAGAAGGCTATATTTGGGATTGGGTCAACTAAATTTGATGAACGCAAGGGGTAGTTGCAGGGTAATTATATATATTTAATTCCATAATTTTGATTTAGTTACCGACCTTGAAACTTATTACTATAATTGCAACAGGATTTCTGGTATCGATTATCAAAAGCTTTAAAAAAAAGTATTTTTTTTTAAGTTGATGAGTACTTTAGTAAATTGTAAACATAATGTATTATTGCAAATAAATCTATGAATACACATACTTTTACCATTCTTTTCTTTTGTATTTCAGCTCTCATACGTAGCAGAAGATGAAGAGGGGAAAATAGTGGGTTATGTATTAGCTAAAATGTAAGTAAACATTTGAAACAGTACCACATGCAGTTCTATATAGCATAAAGAATTACTCAGTAAATAAGGTCAAAAGATTTCCCTTATGATACCCCAAGAGATCAATTATCTGATGGTCATATTCATTATTCAGTCGTTTACTTTTTAAATACTTTCAACTGTTGCTAAGGATAACTTTTCACTGGAGCTTTTTTGACAACAGTTGCTAGATTGTGCAATTTCATACATATACTGTTACCGCAATTTTGTGCTATTGTCGATTTTTTGTATATTTTCTACATTCACAAAGTTTTAAAAATAAGTTTAAAGGCCAACCTTATGATGAAAGAATACAAAAAATACAAATGTACATGCAGATGGTGGTCCCCTTCTATAGTCTTTAAGTACCCAAGGTGATCTTGTTAGTGATAATATGTTACCATCTAAGGTGCTGTGTGCAGTTCTTGATATATGGACAGATATATGTATAAAATTTACATCTGTTTTGTAGGGAGGAGGACCCAGAAGACTCTGTTCCTCATGGTCACATTACATCACTGGTAAGTTTACGTCATAGTAAGATTATTGACACTGGTAAGATTCCATCTCTGGTCACTCAGATTATGTACATCATTTTTAAGATAACATTACTGATACAATAACATCGTTTGTTATATTCAGTAGTAAATTCTCACTATATAACTCTATATAGACGAATAGTCAATAATTATAATATTAGCTCGTCCGAAAAATATTGACCGGTCAATAATTTTTAAATATTGACCGGCTAGGAATAATACCTTGAGAATATTCCCTCTATTTTAATTAATCGATTCTGATTTGTTGATTCGTAAACGATAACGTAAATAACTCTTCACGACTCAAAAAAAAAGGTGACGTCATAATAGACAGTCAGTCAAGGCAAGCAAACAACAGACGCGCAATGCGACGGTTTGCTATCATTACGGATATAAGGATTTGCGAATAACTTTGAAGTAAAATCAGGTAGAACCTCTGTATGTTAATTCTTACGGGCGGCAGAAAATCACCAGTGACCGTTTGATGCTGAGGATATTTTGGAGATGAAATTTGCACAAAATTGAATTCGTGAATTTTTTGTTGAGCTGAGAAAATCACGACGATCTGTTTTTAATTACTTTCTTAAATTTTGGTTCGTTTCTTCATATAACAAAACAAAAGTTGACTGTGTTTTCGGGCAACATTGATTATATTAGCCCCCTTGAAACGAAAATATTGCCCTCCGCTTCGCGTCGGGCAATATTTTCTCCCTCGGGGGCTAATATAATCAATGTTGCCCTCAACCCCAGTCAATATTTGTATAATGTAGAATTACATTAATGATACAGTTACATATTGGTAAGATTACATTTTTGGTACAATTACACCTCTGGTGATATTACATTACTGATGCAATTACATTTCTAGTAAGATTACTATTATCTATTTACAAAATGTATTATTTGTAAGATTACATTGTGGGCACAATTACATCACTGGTAAGAGTACATTACTGGTACAGTCATGCACTGAGAAGATTCCATCAATGGTAACATTTCATCACTAGTAACATTGCATTACTGGATTGATTTGATCTCTGGTAACATTGCATTACTGGTATGATTGCAACACTGGTAACATTACATTACTGGTAGGATTGCATCACTACGAAAATATAACGATTTAATACTTGAAGCTGGTAAGATTGCAATTCTAATAAGATAATATCACTGGTCAAATTACATAAGTGGTAATTTCAAATCACTCGTAAAACCACCAGTAAAGGGATTTTGTCAATTTTTATTGAAAATCAAAGAACTAAAATGGGTAAGTAGGGAACAACTTGGTGATATATATATATACAGTATATATATATATATACATGTATATATATATACAGTATTTGAAAGGGAGGAAAATGAACTGTTATTGAAACATGTCTATGAGAGAGAGGTTATTTGACATGAGTTTGGGCAATTAATATTGTCTTTGACATTTGTTCGGAGAAAATAAAGATTTTTTTGGCAGAATTTTTTAAAATTATTTTTTTGTAGGCAGTGAAGCGGTCACATCGAAGGTTGGGGCTGGCCCAGAAGTTGATGGACCAAGCTTCCAGAGGAATGATCGAGTGCTTCGACGCTCAATACGTCTCCCTGCATGTTAGAAAGAGCAATCGCGCAGCTTTACATCTCTACAAAAACACACTCAAATTCTCGTATGTCCATCATAAATATACAAATTTTAAAGAGCTTATCAGTAATATCTAACATCTGGCTAGAAAGAAGTACATTTTTTGCTATGAAGTTAAAGATTTTTTTCTCTTGTCAAACACCACAGTATGCAAAAAAATGTATAATCATGTATTTCATTCTTGTTATGCATTTTAGAGTAAGTGAAATTGAACCCAAATATTACGCAGATGGGGAAGATGCGTATGCTATGAGACGGAACTTGGGTGAATTCAGAGAGAAAGTAAGGGCGAGTATATTTTTTTATTTACATTTTTTTTACATCAAAACTCTGCAAATATGTTGAATTTTTTTTCATTGGTGATATTTATACCGAGCGCAGCGAGAGGCGGGCGAAGCCCGCCTCGCGAAGCGAGGATTAATGGTTACACGTATATATAAGAAAATCAGTGAAAAATAAAAGTTGAATCAGGGGTACTAATGCCAAAAAAGTTTTCTTCCAGCCCTGGGCGCCGCCATATTGGCAGCCATTTTGTTTTTAAAAAGTTAGTTCGATCATTGATTGACTGGTACTTATCGATGTTTATTGCCCCTAATCTCGATTAAAATTTTCTTGTGTTTCTATAATAGGTAATTTGAATTAAAAGAAAAAAAAGAGGACACCAGATAAGCTTCAAAAGTGCTTCAATCAAGAAACACGACTAGTTCTATATATATCTTATCAAATTATCAGATGGAAAATAAAAACATTACCATCAAGAACTGAACTTTTAGATACTGAATAAAGTATTCGATTTTATTACCGCGTTATATATATGAATTAAATTGATAAACAATGAAAGAAGAAATTTAAAAAAAGTTCGGAATAACGTTACTCTCTTCGGCTATTTCCGAAGACAAAACGTGTATGTTATACGTCTGAAACATGACGTCATAATGTAGACTGAGCACGCGACGTTTACTTAAACTTTAGCTAATGATTTGAGTAGGCAACCAGGCGGATCCTACTGTGTACGTTCAAATTAATTTTGATCTACAAAAATCAAACTGCACTGTGTTATATCTGCGCTCGGTCCAACGGTTACACCGTTTACATATTACTTATATTCATGTCTTGCATTTTCTTTGTTTAGGTATCTTCTCTCCATATTATTAATACTTAAATTGTTATAAATTTGTGATGAAAAGAAATAAAAATGCCTGAATGGTAAAGAGCATTTATTTATAAAACTGTTAAAAACACTCCAATTTAATGGTCAGTTTCCTCTTCTCTTTCACAGTATGGACTGAAAGCACAAGCTGAGGCAGGACCATCGTCATGACAACAGTGAATAGAAAGTGGAAATATGTGAAATAATGACATCTGATAAAACTTGATTCGCGTGTGAAATGAGGGTTAGACAGCTGGAATTGACTGTGTATACTTGCTTGGACTGTTCAAGAATACATTTTATTCTCATTAAAGTGAACAATATATATTTTCTTTTTTTCGCTTTGTGAAGTACTATACTGTACATTAATTTTACACTATAAAACCATCCATGTACTAACGAAAATGTTGTTATTTCTATGGTATTTGAATTCGTCATAATTAGGATGTTGATATTCATGCATGGTGTTTTTCTTTTATTGTTATATATAAACAAGGCACCTTAAGGTCAAGATCTAGTAAATGAAAGGTGCCTACAGGTTCATGAAATTTGAGATATAAATTTTTTCAATGATGCTTCATAACAATAGCTTTGTTTGATAGGGTGTATTGGGGCTAAATTTTTTGGTAAACACTATGAAAAATCATGTTTGAAACTGTCATTTTCAATGAAATATGACGGAATTGATGAACAAATTTTGGAGTTTTGTTCATTTTTGACTAATAAATATATTTAGAATGCCTACAGTCTCCGAAAAAAGGGATATAAACAAGCTCTTGACCTCCTCTCTAGAATGATGTCAAATTGAATATAGGTATCGGGATTACTTTTTCCATAATTTAACATAGAATGTCAAGAAATTGTTTAATTTTCTACATGCATAATTCCTATAACGCCATAAAGTACGGGAAAAAAATTCTTCCAAATCAATTATGACGTCCTAATGGTTCTAGCACCAAAGAGACACTCTGAAATCATTTACTATAGATCTTGACCTTAAGGAGGCTCGGAGTCCAATACAGAACTGTTTAGTTATAAATGTGTATATGAGTAAATTTTATGAAGGCATATCTTTTGAATGAAATGATAATTATCCATGGAGTATGGAGGAGATAATGATATGCTGCATTGCAATATTTTTTGCTGCTTGGTATTTTGAAACAGAGACATCAAACAGGCTGATAAAATTAAATGCAAAAAGTTTAATGGACATGCACTATAGTCAGAGACATAAATAACATTATTCATTTATTGTTATTTATGTCTCTGACTATAGTCTATCAACTGTGCTTATTAATATGTAGGGTGGAATATCTAAACTAAACTCTTACCTGCATATATTTACGTGAGAACTATTTTAAATGAAAGATATAAATTTTAATAAAAAAATCCGGAATTTTCAATATTTTACATTCTCGGCTTTAATTTTAGACTGATAACCAATGCTTCCTGAATGATCTGACGCCAACCAAAGAAAAAAAGGCGTGCAAATATTATTATATATTAAAAATGCTGCAGTAAATCATTTGCTGATTTTGATACTCTTCTTTAAGAACAATGACGAACACAGAGAAGGTCCATTTTGTGGTGAACCATTTCATAAATGAAGCAGGTGGGAATCAGTCGTTGGCCGTACCGTTAAATGTGTAGCAAGGGTGATAACTATGCCCTCTCTATATATGAATATGAAAATCTATAATCGTTCAGACAATTTACTTCTGATATGGTTGCTTTACTCACAGGCCTCTGAATTTTTTTTTCAATAAGCCGTTTTATGTAGGCAGATGGGCAGATGGCAAGAAGGATTATGTTAAACATATACCCTAATATCCCATCCTTAGTACATGTAATTATATATACATGTAGATAGTTTATGTATAAATATCCCTTTACCATACATTTAACAGTTCATTAAATTAATAGAAATTGAGATGCATTTGCTTTAATTACTTGCCTCCAACCTCAAAAAGTGAAGAATGTTTAATTCATGTACAGATACGGAGACATCATTTTTACACGTCACACTACTTCTTTTTACGGGGCTGGTGATGGTGTTAACAGAAGGTTAAAGACAATTAAATTAACGACACCTGTAATAAAGTGCTTGTGAGGAATTTTTTTATTATTTCTACAGAATGTGTTAGAAAATTAAAAAAATTAGTCCAGAACTTGAGAAATTTTTGTTTGCTGTAAATTGCAATTTTTTTTTTTGCATTGGGAGGCTCTGTAGTTCTAAGGCATGTCATGATGTCAGCTCAAATTTTCTCATAGAGCTACTTACCTGTAGCTATGACATTTTTAAATGCTCTTTTGGGAAAAATTATAGCGAGCGCAGCTCGCCGGCGCACAGCGCCGGCGCGAAGCGAGCTCTACCGGCAAGGCGTGTGTGAATAGAAAATTCGGACTAGTTGCACATTCATTCAACGGATTTTTTTGGCGTCAGTAAATCGGACCAGTAATGCATCGTTTTAATCGTCCCAGTAGTTCCCTGTAATCATGGCAATTTTTATCACTTCACACTCTCACGAGAATCAGCAAGACAAAACAATAACGATGTAAGCGACATACAGTCAATGTTACCTCTAAAGTTTACCTCAGTACACTCTCAATCAAAAATAATCGTGTGACGTCACAAACGTTTACACATTGATCCGATATATTTTTTTGGAGTCAGTAAATTTTGACCCACAATTCATAGCACCAATGGTTTCCAACCTCACATTCCAACATCACGTTCTCCCGAGAATCAAAGTAAAACCTTTGAAAAGCTTATAAGATGTGTAATTTTATAAACATCATGCTTTTTAAGTAAATAAAACAGTATTCTTCGCATACATTTATTTCTCAGGGGAGTTTTAAAGAGTAAGACGACACTTAACCAACGTCAGCTTTGACGTCACAATAAGCACTGATAAGGGGAAATTACTCTAACATTTATTTTATTCACTATAATTACGGTAATTTCCTGAAACGTAACGTTATACGTAGCAGCGACTTTTTTTAAAGGGGGTGGGTGGGTGGATGGCAGCCTCATCCAAAAAATCTTTGCAAGCAAAAAGAAAAAAAAATCATGAAAATTCTAATCCTTCAGCTCTTTAGCAGTTCAATGGTTTCTTTATTTTCACTTCCATTTATTTTCACTTCCATTTATTACATGGGGGGGGGGGGGGGGGGGACAACACCATGTTCTTTTAACATGATACGCAAATATTTTTAAGCGTAAATTAAAAATAAAATTAAACATTATTTTTTTTTTAAAGGAGATACAGTGCAATAAATATTTATATATTAAAATCTTTATTATTTAACAACATTGTATCTGAGATTAAACTACTGTTATACATATAAATAAATAAATCATAATAGATCTTATAAACTATGAATAATGAAAATCTACTGAACAATAGGTATGTTTTAGTTTTTTGCATTCAAATTTCACGTTGTTAATTTTATTTTATCAATTTATTATAATTCATTGTTTAATCACATGCGGTGCTCGCCGTAAAACATATTAGAAATAGAAATTATAGAAATAGAAAATTGGAAAGTTTACAATATAGAGACTTTGAGAGGACACAAAAAGTATTACTAATAAGTAATATATACGTGCCAGAGCTGATACATTTGCAAAATACAAAACATGATATGATTAGATATCACTTTATGTAATACTTTTCTAATTTACAGATGTTTTATTTTTGTTGTGCTGAAAAGGGTTCAGTTTTGGGGAATAATTATCATATAGCCTGATGTGATAATTAAAAATAAACTGTTTTCTTTTAGGTTTACGACTTCATATGAATTCTGTTCCCTTGGCAACTGCATCTGTCATTTACCACAAATTCTTTCGAGAGAACTCACTTCAACAGTATGACCCATATGTAAGAAAAAGATTGTTTACTTAGTTTTAAAACTATCTTACATGTCATGATATTTCAGAATATAAATAATTATGTTTTAACCAGTAAATGCATTAAAAGATATTTGTCATGTAAAATACCAGATAATTTAATGGACAACAAAGTTTCACAAATTTTATTGGTGTGACACATGCTTATGTTTAAATTGAATTTTAGAGAAGGATATTATAATAATCATGTTTTGATTTGTACATAGGTAATATTAAAAATTGTCATAAAAAATCACACGGTTTTCTGCAATACCTTATATGCTTTAGTTTGAATTGTAGCTGATTGCAACAACTGCGCTATATCTTGCTGGGAAGGAAGAAGAACAACACCTAAAGCTACGAGATGTTGTGAATGTATGCTACAGGTAAATAACTACAGTGTAGAAGCAGAAATATTTTTTGAGGATTTAATTTCGTTATTTTCTTCGGCAGTTTAAATCAATTAATGAAATTAAATCCACGACAAATTTTTAACCCAAGTTTATTAAATACAGAGTTGATATGTGAGACGTTTTAAAGATTTAAGATATATGACGAAAATAAATTCCAGCTGTACCAAGAGTAAAAGCAACAGATATTGTGGAATCATTTAGGGCTCAGTTTTTGTGCATTTCAGGGGTAGCCCTAAATTCCCAGGGGCATTATAAAACACAATCTAATACACAAATCCATAAAATTTACATCCCAAAGAGTCCTAAAAAATTAACAATCCATTAAAAGTTGCCCCCTCCCCTTTAGTTGGAATTATTTCACAGTATGTAGATATTATTAGATATTTTTGTAACCAAATTCAAGAGATATTGATATTAAAGAAAAACACATTAATATGCTTTGTTTTGCCAATTTTTCTTTGCTCATTAAATAAATACATTATAAAAAATATGAAGGAATTTTGAGTGTGTATGTGGCAACAGAATTATTAAAACATAATTTGTATCTATATGTAGATGTACTGACTGATATGAAAACAAAGTACTGAAGTAATGACAGGAGTTGATGTTTTAAAATATATTTCCTGGTACATATAAGTATATGTAGTTTCATAGCTGTATTGAATAATTTCGCACATTTTTACTACTATGAATTATCAAGCTTTAGACGAAAATCCCCATATGAATAATGTTTTGTAATATTTAAGAATAGATTTAACGCCATCAAACTCTGCGATGCATTATGTATTAGTAATTGAAATATATCTTCAAAATTGCATCCCAGCAATATTGAATTCTGGCATAGGAATACATACGACTACAAAAAATATCTAAATTGTTCGTACCATTTAAAATCTGACTATTTCCTAGATACATGTATAATTATAAATAAGTTTTCGGGAAAAACAGTGCCTTAAAATACATTACAACAAAATTATCGATTATTTCCAAGTAATAAGTCTGTTCAACGGTGATGACGTGTGCTACAGTCCAAACAGTTTCACTTCCAGTTTGCCACAGTAACTGCATAAGAGTGTTGATTAAAATCAACTCCTAAAAATATGACAGAAATTTCAAAAAGAACACTTGTTGATGCTCAGTTTCATTGTGCCTTATGTTATTTGCTGTAGATTGTATTCCCGAACAAATCCATTATTTGACCTGAGATATTGTAATATTCATGATATGAAAAATATATTGTAGAATTCTGCACAGCACCAAGCCGGCCTTGGAGATGGGGGAGGCTTTCATGTCTCTCAGGGATACTGTCGCAAACTGTGAGCTGTTTGTTTTGAGAATGCTGCAGTTTAAGATTTCATTCCAGCATCCACACAAGGTATGAAATGGGTTTATCAACTAAAATTGAATGGTGCTATCGGTAGTTTTTAACAATGTTTAAGATTTTGGCAGGACTGATTTAATTGTAATTGACTGTTCAATGTTTTTAAACCACAGGATTCATAGTGTCTGATTTTGATTTCTTGATTGAATGAAAAGTTTCCAAATAATCTAGAAAACCTCCAGTACTTTTTCACATGTTGCGTAAGGGAAAGATTTGATATCAGGACTGCGTTCAAGATCCTAGCAGCTAGCCTAGCCGCTAGGTTGTAGATATCTAGGTCTATTGAACGGATGGCTAGATTAGCCGCTAGGTCTCAGATTTGAAGTTGGAAATATTCAACTAAAGACTTATTACATCGACAAAATTTGTTAATTTCAAGTGGAAATATACATGTTAAAATTCATAATAACTTAAGGGATGAACAAAATATCACTAAATTAATAGATCATGTTTTTTACAAAGTGGTAACTAAGGTGGCTGTCTTGAATTTGATGCTTAGCATATTAAAATATTTAGGCTACCAATATCTACATAGAGGCTAGGCTAGCTTACCGTTCAACTACGTAGCCCTATGTAGCAGCTATGATCTTGAACGCAGCCCTGAAAATATGTATTAATAAGGTTATGTTTTTCATTAATGATGTCTCGTTTGTAAATAACTATTATAACAGAGTAGTAAAAGACTTTAGTGGGTTATCAATTATTATTTTTTCTAACTTTCTGTATACAGGGAAGGAAATCATTTGGAATAACTGAAAATTCTTATATTTTAACCAGCAATCTTGTACCATTGTTGTGCTGTATTTAAATATTATTCGATATTGATTTTTGAAAATCTATATTATTAATTGAAATTAATTAAAATACATTTCAGTACCTGCTTCATTATCTGAAGTTCCTGAAAGACTGGTTTGAGCCCTATAAATGGGAGACAACTCCCATAGCTCGCTCAGCCTGGACGTTTCTGAAGGACAGTTACCATGGAAACCTGTGCCTGCTCCACAAACCCCAGCACATTGCAGTGGGGCTAATCTACATGGCCCTGGAATGTCACGGGGTGGAGGTGCCACTTCAGTCCAGCGTGGCTATTCCCTGGTGGAAGGTCATTGTCTTTTTTATGTTTGATTACAATATTGTAGGGCACGGTTTATAATTTTTGTTAATTAAGGGTGCAATATCAAAGCTACATGGGGTGGAAGTGCCATTTCAGTTAAATGCGGTCATTCCCTGGTGGAAGATAACCTTGGTATTAGGTATATATGTCTTTTGATCTTGGTATACAATATTGAACTGGTATTAGCTTCTGGCTCCTTAGGACTAAGACCCACTCAAATAAGCTCATTCTGACTCTTCTAATAGAAATCAGTGAGGCTGAGATCAGACATGGTCTCATATATTGAATATTCAGATGGTAGCATGTTATACTATGTCCAAAAATTTTGACACAAATGTAACAGATGGTGAAATGTCAAAACTCAACCGGGATTCAAACCCAGGGCCTCTGGCGTACCGTACCAGCGCTTTAACCACTGAGCTATTGACACCCGATATATTGACTGACAGTCACACACCTGTCAACTTGGTGACACAAAGAACACCAGAAGCTCACATTCTATGAGAAGGGTAATCATCACCCAGACATGTTTAATTTTTCTCCGAAAAATATTTATTATTAAAGAGCATTTGCAGGACATGAAAATATTGCAGGACAAACACAAGTAGGGAATACTTATCTCTTTAGGACATCTTTTTGTTTACATCAAGTCTGTGCTCAATTATCAGTGTTAAGTCTTGATAATACAATCAATTTTATGGCAACGACTGATTGTACATGTAGGTAAGATAAATGTTTACCTGAATAGAAACCCCAAGGAGTAGAACTCAAAGGTTGTATTTGAGCTATTCATCTGACCTACATGTGATATAACAGGCCACAAGATACCGGTTACCTAAATAACGACTTCACACTCAAGGTCATGGTCAATTGCTGTATCGTTAGTTATGCATATTACATGATAGCTGATGGGCTTGTTGGTTTACTGGTAGCCTAGTAAGTGGACTTAAACCATATAGAAACATTTTCTAGCTAGATTGGGGTGGACCATTGAAACCCAGCAAGATTTTGCAGATTTCTGTATATGAATTATATTTAGCGTGTATATTTTTTGGAGTAAATTAATTATTTAACAAGTTAGCATGGATATATATATATATACATATAAAGCTTCAGAGCCAAATGCATCCTAATTTTGGTTATGCAGGGTTGTCTCTAAGACCCGGGAGGCCGGGAATTCCCCCGCCTATAATGCCTTAATTACCCGGCTATTATTGCATTTCAACACAATCTAGCTATTAGCTAGACCCCCAGACTCCCATTCTACTTTTTTATTTATTCCTTCTACTTCAATTTTAAGAGACAACTTTGGTTATGTACCTCTTCAGTTTAATTAGTTACAATTGCCATATAGCTTACAGTCAAGCCATTTAGGAGTGTACGTAATTATTTAACCTGCAAATTCTGAATTTATTTTCAGGTTTTGTTGTAATTCCCTACTCCCTCCCAACAAAATCATTACTATACACACACTCGCATACAAAATTGCTGGGGTTTTTTTTTTTTCAGGATGACCTTATTGCCTTACTTTCTATTTCTATTTTCATTTCAGGTTCTCACTGATGACATCACAGAGGATATCATAAAAGACATCATAGAAGTTGTTATAAGGACGTATGAAATAGAAACACTAGCATGACATGATACAACCAAGATGTATATAGTTCACATGGTATCATGACATGAACGAAGACGTCATGAAAATGCATAATGATTTATGATATAGAGAGACTAGTGCAACATGCAGACATGTTCTATTGGCAAAGCATGACGGAAGTTGTTGCATAGACTTCTGAAACGGAGATTGACATGGAGATTTCTTAATATTTTACAATGGTAAATTGAAAGATTAGCAACAACAGCACATGGAGCTCGAATTGATGGAAGGAAGATATGATTGAATTGAGAGTTGTTTTTTATCAGCTGACATGACAGATATGATGATAATTTCTAACAAGATGATGTTGGAAAAAACATTTTCTATGGGGGGAAACCTATGGAGAAAAAAATATTTTTCTCCAAAATTAATTTTTTTTCAAACATATAAAATTGCATGTTCAATAAATTTTGTATTGAATATATTCATGAAACATCACAGATGTGATCCTGTATGATGATGATATTGATGATGATGATGATGATGATGAATAATTAATTAACATTTTATTGACCATTTTGTAAGACAATTTTAGATTTGGAATTATTTTTACAAAAATTAAAAGACCTAACAAATGTTCTTTGTTCTTAAAATATTAAGTTTTGATTCTAAATGTTATTAAATTAAACTTAGCATGTAGTTTTGTCTTTGACGTTTTAAAATACTGAATTTTTTTTAAATAGTTGATCAATAATGATAATTTTGGCCTTTTTGCTTTCTTAGTGTGTTAACTAAGATGTTCATATAACTGTAGAATATACTTTTGTTCACCACTGTACATGACAGGTGATAGCTGCCCTGTATCTGTGTCTGTACTTCGGATTTAAGTAATTTTGCATAACAGAGATAGAAAATGATATGAAATGACCATAGACAGCTGATAAAGATTTGAAGCAATGCATCAGGCGTGAGAACTAAAACTCAGCATGAGTTGTTGTTATTGTAAACCCAGCGATATACATGTACGTCCCCATGTAAACCAGGTGACACTATATAAATAGTGCCTGTTTGGGAGGGTAACTGTTGAAATTGACACCCCGAGAAAACCATTGTCAACCTCCGCTTCGCGTCGGTTGACAATGGTTTTCTCGGGGTGTCAATTTCAACTGTTATCCTCCCAAACAGGCACTATTTATTTTATTATACTGAATGTCTTAATTTTAGAGAAATTTTTACTGCTTTTGTATAGAAATGACGTGAATTCTACGGCGAACCGTACGCGCATAATTTACGCGCATGTAACAATTCGTTGTGTTACCCGTTGCCAAGTGTGTTGCTTACGCTGAGGGTAATAGAACGGATTATCAACTGCGTCTAAACCAATCAGATTTCAGTATTTAACATGAAAGTATAATAATCATGAATGTTACGTAATATGGCACGTATGTGTAACCTTCGTCTGTGCGTTCCACGTATAACTAGTGCACAAAAAATATGCGTATAACAACTGCTGTTTCCTTAAATAAAATCCACGTTTAAAGCTGCATCTTTTAAAATTCATATAAAGTCACCCCACTCGGTCCGAAAGAATGTATTTTTACTTTTTAAACCTTTCTCCTTTTGCATGCGTTTCACGACGTCCCTTTTTTGATCTGGCGAACTTGTGTCTAATTTTCGCGTGAAAAACATGCAAATAAATTCGACGTGAAAATTTACCATTTTGAAGTACATATGGTATGATTTTGTGTTACCCAGCGTTAAATTTTACTATATTACTTGAGGAATACTGGTCTAGGTTCGCTGATGCATGGCCGTTGAAACAAAGTCATAAACGGAAAATTTTTGGTCGCGAAAAATCTGAATGTCTAAGACGTGAGTTGACGGCTTCTTGTCAGAACATTTCCGGAGATTGAGTGGCTGCGTCCTTATAACCTATAAAGCTACATATGTACATGTAGTCCCACCTTATCGGATAACTTTATATAAACATAGTTCAACGGATGAAGAAGGGGACAGAACACAAGACTGTTCTCGCCACAATTAAAGGTTTTCGTAAACAGTGTATTGAAGATTCACTGTATATACCAGTAACGAAAATTGAGTTGACTTATTATTGATCTAAGTAACTACAAATTTGTTTCATTAATCTGGTAACCTCGAATAAACAAATTCATTATTACTACTTTCTTTGCATGGAGATTCCTCAGATAACTGCATATTGTACTTTGTGGACCCCCCCCCCCCCCAAAAAAAAACAAAACAAAACAAAACACCAAAAAAAACAAAACACCCCCCCCCCCCCCAAAAAAAACCCATAAATTTTTGTACAGTTACTTTTCTTTTAAAAAAATGCAATAAAATAATCCAAACGGTATGCAGGTATGGAAATTCTGGGAATCAATGCGTCATCACGCATTCAAACCGGACCAAACAACTGTAACAAATTAAGTACAAAGTATTACATGAAAATGTTTGCTGAAGTTTATCTGAAAAAGATTACTAAGTAAACAAAAGGGCGTTTATCATATTTCCTTGTAGTAAACCAACATTCTTAACGAATACACCGCTGATGACAAATATAAAAATTTGAATGAATTATCGGAGGATGGCTAATTTTACAAATCTTTTAGTTGTACCTACGATTTTCTTGACGGTAAGTTAAGTTTTAGTTTACCCGTACTTTCCACAAAACTGACCTTTTTAGTGGAAAGCAAATTTTATAATTTATTTTTTTGATAGATTTATTGATCATCCAAAAGCAATTTATTTTTTTTTTCGATAGATTAATTATCATCAATTCTATTTTAATTGAAGCAATTTTTCTTAAAAGTATAAAGAATCGTTTACATTACTGTGTGTACATAAAAGAGAAAGTGATTTTATTCATCTATTTGGTATCATAATGTACTATCATTTGAAAACTTATGTTTTGAAATGACGTTCCATATGTTTGAATAAGCGATTTCCTTTACAAAAGCGTAAAAGAGCCAATCGGAATAGATTGCTCAAAATAACCATAAAAGTTCAATGAGTTTACTGTCGTGCTGTAATATGGTAAATGTTAATATCAATTATTTGATTAATATTCAATTATCCCTTGTCTTATATACATAAAATATCAATAAATATTACTCTGTAAACCAGTCAATATTCTATTTATAGAAATATGTTATAACGCAACTACTTGACTTTGTATTTGGGAGAGGGTTTAAATAGGCTTTGCATTTACCCAATACATTTGAATATCGAAAAAAATATGTTAAAATTAAAAAAAAAATGGCATCAGTTACACATGATTAAAGATATTCCTCAATCAGCATTTAGACAAACTTGTTTTTTCTTACACTACTATGGAATTTTCATTTGTAAAAAAAACTTTGCTCATCTGTGATCTAGAATTGTTTTCATATAGTGGTGATTTAACTTTGCTGTTTCAAAAATAGTCATTATATCAAAAATGCACTTAACCATGTAGATCTTTAACCAGTTATAAACGAATCGTGAGATTAACAATTTTGTATCCCGAATTATGATAATCCTGAGCATTTTGCATTTATTAATTAAGGTTATATATACATATCTCATTAAGCATTCCGGCTCTTCGTATAAAGAACAAAAAGTAAGAAATATATTCCTTTATTGGTAAAATACAGTATTCTCTTGTAGAAATTACCTTGTCTGATTTCAAGACTACCAGGTGTAATGTTTGTAACAAGTATGATGTCTTCTGTTTTACCCCGTGTTTGTAACAAATATAGTGTCTTTTCCTGCAGTATGTATATTTATCATACTTTCATGTTAAATGCTGAAATTTTATTGATTTAGAGACAGTTGATAATCAGTTTTATTACCCTCAGCGTTAGCAACACACTTAGCAACGGGTAACACAACGAAATGTTACATGTGCGTAAATTATGCGCGTACGGTTCGCCGCAGAATTCACGTCATTTCTATATAACAGTAAAAAAAATCTCTAAAATTAAGACATTCAGTATAATAAAATAAATAGTGCCTCTTTGGGGGGATAACAGTTGAAATTGACACCCCTCGAAAACCATTGTCAACCTTCGTTTCGCGTCGGTTGACAATGGTTTCCTCGGGTTGTCTATTTCAATTGTTACACTTCCAAACTGGCACTATTTATATAATGTACAGGTATTGACTAAGTCTTATATTTTACCCCTATGTGCGCGTACAGATATTATTGTATTTTTTAATATGTGTAAGCAAGTATAATATTTTTCTCAATATGTGTTTTTTTTTGGTTCAGACTCTGTTGCTGAGCTTCGTATCTTCTGAGAACAATGCGCATGTGCAAGTAGACTCGTGCACAACGTATTGCAATACCACAATGTTCCAACACTGTAAATGTACAAACTTCTCCACCATCATGGAGTGCGACAAGACGAGTTGGGTGGGGATCTACTTGTCCATGACAGTCAATGACACGGGTCCCGGGAACACGAGCTTTCCTTTGTTCTACACGCTCATGTAAGCTCTTGCAATTAAATGTGCTCTTTAAATTAAATAATGAGATTTTGATACATTTTCTGTACAGATAGAATTTTGAAGAAAAAAACCCCAATATGTTTTAAAATTTACAGATTAGCAGAAGATAAAAAAAAAATAGTGAAAAGGAAATTTGCATGCATATTTGACACGATTCGTATTAAAGATTTTGAATCATCATGACTTTATAGTAATATGGTTTAAAACCATGCCTTTTTATCAATATTTTAAGGTACGACAACACCACATTTTGCCAAGGACAACTGCAGATTCCTCCCTCTGGGAAAGAGGTTAAGATTTACCTACCAGAAAGTGACGATAAGGTAAATATATGCACAAGGCATTGTTTGTTCTGTTCTGTTTTTTTTGTTATGTTATGTTATATTATATCACATCATATTATATTACATTATAACTATAGGTTTGAAAACAAATTAAAGATACGTCAAATTTCACAAAAGTGTCTCTTTACGAAGTTTTATAAATGTATTAACTGCTACACTAAATTTCACTGAAAATGTCTTGAGTAACAGTGTATCAAAATTTTAATTCCATGACTTTCAGTTGGAACATGCCCAATCTTTTAAATAAATATCGCATTATATTGATTTCCAAATAATATCAACTATATACATTTGTGTAGATATATGTGCCGACTTACTCGATGCAAGCGGATGAGGATTTTAGTTTAACGCAAGAATGAATTAAATTAAGAAACTTAAAAATTGATTGAATTAATTTGAATTGATTTGAAACTTTTTTATATTCACTAGTGACATATACTTAAACATTGAATCATTATTTTTTTAAAGATGTGGTCTCATAACTGCATCGGTGTGTGCATTATGAAATTATGTTTGCAAACATCGTTGAAATCATATATTTAAAAAAATAATGATTCAGTACTTATATTTACGTTTTTTAACATTTATTCCCTTTCCGCAAATATTATTTATTTTTTAAAATCTCTACCTTATTCAACGAGCAATGCGCAATTAAAGGAAGAGCCATTAGAACAGCTGAATCATGCAGACAAAATAGTGCACAGCGTTTTAAATTATAATAACACAATTTTATTTTTCCTTCTGTAAATTAATGAACTTACTTTTGGAATACTAAGAAATTAATCAATTAAATTCATTTATCTATTTAAAAATATTACGTCAGACTCAATGAAATATTAATCAGTGCAAGTATAATATCAAGTCGTGATCCGGTTTTAAGTCGCAAAGAGAGTCAGTCATGCTCTTAGAGAAATACTGAAGGAACACTGAATGTATTCATACACACCAGATTTGGTGATTTAGTCTACTGTGTAATGCGTAAATATCACTCAAATCAATCAATGCTATTTTTAAAATAGGGAAAGAAAGTGAATGTAAATATTGTACAATGTATAAACATGTACATTGCATATAGTTACGTCCTTGAGTTCACTATACACAATGTTTCTTTCAAAGTGTATTAATTAATTAACATGTAACATTTTAACAAGTAATCTAATAATTTCTTCAGGCGAATCCAGTAGTCAATTTAACAACGACTGGTGAACACAAAATGACTTTGACACTGCTTGAAATTGAAAACAGCAAACAAACCGCGTCGAATCTTCTATCAAAACCGTCTTCTACACCTTATATTGAAAACACAACAATACGGTATGTCACATCTCAATTCAAATTAGAATACTACGGTGTGGTTCTATTAAACCTTTTTCTCCAGAACCAATAAAAAAGGAATTCATTGCTTTGATATTTCTTTTGTCGCATTGTTTCACTTTATTTAAGAAATAAACAACGTTATTTAGTGAACATGGCGTTATGAATAGCAATTGCTCTGTTGGCATATTCCATGATGCGCGCTAGCGCATCATGGAAAATATGCTAGCAGAGCAGTTGCTATTTATATGCCAGCAGAGAGTTGCTATTCATAACGCCATTTTCACTAAATAATCCTTGTTTATTACTTATATTTGCATTTTACCACTCGCAAATACCCTGTATTAAATTAGCGTAGACCTTGACATTAGCTTTTGCATAAAAAATAAACATTTAGACTGTATAAATGTATCCTTTTAATCCCCATCTATTGTTAACAGAATCAATGGTTTGTTATAACAGTAATTCCTTTAAAATGTTATTATAAGACATTTTTTAATTAAATACATCAATTTTATGGAGTTGGAGAAAAACACATGATGTTTATTATAGTGGTTTAATAAATCTATAACGTCAGAGAAAAGTATATGACGTCAACCTTTATGACGTCATAGTATACAGACAGAGCAATTGCGATTATAGAAAAATAATTGCAGTTCCTCCGTATGAACTTACAGTGGGAAAGAACAATAGATATGCATATATATATATATATATATATATATATATATATATATATATATATATATATATATATATATATATATATATATATATATAAGTATATATATGTACATCAGGCACGTAGCATCCTGGGTGGGGGGGTGGCCCCCTACTTTTTCTCGCAGCAACTAGTAATTTTCTGAAATTGAATTATCATGGATTTGAAACCCCCACCTCCATCCCCCCCCCCCACACCACCCACCCCGGATTAGGACATTGAAGATTTTGGAAACTTTTTATTTGCTTGTCACGGTTTTTTTCGATGAGTCTCCCCCCCCCCCCCCCCCCCCCCCCCACACTTTTAAAAAACGACGCTACGTGCCATGTATGTAATAACTATCATCTTTTTGGATAACCAACATTGAATATACAATTGTCTTATCTATATTGAATTATTAACTCTCATTTTCATTCTTCCCGTAGATTGAATGATATTCGCGTCTATTATGACTGTGTAGCAGGTGAAAACCAACTTTGTGACGAAACAGGTCACGTGCAGTGTGCGCCAGGTTACTATGGTGACAAATGTCGGCTTTACTGTAATGCCACCATGTTTGATAACTGTAACTGCTCAACAGACGGGAAACTCCAATGCAGTGAAAAGCCTGTGGGAGTATATTTTGATGTCCGACTGATTTCAGCGCATATTCCCGCCAACATGCACAATACATCATACACACTCTCTCTTGACCAAAGGTATAGCAATCGAAATTTATATAAACATTTTCATTTATACTTTTAAAATACACTTAGTGTCTAAATTTCAAATATTTCATGTAATACAACTCATATGTACTATGTTTTATGTATCACCATAACTGTTTGATATCGAAGCGGAACCATGTAAATCATCGACGTGATGTTCCGGAATGTACTGAAATATACCTGATATCTTGGTTAATTATATATGATAAGAAGCAATTAGAACGGTGATGTAATATTGAATAAGAGTTAGAAATGACTGAAGTTAAGAAAATCGATTAATCATTATAAAAACAGAAAAATGAAAAACGACATTTCTCATGGTTAAAAATACACCAATTAAATCAGTCTAGACGAGACTCCTACTTACAATCTGAGAATCAAAACGCTATGTAAAAGTCAAACCAACATTGTAAAATCCGGATTAAGACGTTGTGCGAATACTCGGAATACACATACTTAAATTCCCCTTTAAATACTTGTTTTGCCACGGAAATCATTAGTTAAAAATGAGTCGTGGTCGAACGTGATTGCCGTATAAAACTCTGTACATAATGCGTAACAAAATTTAGACGGCAGCACCCATTTAAAACACTTTAAACTTCTTATTTAAGCAGCTAAATGTAGTTTACCAATACTTTTTGATCATAATCATATTATCCATAATATTTTTATTAGTTACCGAAACATCTCCTTTCGACGACTCACGTTTTCGCCACTCATTCTTCACGAGACACCTGATCTGGCTCCATTGGGTTTCTCAAACAACACGATGGTGTTCTTTTATCCCAGCTTTAATTTGCTTGTGAGTATTCCTCTTCTTCGTCGGAAAGGTTGATTGATACTGGCACGCATCATCGTGTTTGAAAGTGAAGGGACAGGACTAAAAGCCGAGGAACCAATTGTTTTACGATAACTTTCAGTGGATATTTTAAAATAAAAAATTTAAGAAAATGGTACTTTTAAATAAAAGTGAAGACCCATCACTTTCGCTACTACATTGCCTGTGATATGACATAATAATTGTATGATATATGCACCGATTCAAAGAAGTACATGTGAGTACTAGGATAGTTTTTAGTGAGGGTTTTAAAATCTGTCATTTAAGAGAAGTATGGATATGAATGAAAAGAAATATGAAATTAAAAGAAATGTAAGAAAACTTACAGAACCATATGCACCCAAGAATAATTGTTTGATGTAGCATTTATCTTCTTATACCGTCATTTGTTTAGAAAGATGCAAGCTGTACAATAAGCATAAAGAAAGATGGCAACATAAAAGCTGGGCAGATCTTCCATCTTAGTGCTGTCTCCTCGTCAAGAAATGTCGATATATATTCAAATTTAACTCTCCCGGAGAAAAAGAATGATTCCGGTTTATAGTAAGTGCTAAACAGTTGACAAATAGCTCATCTGTCTTATACGCAAAAATATATTTGAAGATAATATTCAGATAAAATATATCATAGAAAATTTTTATCCATGTAAAATCTGATGATTTTGTTCAAATGCTTCTTGCTTTCAAACTAAAACAAATTAGTTCCTGTTCAAGTATTAGTACATGAGTATATACGGTTTATTGCTAGAGTCCTATGGCCGTACTAGCTCAATATTTCTTCTTTAAAAACGCTGGCTCAGCTTTTTAAAAATGTTTTATATTGATGCCTTCTAGTCAGGGCATTATTACGATATAATAATATCACTTTAAAACAGAGTTAACAAACATATTAAATGATATAAATTATGGAAAAATATCCCATATTGTTAACCATTTACGTAAACGCACCCTCTTTCATTTTCTGAATCATAGTCTTAAATAAATTATGTTTACTCCGATTCTGTTTTAGCTTCAACATTCAGATCCGTTTAGCTTATAACTGTACACCGTCATCAGAAAATCAGAAATGTAACAAAACTGGAGAACTTGTGTGCAAGGAAAACTTTTTTGGTGACGACTGTCAAAGGTTCTGTAACAGAAGCATGGAACATGGCAATTGTAGTGTAAATGGAAAACAAATGTGTGAAACTAATTATTTTGGTGATGACTGTGAAGTGTTTTGTAACGTGACTATTCTACATGGTAACTGTTCACGGAATGGAAGTCGTATTTGTGCAACTAATTACTTTGGTGATAACTGTGAAGTGTTTTGTAATGTGACTATGCAACAAGGTAACTGTTCAAGGAATGGAAGTCGTATTTGTGCAACTAATTACTTTGGTGATAACTGTGAAGTGTTTTGTAATGTGACTATGCTACATGGTAATTGTTCAGTGAATGGAACTCGTATTTGTGCAACTAGTTACTTTGGTGATAACTGTGAAGTGTTTTGTAATGTGACTATGCTACAAGGTAACTGTTCACGGAATGGAACTCGTATTTGTGCAACTAATTACTTTGGTGATAACTGTGAAGTGTTTTGTAATGTGACTATGCTACATGGTAATTGTTCAGTGAATGGAACTCGTATTTGTGCAACTAGTTACTTTGGTGATAACTGTGAAGTGTTTTGTAATGTGACTATGCTACAAGGTAATTGTTCAGTGAATGGAACTCGTATTTGTGCAACTAATTACTTTGGTGATAACTGTGAAGTGTTTTGTAATGTGACTATGCTACAAGGTAACTGTTCACGGAATGGAACTCGTATTTGTGCAACTAATTACTTTGGTGATAACTGTGAAGTGTTTTGTAATGTGACTATGCTACATGGTAATTGTTCAGAGAATGGAACTCGTATTTGTGCAACTAATTACTTTGGTGATAACTGTGAAGTGTTTTGTAATGTAACTATGCTACAAGGTAACTGTTCACAGAATGGAACTCGTTTTTGTGCAACTAATTACTTTGGTGATAACTGTGAAGTGTTTTGTAATGAGACTATGCTACAAGGTAACTGTTCACAGAATGGAACTCGTTTTTGTGCAACTAATTACTTTGGTGATAACTGTGAAGTGTTTTGTAATGAGACTATGCTACAAGGTAACTGTTCAGAGAATGGAACTCGTATTTGTGCAACTAATTACTTTGGTGATAACTGTGAAGTGTTTTGTAATGTGACTATGCTACAAGGTAACTGTTCACAGAATGGAACTCGTTTTTGTGCAACTAATTACTTTGGTGATAACTGTGAAGTGTTTTGTAATGAGACTATGCTACAAGGTAACTGTTCACAGAATGGAACTCGTATTTGTGCAACTAATTACTTTGGTGATAACTGTGAAGTGTTTTGTAATGTAACTTTGCTACAAGGTAACTGTTCAGAGAATGGAACTCGTATTTGTGCAACTAATTACTTTGGTGATAACTGTGAAGTGTTTTGTAATGTGACTATGCTACAAGGTAACTGTTCACAGAATGGAACTCGTATTTGTGCAACTAATTACTTTGGTGATAACTGTAATGTATTTTGTAATGAGACTATGCTACAAGGTAACTGTTCAGAGAATGGAAGTCGTATTTGTGCTAGGAATTACTATGGTGATAACTGTGAAGTGTTTTGTAATGTGACTATGCTACAAGGTAACTGTTCACAGAATGGAACTCGTATTTGTTCAACTAATTACTTTGGTGATAATTGTGAAGTGTTTTGTAATGTGACTATGCTACAAGGTAACTGTTCACAGAATGGAAGTCGTATTTGTGCAATTAATTACTTTGGTGATAACTGTGAAGTGTTTTGTAATGTAACTATGCTACAAGGTAATTGTTCACAGAATGGAAGTCGTATTTGTTCAACTAATTACTTTGGTGATAACTGTGAAGTGTTTTGTAATGTGACTATGTCACAAGGTAACTGTTCACAGAATGGAAGTCGTATTTGTTCAACTAATTACTTTGGTGATAACTGTGAAGTGTTTTGTAATGAGACTATGCTACAAGGTAACTGCTCAGAGAATGGAAGTCGAATTTGTGAACCTCATTACTATGGTGATAACTGTGACGTGTTTTGTAATGTGACTCTGCCACAAGGTAACTGTTCACAGAACGGAAGTCGAATTTATGAACCTCATTACTGTGGTGATTACTGTAATGAATTTTGTAATGTGACTATGCCACAAGGTAACTGTTCACAGAATGGAAGTCGAATTTGTGAACCTCATTACTATGGTGATAACTGTGACGCGTTTTGTAATGTGACTCTGCCACAAGGTAACTGTTCACAGAATGGAAGTCGTATTTGTGAACCTCATTACTGTGGTGATTACTGTAATGAATTTTGTAATGTGACTATGCCACAAGGTAACTGTTCACAGAATGGAAGTCGAATTTGTGAACCTCATTACTATGGTGATAACTGTGACGTGTTTTGTAATGTGACTCTGCCACAAGGTAACTGTTCACAGAATGGAAGTCGTATTTGTGAACCTCATTACTATGGTGATAACTGTGACGTGTTTTGTAATGTGACTATGCTAGAAGGTAACTGTTCAGAGAATGGAACTCGTATTTGTTCAACTAATTACTTTGGTGATAACTGTAATGTATTTTGTAATGTGACTTTGCCACAAGGTAACTGTTCAGAGAATGGAATTCGTATTTGTTCAACTAATTACTTTGGTGATAACTGTGAAGTCTTTTGTAATGTGACTATGCCACAAGGTAACTGTTCACAGAATGGAAGTCGTATTTGTGCCAGTAATTACTTTGGTGATAACTGTGATGTATTCTGTGAAAGTAACACAGAGTATGAACGTTGCACTGTCAATAAGACCAATAAGTGCGAAGTACAGGCGTGCTGTGGCAGTGGAGACTGTCCAGTAGTGGTATTGAACAATGGAATCAAGAAATATCAACAGGTATCGAGTTCTTCGTTATAACTGCGCTTAACTATATACATGAACAATTTAGGAAAACGTTAAAAGACTACATTTGACATGTAAATCAACAATACTTGCACTTTTGAAATTTTAATATTTTCATTATATTAATTATATTTAAGGACTCGCTGTCAAAGAACTGGAGACTGATAGCGTCTATTTTGGGAGCCATTTCTGTAGCCTTGAGTATCGTTCTTTTCGCTGAAATTGGAAAAATGTAAGTAAACCGCAAGTATGCAAAAATCCTTTACATAGGAAGACGATTAAATCAAATTAATATGTTGTCGTTACAATTCATATCATCAGCCAGAAGTGTGAATGAAATAAATAAGCTCTTTATAAAATGAACTTGTTTTTTAAAATCTTGCAGTCATAATTAAAAACCGTGTATATTGTTTACAGGAAATACCGGAACTTACTGGGAGTTTCCTCGATGGTAACACCTGATACCTGGAAGAAGAACATTGTCAACTGAATTCACTTCCACTGACAATGTTTATTTATCAAAAGTTCTTTGACGCAAACCATTATATTTTCAATGTCGTGCAATCCTGTATAATAACAACCACTGTATATTGTGTTCAAGAAGTCATGACATTTGTGTTTTAATTACATTTGTGTTTTAATTACATTTGTGTTTTTATTACTTATGTGTTTTTATTATTTTAAGGTTATCACCGAAGATTGCCTAAGGCAGTTTGGAACACGTGCAATATTTATTGTTTCTTTTTTTAGACAGACACCACTGCAGCAAATATTGTTTAATTAACTCATCTCAGTTTTGCATAATAAACATCATTGATTGTGTAAAGAGTTTGTGTACACATATATAAACTACATGTAAATGTAGAGCTAACGGAGTGCATTATTGCTTTTGATTACGCAACGAAACCAGGGTTTTCCTTCTACGACATATTTGCTATATCTTAAAATGTGTAACCAACCAAAAATCATTTTACCTTTCATCAGCTTAGATAAGCTAACTTTTCTTATCACATTTTGCATGTCGTATCCTGTCACTTTGTTTATTTCTTGCATGTTCAACTTCTTTTCAAGAACCACTTGGCTAACTTTAATTGAAATTTGTATTAGGCATCACTAGGTTAAGAAAAATTAAGATTTTATGCATTGAAGATCGAGCTATGTCCTCTTTCCATGGGTGGTAATAAACATCAAACTTTGACGGACATTTAATCTTCTCGGAAAAACTATTTAGCTAGAAAAGTATTGCCAGGTATTGTAGATTCAAATATATGTTTGAATTATGATCCTTGAAGGAAGATTACACAGGTACATGAGGACAGGATCCCCCCCCCCCCCCCCCCTCCGCCTCAATATATAGACCCCCGGGACTTTATTTTTGTTTTTTATTAAATTATCCTTTTATGACATATTTCTAATCTAATTTATGCATCCATTGCCCAAAATTACATAAAACAAACATTTTTGAAAAAAATCAGACCAGCAGTGGCGTAGCTACCATGTACTAGTGTGCTTAAATGCCTGAGCATGCACATCGTTTGCGAATAAAAGGAAGAAACTCAGTAAAAAAAATAAAGAAAAAAAATTAACAAAAAGAATTCAAGTATTAGGGTCCATGCTTAGTTATTCCATCAACCCGTCAACCGGACATCGACAAATTTATCAATGCCATTGCCTAAACAAAGACGTCTTTAAAAGTACCAAATATAGACACGCAATGTGGCCTTACAGTACCATATTAAAGAAACAGTACACAATGCATGTACATGTACCTAATAAAGCAAAGATTTATTTTGTCATTTGAACTTAGTTTTACACATCATTTTAAATTTCCCCCATATAATATCACAGCTTTATTGAGATTTCCATTACCATAAACTATAGTCTGTCCCAAGATATTTATGCTGCATATTTGAACGATTTTTAATAAAAATACACATACCTGTTACTGAAGTGCAATTAAATTCGATGAAAGGAAAAATTCCCAAGATAACCTCATTCACACATTATCATTTTTCCCTCGCAAAAATTCACAGGAACGAAAACAGATTTCCTACGGAGATTTATAATGGGGAATGTTGACATCTTTTCTCCATTCGGAAGTACTCGGGACCCCTCGCGCAATTTTTCAACGTTATCATCCGGGCGTCTTCATCTCCTTGGCAATGGAAAAACCTCGTAGACTTTTTATTTTTAGCCGTGTACTGATACCCGACAAGCTAGAGGGGGCGTTTCAAAGGGGAAATCTCGGGATTTTTTCTTACTATTGAATGAACATCGTCTGAACCAAGAGGTATTTATAAATATTGAATAATTTAAGAAAATATGCGGCAAAAATATCTTGGGACAGACTATAGATGAAAATGAACTTAAGAATAAAAGCTTTGAGTGGGTCAAAAACAAACGTCAAAAGGTTTTTTCTTCTTTTAGCTTTTAATAAGTTTTGTGATTTTATTTTATGCCTATACTATACCCAAAACAATTTTAACTGCCTAAAAATGTGCTTAAATAGTGAGCATTCCTTTCAATTTCTGCGATGATTTTTAGTGTTAAAAATCGTCAGAATCCATGAGCTTCCGGGGCCTTCGCCCCTTGGGCCCCCACTAGGCGTCGCCCTGGACCCACGGGGGGGGGGGGGGTGGGCTCATGGCGGCCTAAAGACCCTTGCCATTTTAAGCATGCACTTCGTTTCTGGTCACTACATAGAATACAAGAAGGTTGCCAACTTCGTCCATCTAGAACCAACGGAAGTAAGGGTTTATCGCAAGGAAGATAACTCGTATTTATATTTTTTTTAATTTTCTCTTTTATGTCTTCCATTGTAATACACTCAGTATGAGTGCCTTCTTTTAGATTTTACAGTTCCCAAGACGATATAAAATTTTTCGCGGCTTGATTAGAATTCATACTTCTTATGAATTGTACTTTTTTCGAATTTGCCATGCATAAATCTCTAGGAGTTGTCTTCCTTGCGATAAAACCTCACTTCCGTTGGTTCTAGATGGATCGGTTCAAAACTTGCAACTTGTCGGTGAAAATTGTCCTATTTACCTAATAAATGTATTTACACGGACATGGCATGCAGATATTCAGTGAAGGGAATTATCGGGCTACGACTTGAGGTCACCGGTTTTTACTGGTAGATGTGTTTGATAGTACATTTGAACAAATTAAATATTCATCGGCAGTACCTCTCGGCTGGCAGACGAAGTTAGCAACCTTCTTGTATTATATGTGTAGAGGGTCTGATTTAAAAAAAAAAAAATATTTGTTTTAGGTAATTTGGGGTAATGAATGTATAAATTAGATTAGAAATATGTCATAAAAGGATAATTTAATAAAAAAAAATAATAAAGTCCCAGGGGTCTATAATCTTTGGGGGGGGGGGGGGGGGTTCGATCCTGTCCTCAAGCACCTGTGGAAGATTGGGTTTACAAGTGGGCTGAATTTTTACATAGGAATATATAGAGAAAACCCTAACAAATCTTTTCAATACAAAATTCGTCTGAAGAGTCGAAATTTGGATGGAAGGTTCCATGGGTAGTGTTTGTTTTTAAAATTATAATCCCTTAGAGAAGGGTGGAGCCATATCAGGGGATCAAATAATTCAATAGGAGTGTGGGGAAATATTTCAATAGGAGTGTGGGGAAGTATTTCAATAGGAGTGTGGGGAAATATTTCAATAGGAGTGTGGGGAAATATTTCAAAATCATATTCTAAAATTTCATTCGGCCAAAAATTGCAAATTGTGTGAAAGCACCCCTAGGAAGTGATTGTTCAATCCATGTGTTAACGGGGCAGAGTGGAGCCGCAATGGAAATATTACTCATATTCATCATCCATGTAAAGCAAAATACATGAAAAAAGAATTTTCCTTAATTACTTAATCTGAAACTAATTGGTTAAAGAAAATGAAAATTATGCAAGTACAATTAATCTTAGTCCTACTGCATTGTTTACGGAAGGTATTGAAATAAGGAATAAGAAATCATTCTTTGAGTATTATGAGGTGATAATTTTGGTCGGGGCGTGATCAAATCCAATAAAGCCCGAAGGGCTTTATGATAGATTTGATCACGCCCCGACCGAAATTATCACCTCATAATATTCAAAGAATGATTCCTTATTACTTATATTTATATAATTTTAAACCATCCTACGATTAAATATTTAAATATAAATAAGCAAACCCCGCTGGTGCCTCAATTTGGCTTTATGAGTTATATAGTACAAAATGGATATGTAGTGTTATCACAAGCATAGACACTAGAAAATGTAAATATTTGATCTTAACCTCTTCTTCTTGTTTGTCTAAACCCATTAACAACAATAATGCAAATTCAAAAACGAAATGTTTCAATCAATTTATTATATTCGTATAGTTCATTAGATAAGTTCACTATTTTACAATGAAAAATAAAAATAAGTCCTTAAATTGACAACTGCATGTTTTACTAGTCTTGTAATAAAGGTTATCATTTGGTACTTTATGTACGTAAACAAAGTCGAGACAATGGTTTTATTTTTATTAATTTCTATTTACCCTATCCTTTCCCTGCGATTAATTTGTTCAATCTGTATTGTCTCAGGGTGTTATACAATAGATACAATAATATATAAATAGGATCAGGAGGTCAGTTTGCTATTGTTCGGCACACAATAGATAAATTTTCTGTGTAAACAATACAGTCTTTATCTACCCTCTCTGTTGCACACCAATATTCATCACAAATGAAGTGTAATTATACCACCGAAAAATGACTAATTTGAAGTTTCTTCGATTTTTTCTCGTCACAAAGGTAAGTTATTTACTTAATTAAATTAAATCAGAACAAAGAGGTTTATTGCTATATCAATACCTAATTATTACTCGAAAACCATTTTTTTGGTTTTGCTGAAAACATTATCCCATGATCATTTCATTAGATGGACCTTTTTTAACGCAGTGATATGGAAGAAAAGGACTCCAAACCAATCCATTTTACTGCTCTAAAAAAATTAAACTTTCCGAAATTCGGCAAAGTTATAACAGAAAAAGCTAAAGCACTGAGAGTTTTAAAAAAGATAGTAATATATACGGGTATCTAATTAATAACATTGATTGTGAAAATTAATATTAATTTTGATTACATACTGAACACTAACTGAGCTTAGCCTTCAAATTAACAATTTTCTTCCTTTAACTTTGAAGCATACTTGACTTCTTTGAATGAAATTGATACAAACATACAATAACATTGATTATACACTTATAAATAAATACACTTAACAAAACTTAACGAAAAGAAGATACGTAATAATAATTAAACATTTAACATTCAACAAAGGTAAGTTTTAAGGTGACCAATACAGAGGTACTGATATTGATATTTGTATGTTATACATTTAACCAAACTTCTAAGTGTTCACCCGAAAAAAAAATGAATTAGTCTTAAGTAATAGTCCAACATAAAAATTACTTTAATTTTTCGAACGACGATTGAGAAAAAAAAGCCCAGGAACGTTGAAATGTTAGTGTCTGAATTGTTCTCACTTTAAATCAAATTTTGTTCTCCATATTGTTTGAAATATTTGGTAATCCGTATAAAAATTATTTTAACATGATTGTTCAGTGCTATAAATGTATGGTTAATTCTATCGATAACCAGCTATGGGAGAAATTCAACAAAATCAAAAGTGTTCAAGGCCAAGGTCAAGATTACTCTATCGTTCTCAACCCCCTGAGGGTTGGATGGAATTCAGGCACCCCAACGACAAGACAAACGAATGTTTATTTCATAGAACCAGTGTATTATATTTGTTGAACACTTAGAACTTTGGTTTAGTGTACTTTTTATTATGGTATGATAGTGTACTTTCATTAATAGCAGAGCTCTTGCAGTTCACGATGCTATGTTTACAGAAGGCAACTATACTACGCTTCTGCTCCAATCTTACATATTTACATGTATAACAGCTTTCGATATTAGTTTTATACAGGATCAAAAGAAAAGACTTCGCATTTAAAATTTTTTCTGGATTACTAATCTATGTACCAAAAATACTTAGAAATCTCTCCCTTTTTATCACAGACACTACTCATCGCCATTGTATCAGCGAAGGATGATATGTACTACGGTGGATGCGCGTCGCACTGCGATGCCTCCATTTTCCGCCAGTGTGACTGCAGGAAAAACAACACTATCCTAGTGTGCAACAAAACAGGGGTCGGCATAGTTTTGGCCCTGACGATCAAACAGACAAGTTCCAACAGTGGCTGTAAAACTGTGCTGTCATTTAGGTTATCGTAAGTAAAGTCACATACATTTACACTGTATTCAACACTGTCGTTTGTACATTTTTGAAACATTTTCGTGTTGTTTTTTTTTTACTTTTTAACCTCACAAAAATAAATTAATTTTCTATAGAAAAAAATATCTTAAATATTGTAAGAATTTACTTTAAAAAAATGTAGGTATGATTCCAAACCGTTTTGTCAAGCAAAGCTGGAGTTAGATGCATTGCCTCTTTCACAAGGTCCATTCAAATCAACACCAATAAAGCTTTATTTTCCGGAAAGTGATTGGAATGTAGGTATTCTACAAAAGTTTTTATTTAATAAGTTTATTTTAATTTTTTGTTATCACATATACAAATTTGTTTAAATAAAATTTATATTATTTAACATTGTTGCTCGCGATGGAACCACAGGGGCATCGTATCCGCTCTACACTCTATGACATATACACAAATGTATTATTTGTATATATATGTAATAGAGTGTAGAGCGAATACGATGCCCTTGTGTATCACCCAAGTCCTATTTTTGTGTAATGCGAACAAAATATACAAATGCAACCCCACCAATCCGAGAGAGAGAGAGAGAGAGAGAGAGAGAGAGAGAGAGAGAGAGAGAGAGAGAGAGAGAGAGAGAGAGAGAAACCATTAGATTTCTTCATAGCTTATTTCCGTCAACAAAGAAAACATAATCAATAGGAGTTTCGTAGACAATCCATCAATTTAAAGTTTTCCACTTTAATCTGACAAAACATTGGTCATATTTTATTAGTGTTCTTTGATTGTTATAACACAGTTCATTCCCGAAATAGAAGTGACAGCCACTAGTGCATGTCGTCAAGGTGTCAACATCGCTTTTAAACTTAATACCGTCTCAAGCTCTGAACACACAGCCCCAAGAGATAACGAGCCACCGGTCTCACTCGGAAACACACATATAGCGTATGTATAAACCACATCACAAAATAATGAAAATATGCATAAATTTTAAGTATTTGATCAAGTAATCACGAATTTTTAGAATTACTGATAACTAATGATACAATATATGTATCTGAAGTCCAGTATGTAAAATTAAACGTTTGAGTAAAAAAAAATCATTTATAAACAAAACCCAGAAATATTGAACTGCTTTTTGTCCCTGTTCTTATTCAGACTGAGTGATATTCGCGTCTTCTTTGACTGTGTAGCCAATAAAAACCAAATATGTGACGAAAGAGGTCACGTGAGGTGCGTGCCCGGTTACTATGGTAACGAATGTCGGCGTTACTGTAATGCTACCATGTTTGAAACTTGCAATTGTACCACTGTTGGGGAACTTCAATGCAACGAAAAACCCGTTGGTGCGTTCTTTGAAGTTCGATTGGTATCCGTTCATATTCCACCAAGAATGCGTAATGTCAGTTATGCTCTCAACTTTCGACAAAGGTAAGTTTTTTAGTGCTTTGTTGATAATCGAATTAGAATGTTACATGTACATGTATGATATAATTTGGGTCTTGATTTTAGATTCATTTTAACCAAGAGGAAGCAGGTTATATATTTCATAAACAACATGCTCACAGTCATGGATATCAATTTGTAAAAAAAATAAATAAAAAAGTAAAAATAACTGCACATTCTATTGGTATATAAGATTTAACATGAGTTACATTTGCATTACCTATTGTTTATTTGAGATTTTTGTCATTAATATATCTTCTTATAGGTTACTCGAGTCACTTCTGCGACCTACATGTATTGCATCGGTCTTTGCCCTTTATAAAAAAAATTCATGATCCCTGGTTGAAGGATTTAGGTCCTAGGGTTAGGTCAACATGGGACAATAGTGAAAATTTACGTATTCTCAAAAAATCTCCTTCTCTACTCAGTCATATGTTTGGGATAAACCAAATGCATAAAATTTTGTGTTAATTAAGCCCTCTACCTTAATTGTGAACTTCAAGGCTCATGTGTCAGGGTTTCAAGTTGTAGGGCAGGCCATATTGTGCAAAACATATTAATCGTAGAAAACCATTTGCTCAACGTTTATAGATAAACCGAATGCATGAAACCCTCCAACAAAATTGTGAAATTTAAGACTCCTGGGTTAAGATCCAAGAGTAAGGCGAAGATGGCCATATAATGAAAATGTTTTTTTTCTCAATCCACATATTTATTTGCAATATATTGAATGAATAAATTATTGTTTATGAAACCCTCTACCAAAATTTTGAAATTAATGGATCCTGTGTCACAGGGTCGGACCCTAGGGCAGGGCCAATTTGGCCACAATGTTAAAATGAGTCAAATCTTGGAGATAAACTGAATGCATGGTTATGATATCAATGAAGCCTTCTGTCTAAATTTTGAAATTTGTGACCACAGAGTACACAGTGAAAATGTATTGAATTTTATAACATATTCTATGGTACTTTCACGGTCTTTGTGCAAAGTTATTGTGTACATAATGTCCTGTTCTTAACTTGTTAAAGTTCATCCATGGGACAGGTGTTGAATGTTTTCTTACTGGGGGGAGTGGGTGACCAATATGGCTGTATTGTGAATATGTATTTATTGGAAGGTCAATTAAATTACCGCCTGTCTCCTGAAGCTAGGGTACATATTATTCAAGATCTCTACGACTTTGCCCCCCCCCCCTTATTTATGAATAACTGTTTTTCAAACCCCAAATAATGAAAGATAGGAATGTCATTCAGAGGAGTTTTGGACAAGGATTAGGACTCCCATAAAAGGCTTTTAAAAATGCAAAAATGAGACCCTTTGACAGGTGAATCTAAGGGCTATGGTACTCTTGTGACCAGCAGGCCATGTAGGCCTCTTGTTTCATGATAACAAAAGAAATAAAACCAAAACGAAATATATACATGTACAATGAAAATGAATTATTTATTTAAAAAAAAAGTAAAAAATATATCACAAAAAAGAATATTTACTTCTGCGCTAACCTTTTGAAGTATCTTTTTTTTATATAATTTCTGAGACATTCCTGAATCTTCTTTCAAGATACGGTAACCACACCTTCCAGCACGCCTCGTTTTCGCCTTTAATTCCGACCGACCATCAAGATCTTAGCCATTTTGGGTTCACTAATAACAACACTATCAGTGTGTTTTATCCAAGTTTCAATATTTTTGTGAGTATACTTTATTTATCTTTTATTATTATTATTTTTTTATGGTTTTCTTTTTGTCACAGCTACAATTATCTTTATATTAACCAGTAAGATACAATGGTGTTAAACACACAATCTTTTGAGATGGAAACTGTTTAGTGAGAGTAAAATGAAATAAATTGCATTTCTTTAAATAATTTGCAAACTGTATATTATTATCTAAATCCCGGTAGAGATATGAGCAAATAAACTTTTTAAAATAAGTTAAAAAAATATTTTTGTTGCAATTGCAATCCTTAATTAGAACCGACAAAACAACTTTGAATATATACACACTTGATCGAAAGTTTTCATACTCTGTAAATAAAGTATTTTACATTTATTTGTACATTTTACTAGAAAATTGCCAGTGGAGAACTTATTTGTGAAAATTAATTTCCCACAGCACAGCAAGTAGTATATTTTTCTAAATTGAAAAAAAAATTACACATAAGAACTCATGATAACTATGAATTTGATAAGTATCTATATTGCACGAAATTAGTGAACATTTTAATAAATCACGCATATAAAGTAGACTAGTTGAATGACTAAATGGGAAAAAACCCATGACTTCTTCTTTATTTTGAATATTTCTTGTCATAGAAAAACGCTGTCTTCATTATTAGCCTCGCCGATCGAAACGGTACCTCATTGGTAGAGCAGTCATTTCAGCTGAATAAGATACAGATATCTCCCTCCAGAAACACAAATTTCAACTCCTTTACCTTACACAGAAACAGAAGCGACACAAGTTTATAGTAAATAACATGAATTTTTCACTTCCTTTTTTAAACACCATATGATCTTAAGATTAAAAACTTCTATATGTGTCGTAAAAAAAAACCGTTTAATCATTCGACAATTTACATTTTTAAAAAGATTTCTGTTTGTTTCTGTTATTACAGTATATCTGAATGCTATAATTAAAAAAAAAACGCATAAAATTGACGTCTAAATCAAAATACATATGAATAAAAATTCATTGTCCTTCTCAAATCAAAATTCACTTTATCCTTACAGTTTCAATACAGTGTATCGTTTAGCATACGATTGTAAACCAGCAACGACACATTATCACTGCAACGAAACAGGAGAACTGGTGTGTAATGAAAATTTCTTTGGCGAACACTGCGAAAGATTTTGCAATGAAAGCATGAAGCATGGACGGTGTTTGGCAAATGGGAGTTCTGAATGTGAAAGCAATTACTATGGTCCAGACTGTGAAGTATTTTGTAACAGCAGCATGCCACATAGAACTTGCAGTGCAAATGGGACGGCTGTTTGTGAGGTTAATTTCTTTGGCAAACACTGTGAAAGATTTTGTAATGAAACCATGAAGCATGGACGGTGTTTGGCAAATGGGAGTTCTGAATGTGAAAGCAATTACTATGGTCCAGACTGTGAAGTATTTTGTAACAGCAGCATGCCACATGGAAATTGCAGTGCAAATGGGACGGCTGTTTGTGAGGTTAATTTCTTTGGCAAACACTGTGAAAGATTTTGTAATGAAAGCATGAAGCATGGAAGGTGTTTGGCAAATGGGAGTTCTGAATGTGAAAGCAATTACTATGGTCCAGCCTGTGAAGTATTTTGTAACAGCAGCATGCCACATGGAACTTGCAGTGCAAATGGGGCGGCTGTTTGTGAGGTTAATTTCTTTGGCAAACACTGTGAAAGATTTTGTAATGAAAGCATGAAGCATGGACGGTGTTTGGCAAATGGGAGTTCTGAATGTGAAAGCAATTACTATGGTCCAGACTGTGAAGTATTTTGTAACAGCAGCATGCCACATGGAACTTGCAGTGCAAATGGGACGGCTGTTTGTGAGGTTAATTTCTTTGGCAAACACTGTGAAAGATTTTGTAATGAAAGCATGAAGCATGGACGGTGTTTGGCAAATGGGAGTTCTGAATGTGAAAGCAATTACTATGGTCCAGACTGTGAAGTATTTTGTAACAGCAGCATGCCACATGGAACTTGCAGTGCAAATGGGACGGCTGTTTGTGAGGTTAATTTCTTTGGCAAACACTGTGAAAGATTTTGTAATGAAAGCATGAAGCATGGACGGTGTTTGGCAAATGGGAGTTCTGAATGTGAAAGCAATTACTATGGTCCAGACTGTGAAGTATTTTGTAACAGCAGCATGCCACATGGAACTTGCAGTGCAAATGGGACGGCTGTTTGTGAGGTTAATTTCTTTGGCAAACACTGTGAAATATTTTGTAATGAAAGCATGAAGCATGGACGGTGTTTGGCAAATGGGACTTCTGAATGTGAAAGCAATTACTATGGTCCAGACTGTGAAGTATTTTGTAACAGCAGCATGCCACATGGAACTTGCAGTGCAAATGGGACGGCTGTTTGTGAGGTGAATTTCTTTGGCAAACACTGTGAAATATTTTGTAATGAAAGCATGAAGCATGGACGGTGTTTGGCAAATGGGAGTTCTGAATGTGAAAGCAATTACTATGGTCCAGACTGTGAAGTATTTTGTAACAGCAGCATGCCACATAGAACTTGCAGTGCAAATGGGACGGCTGTTTGTGAGGTTAATTTCTTTGGCAAACACTGTGAAAGATTTTGTAATGAAAGCATGAAGCATGGAAGGTGTTTGGCAAATGGGAGTTCTGAATGTGAAAGCAATTACTATGGTCCAGACTGTGAAGTATTTTGTAACAGCAGCATGCCACATGGAACTTGCAGTGCAAATGGGACGGCTGTTTGTGAGGTGAATTTCTTTGGCAAACACTGTGAAAGATTTTGTAATGAAAGCATGAAGCATGGACGGTGTTTGGCAAATGGGAGTTCTGAATGTGAAAGCAATTACTATGGTCCAGCCTGTGAAGTATTTTGTAACAGCAGCATGCCACATGGAACTTGCAGTGCAAATGGGGCGGCTGTTTGTGAGGTTAATTTCTTTGGCAAACACTGTGAAAGATTTTGTAATGAAAGCATGAAGCATGGACGGTGTTTGGCAAATGGGAGTTCTGAATGTGAAAGCAATTACTATGGTCCAGACTGTGAAGTATTTTGTAACAGCAGCATGCCACATGGAAATTGCAGTGCAAATGGGACGGCTGTTTGTGAGGTTAATTTCTTTGGCAAACACTGTGAAAGATTTTGTAATGAAAGCATGAAGCATGGACGGTGTTTGGCAAATGGGAGTTCTGAATGTGAAAGCAATTACTATGGTCCAGACTGTGAAGTGTTTTGTAACAGCAGCATGTCACATGGAAATTGCAGTGCAAATGGGATGGCTGTTTGTGAGGTTAATTTCTTTGGCAAACACTGTGAAAGATTTTGTAATGAAAGCATGAAGCATGGACGGTGTTTGGCAAATGGGAGTTCTGAATGTGAAAGCAATTACTATGGTCCAGACTGTGAAGTATTTTGTAACAGCAGCATGCCACATGGAACTTGCAGTGCAAATGGGACGGCTGTTTGTGCGGTAAATTTCTTTGGCAAACACTGTGAAAGATTTTGTAATGAAAGCATGAAGCATGGACGGTGTTTGGCAAATGGGAGTTCTGAATGTGAAAGCAATTACTATGGTCCAGACTGTGAAGTATTTTGTAACAGCAGCATGCCACATGGATATTGCAATGCAAATGGGACGGCTGTTTGTGAGGTGAATTTCTTTGGCAAACACTGTGAAAGATTTTGTAATGAAAGCATGAAGCATGGACGGTGTTTGGCAAATGGGAGTTCTGAATGTGAAAGCAATTACTATGGTCCAGACTGTGAAGTATTTTGTAACAGCAGCATGCCACATGGAACTTGCAGTGCAAATGGGACGGCTGTTTGTGAGGTGAATTTCTTTGGCAAACACTGTGAAAGATTTTGTAATGAAAGCATGAAGCATGGACGGTGTTTGGCAAATGGGAGTTCTGAATGTGAAAGCAATTACTATGGTCCAGACTGTGAAGTATTTTGTAACAGCAGCATGCCACATGGAACTTGCAGTGCAAATGGGACGGCTGTTTGTGAGGTGAATTTCTTTGGCAAACACTGTGAAAAATTTTGTAATGAAAGCATGAAGCATGGACGGTGTTTGGCAAATGGGAGTTCTGAATGTGAAAGCAATTACTATGGTCCAGACTGTGAAGTATTTTGTAACAGTAGCATGCCACATGGAACTTGCAGTGCAAATGGGACGGCTGTTTGTGAGGTTAATTTCTTTGGCAAACACTGTGAAATATTTTGTAATGAAAGCATGAAGCATGGACGGTGTTTGGCAAATGGGAGTTCTGAATGTGAAAGCAATTACTATGGTCCAGACTGTGAAGTATTTTGTAACAGCAGCATGCCACATGGAACTTGCAGTGCAAATGGGACGGCTGTTTGTGAGGTTAATTTCTTTGGCAAACACTGTGAAAGATTTTGTAATGAAAGCATGAAGCATGGACGGTGTTTGGCAAATGGGAGTTCTGAATGCGAAAGCAATTACTATGGTCCAGACTGTGAAGTATTTTGTAACAGCAGCATGCCACATGGAACTTGCAGTGCAAATGGGACGGTTGTTTGTGAGGTTAATTTCTTTGGCAAACACTGTGAAAGATTTTGTAATGAAAGCATGAAGCATGGACGGTGTTTGGCAAATGGGAGTTCTGAATGTGAAAGCAATTACTATGGTCCAGACTGTGAAGTATTTTGTAACAGCAGCATGCCACATGGAACTTGCAGTGCAAATGGGACGGCTGTTTGTGAGGTGAATTTCTTTGGCAAACACTGTGAAAGATTTTGTAATGAAAGCATGAAGCATGGACGGTGTTTGGCAAATGGGAGTTCTGAATGTGAAAGCAATTACTATGGTCCAGACTGTCGAGTATTTTGTAACAGCAGCATGCCACATGGAAATTGCAGTGCAAATGGGACGGCTGTTTGTGAGGTGAATTTCTTTGGCAAACACTGTGAAAGATTTTGTAATGAAAGCATGAAGCATGGACGGTGTTTGGCAAATGGGAGTTCTGAATGTGAAAGCAATTACTATGGTCCAGACTGTGAAGTATTTTGTAACAGCAGCATGCCACATGGAAATTGCAGTGCAAATGGGACGGCTGTTTGTGAGGTTAATTTCTTTGGCAAACACTGTGAAAGATTTTGTAATGAAAGCATGAAGCATGGACGGTGTTTGGCAAATGGGAGTTCTCAATGTGAAAGCAATTACTATGGTCCAGACTGTGAAGTATTTTGTAACAGCAGCATGCCACATGGAACTTGCAGTGCAAATGGGACGGCTGTTTGTGAGGTTAATTTCTTTGGCAAACACTGTGAAAGATTTTGTAATGAAAGCATGAAGCATGGACGGTGTTTGGCAAATGGGAGTTCTGAATGTGAAAGCAATTACTTTGGTCCAGACTGTGAAGTATTTTGTAACAGCAGCATGCCACATGGAACTTGCAGTGCAAATGGGACGGCTGTTTGTGAGGTGAATTTCTTTGGCAAACACTGTGAAAGATTTTGTAATGAAAGCATGAAGCATGGACGGTGTTTGGCAAATGGGAGTTCTGAATGTGAAAGCAATTACTATGGTCCAGACTGTGAAGTATTTTGTAACAGCAGCATGCCACATGGAACTTGCAGTGCAAATGGGACGGCTGTTTGTGAGGTTAATTTCTTTGGCAAACACTGTGAAATATTTTGTAATGAAAGCATGAAGCATGGACGGTGTTTGGCAAATGGGAGTTCTGAATGTGAAAGCAATTACTATGGTCCAGACTGTGAAGTATTTTGTAACAGCAGCATGCCACATGGAACTTGCAGTGCAAATGGGACGGCTGTTTGTGAGGTGAATTTCTTTGGCAAACACTGTGAAAGATTTTGTAATGAAAGCATGAAGCATGGACGGTGTTTGGCAAATGGGAGTTCTGAATGCAAAAGCAATTACTATGGTCCAGACTGTGAAGTATTTTGTAACAGCAGCATGCCACATGGAAATTGCAGTGCAAATGGGACGGTTGTTTGTGAGGTTAATTTCTTTGGCAAACACTGTGAAAGATTTTGTAATGAAAGCATGAAGCATGGACGGTGTTTGGCAAATGGGAGTTCTGAATGTGAAAGCAATTACTATGGTCCAGACTGTGAAGTATTTTGTAACAGCAGCATGCCACATGGAACTTGCAGTGCAAATGGGACGGCTGTTTGTGAGGTTAATTTCTTTGGCAAACACTGTGAAAGATTTTGTAATGAAGACATGAAGCATGGACGGTGTTTGGCAAATGGGAGTTCTGAATGTGAAAGCAATTACTATGGTCCAGACTGTGAAGTATTTTGTAACAGCAGCATGCCACATGGAAATTGCAGTGCAAATGGGACGGCTGTTTGTGAGGTGAATTTCTTTGGCAAACATTGTGAAATATTTTGTAATGAAAGCATGAAGCATGGACGGTGTTTGGCAAATGGGAGTTTTGAATGTGAAAGCAATTACTATGGTCCAGACTGTGAAGTATTTTGTAACAGCAGCATGCCACATGGAATTTGCAGTGCAAATGGGACGGCTGTTTGTGAGGTTAATTTCTTTGGCAAATACTGTGAAAGATTTTGTAATGAAAGCATGAAGCATGGACGGTGTTTGGCAAATGGGAGTTCTGAATGTGAAAGCAATTACTATGGTCCAGACTGTGAAATATTTTGTAACAGCAGCATGCCACATGGAAATTGCAGTGCAAATGGGACAGCTGTTTGTGAGGTGAATTTCTTTGGCAAACACTGTGAAAGATTTTGTAATGAAAGCATGAAGCATGGACGGTGTTTGGCAAATGGGAGTTCTGAATGTGAAAGCAATTACTATGGTCCAGACTGTGAAGTATTTTGTAACAGCAGCATGCCACATGGAACTTGCAGTGCAAATGGGACGGCTGTTTGTGAGGTTTATTTCTTTGGCAAACACTGTGAAAGATTTTGCAATGAAAGCATGAAGCATGGACGGTGTTTGGCAAATGGGAGTTCTGAATGTGAAAGCAATTACTATGGTCCAGACTGTGAAGTTTTTTGTAACAGCAGCATGCCACATGGAAATTGCAGTGCAAATGGGACGGCTGTTTGTGAGGTTAATTTCTTTGGCAAACACTGTGAAATATATTGTAATGAAAGCATGAAGCATGGACGGTGTTTGGCAAATGGGAGTTCTGAATGTGAAAGCAATTACTATGGTCCAGACTGTGAAGTATTTTGTAACAGCAGCATGCCACATGGAAATTGCAGTGCAAATGGGACGGCTGTTTGTGAGGTTAATTTCAATGGCAAACACTGTGAAAGATTTTGCAATGAAAGCATGAAGCATGGACGGTGTTTGGCAAATGGGAGTTCTGAATGCGAAAGCAATTACTATGGTCCAGACTGTGAAGTATTTTGTAACAGCAGCATGCCACATGGAACTTGCAGTGCAAATGGGACGGCTGTTTGTGAGGTTAATTTCTTTGGCAAACACTGTGAAAGATTTTGCAATGAAAGCATGAAGCATGGACGGTGTTTGGCAAATGGGAGTTCTGAATGTGAAAGCAATTACTATGGTCCAGACTGTGAAGTATTTTGTAACAGCAGCATGCCACATGGAAATTGCAGTGCAAATGGGACGGCTGTTTGTGAGGTTAATTTCTTTGGCAAACACTGTGAAATATATTGTAATGAAAGCATGGAGCATGGACGGTGTTTGGCAAATGGGAGTTCTGAATGTGAAAGCAATTACTATGGTCCAGACTGTGAAGTATTTTGTAACAGCAGCATGCCACATGGAAATTGCAGTGCAAATGGGACGGCTGTTTGTGAGGTTAATTTCTTTGGCAAACACTGTGAAAGATTTTGCAATGAAAGCATGAAGCATGGACGGTTTTTGGCAAATGGGAGTTCTGAATGTGAAAGCAATTACTATGGTCCAGACTGTGAAGTATTTTGTAACAGCAGCATGCCACATGGAAATTGCAGTGCAAATGGGACGGCTGTTTGTGAGGTTAATTTCTTTGGCAAACACTGTGAAAGATTTTGTAATGAAAGCATGAAGCATGGACGGTGTTTGGGAAATGGGAGTTCTGAATGTGAAAGCAATTACTATGGTCCAGACTGTGAAGTATTTTGTAACAGCAGCATGCCACATGGAAATTGCAGTGCAAATGGGACGGCTGTTTGTGAGGTTAATTTCTTTGGCAAACACTGTGAAAGATTTTGTAATGAAAGCATGAAGCATGGACGATGTTTGGCAAATGGGAGTTCTGAATGTGAAAGCAATTACTATGGTCCAGACTGTGAAGTATTTTGTAACAGCAGCATGCCACATGGAACTTGCAGTGCAAATGGGACGGCTGTTTGTGAGGTTAATTTCTTTGGCAAACACTGTGAAAGATTTTGTAATGAAAGCATGAAGCATGGACGGTGTTTGGCAAATGGGAGTTCTGAATGTGAAAGCAATTACTATGGTCCAGACTGTGAAGTATTTTGTAACAGCAGCATGCCACATGGAAATTGCAGTGCAAATGGGACGGCTGTTTGTGAGGTTAATTTCTTTGGCAAACACTGTGAAAGATTTTGTAATGAAAGCATGAAGCATGGACGGTGTTTGGCAAATGGGAGTTCTGAATGTGAAAGCAATTACTATGGTCCAGACTGTGAAGTATTTTGTAACAGCAGCATGCCACATGGAACTTGCAGTGCAAATGGGACGGCTGTTTGTGAGGTTAATTTCTTTGGCAAACACTGTGAAGATTTTGTAATGAAAGCATGAAGCATGGACGGTGTTTGGCAAATGGGAGTTCTGAATGTGAAAGCAATTACTATGGTCCAGACTGTGAAGTATTTTGTAACAGCAGCATGCCACATGGAAATTGCAGTGCAAATGGGACGGCTGTTTGTGAGGTTAATTTCTTTGGCAAACACTGTGAAAGATTTTGTAATGAAAGCATGAAGCATGGACGATGTTTGGCAAATGGGAGTTCTGAATGTGAAAGCAATTACTATGGTCCAGACTGTGAAGTATTTTGTAACAGCAGCATGCCACATGGAACTTGCAGTGCAAATGGGACGGCTGTTTGTGAGGTTAATTTCTTTGGCAAACACTGTGAAAGATTTTGTAATGAAAGCATGAAGCATGGACGGTGTTTGGCAAATGGGAGTTCTGAATGTGAAAGCAATTACTATGGTCCAGACTGTGAAGTATTTTGTAACAGCAGCATGCCACATGGAAATTGCAGTGCAAATGGGACGGCTGTTTGTGAGGTTAATTTCTTTGGCAAACACTGTGAAAGATTTTGTAATGAAAGCATGAAGCATGGACGGTGTTTGGCAAATGGGAGTTCTGAATGTGAAAGCAATTACTATGGTCCAGACTGTGAAGTATTTTGTAACAGCAGCATGCCACATGGAACTTGCAGTGCAAATGGGACGGCTGTTTGTGAGGTTAATTTCTTTGGCAAACACTGTGGAAGATTTTGTAATGAAAGCATGAAGCATGGACGGTGTTTGGCAAATGGGAGTTCTGAATGTGAAAGCAATTACTATGGTCCAGACTGTGAAGTAATTTGTAACAGCAGCATGCCACATGGAAATTGCAGTGCAAATGGGACGGCTGTTTGTGAGGTTAATTTCTTTGGCAAACACTGTGAAAGATTTTGTAATGAAAGCATGAAGCATGGACACTGCTTGGCAAATGAGAGTTCTGAATGTGAAAGCAATTACTATGGTCCAGACTGTGAAGTATTTTGTAACAGCAGCATGCCACATGGAACTTGCAGTGCAAATGGGACGGCTGTTTGTGAGGTTAATTTCTTTGGCAAACACTGTGAAAGATTTTGTAATGAAAGCATGAAGCATGGACGGTGTTTGGCAAATGGGAGTTCTGAATGTGAAAGCAATTACTATGGTCCAGACTGTGAAGTAATTTGTAACAGCAGCATGCCACATGGAAATTGCAGTGCAAATGGGACGGCTGTTTGTGAGGTTAATTTCTTTGGCAAACACTGTGAAATATTTTGTAATGAAAGCATGAAGCATGGACGGTGTTTGGCAAATGGGAGTTCTGAATGTGAAAGCAATTACTATGGTCCAGACTGTGAAGTATTTTGTAACAGCAGCATGCCACATGGAACTTGCAGTGCAAATGGGACGGCTTGTTTGTGAGGTTAATTTCTTTGGCAAACACTGTGAAAGATTTTGTAATGAAAGCATGAAGCATGGATGGTGTTTGGCAAATGGGAGTTCTGAATGTGAAAGCAATTACTATGGTCCAGACTGTGAAGTATTTTGTAACAGCAGCATGCCACATGGAAATTGCAGTGCAAATGGAACGGCTGCTTGTGAGGTTAATTTCTTTGGCAAACACTGTGAAAGATTTTGTAATGAAAGCATGAAGCATGGACACTGCTTGGCAAATGGGAGTTCTGAATGTAAAAAAATTATTGATTTTCAGAAAAATGAAACTAATTGTAAGAGAAAGTTTACAAGATTGAAATGCCTTGATTCACCATTTGAAATATGCAGTGATTCGATTTACACATATAAAAAGAGTACATGACTGAAAAATCAGACTTTACAATTGGGTTATTGTTTCAAGGCAGCCTCGATTTTGAAATGATACCAGAAATTTTTGACGAGATGTCATCAATTTTTAGATGTATTGATGATAAATGGGATTACTACCTTGAAGGAATAGAAATGAATTCAAGGTTAACATTCTTAGTTTTGATATTGTTGTTTTTTTTTAAAATATTAATAATAATAATATATTCTACGAAAATTTAAAAGGAATCATTCTGTTTTCACATTTTTTTTAAAAGGGTCAAATTCTAATTGTTTTTGTGTGTGTTTCAGCAAATCTAGAAATGATGGAATGACCACGGTATCCTTCCAGTTTGCTTGCAACGATTCGCTGTTGACAGAAAATGATTTTTATGAAGTTTGTCTTCAACATAAAGCAAGGATTCAGGAAAAGATTTATCCAGTTGTGATGGTCTATCCAGCAATCCCACACATCAAGAAATATCCATACTTACATGTACGTTTTTAAATACTGTAAAACATGTACATTTACCTGTTGTTTTGTGATTATATTTTATATGTTCTAGGTAAAAAATTTCATTCGATTTTCCTGGAGCTTTGAAAAGCATGAGTTTAGGGATAATAATAAGGCGTGATAAAAGATGGATTCAAGGTAGAACCAACTTTTTTTCTAGGGCGATAATTTAAAGAAAAGTGTTAAAAAGGTATAAAAATTAAAAATAAATTCAATCCTATGGTAAAATCTGATGCTTTTATTTGACAACTTCAGTGTGAAAGCTGTCGTTCAGTAACTTTATTTTAACTCATTCCAACAATAAAATCGCTGTGTAGTTAATTTTAATAGCCCTGTACTGGTGGCGAATTTTTGGTTATATGGTTAGCCTGCTGGTGAAGGTTTGTCCTCCAGTTGCATTGTGAATAGTCCCAAAGTTAAAAACACTGATCAATAATATTGCTAAGCATCATTTTGATGCGCGGAATACCCCCGAAACACTGCTAACGGCCTTGAGATTTAGAAGGAAAAAAAACCCAAACCCAAAACAATATCTAGATTGTTCCTATTAAAAGTCGTTCACACAAAATAAAAGGAAAATTTTATCTATGTTTTGAGATTATGAATTAATTTCTCATAGGACTGGCTCTCAGATAGTTGGAGACTCATGGCGTCTATTCTCGGAGTGATTTCAATGGCGTTATGCATAGTCCTTGTAACTGAATTTGGAAAATTGTAAGTTTTATAGACAGCATTTAATGATTTTAAATGTAAATTTATATTCAAAAACCTTATTTGTGATTATTATTCCCTAAAGATATCAAAGACAATATTTTAAAAAAAAGTTTCCTTTAAGTTAACTATGCATTAATGGATTTGTAAAAGATTTCGCTATTCTATTTTTAATGAAAATGTGTGAAATACAACTTCAATCAAATTCTTTTGCTTGTAAAAAAATTAGTTGTTTATGTTGCACACAATATACAGAAACTATTTTTGATTAGTTGTTATATTGACAGCTACATGCAAAACTGTAAGCTTCATTAATGCAAGCTGATACATGTACATTTGTTTGAAAAATATTATTTTAGAGACTTCAAACGATATTTTCTGGTATTAGTAATACAATAAGTAAACTTAAGTAAACTGTATTTTTATTATTAATTTTACTTGCATGTCAAAATGAATTGCAAATTTACTCCTTTAACAGGAAATACAGGAAGTTGATAAAGGGAGTTTCATTATCGAGGCACCCAACCGGAAAAGGTGTCACGTGACATGCTGCATATTGAGGAATCAATGAGACACGCCCGCCCCAGTTTCTTGAGTTTCTTGATGTGTGACATTGTGACACACGGCCAGACGATGAGCGATAGATGCAAGGTTTCTTACAAACATAAGTGACAAGGTGTTTAAACTTGAAACTATCGGTGGTGGATTACGTAATTATTAGATGACGTAATTGTTAGAAGACGTATTAGCCGAGGTATTCTGTAAATACTGCAGTTTTTAAAACAGTTCTTGAACTATCATTCTTAACCACCTCATATCTCCAACCTCATTATAAATTACGTATTCGTATTATATAATTTACCCGTTTGCGCAATTTACACACTTGAAATTATTGTATTACATTACAAATAAAAGAATGTTCTAGTTGTTTTTTTTTGAAAAACGATTCAATTATTTTATGTAGACATAGTTACATCAAACACCAATCTTAGATAAGTCAAACTACAGAGACAGTACACAGAAGGTATACCAACAATATACGATATTACCAATGTATGTCTGTATGGCTGTAAACTGTGCGACATCCAAAGCAAAAGTACAGTGGCACAGTGTTTTGGTTTTATTGCATTGCGTCAGCTAAATCTGCTACAATATTGCCCAAGGAAGCGGGCAATAAATATTAGATGTTCAGGTTTGTTTTCAATTTTAGTCTTTACAATCCCTAATGTTAGTATTTCAAACGTTTAAGCTAAAATACAATGATAGTTGTTCAGGTCATGTATTTTTTTTACATCCGTAAAAGTGGCAGTTTATATCGTATTTTTTTCTTATTTGACTGGAATTCTTTTCATCTGTCACTTGTATACATTTTGAAACGTTTATTAAAAATTCAAAATTTGTTTAATAAAAAAACAACACCCAAATTTTACAAAAGTCTGGTACGTAAAAAGAATTCGAATATTCAGCTTCCGATAAGAATAGGAAAAATTTACGTTCACATGTATTTTACTCAATAAAAATGGAGAGAAAAAAATGAATGGGTAACACAATCCTTAAACTTTAATTACACAGATTTCTACATTACGTATTCCTGCATGGTTCTGTTTTGATATTTGCGGCTAAGGTATCGGTTCGTCTGTCAGGATTAATTTATTCCTGTCTTTCATCCAAAATGTCATAAAATGTCACTTGACATTAATAAAACAGATCTGGGATTAATAAAAGATAACGAGAACACACGCACGCACGCAAGCACACACACACACTGCACTGTGTGCAAAGTATAATATTGCACACAGTGTGTCTGTGATTAAATGTAACGTTTACACACCCCTTAATAAAACAAATACAATTTCTTATTTTTTTTTAATTAAAAAGATAATAAAATAATTTATTATGTATGAGAACATCTTCAAGAGAAAAAATACAATTTGGTAGTGTTTTTATAATAACCTCTTATTTTAACTTAGGATTCAAATTTTTTTTAAAACATTCAAAAACTAAAAAAGGTAAAAAGAAATGAAACGTGAATCACGGATGAAAAGAACTAAATTCATTGATTTAAAAAAGTAAACTATATCAAAGAAATAAAATGCCCCATAAACAATATAACTTAGTACGTAGTTCAAGAATAAAGATGAGGAGAATTTGTTAAAAACATAACACATACTAATTTTGTTCACAATACATGGACAGACGTCCCAACAACAAATATATACACAAACAATAACAATGTTCTTGAAGGAAAATAAACATTTTAGTTTTAAATAAGTGATTTTTGTCCTGATTTGTAAATATATATATATATATATATATATATATATATATATATATATATATATATATATATATATATATATATGCATGCAATAAAACCAATAACCTTAACAACAAAAAAAACAACAACAACATTTCTTTTTCTCCTCTTGCACGCTTTGTGCTTCCTGGTGTCTGGTAAAGCTCAAGAATACTTGTTCTAGAGTTGTTTGGTGAACTGAGTAGTCTTCAATGTTAAACTGAGATTTCGCGCGCTCCATTTCACCAAATACTCTGCCCAAGGCGACGTTGTTGTCTGGAATTTGAAAATGCACGTAGCCCTGGTGATCGTCAAAGATTATGCTGTCCGGAAACGTGGATTTTATGAAGTTTTTGAGGGGTTCCGATGAAGCTGTGATTCCATCTTTCGATTGCCCAAGTCTCGCTATTAGAGTATATCCATGTCCGAATTTGTTCTTGAGGTGTTGGGCACTTCCCAGGCAAACAAACCTTCCGTTAACCATGATAACGATTTTTGTACATAGAGCGTCACATTCTTCCATGCTAAAACATTTCAAAAAAATTCCATGATGTACAAATAACACCATTGTACGTATTCAAAATTGAAGTATTGAAATATTCTAATATTGATTAAGCAGAAAACAAACCAAGTAGAAAATCTAGACAAAATGCACTTTATTAATCACACAAAAAAGCAGTTATAGACGATACCTATGAGATGTAAGAATAAGCGTCCTTCCACTAGCGCGGACCTGTGAGAGAACATTCCAGAGCTGTCGTCTTGCTGCAGGATCCATTCCAGTGGTTGGCTCGTCAAGAAGTATAAAAGGCGGGTCTCCAATCAAAGCTATGGCTGTGCTTAATTTACGTTTATTACCACCACTTTCAAAAAATTCAAAATCAAACATTATTATTTCATAAAAGTATTGAATGTGTAAGGCATATAAAATTATTCAAACAAAACATTTTCATTATATTATTAATATTTCGCCAGACTCGGGAAATAAAGGAAAATCAAAATAAGGGGGTTGTCAAATTAATTATATTATTGCACATGTATTACACTAAAATAAGTTCAAAATACATTGCATCCTTTAACTCATCAAAGTGTATAATATCTTTTTCTTGCTTAAGTAATTGTAATTTCACATATTCAAATGTAAATATCGCAAGGCAAAAAAAAAAAAATGAAAAAATAAAAAAAAATATTGCAGTATGTAGTATAAATGCTTTCATTTAACATGTTTTATCCAAAGAAAATGTTGCAATATTTAAATAAATGTAAATGTTATCACAAAATGTGTAATATTAAGGACATGTTGCAGTAAGTAATGTAATTATTAAATGTATTCCGTTCAAAGACATTGTAACTTTATGTTATGAATGTAAGGTAAATCGCTACCTATACGTGCCGCACTGCCTATCGGCATATTTCCTGAGCATCATAATCTCCAGCAGGTCGCTGACAACCCCCTTGATTTGATTTTCCTTTATTCCCCGGAGTCTGGCGTACATTGTAAGGGTCTCTCTTCCAGTCATCTGGTCAATCAACGCATCAAACTGGGGGCAATATCCTAGATTTTGTTGTACCTGCAAATCAATAAAAATCAATATCGTTAATTTTTGTGCATAATACTGGTACATGTATACCATCTATAGGATGACCAATATTAATATTATCGCACATCTTTTGTAGAATGACGTATGTATGTGCGTATGATTTTTCAAATAAGGGTTCAATGAAGTTCATCATCGTCATTTTCTCATTTTACTTTCAGCCAATGAACCCATATCACGATTTTGTTCACTTTCATTATTAACGAAAAATGCGTGATGTATGCTGCACTACGCACTTTCTGGAGATACGGTTCTTTAAAAAAATTGTTTGCAGGTAAAATCTAATACCGCCATCAAATTCTTTTTCCTATCACTCTATTATTTCTTTCATAATGTGTTCTTAGTTTAATTAGTTAAATGAACGATATTCAGGAGAGTGAACGAGCTGCTCTAAGTTTAAGGAATTCATCTTCTATCAAAGTCTGTGCCAGTATACTGATTCCGTTATTTTTTGACAAATTTAATGAGGATAAATATGCCTGTCAAAGAAGTACAAATTGATATCAATACACAGGGAAACAATACATGATTTCTTCTTTAACACTTCATCTATTTTAAATTCGCTATTTAAATTACGAGCGCTCTTTCTGGTAGATTTCTCCGCTTCTCAGAAAGGCCGGAAAAGTTGCGATTGCTTACCATTTTTAGATCTGTTTTGACGTCATATCCGTTCAGATATGCATTGCCCCCTGTCACTATTTCGTCTCCTGTTAACATTTTGAATGTCGAAGTTTTCCCTGCTCCGTTTTGACCCAAAAGTCCGAAACACTCTTGCTGTGGAACTCCAACACACACACTTTTCACAGCGGAGTACGAACCATAAGATTTACTGAGGTTGCGTAGAAGCAGAGAATCTGTTTTAAGGAGGCTGTCGATGCTAGTTTTGTTGATGCGACGTCTTTCGTCTTCTACGTCATCATCGTCAGGAATGGCGTCACTTGTTGTTCCGACCTTCTGCCGAATTCACGACTGGGAGGGATCACGATTACAAATCAGATATCGGATTCGACTAATGACGCCAAACTCGACTAGAAACACAAGAGTCATATAGAAAACACCCTGTGCCGCCATGAAAACGAAGTATTTCCCCACTCCTGGGTCTCCCAAGCGAAGGTAGTTAGTGTCGAAAATCAAGCAATTCTTTTCACATTTATCTGTTAAATAAACGGAAAAACATTATTGAAGATATCCATTATACACATAAAAGTTAAGTTGATGAGAAATCGAAGAATAAATCTTTTCTTACCTCTACAACATGATGTGATTGGGGGACTTTTAAGAGCACACATGGTCTCGTAGTTCAGTTTTGTACATGTGTCGATGTACTCATAGTTCACGTACATATTCATCAGCGTACTGTCCCAGGCAGTAGTTAGGAAGAAATATAGTGAAGAGCCAATCAATAGGTGTCCGATATGTCAGCTGATATGCCAAGGTCTGGGACGCGGAGAGTGAACACAGCCATGATTGTTGCAAGACCTAGTAAACATAACATACAGAAGAAGTTTTATCAATACCATGACATTTTATTTTGTTGTAGTCCATTCTTATAAAATAGTTCCGTACCTTTTTAAATAGCCCTTAACACCGTTGAAGAAAAAAAGAGAAAAAAACTTGTCTGTCATGTTAGGTCATTTTTAACTTCGCCACCTCTCAATACAATGCATGGCAAATAGGGCGTAAATAATTGGGTAGATATTTTACTGTTAACGATTATATCATTACACGACTTTCCACTTTTAATATGTTTAAGTTTGTGTGTAACTTTCAATCTAATACAAAATGGCGTACCAGTAAGAATGTTGAGTAAACTTCCGGCAACCATTCCGGAAGCAGGCGTTTTGAAGACATAGTAAAAGATGTACACGAAAGGCATGCAGGCCCATCCGTACAGGAAGAACATGGCGTAAACAAGTCCAAGACGGCTTGTCAGCCGGTGTATGCCTGAGTCTGGAAGGCTGCGAAACATACCATTATCAACAGGATGGGTACCTGGTAGTTTAACAAGTCCCAGACAAGGTTCGACATCCAGTAGGCGTACGAGCTGACACCGCTCACCTTCTGAAGGTGCTTGGCGCCTGTCACCTTTTCTTTGATCAAAAATATGATGAAGCTCGTTGACAGGAAGGCCAGTCCGAATAGCATACAGAAAGCGATCGTGAATCCCGTGCCTCTTGTGGCGTATCCGATACCTCGGCTGGATTCGTTCAGCGGTCTTGGGAAAGGGAAATTTGTAGTTTTGATGGAGTGGGTGCTATCGGTGTAATGTTTGAGCAATTGCGTTCATTGTGTTGGTTAAACTTATTGCACTGGCATGGAGTGGGTCCCCGTTGAAATATGACGTTATGCTACCAGTAGTGGCGCTACCAATATCAAACAGACCTCCGACAATGTAATTGCGTTTAAAGAATGCTTGTCCGATTTCGGTGGTTTTTTCAATGATAAAGTTGTCAAAGTCGTTTGGAGTTTTATCATATTTAGAAACTTGATATCCTTGACTTCTTATAGAATTCGCAGTAGTCAGCCGCCATTGAAGTGCTTTCGGGAAACGCTGATTTTGAGGAATACATTGCCACAGCTGTTGGGGAAATCCTTTAGGTTTAATAGCAAAGACGGGTTCATCTTCTTGTTTTGGTAGGGTTTTCTCGACTGTCAAGGCAAGAATGGTGAATATAACAGGTACTAGAAGCTGAACAAGCGTCACTGTTCTGTTTCTCCAGGTGTGTATCAGCTTCTTTACAAACATGCTGAAAAACTGTTGTAAAGGCCAATGTTGTTTCAGAATTTTTCTTTAAACCAGAATTGAAACCTGCAATTACAACTTCACACTTCAATTTCTTTTATCATTTTGGTTGCGTTTTGACTTGTTATTTCATTTTAGGAGTGATTTTATTCTAGTATCGTCAGTAGTTATCAATTTGAAAATTAACCATGAAACACACTAAACTTTTACCTATGAATGACTCTCCGTTAGCAATCTTTAGATTTTGAATGACGCCATTTTGGCCTTTTTCAGTGACGCCATTTTGGCCTTTTTCGGCGGACCCGTTGCTGACTCCGTTTGCAATGTTAGTAATGCTGCCATAACCCATGTTATCGTAAGACTTGAGAGACTTCTGATGGTGAGCATGCATTTCCTCTTCTTCTTCCGTTCTTTGGCTACTTTCGCCTACCCTAGATCAAAGGAAAAGAATATTTTGTACAGGACCATGATTGAAATTATCAACAGGCTGCACCTGGTTTTTTCTTAATCAAAACACATTTGTGTAATAAAGGTTACAATCAATTCTCAATTACTATTAGAGACAGAGCACTAACTTCAGAAAAACTTCTTCCATAGTTGTAGCAGACGTTCCAAAACTGCTCAATTTTAGCTCTGTTTTCCTTTTCTCGATTTCATTGAATAACTGTTCAAACTTCTTGGATTCTTCAAACGGTAGAAGATAGGATAACTCGGCGCTAATTTCACTCTCTAGCTCGGCTGCTGGTATGTGTTGCTTGATGACGTTCGTTACAGCTTTGACGTCACAATCTCGATCCTTTACCATTACAAGATGGTACCCGGCTCCTGTAAAATCAAAGTTCATTTAAATTCCAGCTATGAAAACATCACAACATCGCATTTCTAATTTTCCATCATTCATTAGATTATCTGTGCATTTGGATGAATGCATTCATTGAAATGAATACCAGTAAAAGAATACCATATAACTTCATTAAATGAAAAAAATACCATATAACTTCTTCAGAAATAAAGATGTTCCGCAGCACTTGACAACTCCATCTGCCATTATTGCAATGCGGTCACCAAGAAGATCTGCTTCGTCCATGAAATGAGTAGAAAGAATCATTGTTCGGTCCTCCCTGAATTTCTGCAAAATTTCCCAATGTTTGGCGCCGAGCCGCAGGATCCATACCAGACGTTGGCTCATCCAAGATTACAACCTAATATAAAACAGACAAAATTAATGTGAATCCAAAATACTGTGCAAAGGAAAGCTTTGAAATCTATTCTATTAATATACTTCCAGTACATGTAATTGGAAAAAAAAAATGGGAAAAAATTGAGTACTGTATAATGATATGACAAGAAGTCTAGATTGGATCAACATATTAATCATAGTATTTCTCCTACCTTTGATCCTGCAATTAGTGCTATCCCAACAGACAACTTTCTCTTTTGTCCACCAGATAGTGTCATAGAAAAACTTTTCCTCTTGGCTTCCAGACCTAGAACTCTGATCATTTCATCCACCTCTTTCTGAACATTGCCTTTGAGACAACCTTTCAGCTGTAACAATACATTATTTTCGATTCATGTCAATTGTCAACTCAAACAAAATATGTCTAAAAATGGATACATTTCCTCAGAATTCTGTATTTGATCGTTTTCTCTTCAAATTTTATTGATGAAGTTCTTCTAATTTTTTTTCCAGAAAAAAGAGAGTTTCAGAATGAAGTGTTTGTACCTGTGCAAAAAACTGCAAGTGTTCTTCCACCGGTTAACGTGTCAAACAGGATGTTATGCTGAGGACACAGACCCAGGCTCTTCCTCACATTCTGTATGTCCTCAGAAATGTCATATCCATTTACAACGGCTGTACCAGATGTAGGAGGCAGGAACCCTGATAGAGAATCATCACAATCATCATCATCATGATCATCATCAATATTATCATCATCATCAAGATCATCATCGGTATCATCATCGATATCATCAATCAATATCATCATGATCATCAATATCATCATCATCATGATCATGATGACGATGATCATCATCATCATACACGTAGTTATATTTATCAAAAACAAACGTGATGATGTCGTCAATAGTAAAACAAATCTAAGAAATAAGAAACTTAAAGGTTAGATTACCTGTTAGCATAGACATGGTTGTAGTTTTTCCAGCGCCATTGTGACCTAAAAGTGCTGTAATTTGACCTTCAAATATATTCAGCGTTGTGTCTGCTACAGCTGTTTTCTTCCTTTTTCCACTTCCAAATTCCTAAAAAAATGTCACATTTTATTAACTCTTTCAAATCTAACTTCATATCTCTGCACTAATGCATCAACTCATTTAGTCATTGTGACATACTAGTAAACGATGAGAGAGAGAGAGAGAGAGAGAGAGAGAGAGAGAGAGAGAGAGAGAGACCTTTCGGAGATGATTTATGCTGATGCCTATAGACAGGGCATTTGGATCTCTCTCAAAGTATTTAGGATCCAACTTTCCTGTATCGCTTTTTGCTGATGATTTCCGAGTCGTTCCGCACCAGTAATTTTTCTAGAAAACATAAGTGCAATTTTTGTGTACAGTTTTTCTCGAAAAATAAAAAAACTGAAATTTCTATCCCTCAAAGTAATTAAAATTAAATAATTATTCTCACCGACAATGGGAAATACCATGGTAACGGTACACCATATTCTCCCGGAAATACGCCATCAACATACCACGTGATCACCAAATACACGCCGCTGGAACCGAGCAACATGAGCATGGAGTCCAACAGCGAGAAATTATCGTCCACAGTGGCTGGTTTGGCAAAGTTATTCCACTGTGCACCATAACCTATGACGACAGAATCAAATATAGTTACACTCACACCAAGCATTACATTATTTTCTACACGAACAATCATCTTCAGTTGGCATCAATAATCCATATTCAGGTACTTTCAAACGGTTGGTAGGCATACTAGTCTTGTACCTTGAAGGGTAGTACCACTGTTTAATTAAAGGCAACACGTAGACTGCACGCGTACAATATTTTGGCTTTTTTGAATTCGTGGTAAAAAGGACCAAGCAAGTAAATCAAATGTTCTTACCAGTTCCTTCGTATAAACCGATGGTGTTTATGCCAAATGCCATTCCCATATTGTTCAGAATGCATATGCCGAGTTTCTCTGATCTGGCCATCGTCTCGTATCTGCTTTGGAGGAAGAAGTATGGCACGTACGTGCAGAAGTACCCAATACCACTGGCAAAGGCGGCCGAGTTAGCTGATGAGAGAAAAGGACAAATGTGCTACATGTATTATAGGTACTACATGTATTGCAGGTGTTTAAAGAATTACAGTGTAAAATACCCGATGTTGTCATAAAAATGTTATGGTATGTGCATGTAGTTTTTAAAGTACATGTAACTTAAAAAAAAGAGATTACAAAATAATGCAAACAAGTGAAAAGCTGTCAATGTGACAGCAAACCGGGTTTTCTTTTATGTGAACTGTATCCATAATTCATGTCTTGAACCCTGAATTGATAAACACTATCCTATATGCAATATTTTTCCCAAAATGACTAAGTTCAAAAGTTGGTATTTTTTCATAAACCATCAGGAATTCACCGTCACCAAAATTTTTAAATACCTCAACTCGTTCCTCAACTCATCCTTTAAGAAAAGTACATAAATTTGCGGTCAAACCTCAGATTTGAGGCTGAGTATTGACTTGAGGAAAGTTGGTGACGGCGGGGCCTGAAATCAAAATCTTAGCAATATGCATACCTCTGATATATATACACTTGATCTGCAAAAGAACAAATTCCTATCTTGAAAACTGTAGGAGTTATCCGTACAATGAGGTTTCATTATATGCAATATTTTGCCTAAAAATGACTAAGTTCAAAAGCTGGTATTTTTTGATGAATTATTAGAAATCACAATCATAGATTTGCACACCTCTGATGTATTCAATTGATCGGCAAAAGAACAACTTCCTATCTTAAAAACTGTATACGTAACAGGAGTTATCGTACAATGAGGGTAACCTTTTGCAGCCGCTCACCCGCCATTATCACCATTTTAATAACAGCATTTTTCCATCGGAAAACCCGGTAAATGATGTGATATCGCGTGACATTTGTCATAAAATCAAAAATCCCCAAATGTAATGAATTCATACAAATCAAGTGTAGTTTATGAAGTACATGTCACGCAAAATTCAAGTTTAAAACTTTTCAAAATTGCATGAATTCATGCTAGTTTTTATGATCATTTCAAAATGTGTTAGTATATAAACAAAATCCAAGAGGAATACGCTTGACTTTGTCACATCATGATAAAGTTCGAAATTATATAATACATGTAATCCGAAATTACCTTTGTTGAAGAACGTGCTGACCATGAAACAGAAACAGATGATAGAGATGGAGTAACAGATCAGGAAGACAAAGAAGAGCGAGGGGTCTGTCTTGGCCAGGACTTTTCCTTTGTCGGAGACCTCAATGGAGAATAAGATGCAGTAGACGGCGGATGAGATGACCAGATAGATGGAGCTCTTCACCAGCCACGACGCCCAGTAAATGGACGAGTTCAGTCCCATCAGCTTCATGGATTCCTGTTTCAACGAACAAGTTGGAGAAGGGCTTATTGTTTGGTTGTGTTTCATGTCAGCAGACTTTTTTCGGCATTCATTTACAGCTCTCTCTCTCTCTCTCTCTCTCTCTCTCTCTCTGTGCTCTTCTTTTGGTTAAGCATTGTATTTTCATGTCTTTGATTTAAAAGAAAAAATAGAGAATGGTGTTTTTTGATGACCGTTTCAAGTTCTAATCAATGTTATGCTGGTGTTAAAGTTAAAAAGAAAAACAAGACTGTATATTTTCTGTTACAATACAATTCGCATGAAATCATGCACTATTGTTTATTTTCCGTAAAGCAACTAAACTTCGAATAAGACATAACGCACTTATACATACCTGTATTTATGTTTACTGTACGTATTTATTTATCTGTAATTGCATGTATATCTTTATGTGTATAAGAAATTTTGTTTTGTAAATAGTTTTGTAAACAAATTCAAACAAATCATTTCCCAATGGAAATATGGCTTAAATGACCGGGAAAACTATTTTAAAACCTATTATTACACGCATATTAAATAAAACCGTCGTTTAAAAGTGTACCTAAAATTTGATATTAAATCGGACCAACCAGCTTTAGATTTAATGTTGCCCTATACCTTCAGCTTTTTCTCCTTTTCGTACACGATAGCTTTGGTGGTTTGGAGGGCGGACAGTATAAAACCCAGGATAAGGAAGAAGGGCAGGTACATTTGTAGAATAGTGGTCAGATTATCCTTGGTGTAGGGGGGATAAGGCATCTTCTTCAGGAAAAGGTCAAAAAGGTCCACGGCGGCCGAAGAGTTGAAATGTTTTATGACCGCTAGGTCCACAGCGTATTGGAAGGCCAAAAATCCGGTTCCTTCATAGTCTGCAAAAAAAAAAAGGAAATTGAAATACGTTTGAGCTATCGTCATCATCTTCACATTGTCCAGGCTTATTGTTACTTTGACACAAATGAAAGGAATAAAACATTAGAAGCTATGCATAGCATTGTGGATATGCTGGGCTTTACGTACATGTATTTGTATACGTAATTTGTAAACGTAATATATTTCATCACGACACTGTTTAACAAACTAATTGAGTAGAAATAAAACCCTATAATATTTTCAGCATCTACCAAAACTTACGTATACTTATATATGACATTGTTTTCAGTGAAATCCTTTAAAAACCAGCAATAAAATCAAATATAACTGAATTCAATAAATTAATTTTAAAATGCCTAAATATATTATGATCTTTATAAATAATAAAATATAACTTAAATAGACAGTCAGCAATTCACATTTTAAAACTATTCTTATTTTATCAAAGCAAGCATGTCACATTTATATTCACAAGAGGAAATTAAAAATGACGCATTGAATTACCTGGGTTACCTCCCGTTGAATCATTGTTCCGGGGCCCAGTCAGTTGGAAGAAAGGGTAGACATTCTTGGTCAGCCACCTGTCGTTGAAATCTTTCCGAGCCACGCGAAGTGTGTATTCCACGTCCTTACGTAAACCGGGAAGTTGCTTCCATAAAGGAAATTGCCGCTCGAACTTTTTTGTAGTTCTTTTGATGATAATCCAAGAGGGCTTTCCTCATCATCAAATCCGTACACTGTGTGTCGATAAAAGAAACAATTTAACGAATATTAATTTAGCTCTATCCAATTATGACGGCTGCAAATTGTAGATTTTTACCAAGGCTAAATGCCGAGGCAAATTTAATTATTTTTTTTTTTGTCCTATATTGTTTCACTTCGTTTTTGTTCTTTTGATTTCTCTTAACATCATATTACAATTTCTATCTAATCACGAAGACCTCAAGTTGTAGATTTTTTCCCCGAGGCTAAAAGCCGAGGCAAATATCAATTTTTTGGGGTCTAATATTGTTTCACTTAGTTTTTTTTTTTTAATTATTTTTATTCCTAACATCATATTACAATTTCTTTTATAATGAAAACGGGTTTTGCTTATTTTGACCTCAATATATTATTCTTTATCAATGTTATAATATGAAAATAATTTTATTATCATATAAGAGCCATATTTACCATGCCACTGGCTTCCATTGGGCTCTGCAAAAAAGTTTTAAAATAATTATTTTGTGTCAAACCGAAACAAAATTTCAACAGAACAATTCAAGTAAAAATTAAAAAAAAAGGAACATGAATGATGAAAAAAAAAATTCAATGTAATACCTAAACCTGGTAAAAAATTGCGGAAAGTGTTCATCATTGTCTGAATATCAGTCGTGTTTGGCGAGTAAAGGATTTCGATTTGGGATCCCCTAAGCAATACGTCATTTGGTTTGAACGGCGGCCATATTGTTGACTGTGAGATCGTTTCGTTCTTCGCTATTAGACGTATGCAGACAAGGATCACAGCGAACACTATGGGCATAACGATTTCAAACACCGTCACGCAAGCTTTTCTCTTCTGCAGGAGCCAGTTTTTCCATAGCAGCAAAATAAACTGCCTACCAACACCCGCCATTGTTTTGAGAAGAACTGTCGTCAGCCGTCAGTCGTCACCTCTGTGTGTGTGATAATTCTGTTGTGTTTTTGCTTCTGTATTCTGTTTGCTGTTGAAGAAGAAGAACAATATAGGATGGTGATCGATATGCCACGTTGTAAATTTTTGAAGGAAAAAAAAAAACCTGGGTGGCAGAAATACATAATATACCACTCAATAAATTCAATATTAATATTTAAAACATGACAGATGTCAAAAAAAAAAAAAAATTCAACAGTACCAAATAAAACAAGAACTAGTATCAGTATCAGTTCGAATCAATAATGACAAGAAAAAATCCAAACAGGTAGCAGCATTTCTTACATCTCAGACTAATAAAACAATACAGTTGATAATAATTCTGTTCGTTATCATCATTGATTAAAAACATGTTTCTCAAACACAAATCATCGGTTATTTTACTAGTATATTGGATATAGGGATGGGCTGTGGTGATGAAATTAAAGTAATTTGCTATACGATTGAAGTAAGAAGAAAACTACGGAGAATTATCCGTAAAACCAGCTGGGATTTTTGTGTATTGTACAACTGTATTTCAAAAGCAGAACAATGTCCTTTTCGATATATTTTGCATTTTGTATATTTTATTTGATAAAATGAAATAAATCGGAAAGGACTATAAGACTATATGTGCAAAATATTTTTCACAATTTATAGATTCATGATCTTTTAACATCATTTTTTATAAGATCATAAGATCTTTCGAAATACGATTTCCATAAATTTATAGCATTTATATCTCATACTAAAAGATACTCGTATTTTTCTGAATTTGCTAAAAGGAAAATCGACTTTGACCTAAACTTATTAAGAACAACCAGGAAGCACTACAGTTGGCATGCAGTGAGTTTAGATAAAGAGAGGTTTATTGCCGTCACTTCGAGTCAAACGAATGATTCCAAAATATAGCTGACACCCCCCCCCCCTCCCCCACCACCACCACTTTTTTTTCTTAGCAATGAAGGACGTGTCCTCCACTATTATGGGAACATTTTAAAAAAAATGTTGTGAAGTTATCAAATATCAGAAAGTGTGATATTAAGTGAGAAAATACTCATATCGAAATCAACATTCCTAGGAGTAAGCGGATATTTATACATGTAGAAGAGGAAATTCCGTGATTATAGCAAAGACTGAAAACGATTTGTGTCCCCCTTTAATATATTGATATGTTAGGGTTAGGGAAAGTTTCAGAAGATTAATTTTTTACAGCCGTTATATTTTTAAAATCCCAAAATGTATATATTAAAGCTTTAAACAAATCCAAACCTCTCTCATACACGAGAGCTAGAGAAATATTGTTACCATCTTTGAAAGAAATTGGCCTTGATAGTTCCAAATTTGCGTTACATAGTTTACGCAGTAGTAGTGCCACTGCTGCTACTATAAGCCTTTATATTAACCGCGGTTTTCTTACTGTTTGTCCTATAATAATAAAAATATGTGATTGCTGAAAAAAAATGGTCGTTGGGTCACGAACAAAGCCAAAACCGGATATATATATGAAGGATAGCCTCGATCAAAAACTGCTTGTTTCAATGAATCTTGGCTTGTAAAATTTTTGTATTATATTAAGACTATAAACTCCTTTTTATATGCGATTTGTAACGAACGCACCAATCCTGAAAAAATCTGTTTTGTTTTTAAGATTAGTCAAGAAAATATTTATTTTCGGTGGAGTGAAACGAGGGAGAAAATAATGATATACAATTGCTGAAGTAGAAAAGGTGTTTTGTGAGATTTCGGATCAACTGAACATTCAAAATGTTTTTGCTTTACAAACAGTTCGGCTACCGGCGGGGATTCATGAATGTCTGAACAACAAGTGGTACTTACTAGGTCGGGGGTTGGGGTGGGTGGTGGTCCAGATTATATCACCGATTAAATTGACAACGTGGATTAAATAAGTCTGAATTTTACATGAATAGGAGGGAGGGGACCGCTCCAGTGCTAGTTTTGCTGGCCAGCACTTCACCTTTTTGGAATGGATCACAGACCGATATCTTATCAGAGCGATACTTGTATACAAGTAATGGCTTCCATTGACATTTCTATACAAATCCTGAAAGTCAGGCAGAACAAAGCAGACACAACATCTGTTTAATAAGAACTTTGGAATGATAATCATATCCTTACATATTTACAGTAACATTAAAGTCCCTACCCCGGCCTAGATTTTGCACCACTCCCCACCCCCACCCCCGCGCGCACAACATTCGACATACAAAAAAGTATAATGAATCATCAATTACCTTACCTAAAAGTCTTCTTTTTTAATGAGTTTGACTTGGTTCATCAATCATTTCTTGAAATTCACCTGTGCACCTGAAATTTTCACGTGTGTATCAACGCTGTTTGTGGAACATTGTTTTATTACCCCTTTATCTCTGGATCACGTGAATATTTACAACTCCAGAGTCAACAAAGAAACGCCATTGCACGGGGGGTATATGAGGGTAGTTGTATAAAGCGTCCCTTATCTTTGGTTTCACAACCAGATTTCACGTGCATGGGCTGTACAACACATGCATTGACTGACAGTAAATCAGAAGTCTTGTGACAACTTAAAAATCACTGTCCTCTCCTTTATACATTTCACCGTATACTGTATATTGATTTTAGGACCACACCTTACATTTTATAACATCTACCAGTTATATATCGATTTAAGGTTGTTCGTGGGGTGTTCTATAACAAACCATTCATAGTTTTCACAAATCACATTTCTCCTCTTTATTTTTCATTAGCAACAGCTGAAAAAGTACTATAGTATCCGCTAGTAATTAGTAAGGGAAATTTTGACAGTGCTGTTCATGTACAAAATACACGCATAAAAAAACTCTACATGTACATGTACATTGTAAAACACCTAGGACGATATTCAACAATAAGCTCACAAAATTCACATTATTATACCTTCCTTACACCCATGTTTTATCTTGTTAAAAACATATCATATCACAGCCTATTGTGCCTTAAGGGAAAATCACGTGAAAAGAGCTGAATATGAATTACACGTGAAACTTCATGTGAAATTTATGTGACTCACAAATGCTAGCTGCGGGTCTGTAGCTATCGGTCTGAAAAAAAAAAGCAATTTACGGATCACAAAAAAAATGCGCTAATTTTGGACTGATTAACATTATTGCAGTTGTTTTTTTTTTTTACTATGGGAGGCACTGTAGCTCCCAGGTCGTCTATCCGATGTTTTTCAGACCAGGAGCTACAGATCTGCAGCTATACACAAATGCCTGAGTATGCAATTAAAACAAAATGTTCTTCTGATCATCTTCCATAACATCGGATCATCTGATTAACCAACCCCAATCTGGCACAGTGTGGTTTTTTAGGACAACACCAAGCGACGATAAAAAAGATCAGGCCCAGCGCCATCTATAGAGTGCACGGGAACACGGACATATCATGTGCACACGTTTATTGTAATCATGGGAACCATGAAGGATTTTTCCTTCAGAAATATCAACAAAAGACTTTTTTCTTCCTTTTGATCTAAAGACAAATTATGTTTTTAGGGTTTTCTGTACCGATATTTCTCTTTCTGTTTTTACTCTGTAGCAAGATATTTAGGCAATTTTAAAAAAAAAAATCATTCATTAAAACCTTATAGTTCTCATGATGTTTATTCATTGAGGATGAAAAATAATTCAAATTTCTCCTTTTGAATGCCCCCCTGTAGCTTGTCAGGTTTCAATACATGACTAAAAATAAAAAGTCTATGGGGATTGCCCGGTAGATAACGTGGAAAAATTGTGCGAGGCACTCCCGAACCATTCATGGAAAAAAGACTTCCCTTTATAAATCTCTGTAAAAAATCTGTTTTCGTTCCTGTGATTTTCCGAGTGAAAAATGATGTGTCAATGAACATATCTAGGATGTATTTCTCCCTTTTATCAATTTCATATTTTACAGGAACATCAGTTTTATTAAGAATGGAACTGTATTATAATAATGAACTGATATGTATAATGTATGATGAACTTTCTTTTTCAAGTTGTAGATGATTTAATAGATGGTTTGTTTTAATTTTTACATTTTATTTGATTAAGCTTAAAAATCATTTGGTTAAAAGTTTGGAATATTTTATTACCCGTTTTTAAATCTGAATGGTAAAATGACCTGATATTTTGTATATATAATGGCCTGATGACCTGATGAACATCCTTTTCAAATTGTACATAATTAAAAGAATTGTATTTAAATATTTATACAAAGTATTTGATTAATCTTAATATGTCTCAATCTAATTAAACTTAGATCTTTGATCCGCTCCTACTACTTTGTGTAGCGATCTAATAGGAGCGGATCAAAGATCTAATTTTAATTAGATTGAATATGTCTTTAATGATTAAAAATAATACAGTGATTTAATTGTGACATTAGAATATATCATATCCCATTTTGAAAGTTGAACGTTATTAGTAATGTCCTGATATTTTGTGTACCGGTAGTAAACCCGATGGCCTGCTAGAACTTTTTATGAAACTTTACACTAGGTAATTTGTATGTCATAATTGTTTTTTTTTTTCATTAAAAATGAATATTTGTATTTTTTGATATAAAAATAATACATGTAGTAATATTACACAATAAGATTATGACAATAAAAATACATAAATGACTTGATTTATTTGTATTTTTGATATAAAAATAATACATGTAGTAATATTACACAATAAGATTATGACAATAAAAATACATAAATGACTTGATATTTACATTTATTATAACTAGCATCAATTTGATCATTCATTGGTGTATTTGGTAGGGTATTACAATGAATTTCATTTAGAATTTGATATATGAAATCAAAGAAACAAGGTTAATTTTATTTTATTTACAAATTATCATTTTTTTTTTTTGGGGGGGGGGGGGTGAAATTAGAACTCTTAACCATACAAAGGCATGTTCCCAGATCTAAAGACCTAGACGTAGTTCGACCCGGGTCCATCCATATTAATTTGTTTTGCTTTTGTTTTTTATTTTTCTTTGCTTTTTTTTTATTTTTTGTTGTTTTTGTTTTTTGTTGTTGTTTTTTTTATTTTTTATTTCAAAATAATTTGTATTTACATATTTTTTTTTTACAAAATATTTACAATATAATATGCTAAGAGACACTCATTAGGTTCGTCTGTGTGGTGTGCAGTAAAAGTCTGAATCTGTTTCCACACTTGTACAATCCAAATGTCTCCATATATCGCAAACGTTCTTCCCCGCTTCACACCCAGTCATCTCCTGCGTCAGATTTGGAAGATTTCATTTCGAACAGTAGCACTGGACGTCTATGTATGCAGTCTTAAGGTGGTATGGGACACAACATTGTTGCATTAGTGGATGGATTTGCAACCTTTAATGGTGTATAATATGATATCTTGTTATATTCAGTAGTATATTCTCAATATAAAACTCTCTATAGACGAATTGTCAATATTTGTAATATTTTCTCTTCCAAAAAATATTGACCGGTCAATATTTTTTTTATTATTAACTTTCATGTTAATTACTGAAATCTGATTGGTTGAGACGCAGTTGATAATCCGTTCTATTACCCTCAGCGTTAGCAACGCACTTAGCAACGGGTAACACAACGAAAAGTTACATGTGCGTAAATTATGCGCGTACGGTTCGCCGTAGAATTCACGTCATTTCTATATAAAAGCAATATAAAAATTCTCTAAAATTAAGACATTCAGTATAATAAAATAAATAGTGCCTGTTTGGGAGGATAACAGTTGAAATTGACACCCCTCAAAAACCATTGTCAACCTCTGCTTCGCGTCGGTTGACAATGGTTTCCTCGGGGTGTCAATTTCAACTGTAACCCTCCAAAGCAGGCACTATTTATATAATATTGACCGGTTAGGAATAATATTTCAAGAATATTCCCTCTATATCATTTTATATTTATTAGTTTGATGATATATTGGCGCTTCTGATTGGTTGAAAAATTTCTTTGATACCTGCATTAATAAAAATATTTCCCGGATCTGTTCTGATTTAACACTATTTATAGAACGGGAATTTCCAAGATAAACACTGGCAACAAAATGTAAAGTTGTATCGGTTGAATTGTCATCAAACCAAATACAACCTTATGAATATAAACAAGAGGCCCATGGGCCACATCACTCACCTGAGGAACAATAGGTATGATAAAATCAGCTTAATGGAGTCATAATACAAACTATCTGGACAATGTACAATAATACATGTTGATACTGTATAAATAAAATCCATTTTCCCCTGGATATTCTTATGTTTATAATCATCTTTTCTAACAGGATGATTTTATAGTCATATCATATGTTGAGTATTGCAGTTCTCAAAAAGATCCTTAACAATTGTTTATATATGGGATATAAACGTACATAAACTCTGAACCTTCTTGTGAGGCCAAAGAATTGTCCTGGGGCCAAAGTTTTAACAATTATAAAGAATCATCTGGCTGATTAGTTTCTGAGAAGAAGATTTTTAAAGATTTACCATATATATTCCTTTGTTAAACTTTGACCCCCCATTGTGGCCCCACCCTACCCCTGGGGATCATGATTTTCACAACTTTGAATTTTCATTACCTGAGGACGCTTCCACACAAGTTTAAGCTTTCCTGGCTGATTAGATTCTGAGAAGAAGATTTTTAAAGATTTACTCTTTATATTCTTATGTAAAACTTTGACCTTCCATTGTGGCCCCACCCTACCCTCGGGGGTAATGATTTTCACAACTATGAATCTACACTACCTGATAATGCTTCCACACAAGTGTCAGCTTTACTGGCTGATTAGTTTCTGAGAAGAAGATTTTTAAAGATTTACTATATATATTCCTATGTAAAACTTCGACCACCCATTGTGGCCCCACCCTACCCCTGGGGATCATGATTTTCACAACATTTAATCTACACTACCTGAGGATGCTTCCACACAAGTTTCAGCTTTCCTGACTGAATAGTTTCTGAGAAGAAGAATTTTAAAGATTTACTCTGTATATTCCTATGTAAAACTTCGCCCCCATATTGTGGCCCCACCCTACCCCCGGGGATCATGATTTTCACAACTTTGAATCTACACTACCTGAGGATGCTTCCACTTAAGTTTCAGCTTTTCTGGCTGATTAGTTTCTAGGAAGAAGATTTTTAAAGATTTACTCTATATATTCCTATTTAAAACTTCGACCACCCATTAAGGCCCCACCCTACCCTCGGGGGTCATGATTTTCACAACTATGAGTCTACACTACCTGAGGATACTTCCACACAAGTATCAGCTTTCCTGGTCTTATGGTACATGAGAAGAAGAATTTTAAAGATTTACTCTGTATATTCCTATGTTAAATTTCGACCCCCAATTGTGGCCCCACCCTACCCCCGGGGGTCATGATTTTCACAAATTAGAATCTACACTACCTGAGGATGCTTCCACACAAGTTTCAGCTTTCCTGGTCTTATGGTTCATGAGAAGAAGATCTTTAAAGATTTACTCTATATATTCCTATGTAAAACTTCGACCCCCCATTGTGGCCCCATCCTACGCCAGGGGGTCATGATGTTCACAAATTAGAATCTACACTACCTGAGAATGCTTCCACAAAAGTTTCAGCTTTCCTGGTCTTATGGTTCATGAGAAGAAGATTTTTAAAGATTTACTCTATATATTCCTATGTAAATCTTTGACCTTCCATTGTGGCCCCACCCTACCCTCGGGGGTCATGATTTTCACAAATTAGAATTTACACTACCTGAGGATGCTTCCACACAAGTTTCAGCTTTCATGGTCTTATGGTTCATGAGAAGAAGATTTTCAAAGATTTACTCTGTATATTCCTATGTAAAACTTCGACCCCCCCCCCCATTGTGGCCCCACCCTACCCCCGGGGGTTATGATTTTCACAAATTAGAATCTACACTACCTGATGATGCTTCCACACAAGTTTCAGCTTTCCTGGTTATATGGTTCATGAGAAGAAGATTTTTGAAAATTTCTCGAAAATTTTCATAAATTCCTAATTATCTCCTTTTGCAAAAGGGCGTGATCCTTAATTTTCACAAATTTAAATCCCCTTACGCTAAGGATGCTTTGTGCCAAGTTTGGTTGAAATTAACCCAGTGGTTCTTGAGAAGATGTTGAAAATGTGAAAAGTTTACAGACAGACGGACAGACGGACAGACGGACAGACAGACAGACGGACGACAGACAAAATGTGATCAGAATAGCTCACTTGAGCTTTCAGCTCAGGTGAGCTAAAAATTGAAAGTTTTACCTTCAAAAATAAATATGATTTATTATTATCATTTCCTTTCTAACCCGCACCTGCACAGAAGAAAGTGATTTAGAACTAGACAATCAAATGATTAGGCACCAAAAATGCTTAAGCATTATGAACAATTTTGACCGTCAGATTCAGGACTTGTTAATTGATGCTGCCGAAATACTATCCGAAAAGTATGAAACAAGATCTGAAGCATCCATATCGAACAACATTGGTAAATCATATCGATCTTTGAAAAAACTTGAAAATCCTAAAACGGAAAAAGTAAAACAGCAGTACGCTGAAAAAGAAAGAGAAATTCACAAGCAGAAAGCCTTACTAGAAGCCAAAATGGAGCTCTTAGAAAACCAGAAGAAGATTGATACGTTAGAAGCAGAAATAGAAGAGCTTGACATTCATAGTTCTCGTCTGTCATTGCCGAAACAACATCCTCCTGGTAGTTATGATTCATTGTGACAAACAAAACGTGAATTCACAGAAAACTATGTACGTGAACATTCCACGATCCGAGGAGCAATGAGTGATTATGTTTCATTTGACCAACTGGACAAGATGAGTGATCGAGACAAAGAGCAGAGCAACAAACCTGACAATCCTTTACCACCTCAGAGCATCAGAAAGTTAAGAGAGCCAGTAGCCGCAAGTGACCATGTGGTAGAGAACTTAACACAATTTCTCCTGAAAAAGACCTTCTAATGTACCGGTTTAGCTCATTCAACGACAAACAAGACTGTTACCAAACCTGGAAAGCTAGCTTCACAAACATTGTGAAAGAATTAAACATTTCCGCATTTGAAGAAATGGATCTGCTCATTAAGTGGCTTGGACCATAATCAAAAAGGTTCGCAAGTAGCATAAGGGGATCTAACATCAATGACCCTGTTAAAGGACTGTATCGTATTTGGGAACGTATGGAGGATCGCTATGGCAGACCAGAAATGATAGAATCAGCGTTCAAAGACAAGCTCAACAGATTTCCCGAAATATCAATAAAAGATCCTAAAATGCTTTACGATCTGCTTGACATTTTAACAGAGATAGAATCAGCAAAGGAGAACGAGCAATACGCAACATTGCTGTCATACTATGACTCATCATCCGGTGTCAATCCTATCATCAGTAAGCTGCCTCAAGGTCTACAAGAGAAGTGGGTGTCTCAAGCGTCCAAGTACAAGAGATACTATTGTGTTCCATTTCCACCGTTCAGCTTCCTTGTAAAATTCTTTCGAGAACTCAGCATTGTAAAAAATGATCCAGCTTTCCAAACTGATAGATCTCTGACATTGACAACAGAGAAAAGAACGAATGAACAAAAACGAACTTTTCCTGTTCACAGTAGAAAAACCGAACTAGCAACGGACGATGCAACTCAGCAAGAACGGCAACCAAGATGTCCAATTCATAAAACAAACCATTCGTTGAACCACTGTAGATCCTTCAGAGCTAAACCCTTACAAGAGAGGAAAGATCTCTTACGAGAAATGGAATCCTGTTATAAATGCTGTGAATCAAAACATTTGTCGAGAAATTGTACTACAACCATCAAATGTGAACTTTGTGGAAGCCCTCGTCACGCTACAGCGTTGCATATTATCTCACGATTTCGTCTGCTTGAGATCAACGATCAACATTTACGGAGAGGCTGGCTGTTCTAATTCCAGGAATAATCATAGGCATATACACACCCCTGCGAATGTGTTCGGAATGTTTTCTTTATCGTTGCTAAGTGTGTGATAAATCCAGAAGTGCTCGAATGAAAGTTCACGAGACTTCACCGAGATTTGTTAAGTTCCTGTGAAATTTCGAGCGGAAGTATAAGTGTTCGGATAATATTCTAAAAATACGTAAGTACTGGTCAATTTTCATATCATATCCTATACTTTGAGTTATTTTAAAACATTAAAAATCTATTAAGATGCATGTCTTATTTCACCATCTAGCAGTTATTTAAATTAAACGATGATATTCAGAACAGAGTTATCGTTCGTGTTCAACCACGTGTAGAGTCGTTGAAAATATAAACATTGGGTTGCTAAATAAAACCATAGTCATGCTTGATGCTTGTGGTGTGCAATACTATGTTTTTAAAAAAATAATGGGTGAATGTTTTGCATAAAAACTTTGTATATCGAGCCATTTTCAAGGAACATTCTGCATAAAATAGTATAGTCTCTTTCACTATTGATGTTATTACTAGGTCAGGCGCGGATCGAAAATTAATTCCTAGGGGGGATCTCTACTACGTATGTTAATTGTAGCAACAGCGGGAAAAAAACTATTTTTTGTATTGTCACATTTATTTCTAGAACACTTTTTATCCACCAAGTAATCAAGATAAAGTTTAAAATCAATATACGTCTAGAATTTATATTTGACAACAAGTACCTAGATTCTATAAAATAGACTATAAACACGAGGCACGATTTTAACTGCGAAACTGAAAGGGTCAAATAAAACCACGTGGTCTAAAATTTAAATGACAATAACATTCGCAGGGGTGTACACTTTCACGGTAACACTGCTGTTCAAATTTGATACCGAGGAATTTTAAATTATAACACACGTACATGATCGGTCATCAGAATAAGCATCGTAAAGCAAAGCTATGAGTAGTGAATCAACTCCTTCGGTGAAGTAAAATCAGGTAGAACATCTGTAACTTAATTTCTACGGGCGGTGGAACATCACCAGTGACCGTTTGAGGCCGACAATATTTTGGAAGTGAACTTTGCGCAAAACTGAATTCGTGATCATACCTGTGTTGAACTGAAAAATACGGCGATCTCTTTTTAAATCCTTTCTTAAATTCTGGTTTGTTTTTTCATATAACAAAACAAATGTTTTTGTTTCTTCATATAACAAAACAAATGTTGACTATGTTTTCGGGCAACATTGATTATGTAATATTAGCCCCTTGGGACGTATATATTGCCCTCCGCTTTGCGTCAGGCAATATTTCGTCCCTTGGGGGCTAATATAATCAATGTTGCCCTCAACCCCAGTCAATATTTGTATAATATAATTATATAACATATAATCGAATTTTATAATCGTACTTGAGTTTACCTGCGCTCTATACTTACAAAGGCAAAATATCAAGGAAAAATGACGATATTTACATTTGTTTTTAAGGTCAAGATCTAGTAAATGATTCCAGATTGTCTCTTTGGTGCTAGAACCATTATGACATCATAATTGATTTCTTCAATTTTTCCCCGTATTTTACTGTTTGAAAGGAATTATGTAGAAAATAAAACAATATTTTGAAATTCTATATTTAATTACGGGAAAAGTAATCCCGGTACATATTTTCAATTTGACATCATTTTAAAGAGGAGGTCTAGAGATTCTTTAATGCCGTTCTTGGAGAAACTGTAGGCATTCTAGATATTATATTTCATTTATCAAAAATGGACAAAACTCCGAGATTTGTTACTTTTATCCTTCATTTTTTTTTTTTTTTTTTTTTACAAAAAATGGTTGTTTAAAACATGATTTTTCATTGTGTCTACCAAAACTTTAAGCCCCGGTACACACTATGAAACAAAGATATTGTTATGAAGCATCATTAAAAGAATTTATATCCTGAATTTCATTAGCCTGTAGGCACCTTTCATTTACTAGATCTTGACCTTAACGTCATAGATGGCCAGGTCATGGACTGGTGACTAACGTTGAGTCTAATATGTTCGACAACCACTTTATAATGTTGGATAAAGATTTGATTTTGATACGATACTACATAAGAATTGGTTAAAATGGGGGGGGGGGAGCAGCTATTTGATCATTTATATATATATATATATATATGATATATATATATATATATATATATATATATATATATATATATATATATATATATATATATATATAATATATATATATATATATATATATATATATATATATATATATATATATATATATATATATATATATATATATATATATATATATATATCATACGTGTGGTGTATATTACCCGTGTGATAAACCTTTGCTATATCACACGGGTGATGCTATATCAAATACTTCCGGTCGGAACTACTTTTGACACATCCCCTCGCTTCAACGCTTCAGTGACCTATATATTTCAATTCAAACTAACGTGCATTCGGAACTTTGTGTATGTCAACAAACTTGATAATTCAGGTCTTCTGATCAGTATTTCCATTTAATCAAATGAATAAGCTCTAAGAAAAATTATTTAGAGCTAAAAAATCATTTCAAGGTTTATTTCAGTGATACTTTACATTAAAACAGTTAGATTTATCTCAGAAATGACGTACTTAATTGTATTGCGCAAGGTCACAATAACCGGATAACACAACGTTGCATCATCGTTTTTTAATCTTTGAAAAAAAATCAATTACTTAAATTCGGGTCATATAAGGGACTGTCTCAAAAGCTTCATAATATAAATATAAATATATAAACTATATTAATCAAACCGGGGATACCCTCAGACACAATCTAATTAAAATTAGATGTTTGATCCGCTCGCTTACTCGCTACACAAATGCCAATGTGTTGGCTCTGAGTGCAACATGCACGAAGAAAACAGCCAAACGTGTAAAGAAGTGCCTCAATCTTAGTGACAAATCCTTAGAAATCATTGTTTCACCTGATAAACCTAACATTAAATTAGTTGTAAAAAAGGTGTCAAAAAATATAGAAACTGCCATGTTTTGGCTGATCGACCCTCTCCAAGATTTATGTGAAAATTTCCCAAGGGTTATAATTTATTGTACTTCAATTAATGATGCGTCAAAAGTGTATAATTTTTTAATTGAAGAGGTACCATCTTGTGTCCATCATATTGACTTATATCATTCAGAAACTGAAGACATTAAGAAAGATTTCATAATTAATGAGCTGAAAGAGTCGGACAGTAAACTTCGTATACTAGTTTCAACAAGTGCACTAGGTATGGGTATAGATGCCAAAGGTTTTAACAGTGTTATTTTATATGGTGCACAGTCAAATGTCTCAGATTTTGTGCAAGAAATTGGAAGAGTAGGGAGGGACAACATGCCATCTATTGCTTTAGTAATGTTTAATTCGTATCATCAACGATTGGCTGATCAAGCCATTAAGAAAATACTTCTTACGAATGATTGAAGACGTCTTTGTCTTTTGGACAATTTTTTGGATGACCACGAACTGATTAAAGTAAAAGAAAGTTTAGTGGGACAGCATGCATGCTGTGATAATTGTGCCCTCAACTGTATGTGTAAAGAATGTATATTATTGCCAATTGAAAAAATGTATGATTTTAATGTGAACACAGAGGAAAGTGATGATAGTGACAGTGATAAAACAGAGGAATATGAATCTGATTAAGACTTATATGAACCATTATAACTCTATCCATCAATGTTAATTTCTTATTGATATTTGAAATTCATTGTTATGTGCTGTCTTATTTACTGAAAACAATGTGTATAAGTCTGAATTTGGAATTTATCTTGAAATCACTGTAAAGGATTTACAGTCTTTTGATAGAGAGTGTTACTAGAGAAACATGTACTTCATTTCATACCAAAACATGTTCAACAATGATTATATATGCATAAATTTGTTGAAGTTAAAATTAGTTTCTGTTTCATTATTTAGACAGAATTGTGTCGATACCAGATCAGTTGGTAAAAAATTATTCTTCACATCGTTTTTAAAATTTTAGATATGATTTTAGACATAAGCTAGGTATTTTGGCTTTTTAAAATTTTAATGTTTTCATAGATCTCTTCTTCTGAGGGAGATTAAAAAGAGTCTTAAAATGATCGGACAATCTAGTCTCTTAATTAACATTTACAGCCTATATACCAGGTAATCAATGTAATTAGAATTTGCTACCAAATAAAATTATAGAGAAAATGTAAACCAAGTTGATCATAATTGAAATAACATTTACAGTGAAACATCAAATAAGGTGGCTATAAAATATTTATTAAAGATGCAATGCATATTTTTGATATCGTGATACAATCACAATGTTGCTCATTTATAACTACCCGTATGTCTGATTGACTTGATATAATGCACCAAAGTTAGGTTGTACATGTAACAATACATGTTAAACAGTAAAAAAAAAACACCATAGAAACAGTGTGTAATACATTATGCATGATAAATCATGTACAACAGTACCTACCATTTCAAAAACTAGTAGCAGTCATTATGTACTGATATATGTAAAAGTTGCAGTCATAAGGAAGAAATGGCTAGAAAAGTTTAAGCATAACACAGCTATACCCGTGGATCTCTTAGGCGAATAAAAGGTTGGCTTGGTTTATGTCTATGGATCATAGTAGATAATCCAACAAATGCATTGTCAAATGGGTTTTTGTCCACTGAAATATCTTGAGACTTGAATTTTCGATTTGGAACAATAGAAAGCATATTAGTATTTTGTAAATCTTTTAAGACCTTTAAAACATCTTCCTTGTAACTAGGGATGTGATGGAAGCCCTTTCTGCTATGGATTTCAGTAATGACATCAAAGTGACTAACTAAATTTATTAAGTGGGGATATTCCTTTGAATGGGCAAGGATGCTTTCTTTTGTTTTATGGCCAGAGCAAGCAATCTTGCTGTCCCTATTTAACATTTCAAGGTATTCGTCCGATGACACATTGTTGTTTTTTCCACCTTGTAAATTTACGAAGCGGTTGGCTACTAGGCGTTCCTTTTGGTCATCAGGGAGAATGCCAGATGTTAACGATATCAAATGAATCGAGCCAATAGAATACTTTACTTTGTTTGTCAGATGGTAGACAGGAAGTTCATATTTTGCTGATTTTACAGCCCTCTCACCTTCACCCATATCAACAGCAGTGTCTAAATTCTTGTGCAAAATAACAAGCTTAAACAGCATGACAAGGTAATCGTGCATTTGGTCTTGAGTTTTATTCTTCGGTTTTTTTGATGGCTTTGCAATGTGAATGTCATGAACCTTCTCTTCATGGGTTTGTAAAGAGAGAACACGTGCATATGTTTTGTCACAATGATGACATTTAAATCTTCCTTCCTCTAGTGTTGATGTCCAATAGTTTTCTGGGTGTTGTGGGTCACACACAATGTTACGTAAATTCTGAAAAATGTCATCTGTACTGTCAAAAAAATACTTCCTCAGAATGTTTTCACTAACAGAGTCAATGTACTCTATTTTTTCTTCATCTGACATAGCTGCAAAGTTTCTTGGCAGTTCAATTGCATGTTCAATGTCTTGAACGTCAAAGAAATTCAGGAAAAGTAGCAAACAGATGGCATCCAGGATCACATAGTACAGCATCTTGTATGCTCTGTAGGCATTATACACTTGCCCTTTCACATTTCTCATGTTCAGGAGGTTCCTACAATCAATTAAATAAAAAATAATTCAAAGCCAGTAACATGTATTTTCACAATAAATCTGTTATTATACACACATTAAATGTATGACATACGAGTCAAATAAACTTGCTTTATCATACCGATAGTAATATACTGTGCCTTGGTCCACAGCACTCTTGGTTGAATATGTCAGTTTGTGTATAGCCTAAAAAGAAATGGTACCATGAATTTCAAAGCATTTTAGTCTTCTTTAAATTTTACTTGAAACAAACAATTCTTCTATACACTACTGTCAATCAAGAAACATACTACATGTATTATGTATCAAATACATACCTCTAAGAAATTCATGAGTCTGTGGAAGTCCTCAATTTTGGACACAAAGCCTTGTAATTTTTGCAGCGGTGTTTCAGCATTAGCCATAGCTTTCTGAGCTGCTTGCACTCGTTCATCTGTTAACCTGTCACCTAATTAAAACATTAATTTGATTATATATGTATATTAGTCTATCATTTAAACCTTTATTTTAGAAACACAAAGCAACATGAATTATTGCATTTTTTGCTTAATATTTAACACAACCATTACAAGAAAAATCACGTAAGGATCTTTCTGTAGTATACATGTACTATAATATTGTTATCTTAGATGAACTAAAAAAATAACTGTAAGTCTCATTATTATATAAAACAAACCTCCAAAAAAGACAGATTCCACTACTTCTCCATCCTTGCATGGGACATAAACAGATAACGTTTTCAAAAGCCGAATCAACTCAGGTGTTTTATTCTCGTTGCAATCAAAAAGTCCAAGTGGGTACTTTAAAAAATAGAGAGAAAAAATGTAACCTTGTATATCTTCCATTAAAAGCTAAATGGGTTTATATTATTTACTGATAAAATTAAAATGTTTCATAAAGTATATATTTCAATACTGAATCTGTTTCTTTAATAATATCAATTTACATTTAAACAACAATTAATACACTGAATTCTTCTGATTTTCAATGTAAGGAAAAATTATAATTACATATATAACAAAATTACTTGTTTTGTTTTATTTCCAACACAGTGAGAATATTTATGTTCCAAATGCTTTGGGTAGATCTTTCCATATATTTTCTGCAATTCAGGATGATTTTCGATGACTGATGTAGAGAAAATAAATGTTAGCTCTTTCATCAAGTTCTTTTGGTCGTCTATGGATGGAATGAAGGTTCCAACTTCAATGTCATGTGGTGCGGAAGCATGACAGCCACGTTCAGTTGGGATAACTCTATCCACGATGGCGTACACATGAAACAGATGAAGAGAAATAGTTTTCCGATCCGATGTTCTATATGATGGAAGTATGTTCTTGTCCCAATTGTCTCCAATTATTTGATATTTGACACTTCCTCCTTCAGCCCAAGAATCCCGAATCTTTAAAATTTCTTTGTCCAACACATCCTGCCAGTCAAGTAGCTTTCTCTTTATAGTGAGTGGATGTACTGTTAACCCAACATGAGATAGTCTTTCTATGTCCTAAAATAAACATAACATATCATATAAGAATGCCTTTATACTTAAGGGTTAATTGTACCATGAAACTATAAATTTACTTCCATTTTAATAATAACGGTACAGGTTAACTAAACAAGAGGCATCAAAGATTTTAAAAATGTAAAAAAAATTCTCTTTTTAAGGAAATATTTTACACAAAGTACATGTATACCCGCTGTGTGCATCCACCATGATATAAAAGAAAACCATTTATGTACTGCATAACAGCCATCTCCTGACTTCTTCCATGAAGTGCTATGCCTACAGTTTGCAAAGCATGAAGAAATGGTTTGCTTCCAACAACAGGTGGAATGTCAGACACAGTAGCTGTTATTATAGATAAAAGTGCTGGACACATCATCTGCAGTTGTTGGTAGATATTCTCCCATCGGAAGTTGAAAAAATCTGCATGGGTTTTCTGTTGGAGTAGTGTTCCTGAACCTCTTTTTGAAACTGCTTTACATTCTTCTTGCACAATCTTCTGGGAGCCTTGCACTAATACCATTGGGTTGTGTTTACGCAAAATGTCAACTATGGTACTGTCTGCATTTCCACCTCTTGCTATAGCTTTGCAGATCTGTTGGTGGGCATCCTCTTTGATGGTCGCAGATTTTCTCCCACTTGGATAGTGCACCACAACCTGGTAGTTTAAAAAGCTATCAAAATTAAAATCAAATCATGCAAATATGATGAAATACATTTAAATGCTTTTTATCAAATTAGACATAAATATACACCTTTTCAAACAATATGATCTTTATGACTAATTATTTAATAATTTTCAATTACATATATACATGTACGTTTTTTAAAATATTTCTCATACTGATTTAAAGTCATTGTATAAGCTAATTAGTGGAATATTGGAAACTTTATCTCTCATTCTTTCTCTTGCTTCCTTTCTTTGGTTAGTGTACAAGTTTTTTCAAAAATTCTTTTGTAACATAATGTTAGAATGAACATAAAACAGAAACTCAACAAATTACTAACTAAATTCTAATTCATCACATGCACTAATCATGCATTGAGAGACCAATAGTTTGGAATAAAAAGGCTAATTCTTTAGGGTTTGAAGAATCTTCAGAATTCAGAATTAAAACAGTCAACTATAGTGGAACAACCTACAATAATGATGTCTCAAAAATCAAAAAAGCAGGATTCTACTTCTGGGTGGGTTCTTTTGTCAGATATAGTAACCTTTGCAGATTTGTTTTCTTTTTAATTACATAATTATGTATACCCAAAGCACACTAAAACAAAGGTAACAAAGTTAAATCTAAAAGTCAACAAAAATATTCATTACAACTACATGTAGTATTCTGCTTTTCTACAATAACTCAAAATAAATAAAACAAGAACAAATGTAATCTTAAAATAAGCCAAACAGATAACATGAAAAATAACAATTTTTTTGAAAATTTTAACATTGCACCTCTACTCTCCCATCAAGGGAACATTGGTCAGATTTGTTCTCTTTGACAGAGAAAAGGGCTCTCTTTGTTTTTGGAACAGGTTCTGTCACAATTACATTCATTATACATTATTACATGTGTTAAAGTAGGAATCAGTAGAATAACCCTAACCTAACAATACCTTTTTCGATTTTAAGCCGTAAAGACATGTGGCGGTAAATCAATGATTTGTCAATTATGTTACCGTAAACTTACCTGACAATTTTGTGTTTGAGTACTGAGTGAGCAAGCACATCTAACATAATTTTATTTTGATTGCTCCTATAACAACAGTTGTGCAATACATATTTGATTTGAAAAATACATTTTAAAATTCAATCACTGTGACCAGGGACATATATACTAATATACATCCCTGCTGTGACAGATACTTTAATCCGAAATATTAAAATCTATGTCTCAATTCTTATAAAATCTATTTTAAGCAACACACACACAACAAAGACAGTTTTTAAACATCTTATAAAATCTATATGTACTCCTTAACTTACCAAAGTCTTGTTCTTTTTCACTGACTTTGCTCAGGATCTGTAAACATAAAAATACAAATAATAAAACTTCAATTCCTTAGTTTAAAACTATAAATCTTTCAAGAGAGACATTGAATGAAGATTTTTTTTTTACCTCAGTTTGTGGTGCAATTTTTCTGTACTTCGTTAATTCACGGAATGGGGACAGTTTCACAGGTGAAACAAACGAAACTTTGGCGAGGGGGTTTGCCGGTCCACTGCAAGTACCACTCGTGTCAGGGGGGTTCGGATCAGGACGTAACATTCTCTTAGTAACAGACGTCCGTCTGGGAGAGGGGAGGGATATAATTTGTGTTCTATATACAAAATCTATGCTTTCCCTGATCTTTTGTTTTGCAGCTTGGTTTTTTTCATCTGTTTTAATGACAGACTCAACTGATCTGAAGCATTTTCTGCATATACCCCCGTCACATTCTTGGATGTCGGATCTTTCACTCACTTTCTTAATGTATTCGATCCTTTCCGAGTTCAATTTAAGCTTTGACTGATAGAATTTATGAATTATGTCTTTACCGTCTGCAGTCCTTTCATGCTGTACGAAAGAAAACCCGCAAACAATGCACGAATCTCCCAAAACACACGTTTTCCTAGGTGTCATAGACTGCGCCATATTTGTTTTCTTTCGTTTAGAACACCTCGGGTATCTACGTACGCTGATGATAAAGCCGAGAAGTTCGAAGTCTCACCCAACGAATCGGAACAAGTTATTTCATTGGTTAGCTAAAAGGTCACACTGACGTGACCCTCTATGGGATGTTGTTAGATGTTTGTGTAGCGAGTAAGCGAGCGGATCAAATATCTAATTTTAATTAGATTGCCCTCAGACATCGAATGACATAATCACACAATTATAGATGTTCTATTTATCTCATACAGTTTGATTTATATTATGAAGCTTTTGAGACAGTCCCTTATATGACCCGAATTTAAGCACGGGCCCTGGAAGTTATTGTAAATATATTGCATGTGCATGTATAAAAAAGTAAGGGTAGGACACTCTTTTTGGGGCGAAATCGGGTTTGACGAAGTCTGGGCGTTCCTCAAACGAAATTTCGCGATAAATCGTTCAAGTATACTTTACTTACGACATATGTATACATTCGTTCCGCTCCAATGCTGTTACGTCGAAGAAAAAGGTGTTGTTATACATCCAAGTGCCTAAGAATTTCGCTAGACTGGTTTACATCCGGTTTAATCGCAGTGAATCGAAAGTTAAGTTCTGATTGGTCAATAATAAAATAAATCTGCTCGTCAATAAGGTGGCGAAACTGATAACAATTTATGGTGAGTATGTATCAAATGTTTGAAAGGAGTTATGCATATAGATACTGGGTAGTTTGGCCTTTCAACAATGAAATGCGAGAATAATGAAGAAGATTGACAAATATCGATAAGAAATTAAAGAATTTATTTCATTATTGACCAATCAGAACTTACCTTTCAATTTACCTTTCGATTCACTGCGATTAAACCGGATGTAAACCAGTCTAGCGAAATTCTTAGGCACTTGGATGTATAAAAACACCTTTTTCTTCGACGTAACAGCATTGGAGCGGAACGAATGTATACATATGTCGTAAGTAAAGTATACTTGAACGATTTATCGCGAAATTTCGTTTGAGGAACGCCCAGACTCCGTCAAACCCGATTTCGCCCCAAAAAGAGTGTCCTACCCTTACTTTTTTATACATGCACATGCAATATATTTATAATAACTTCCAGGGCCCGTGAATTTAAGTAATTGATTTTTTTTCAAAGATTAAAAAACGATGATGCAACGTTGTGTTATCCGGTTATTGTGACCTTGCGCAATACAATTAAGTACGTCATTTCTGAGATAAATCTAACTGTTTTAATGTAAAGTATCACTGAAATAAACCTTGAAATGATTTTTTAGCTCTAAATAATTTTTCTTAGAGCTTATTCATTTGATTAAATGGAAATACTGATCAGAAGACCTGAATTATCAAGTTTGTTGACATACACAAAGTTGCGAATGCACGTTAGTTTGAATTGACTCGAGCAAGGAACAGTTGTTGATGTTTTATAACACAAACACCAGCCTAATGATAAGGGATTGAAAATAGTGAATAAGGATGCTTACTGGTGGTGGAATCAAAGGTTCCGACGCCTATGCTACGCAGTTATGTGTTTTCCTTCATATTTGTAATTAATTAAAGTCTTTGACAAAATCCATTTTATATCACTTTTTAGACGGTGGCTATAAATAGCCACGGTCTATTGCTACGGTCCTGACCGGAAGAGTATTTCTCACGGGGACCCTAGCGGATAACGAACGATAACTCTGTTAGGTATGCAGTGTTACACGCAATGTTTTATCTATGTGTCCATTTCAGTATGATAGCTAATTTTAATCTTATCAGATATTTTAAGAATTATAGCTGCTAATCATTTTGTACATATATTTAAATAATTTATGAAATTGTGTTTTATTCTAAATGAGCCGTTACCCTGTCTGCTTACGCGGTATCGATAATTTATGCACCAACTGCCAGTTGTGACGTTAAACTCTGTATCAGGACTGCATAAACTATATCACTGCGATAATTGGCTAAGAGATCTCACAATAATCGCTTCTTGTTTTTTTTATGATGTAAACAATTGTCAAAAACACACCCAATTTAAAAAGGTTTGCCATTTCATATTTCAGCAAGTATACTATATGCTTCATCGATAAATTCATTCATTTTCAACGCATTAATTTTAGTTGAGGAAGAATATTTATTTTTTTGTAGCTTATTCAAAAGAATTCACAACTGGTACTGATAATTAATATTAGATAAATTACATTTTATTGAACTTCAACCGATCAATGGCACACTTTCTTCTACAAGTGTTCATGTTTTCTTTTAAAAAACAAAAAACTTGAAATTTACGATACAAATGTGTTTAATGTTGGACTATCCTGTGATTTACCTAATTTTGTAACCCACTCAGTCTGTAGGAACATTAATATTATTACAGGCACCTCAATATTCATCAGACAATATTTACTACTGATGTTGACGCTTTATTTGCTGCTGACTTTCTCTCAAACACGCTATTCGATCAACCTCGGATTGTAAAATTCACGTGCAAATCAAGTCGCCATTTTACATGTACATGTATAAACAAACAACATTTTACGATGTTTCAAAGATTTTCAGTTCAGATTTTTAGTAAGCAAATAAGGGATTAAAGACATGCTGAAAAATGTCTTATGGATTTCACGGCGTATCAGCTCGTGTATCTCTAATTTGCAGCAAACGCTACCTTTTTTTGTGAGAAAAAACAATCAGTTCAACTCATGCAATATTCCATATACATTTAGGGTACATTGTGAACGGTAATGTAAGATATAATAATTTTGTTCACTTAACAGTTTCTGACGAATTTTCAACACTAAACTGAAATAACGCAATTTGATGAGCGAAGTACAATCTGTAACTTTAATCCATATGCACCCGTCTCTGCTTTTAGAGAACCTTTTCTTTGGTTTTGGGGGATTTTTTCGCAAACAGATAACATTATTTACACATGTACGTAAATTTCACCCCTTTTGTTCTCAAATATTTTTTAACTCGCGAGTACAACTCTATTATGAGCTTTCTTCGACATTTGTTTCCATTTACAAATAGGCGGGCCTATATAAATGCGCCAGTTTGTTGCGACTCGCAATCGAAATAAGTGTCATCATTCAACGAAATGCTACATCGGCCGTAGCGTTTACATCCATGCTATATTTGCGATAAATAATGCAACATGAAGGTAAAAAATGTGCTTCATAGATGCCTGTAGTATTCTGCTTAGCTACAGAACTATAGCTTTCCCGAAATATTGCCGGGATTTGCGGACCGTAGATCTATTGTATAGACTATAGTACATGCAAAGAATAAAATGAAATTTATATACACAGCTGTACGGTCAGAAAAACATGCATTTAACTTGGATTCTGTTTGTTTGGTGTTTTTAAAAACTAATTTTGAATAATTAATCTATATTTCTTGTAAGTTTTCTAGAAAAGTTTAATGTTGCAAGTAAATTATGCGTGTTAAAGTGTACTGATAAGCGATAAAATATACATGTGACTTTCCCAAATTCATTCAAAGGATTTGAATAAATCTATAGCTAAATACAATTAGACTAATGTACTTTAAAACGTTGATTAATGAAACTGCCGCGACTGAATATTGTATGATATTTGTTTCTCAAATTTTTATTCACTTTCGTTGTGAGCAGTCGAAGATAAAATATTGATTGACTTCTGTTTCATGATGACGTGCATTCCAAAAGCAATACAAGTTTTATCAAACAGGTTCTTGCAAACCATTCCGTTTTCTGAACATCTAAATGTATAACTGACTATGAGGACAAAAGCAAGTGTGATAGTCCACAAGCAAGTGTGATGATGCAACTTTTTCCCCGTGAAGAAATTGAGGGAAAATGCTGTCGAGAGGGACAATAAACATACTACATGTATGCCCAAATAGTTAGTAAAAACCTGATAAGTATTTTATCATACTAAAGCTTTATTTGTTCTCGTTACTTTGAGAAATCTACAATATCTTTAAAGCACAAAAGTCCAATCCACACTTTTCAAAAGTTGTTCCCCTTTGCAGGGTCAACCCAAAGGTCAAAAAGGAAAAAACCAAAATTCCCCTTCTTTATACAATTAAATAGTTTGGCGTACTGTGATGAAATCGCTTTGGATTTGATTTATTCATTCAATATGTGGTGGCAACCCACATATTCAATGAGTCATTCTGGGGCAATCAAAATACATTTGTGTAGTACATGTATTACCGAAAACGGAGTTTTAATATCAACTGATATAGATACAAACATATCTGGATACAAACATATAGATACAACTACAAAGGCTACTGTGATAAATCTGTGGATTTCCCCCCAAAAGATGACGATAAAGAGACACAACATTTGTAAAATGTGTATTGTGATCACAACTACGATTTCCACAGAATTATCCATGTAGGTAACTCACGACCAGCTGTGCGAGTAAGTGTTAGGTATTAGTACATGTATGAGACGCTGGCTGTGGATTTTCGACAACAATAATTTACATACATGTAATATGCCACTTTCAAACGGCGCCACCGTCTAACAGTACTTTCAGTACTTTGATTGTAGTTGATATAGGTATGTTGAAAGTACTAGCAAATCTTCGAAAATAGGTCACTGAAGGTTGAAGCGAGGGGATGTGTCAAAAGTAGTTCCGACCGGAAGTATTTGATATAGCATCACCCGTGTGATATAGCAAAGGTTTATCACACGGGTAATATACACCACACGTATGAGATATATATATATATATATATAATAAAAAATAACAGAAAGCCGATTCAAAACTCTACCGGTTTCATTAAAATCTTCAGGAGATCTTCTCCTGAAGATTTTAATGAAACCGGTAGAGTTTTGAATCGGCTTTCTGTTATTTTTTATTATTTATTACTTGTGTGGATTAACTTTACTTATTTTGGATTATATATATATATATATATATATATATATATATATATATATATATATGATCAAACAGCTGCCCCCCCCCCCCCATTTTAACCAATTCTTATGTATTATGTAGTATCGTATCAAAATCAAATCTTTATCCAACATTATAAAGTGGTTGTCGAACATGTTAGACTCAACATTAGTCACCAGTCCATGACCTGGCCATCTATGACGTTAAGGTCAAGATCTAGTAAATGAAAGGTGCCTACAGGCTAATGAAATTCAGGATATAAATTCTTTTAATGATGCTTCATAGCTTCATAACAATATCTTTGTTTCATAGTGTGTACCGGGGCTTAAAGTTTTGGTAGACACAATGAAAAATCATGTTTTAAACAACCATTTTTTGTAAAAAAAAAAAAAAAAATGAAGGATAAAAGTAACAAATCTCGGAGTTTTGTCCATTTTTGATAAATGAAATATAATATCTAGAATGCCTACAGTTTCTCCAAGAACGGCATTAAAGAATCTCTAGACCTCCTCTTTAAAATGATGTCAAATTGAATATATGTACCGGGATTACTTTTCCCGTGATTAAATATAGAATTTCAAAATATTGTTTTATTTTCTACATAATTCCTTTCAAACAGTAAAATACGGGGAAAAATTGAAGAAATCAATTATGATGTCATAATGGTTCTAGCACCAAAGAGACAATCTGGAATCATTTACTAGATCTTGACCTTAAAAACAAATGTAAATATCGTCATTTTTCCTTGATATTTTGCCTTTGTAAGTATAGAGCGCAGGTATACTCAAGTACTATTATAAAATTCGATTATATGTTATATAATTATATTATACAAATATTGACTGGGGTTGAGGGCAACATTGATTATATTAGCCCCCAAGGGACGAAATATTGCCTGACGCAAAACGGAGGGCAATATATACGTCCCAAGGGGCTAATATTACATAATCAATGTTGCCCGAAAACATAGTCAACATTTGTTTTGTTATATGAAGAAACAAAAACATTTGTTTTGTTATATGAAAAAACAAACCAGAATTTAAGAAAGGATTTAAAAAGAGATCGCCGTATTTTTCAGTTCAACACAGGTATGATCACGAATTCAGTTTTGCGCAAAGTTCACTTCCAAAATATTGTCGGCCTCAAACGGTCTCTGGTAATGTTCCACCGCCCGTAGAAATTAAGTTACAGATGTTTTACCTGATTTTACTTCACCGAAGGAGTTGATTCACTACTCATAGCTTTGCTTTACGATGCTTATTCTGATGACCGATCATGTAGGTGTGTTATAATTTAAAATTCCTCGGTACCAAATTTGAACAGCAGTGTTACCGTGAAAGTGTACCACCCTGCGAATGTTATTGTTATTTTAAATTTTAGACCACGTGGTTTTATTTGACCCTTTCAGTTTCGCAGTAAAAATCGTGCCTCGTGTTTATAGTCTATTTTATAGAATCTAGGTACTTGTTGTCAAATATAAATTCTAGACGTATATTGATTTTAAACTTTATCTTGATTACTTGGTGGATAAAAAGTGTTCTAGAAATAAATGTGACAATACAAAAAATAGTTTTTTTCCCCGCTGTTGCTACAATTAACATACGTAGTAGAGATCCCCCCTAGGAATTAATTTTCGATCCGCGCCTGACCTAGTAATAACATCAATAGTGAAAGAGACTATACTATTTTATGCAGAGTGTTCCTTGAAAATGGCTCGATATACAAAGTTTTTATGCAAAACATTCACCCATTATTTTTTTAAAAACATAGTATTGCACACCACAAGCACCAAGCATGGCTATGGTTTTATTTAGCAACCCAATGTTTATATTTTCAACGACTCTACACGTGGTTGAACACGAACGATAACTCTGTTGTGAATATCATCGTTTTATTTATATAACTGCTAGATGGTGAAATAAGACATACATCTTAATAGATTTTAATGCTTTAAAATAACTCAAAGTAGGATATGATATGAAAATTGACCAGTACTTACGTATTTTTATTACATAGGAATATATAGAGAAAATCTTTAAACTTTCTTCTCAAAAAAACTATAACGCCTGGAAAGCTCAAATTAAAATGGAAGCATCCTCAGGAAGTGAAGTGTTCAGGTGAGCGATGTGGCCCATTGGTCTCTTGTTAAATAAACTAGAATTTACACTTCAAAGTGAATTTACGAAAGAAAGAAATTCATTTGAGTCTATTTGTAGGGGAGGGGTGCTAGGTCAATGCAGATATTACAAATGAATGCTATAAAATTTTATTTATGTTCCTTTGTTATTAAGAGGCAAGACGACTGCACTAGATTTTTTTTATGAGAATAGAAACGCATAACATAGTTGAAGTTGAAAATAGGCCATTTATTCAAATAAATGACAAATATGTAAAAAACAAGAAATATTGAGGGGGTCATACGGAACTAGAAAAACACCGCTGATACATTTTCAAAATATTTGGCAACATATAATATAATATCATATACCTAGTAGTGTATCAGCCCTGATACACGTGTTTTGAACTAGGTGAGACAGCAACCGGAAGCTAGGGCCGTATCGCCCTCGGGGCTGATATTTCTCTGTCTCAGCCCGTGGTCAAGGGGGTGTATTGCCCTCAAAATTGAAATCGATAATTTTCATATATCTCCGCTTTAAATTAAAACTAGTTTGTGAAATAACGATAGAATTACGAATATATAATACAAATTATCAACTTACACGTCTGGATATTTTTATTTATTACCGAAAATTGAAAAATAATAATTCAAAAATAGCGCCAAAGAGTGATGTGTATCCAAGTAAGGGGAGGTAACCTACACAACGTTTGTGTATTTAGAACAATAGCACGCTTTATTTAATATATCAATCAACGTTTAATTTATGGAGGATATAAAGAAGGATGGAACGAGACTTAATCTTAGAAAACCAGAGATTAGACTGTAAAAATTAAGGTGTTCAAGTAATGGACGCGCTTATGAACGTTCTCAAACAACTTTCTAGTTGCTATAGAATCTAACAGTATGGATCTTTATGAATGGAATCTGACGGGGAACTTACGAAACCAGTGAAAGAATAACTCATAACGAAGCTGCGTAGGAGGGAAGTTTCTCTCTCGATAATTTTGAATTCTAGAAGATAGTGCTTCATTTCAGACGACAGACTCCCTTCTACTGTATTTCAAATGACGATGGTTTGTCGACAAAGTCCGACAACTCTTACAGTTTTAACACATATAAAAAGAAATGAAAACGAACAAGATTTGTAAATCCGAAAACATCTATAGCTTCTTCATGATAAATCATATTCCTAATTTGGAATTTATTAAATTTGAATTAAAGTCTTTGATTTTAGATATATGATATAAACAACATCACACTTTTGTTTTGATCTCGTCCCTTGTTATTAAGAGGCAAGACGACTGCACTAGATTTTTTTTTTATGAGAATAGAAACACATAACATAGTTGAAGATGAAAATAGGCCATTTATTCAAATAATAACAAATATATAAAAAACAAGAAATATTGAGGGGGTCATACGGAACTAGAAAAACACCGCTGATACATTTTCAAAATATTTGGCAACATATAATATAGTATCAGATCCCATACATAAAAAACATAGAAAAGTATGGACCTGATACGCCAATCATCAAAAAAGGGTGGGATATACAAAATATAAAAACGCAAACAATATACAACATATTAAAAGTTAAATTAATAACCTAAGGTGGAAGAAAGGGGTGGATGGAGGGTGTCTTGAAGAGAGCTGCAATCACCAATGCAAAGGATTTTTCTGAGGCACTTTTAGGCTTTGTACCATAATTCATAATAAATATAGGCTATTTCTAAATAAAATCAATTTAATCTCTCTCTCTCTCTCTCTCTCTCTCTCTCTCAACTCATAAGGTGTAAATTGTCATTAGCATTCAGGCAGTGAGAACACAACGGGGAAAGTTGTCTGAATGTCTGCATTTGTAGAGTAAGGACCTCCTTCTTTAAAGCTAAAACTTCTCTCTCTTCTTTCAATTTAGCAATCTCTTCTAAACTTCTTTGGGATTCTTTCTCTATAAAATTATTTTAACATATTATTGTAATAGTAATGTAATGCTTTTGCATTTTCTTTCCCCAAAATTTTAAACTTTTCTGCTACTGCATTAAAATATTTTAAAACTGCAATCTTAAGTGCAAAACATGAAATAAAATGATAGAATCATTGTTATAGAATATAAGTGTCATATAATGTTATTTTATATATATATATATATATATATATATATATATATATATATATATATATATATATATATATATATATATAACTTAAATAAATGAAAACACAAAGATCGAGTAAAATCGAGTAAAACATAAGCGCTTTCATTTTCTTCAGATGTTTTACAATAGTATTGTATATATAATAGTATTGTAAAACATCTCAAGAAAATGAAAGCGCTTATGTTTTACTCGATCTTTGTGTTTTCATTTATTTAAGTTTTATATATATTTCACCGACCACTGAGGTTTTTCTTGGATCTATCTATCTATCTATCTATCTATCTATCTATCTATCTATCTATCTATATATACAGTATGATGCAATATATATTCGTACAAAAGGGCGGCGTGTTTTTATTCGCGCTTCACCTCTCTTTAACGGCGAATAAAAGGGTTTATAAATAGCATCGGAATTTCGGTAGTTTTTTATAACAATTTTTGGTCATGTGACACTTCAAGACACTTAAACATAATTGAACATTTATGGCTGTACTGAAAAGAAAGCTGCAATTACGTGTTGGTCGTATTGAAAACAAGGACGACCTGTTCCGAGAGATACAGCGGGTATGGACATCTTTTACGCCTCAGTACGTAAAGAACCTCTATAACACAACCCCCCGGCGATTACAAAGTGTAATTCGGCTGAGCGGTCATTTTACAAAGTATTAGGTAAGATTTAGCTGAATTTACAGTGGACTTAAGAGTGGACCTAGTTGAAAGTCCTGTTGACTTGGTGCAATTAAGTCAATTGAAATGTTACAGTAGCAGAAAGGTACCTGTTTATATAAACAGCTTATCACTATTTAATAATATCAATTTTTATTAAATCTTACCTTTTGTATTGTGGGTGTCTTGCAATTTCTGTATCACTTTCTCTGTGAAAACAAAACTCAAATAAGTTGCGACCCCATTATTAATTAATTTATTCAATAATTCAAGCGTTTTATCATTACTATATTGGAAAAAAATTACCAAATAGTTCTTTCTGTGTTTTATAAAAAACAAGAAATAACTCAATGAATCTTTCGCTCTGGTTTTGATCCATGGATTTAATCTTAAATGCCTTCAAAATGTCCTGATATGAAAAGGGTGTGTCCAAGTAGTTTTCCAACCCCTGAACGATGTCAAAAATTTCTTGCCATCTGTGATCATATTCAGTGTCTGAGACATGAATTGTGTCAACATGAGCGTATTTATTTCTAATAAGACGAATCCTTTCTATATTTGCTGACACACTCTTATCTCCTGCACTTGGTGTATTTCCCCAACGGTTTGCATGCTGTGGAATATTGGTACAATTGCGTATCAAAACATACAGTAGCGAAATGTCAAATTTTGTGTACTGTCCTTCATTTATAAGCTTTTCCTGTTCTTTCTTAATCAGCGGCTTCTTGTTTTTCTGTGGCTCAGCTAAATCTTTCGCTCTTTGTAACAAGATTTGCGGAGGAACCTCCTTCGTAAGAATATCTCGCAGTAAGTCAGTCAATGGACCTTCGATAATTCCGCGTAAAAAAAACTTGTTTCCTTTTCCGGTATCTTCGGCATCAATGCTTCCTGCTACAAACAAAATAAAATAAAAAGTCATATTCATTACATATACATAATTGGCTTGCTTTATTAACTTATTTAGAGTAATCTGCTCCTTTTCACTTATCGTGTTATACTCTTTCATCTGTCCGAATTTTAGAAGGTGTCGAAAAGGCAACAAGATGTTCAGCGACCAACTCGCTAATCTGATTGAACATATATATAACTGATTATACTAGTTCTACCGTATTAAATTATAAAGGTTTATCTTTTCTTCTAACATTTAACATTGTAAATTAATCATCTCTATGTAAAAGTACTAGTGTTATCATTGGTTTTCCATATTGATAACCCTTATAAACAATCTAACCTGATATCAAGATCAAACTCGTCAAAATCTATTTATCAAATAATCATACACGATTACACATTTCTACTATCCTTGAAAAGAAAAATAGCAATTCTAAATTTACTACATTATTAATCAAACAAGTGCACGCTTAGAAATGTGTTTCTAGTTGTTCAACTCATTATTCATTTCTTGAGCTGACAGACGTACAAATAAACGAGTGTTGTTCGGTAATTATTGAGATATTTCCCTTGGGGAAAAAGATAAACCATTGAAATTTTACCCCCCCCCCCCGAAAAAAAAGTAAACCAGGATACCGAATATTAATGTGACAATTTTGCAGTCAATAACATCGTTAGATCATTTCTGGTAAGCAGACTAACTTGTTTACGTCTAGCGACGCGGAGCAACCCTCATTGGATCGTCATTTAACGCCTTCCTTCCTCCTATGTTTTAAACACCCTACAATCAAGAGATGTTTGTGAAACACTTATGCCCCCCCCTCCCTAGAAACATCCACAAAGAAAATGAACATAAACTGCAAATATTTGGAATTTTTCAATGTCCAAGGGGCATAACTCTGTCGAAAATTCCTATATCATACCCAATATCAAACTTGACCTAGATATTGTTTAGATAAACCTGTATGCCATATTTCATTTTAAAAATATTCATCCTCTGCGAAGAAAATGAGCGGAAACTGCAAATAACTGGAATTTTTCTATTTCAAAGGGCCATTACTCTGACAATAATTGTTCGTTCGATCTTACCAAAAATCAAACTTGATCCAGATATTATCATGATAAACCGGTATACTATATTTCATTTCATTATGTTTATCCTCTGCAAGAAAATGAGCGGAAACTGCAAATAACTGGAATTTTTCTACGTCCAAGGGCCATTACTCTGTCGAAAATTGCTCGATCATACCAAATATCAAAGTTGACCTAGATATTATCATGATAAACCTGTATACCAAATTTCATTTAATAAAGTTCATCATCTGCGAAGAAAATGAGCGGAAACTGCGAATAACTGGAATTTTTCTACGTCAAAGGGCCATAACTCCGTCGAAAATTGCTCGATCGTACCCAATAACAAACTTGACCTAGATATTATTATGATAAACCTGTATACCAAATTTTTTCCAATATGTTTATCCTCTGCGAAGAAAATGAACGGAAACTGTTGGTGGACCGACCGACCGACCGACAAACCGAAGCAAAGCAATATGCCTTCCCGTCTTCGAAGGGGGGGGGGGGGGCATAACAAACTAAAACTATTTTTATTTCTCATTTTTTGTTTATCAAAACATACCAACATTTACATATTTTTTTCTATTCCTATTTTTTGTATACAAATCGATTTATTTCAACCTTAAATTCAACTTTCTGTGAGCAGAGAACATAAATAGGAAGCAAAAAGTTGTCCTCGATGGGTTTACTTCTTTATTAGGATGTTCCTCAAGGATCAGTTTAAAGAGAACTTCAATTTTTTTTAAAATTATATATTAATGTTATTTCCTCTTGACTTATTGTTGTGTGGAGACAATGATATTTCTTATGCTGAAAACACTGTCTTATTTATTTTGTACATAAATATATTGTAAATACTAAATGATTTTTACAAAAAAAAATTGTAGGCCAAATGATGTTTATTGTATATGGGGTTTTGCTTGTTAATTCATTTTCTACCCATTCATTGCTGTTTTGTTTCTTTCTTTTTTTCCTCATATATCTTTATTACCCGTTAATCATATCTCTCTCTTAATCTACAAACATAATAGGCAGCATAATCCCATCTTACATCTATTTATCTATTTTAATCGATAAATTAAAAGCTACATTGAATTAGATTATATAAAATAATTGTGTATATCTTGATCCTTCTAGATCTAGGAAACGCTCACAAAAGCATTGCCTGTTTCCTACAACGTCTATGTAAAATATTTAAATAATAAAATGTTTAAATAAAAAAAACTCTCCGTGAGACGTCTCTTATAGTCATACAACATGTATTTTGTATGCACATGTATGCTAGGACTGTTGACATCAGTTTTTATGCAAAACAAAGTAGATATGTAGTCCCTTATTTTTAAGCGGGCTTTTCAACGGAAAAATCCGATATTGAAATGGTTAAATGACGGGCGGGCGGTTGCCAAAAGGGTACCCTCACTGTAGGGATAACTCCTCCTACAGTTTTCAAGAGAAACAGTTGTTCTTTTGCAGATTATTTGTACATTTATCAGAGGTGTGCATATTCATAGAATTTTGAGTTCCAATAATCTATGAAAAAAATACCAGCTTTTGAACTTTGTCATTTTTTGGCAAAATATTTCATATACATGTAAGGTACTGGATTTCACTGGATACGGTCGATAGTGTTTATTAATCCAGGGTTGACATGGATTATAGATACAGTTCACATAAAAGAAAACCCGGTTTGCTGTCAAATTGACAGCTTTTCGGTTGTTTTTCTAGTTAAACAATAAGTAAAACAAGAGGCCTACGGGCCTATGGGCCACATCGCTCACTTGAGCAGCAAAAGGCATGATAAAATCAGTTTAATGGTAAATATTTGGACAATGTATACGTACTAGGATAGGTTTCTTCCCAAAAAATACAGGTAAAATACAGGTAGATTTGTGTTGGCTAAGTGGGAATGGGGTACAGGTGGAGAACAAAAGAATTTAATTACAGGTAAGCTATAGTCTGTTTTCAGATGAAAGTAGGAGAAATAATATATATTTGATAGCCTACAGAAGAATACATATAAATTAAGCTTCTGTCCCTATAATTCATGCCCTTAATTAGGGGACAAATATTTTGGTTTGTCTATTTTCATTATAAATTGAAATAATTTTATAAGCTTACTTAACTCAAACTTGGCATTAAAATAATATTGTACTTATAAGAGTCACGTTTGAATTTTTAACTGTACATCATATGGGTCATATTTCATTTTTTTAGTTTCTATGATTATTTTGATTAATTCCAATCTACAGAATATGAAATAAACAAAACAAAAAATAATCGCTAGACTAAAGAGCTTATATTTTTAATAGTGTATACTTCACATTTAATAAGATTCATTGTATGATGGTCAATACATAATTAGTTATGAAGATAAAATTCTCCGTTGTCATTTTCTATAAAGTTGACCTGCACCTGAAGATTGGGCATTTTGATTTTTTATGTCTTCCATCTAACAGTCCTTAAAACAATTAAGACAATTCATTATTTTCAGGCTTTCGATTCTGTAAATTAATGGCCACAATAATGCTTCTTAATTTCAATTTGTTTATTCTTTCAAATACATATGGACTTAAGGTACAAAATTGTTTTATTTGCCTTAAATTGTAATGTCAATGGTCTTAATAAATATAAATAATTACAACATAGTAATGTCTATTCTTTAAAAACTGCTGATCGGTCTTATTTATGTATTATAAAATATATATTACATACATCTTATTAAACAGTTTAAATCATTAACATAAACCTTTTAATCATGCAAATGCCCATATTGGTTTCAACATATAAAATGTTTAGTGCAATGATCTTGCAGATAATTGCTGATCTACATGTATGTTAAAAATATGTGGTTATTTTTATTTATTTATTCTGATTATCATGTTACAGGCAAAATTAAATGTTATATTTTGTTATTAGTTTTCAACAAACTATTCTCAGGTATTTGATAACAAATACATTAACATGTCAAAATAGACTATAGCCTCCTGATTACTCAGGTGTTAAAATCAAAATGTTGGCCAAGTGGGAATTGAGAATTTCAGAATGTTGGCTAAGTGGGAATAAACCGTAGTGTAATACATGTAGATTCTGTATAAATAAAAATCCATTTTCCCCTGGATAATCTTATGTTTATAATGAAGTCCCTTTTCTAACAGGATAATTTTATAGTCATATAACGTGTTGAGTATTGCAGTTCTCAAAAAGATCCTAACCATTTTTTTTTACATGGGATATAAACCTACATCAAACTCTGAACCCCTCGTGAGGCCAAAGGATTGTTCAGAGGCCAAAATCAAAATAATTTTAAAGAGTAAGCAAGATGTCAAAATGTTTGTATATATAAGTAATCCCATATATAATAACACTTCAGTTTTTAGCTCACCTGTGCTGAAAGCTCAAGTGAGCTATTCTGGTCACATTTTGTCCGTCGTCCGTCCGTCTGTGCGTCTGCAAACTTTTTACATTTTGAACTTCTTCATTAAAACCGCTTGGTCAATTTCAATTGAATTTGGCATAAAGCATTCTTATGGGAAGGCAAATCTTAATTGCTTAAATGAAAGACCAATCTTTATTTAAAGCGGAGAAAACCTCGAAACGGTAGAAAAAGAAAAGCATTTTAAAAAAATCTTCTTCCCCAAAACTACTTAGTCAAATTCAATGTAATTTAGCATGAATACTATTTATGGAATGGAAAATATAAATTGCAAAAACTATGATTAAATTCTGTTTCAAATCGAGTTATTACGAAAATAATAATAAAGGAAAGGCGTGTTTCAATCAGTTTATAGCTTCGGGTTCGGTATTCAATGAGTCTAGGTAAAATGGGTTGCCAAACCCGGGCCGGGCAAAACAAAAGATTGGCACTATTAATCTGCCAATCTCATTTAAATTTTTAGAATATATTACGGACCAGTATATTTGTATTCGCTGCAAATATTGCTGCAAAACAATGCGTATTTTGGAATTTATTGACGATTGCCGATTTCCCCCGGCTTTTATTTTGCCTACCCATTTTACCAGGACTCATTTCCATATTTCTTTGTTTAAAGCAGCTATGACATATTATAAAAGGTTCGATCAGACAAGATACATTTGTTTATTGTGCAATAGTTCGCGTATAAAGGGGATCTTTGAAACATTCAAAATACATTGGGTCCGATTTGTGAAGTAAATTGAGGTTAAATATTTCAATGCGTTGACAGTTTCATATATGACGGTGGTGTTGGCTTGTTTTGATTTTCGTTTCGTTTTCAATTTTTTTTTTGCTTTGCAACCTGGGAACTATCGCCTGTATTTTGTAATTTTTACGTATCAAATCGAACAGGGACTTCGGTAAATCAGACAGTTAACTGTTTTCCTGTGAAGAGATTGTGCACGAATGTTCTAGCAGTATGTTCAAAACTACGATATTTTGAGAATAACAAAGTATCCATTGCTGAAATTATTACACTTGAGGATTACGTTTACTCAGGGTTTGAGTTTCAAAAAATGTTTTTACAAAGTTCAATACCTGAAGTCCAAAGTTGTTTGAAAAACACAAAATAACAGTGTTATTAACAAATATCGATGTTGATAGCTAAGTTTTGTTTAATTGAGGAAATTGTGCTACGACAAAAGTAGATTAAATTTGAAGCAGAGGAAATTCGGACTATTTTTTTCATTTTTCTTATTTTCTCTTTAAAACTTTCTGTCACAATCGAATTGCAAAAGTTAAGTTTCTATGTGTTTTTTCATATCATTTACATATTTTATGGTTGTTTTAACTCATGTATAATTTTATATCACTGACTGGCATGCGATTTGTAAAATCTTGAAAATACATAAAATAATTTTATCAGGATACAGACAATAAAAACAGTTTAAGGCAATCAATGGTTTGGAGCTCTTATTAGCCAGTTTTTTTATTATTAAACTCAATCCAAAATGGGTACAATTTTGAAAATTGATAGAGGAAATTCGGACTAAAATAAACTTAAGTAATGAGCTTAAAACGATTAATTTAAATATAAAATAAGTAAAGCTGCTCGTATTTTATAATTTACCAATTTACAAATTGTCTTATTATTTCTGATAATTACAAAATAAAGAAAAACTTGGAAAGGGTGGACAAATTTTACAAATTTTGACAAATTTTTTTATAAACATTCTGAGGCCCCTAGCATAAAAAGTAGGTCATTGACCTAGTTATTTGAAAGTGAAAAACAGCACTACAATAATGGGGCTACAATGTACTTTAAGCAGTTTTTCGTTTCTATTAGTGGATTTTTTTTTGCCCCTGAGTAAGCGTAACCTTTAAGTGAAGGTAAAATGATTAAAAATGTACAGGAAAGTGTTACTTACCGTTACAATTTCCCCCTAGGTGCAACTTAAAATCCCCATTTTTACGTGGAATTGATCATACGCGTATCACGTGGTCCGCCACCGTGAATACTTGTACAAAAAAATTTAAAGGATAATATTCTGTAACTACTCTCTGGGGCCCCCTCTTCATACAATGAATAATGTGAAACTACAATGTACATCAATTTTCATAGTTTTTCTCAGACACGAGTAAATAAAAACGTCACAGTTCCATAGTTCTGACGCATTTCTGTTGTGGGGATAAAGGAATTATCGCTATTCCTAAGAAAATATTACAGCGGAAAATTATCTTGGTTCGTAGCCATTTGTTTTGTTTGTTTAATAAAGATTAAAAAATGGATAGGCCTCAGTAAAATAGAGTGATGTGCTAGTCAATACTGTAACATTGATTTTTATAGCACTTTAGCATGTCACGTGACAACAATTTTCATTCCAGTGTATTCATCAATCAAGTGTGAGTAAGGTTATAAAGTCGCACGAGTTTACGCCAGGTAAACAACAGTCGTTTAATTATAACGGATAATTTTTTGAATGTTTTTAATTTGAGGAATCGAGCGCATTGAAGTACAGTTTTCTTCTTCACATCTATAGGATATAATAAGATAAAATACAATAACTATCATATTATATTTTTAAAGAAATACAATAACTATTAAGTAGTTGAGGAAGAAAAGTACCTACATGCTGTCGGAGGGGGAGGGGAGCGAAAATATAGGGAATTGGAAGTTAACAAAGTACATGTACCCCGAGTAATTGTTTAGTTTTATATCTTGTGTAGGATTTTCTTATTCTGAGTAAAAATAGTATTCCATAAAAATACAATGTCAAATATTACGTGTTATTCTACCGAGGGGCCATATGGCACAATATCTTTTGAACGCCAATTTTTGTTCAGGTGAGCGATGTGGCCCCATGGGCCTCTTGTGTGTAAATAATTAGAACATTTTTTTATGTAAATTTGGATTCCCTATGTGGCCCACTCTACTCCTCAAGATTTTGATTTAACGAATTTGAATTTACGTTACCTATGGTTGATTTCACTAAAAATTTCCTAAGCAAATAGTTTTTAGAAAAAACTATAGTTTTTTTTAAAACTCAGTAAAAGTTTCAAGTCTCTATCTCTTTTGGTTTCAGAGGATTAGCGATAAAATGCTTTTAGTACCCAAGGGCAATAAATTTGTAAGTTCTGGGAGTTATCAAGCAAAGGGTCATTTGGTACCATAACTTTTTAATGGCCAATAACATAAAGAGAAAATTGTTTCAAAATCTCTAGAAATAAAAAAGCTGTCCCTGGAAAAAAAGAGAAGAAAAAATAATAATAATAAAACATAATACAATGTCAAATATTACGTGTTATTCTACCGAGGGGCCATATGGCACAATATCTTTTGAACGCCAATTTTTGTTCAGGTGAGCGATGTGGCCCCATGGGCCTCTTGTGTGTAAATAATTAGAACATTTTTTTATGTAAATTTGGATTCCCTATGTGGCCCACTCTACTCCTCAAGATTTTGATTTAACGAATTTGAATTTACGTTACCTATGGTTGATTTCACTAAAAATTTCCTAAGCAAATAGTTTTTAGAAAAAACTATAGTTTTTTTTAAAACTCAGTAAAAGTTTCAAGTCTCTATCTCTTTTGGTTTCAGAGGAGTAGCGATAAAATGCTTTTAGTACCCAAGGGCAATAAATTTGTAAGTTCTGGGAGTTATCAAGCAAAGGGTCATTTGGTACCATAACTTTTTAATGGCCAATAACATAAAGAGAAAATTGTTTCAAAATCTCTAGAAATAAAAAAGCTGTCCCTGGAAAAAAAGAGAAGAAAAAATAATAATAATAAAACATAAGAAAAAAGGTCTTTCACCTGAAAGGTGAATAGACCTAATGAGGGCAATTAACTCCCTGTTTACAATATATATTACTTTCAACCCCCCCCCCCTAAAAAAAACACCCCAAAACAAAACAAGCAATTATTTAAACCAGAAGCAGGAAAGAGAGAGCAGGAGACCCCGGCCTCCAATGTTGTAATTTCCCGTGTTGTTAATTGTAGAAAATATCTTTCAAAACCTTTTTCATTTGAATCGCAGAAAATCAAGAATCGTTTCGATGTCATTGTTTAAATTCTCACAATATTGGAACAAAAGATGGAACTTTTCTTTCTTTCTGTAAACTTGGGAACAAGGTTCATGTACATTTTATTCATGCAGTGGATATTTTCGATTTCAATTTATTGCTGTTTAAATCATAGCAATATTATTGTCTATAAATAATTCAGTGATTTGATAAAAAAAAGTATGAAGCCTTATATCAGCAGTTGAAAGTGTTAAAATACTGTAGATTCCTAATTAAACGCGAGGAATTAATATCCGCGTTCAATCGCGAGGAGCACCCTTCGCGAATTTTAAAATCTCGCCATTATTCTTTGAGAGTTGAGAAGTATGAGAAATAAGGATAAAAGTTCTGCTTTCACAATTTCATATTCTCGCGATTTGATACAAAACAGCGGGATCGCGGAATTAAGTACTAATATAGTAATAATAATTAAGTATTAATATAAGGAATTTACAGTATCTATATGAAGCATGACGTATCATTCTGCAGTCGTATGCAGGCATTTTTACTGTACCATGCCCTTGCATTCTAAAAATATTTTCAATTCTACACGAATATTGGAGTTCATTTCAATGCATTGTTTCGTTCATGATCAATGATGTACAATGGTGCTTTAATATCGTCTGCAATGAATTCAACTGTCATATTTTTAGTTTTTGTAACCTCTTTTGTCTGCTCCTGTCATATAATCTGTATTTTTTTAAAATTTCATTATGTTAAGAAGCGTATAGGCATTTATTCTATTTTTATTAACATAAACTGTTATGAACAATTTGAACTTGAATATTCAGTGATATAGTATAACGTGTACTTTCCAGTAAATGTACTATGAATTTGAAAAGTGATGCACCCATATACATGTAAATAAGCCTCAATGGAAAACAAAATACGATATGAGCATGTTTAGTACTCAGCGGAGATGTCAAACTTCTTCGACATTTAAACCCCTTACTTAAGCCTCTTAGGCCTAGAAAAGCAACTTAGCCCCGATCAAATATTGGTGTAACTTTGTTAGTCGGACTAACTTAAACCCACATTTACGCCTTTTTGAGAACGGGCCTCAGATGTCTAATTTTTACGGGAACATTTCCTCCAAGTACAATATACGACATAAAAAAGACTGACCCCCTTTTGACGCTGAAAAATGAACCCAGGCATTTCTGTGGGAGTATTTATTATTCTCCACACCCGTTCAGGGAAAAATAACGAAAGAAAAGCCAAATTTCCATTTTGACAATTTAAAGACTGGTCACTTTTTATGCTTGAATGTTTTAAACTTAGGTTTCCATTTTTAAAAATAAATGTTTTGTTAAATATGCTAAAAATAATTAAAGAATTTAGTTTGGTCAACCAATACCTAAATTTCATTTGCATAGTCTCATCACAATCGGAGAAGAACCTCTTTATGGCTTGTGCCATGTTTTTGTTCACATATACATGTACTAGATGGGCGAATCCCATATTTTCCAAAAATATCCAAACAATACTAAAAAAATTCTTTAAATATTTTATAATTAATAATTATTAGTAATATTTCAGCTCATACTGTGATCAACTCACATCAATGTTTTTTTTTTTATTAAAATTTAGTCTAAAATTTAATTTGTGATATCTATAATGAGAAAAGTTTACTTGTTGTAGTCGCCTCTGTTTCTGCTTTGATAACAGTCGAGTTTTCTGTATCTACTGAGCTTGTTTCGGACTCTTCTCTATTGCTAGGAGATTCTTCTCCTTCCTTCGTGTTTATCTCGTCATGTTGGGCCCTGTCTTTTTTGCTCCCGTATAAAAGAGTCCCGGTTTCGTCTTTATCGCCTAATTGTGTCCAATCCTTTTGCCTTGTGTTTCCTCCTGTATTAATGACCAAAAATATCTTTATTTTTTTCTTAAAATTATTTTGACAACTAGTTGGGAACAATAATGGATAAAAACCTACATGTTATTGAGTATAAATTAAGTTAATAATACTTTTAAATTAATGCTACTTCAATATTATGACGAAGCGTAAAACTAACTAATATTCAAAACATATGCACTAAAAAACTTTTTTTTTGCATGGTGATCATTTGAATTTACCATTCTCTTTTCTCCGCTTTAGGTAAAACACAAGGCATATTCCTGCCACAACTAGTATAACCACAAAGATATATACTAAGGCCGCATGCGATTTGGAAGTTTTTTTAGGATCCTTTTTTCCATTCCTGGAATCCTTATTTCTAAAATTTATTTAAAAAACTATTGTTGTAGTTTATATATATATATTATCTCTCATGATGGCGAAAGTATAGAAAACACACAACGATTTAATTAACAATCATATATCATCGCAATTAATGAGAGATTCTTTTTATCACATGTTTTACCTCATTTTTTGTTTAAAAATCTTAAAATTGTTTCTATAAAATTATGATTGTTAACCGCACAACACATTTACTACAAGACGTCAACAATTGTACGCACGGAAAAAAGTTCCTTAAAATAAACAAACATTTCATTTTTGAGCATATTTTTTTAAATTCTTGGAAAAAAAATAAAACAGCTTTTAATTCCTCTCATTTATAATTCTAAACTTTTCAAATGAATGGTTTGTTACTTTTTCATTTTACGTCAATCATCCCCCTGAGGCTACGTAATTTCTAATTATGACGTCACGTGGCGTAAGTACACACAGTGGAATATCAATTTATCCCATGAGTGATATCCATCGCATATTGAGATAAACATGTGAGATATATATATATATATATATATATATATATATATATATATATATATATATATATATATATATATATATATTACACTTTCATGTTAAATACTGAAATCTGATTGGTTTAGACGCAGTTGATAATCCGTTCCATTACCTTCAGCGTTAGCATCACACTTAGCAACGGGTTGCACAACGAATTGTTACATGCGCATAAATTATGCACGTAAGGTTCGCCGTAGAATTAAAGTAAAGCAGTAAAAAAATTCTCTAAAATTAATACATTCAGTATAATAAAATAAATAGTGCCTGTTTGGGAGGATAATACTTGAAATTGACACCCCTCGAAAACTATTGTCAACCTCCGCTTCGTGTAAGTACTCCTTTTAAATATTTAAAACACATTGTGTTCATATATACTGTTTACCTTTCTGGGCAATGTTTTTCAGCAACGAAACATTTATCATCCACGTTAATTTCAAGGCAAGCTGGATCTATTGTGAAACAATATTTTGAATAATATAAAAAAGTACTTTTTTAAGACAATACATAGCGCATTCGGAAAGATGAAAAAGGGGATCTCTACTTAAAGGGGCATGGTAACGATTTTGGTGAAAAATCATTTTTCCGATTTAATTTTTACAATGCTTCAGGAGGGTATTTATAATAGGATACCGAAATTTGAGTGTCATTTGTTGAGTTATCGGCGAATTACAGAGCTTGATATTCTTCGGTATGTAAACAAAACGTTTGTTTACATTTTGAACGCTAAAGTAAAAATGTCAGTTTTAATGTGTTAAATGTTAGGAACTGTTTATCAATGCATGAAATAAATAAAAAGATCGACAAATAAGCTGGAAAAAGACTTTTTACTGGTATATTGAACCTTTGTAAACAAAAACAGGGCACGAGCCTTGTTTACATGACAAAGAATTGTGAGCCCTGTATCTTGCCAATAACTCTACGAATAACTCTCAAAGTTTATTTGATCGTTAGACATGCATTCCATAAGCATTGTAAGTAATAAAAACATAAAAATAGAACTTGACCAAGATCGTGACCATGCCCCTTTAAAGGTATATGTGACGTATGTAGAGTAAGATTTTTGACATGAGTTTGAGTTAAAATATGCATCATGTGTCTTATATTTAGACGTTTCTCAAAGGTCCATAAAACATGTTCTATAACGCCACTGTGCACGAGTGCGGGAAAACCCAGAAGGATATAAATTGTTAGTTTCATGTAATTATCTGTAATAAAGATGAAACACGATGATTTTAGCATCATCGACACGGTAAACGGAGTAAATACCACTCTCCCTGGGGGATGCATGTACTGGAAGTGTTACTTATTCTTAATTCAAAAATCTTTATAAACGGAAATCCGCTTGTTGTTTATAACTAATATAAAGTAAAGACACGAAACACATGGAATACGAAACTCCTACATCTTCATGATGGAAAGTTAAATTTAATTCGGCTTTAATTCCTATTCCAATCTACATGGTCCTATCCTTGTCAGTCTGTTCTTTTTCTTTCCTTGCCAAATCTGTCAAGCTTAACGGTCTACCCCTCTTTTTCGTCGTCGCCATTGTTGTTGATAGATCGGGATGTGAGTCACGTGACCCATATAAGGTGGAGTTATTCAAATCTTTTGTGTATTTTAACCGGCACGTAAAAAAATAAAATACATTGTATTTTTTATATCTTGTATCGTTGATATGCAATTGACTTATACAACGCAATTAATGTGAAAGTCCTATCTTTTAAATAGAGTATTGAAGCAAGTAATCAGATCTTACAATTGTTATTCACTAAAATACGCCACATGTATGTATACTTTTAACTCTGTTAAAATAGACCCTGGTCCACAGACACCTGACAATATATATCCTCTCGTAATAAAAATACTCCGGACCTTATAATACACACCATCTTGGAATTACTGTCATTTCAGCTTCACATTACGGCTGATATGAAATTCAGTGCTGACATTATATTTCGATTATCTCTTTCTTGCGGTCGGTTATTTTACATCTTAGTTTACAACCGAGTTGACCAAAAACAAAGTTGACCAAAAAAAAAAAATTCAACAAAATGCACCAGCGATCAATGAACAATTTCCCTAATCTACAGCTTCTCCGCATACTTGGAGAATGCGACAAATGTCTAAAGGGAGGACGAAAGTTTAAAAATTACATCATTATGTATATGTATGGTGGCATATCTCTGCCCCTTGTGTGCAAGTTATTTTTCTATTAATTATGTCGACATGCAAGATAAATATGTTGACATGCAAGATAGTTATGTCAACATGCAACATAACTATGTTGACATGCAATAAAACTGCAATCAAATAAGAGTTATAAAAAATTTCAAATATCGCCAACATGTGACATCCAAGATGCTAGATACGCTACCTATTGATGTCAACATGCAACTTATTTATGTTAACATGCAACTTATTTATGTCGATATGCAACTTTTTTATGTCAACATGCAACTTAGTTATGTTATCATGCAAGATAAATATGTTGACATGCAACATATTTATGTCAACATGCAACTTAATTATGTTGACATGCAACTTAAAAGTTGCATGTCAACATATTTATCTCGCATGTAAACATAACTAAGTTGCATGTCGACATATTCTTTTCGCATGTCGACATAAGTAAGTATCATGTTGACATAAAGAAGTTGCACTTCGACATAAATAAGTTGCATGTTGATATAAATAAGTTGCATTTTAGCATATTTATCGTGCATGTTAGCATAAATAAGTTGCATGTCGAAATAAAAAGGTAGCATCTAGCATCTTGGATGTCACAGGTGGGCGATATTTGAGATTTTTTTTAGATTTTGTATAATACTTATCTCATTGCAATTTCTTGTGTGTCAACATAGTTATGTTGCATGTTGACATAATTATCTTGCATGTCAACATATTTATCTTGTATGTCGACATATTTGATAGAAAAATAACTTGCACACAAGGGGCAGAGATATGCCACCATATATATGAGATTTTTCATGCACCGTGTATTTGTGTTAATATTTCAGTATATAGAGTGTAGGAATTTCATTAACATCTTAATACGTGTATAAAAAATTTTTTATAAAATGTAATAAAAGTTATAATAAATGACAGTAAATATTATCCACTTTCATATTTTCCACTTGTATGTTGATCGTTTCTGGAAAGGACTACCCAAAGTACAACGTAATAATGAAAACTTCTGTTCTTCGTTTAGCTTTTATGCAGTAGACAGGAAAAAATCTGTGTTTTTAATTAATGACAGAATATTTTAGTGCGCTGTTTGGTTGAATCGGTACCATGCATATGAGTAGTAAGTACATGCCGAAGGACCGATCGGTAGACGGAGAGGATCACAAGATACTTTTCCCGTTCAGGCCAAAGCAAAGAGATGCGCGGATCTAGAGCCCCCCACCCCCACCCCGGAAAATGAAAAATTATTAAATTTACATTGTAAAATTATTGCAATTATGCCTCAGACCCCCCCCCCCCCTTTCACGGAATAGGGATTTCATTATTTTGGGAATTAGGACTTTTTTGTCTTGTTAAGATTTCTGATAATTAGAGTAGCCCCCTTCCCTACTTTCAATTCGGACCACCCCGCCCCCTGGAAAAATTTTCTGGATCCGCGCATGAAAGATTTAAATAATGAGACTGTTTTTAAAAAAATCCAAGATGGCAGCGATGTGTAGCTTGTGTATTACATATACATGTAGAATGCTTGAAAAGTAGAGATGTTAAGTACATGTAAGTCATCTCAAAACAAAATACAAAAAATAATTTAAATCTAGAACATTAAAAACTAGAAGGTACATGTAACTTACATTTATAGATCTCTTCATCGTAATAGGGTTTCGTTGGACAACCAGTTGTGAAATTATCTACACACCGATAATGGTTCAAACCGCCTGTGCCTTCCAGTCGTAAACAGTTACCTAGTTAATAAAGTAATATGCATTTTTATTGATTTTATTCTAAAACTAATTCTACTATTAATTTGAAAAAAACAATGGTTACATGCAATTTTAATTAACTATAATTAAAAATCATTATTATTCAATTATCAAATGTCATGCTTTCTTGTCCCTTAACCGTTGTCTGTTAAAAAAAAAGATAATATCGTAATAGAATAACAGGAGGACTATTGTCCACATTACTCGCCTGAACAACATTTCTTGTATCTTTATCGACATTTTTAACATGAAACTTTTCTAAAATATTGCACTCATCACAAAAATTCTCATAAATTCCAAAATTTGCCAATACATCATAACAAAGCATAAAAACCTCCTTTTTTAAACCTTCATTTCAAAGATTTAAGATGTATTATTTACCGTAACTGATCGACTGATCTTATTTTCCTAGACCTCAAATTTGAAATTAATTATAACTGATAAAAAATCGTAAGAAGAATACTGTAACCTTGAAATGAGTACATGTATATGAAGATACATGTATGTAGATGCTAACACACGAATATTTATAAACGTTGCATTAAATTTTCCAGAAAAAGAATGTTAGACATTTTTCATAAACAGAAGATTTTCTATGTTGATCTTTGAATCCCTCTTGGGGCCGCAATATTGGCCTAGGGCTCTTGGTTTGTACAAATTTCAATCTACTCTATCATGTGATTCCTGCATAGTAAACGTTTTAGTTTTTGAGAAGAAGTTTTTTAAACAATTTCCTTATATATTTTTATTATGAACTTTGATCCCTCTTAGGAACATACTATTGGTCCAAGGTTTGCGGTTTGTACAATATAAAATCTATACTATATGTGTATGCTTGCAAAGTATTCTCACAAACTGTCATATTACAGTTTTTAAGAAGAGCGTAAAACATTTTACCATATATTTCTTTGTTAATTTTTTAATCTCTTCAGGGGCAAATTTTAATGGAATGCATGGTAAACATTTTTTAAATAATCGCTACGATCATACATTCAACTTGTATGAACCATCATAGAAACAACTTTACTGGTAATTTTGTTTTACCAGGCCATTCAACAGTTACATATCCAACTTATCGAAACTAATGAATGTATTTTAAAAATTATAAAAATTGCTATTTTAACAAACATATGACATACATGGCAATCTTTTTAAATGATTTCAGAGTTATTTAGTCGATAGAACACAAATAGTAAATTATAAATGTAACGTGACTCATATTCAAAAGTTAACTAATACATCAGGGATTCCGCAAGGGTCAGTAGTAGGAATTCTGGGTTTTCTTAATAGATGTAAATGATGCAACTGATATTCTGCTTACTTTAATTTTGTATATTTTTGCTTAAGATAATGATCTACAAGATTCTTCAAATAATTTAAATATCATGGAGAAGTATCTTAAAGAAGAATGAAAAAGATTTTGAATATGTGTTTACATACTTATATTTACATCTACCAAGCATAAGTTCCTCTATTTCTTACGGAAACTTATAGTTTATTCATAGCTCTATAGAAACAGCCAGACTGAAATCTACACGCCCTATTTCTCGATTGGTCTGAACCTACAGCGACCTTAGTAAAATCCCGGACTGCACGAAATAATCAAGACGATGCCAGACCCAAAGCATCATAACCCGCTAACGCGGATTATGTATTTTTCCTGCAATGTCGCTACCTTCATATCCCGAATGAATCACCAAAGAAAGCATTTTATTGTTTAAATTATGTATCCAAATGTGCTTATTAAACCCTTACCTTATTGTACTTAAATTATACTGAATTTTTATAATCATATACATGTATACACGAATGAAATCTTTTTTCCATGTAAAAATTTGTTTGTCAATACATGTAATTGTAAGGAGAGTAGTACATAAGTCATGGAATTTGTGCCCAATCACATTCTAATTATCATTACAGTAAAATGAGTTCAACATTCTCTTTACTTATACATTTCTTCAAATCTTTAAATCGAGTTAACTGTATTGTCATCTTTATTCTGACTATTTCTTTTATTTTTAAATAAATTATAAGTATTAATTACCTTCCTTGAAGAGAGACCTTCCGGTGTCCGTGCAGAATTCTATCAGGTTAGACAGATATTTATCAGGAGCACAGAGATAACGAGAGTGTCCGGTACAATTCATCCTTTTTGCTGCTATCTCAAACTCTTTTGAGGTCATTGGGCATTTAACCACTGGGTAGACTTTAAATCGATAGGTAGGAATCTATTTTAAAGACATAATGTCAACATTTTTATAGAGAATATTTGAGAAATTAAATGGATTTCCCTCATTTCGAAGAAGTACATGTATATCAAATCGTCACATTAAGGAACCATTTTTAAATATAACAGTTAATCAGTAATTAGTTAATAAGAGTACTGAAGGACTGACGGGAGTTGATTTTATTGATTATTACTTATTCTAAACTCAACAATATGTAATTTCGCATAGCAAGTAATTTCTTAGCTGTATTTGAATAATAACGCTTAATTTTACTTCTTCTTTATCTTTATTTTTATCTTTTCCTAAAAGAACTCTGAGCTATAGACGGAAAAACCTATTTGGATCGTGTTCTGTAGTATTCAAAGTTAGAAGTAAAGCCATCATACTCTGCGATGCATTATGTATCAGTAATCGAAATATTTTTGAAAAATTGTCTTCAAGCAATTTTTAACAAACAAAAAATAATAAAGTTTAGCCTACGCCAGGGCTGAATCTATCTTTATATTGGATACTAGTAGTCTGTCCTTTATTCCAAACGCTATATTGCTGAAATAGAAATGGCGCTTTCCATATCAATTAATGAGAGCGAACCCTGGCGTAGGAATACATAATTATAATTACCAAAACACATCTAACTTGTTCGTACCACATAAAATCTGACAATTTCAAGGTATAAGTTGCCCTGAAAACAATGCATCATGCATCTGAATATGTTTTATCAAATTTATTGATTATTTCAAGTACTAAATCTTGTCAGTGGTGATGATTTGTGCTTATATGTTCAAACACTGTTTCACTTCCGTTTTGCCAAAGTTAGAGAGAGTTGATCATAATCAACTCCCAACAATCAGTATCATCTTCGCTAGCCAAGTGTCCGATTCGTTTTTTTTCACCTCCCGATATATATATATATATATATATATATATATATATATATATATATATATATATATATATATATATATACACACACAATAATTTCCTGTTACTGTACGATAAAAACTAATTTCGAAAACTTCCGTTTTACCATTAATTTTGACAAAGAAGGGTTAAAAAATTATCTGATCCTGGACATTCACCAAAAACGCCGTTGCTGCTTTGAATTTTCTGCAATCGAATTATTATCAGCATGGAATTTGTTGACGTCTCTGATGTGTATATTTTATATATATATATATATATATATATATAGATAAATCCAAGAAAAACCTCAGTGGTCGGTGAAATATATATAAAACTTAAATAAATGAAAACACAAAGATCGAGTAAAACATAAGCGCTTTCATTTTCTTCAGATGTTTTACAATACTAACATGGTAACGTTTGTTATGACGTCATAATAGTTTAACGGCGTCTTCAAGTCTCTGAATGACGTCATATTTTCCCGTATTTTTAGATATCACAATACTAATAATAACAGATTATATAACACGGTTAAAACATGAATAAAACATTTAGAATACTCAGATGTTACATTAAGCTATTCAATTTAGGTTTAAAAGTTCTTATAAAATGTTTTTCTTTATCACGCCTTTCAACAGTATTAGAATTGTACATTTTATAGAACGGAAAAACAGTGAATGATTTTTTTCCGCACAGGTCAAGGTGTTCACTAACTTTTAGTTTGCGGTATTCCGGTTGGTTGATGTGCTGTTTGTGAATTCGGATTCTCTCCCGTAAGGTACTTCCCGTTTCTCCAATATATAGTTCCCCGCAACCTGAGCACGTGATAACGTATACTAGATTTCTGGTTTGACACGACATGTTGTTGTTAACGATAAACTGTTTCCCACCAAAATTAAAATGATGTCCTTGTTTAATATAGGGACAAGTGCCACATCGCGAATCCTGGCATTTAGTGACTTCAAACTCCGATTTTTCTTTGAAATTGGATTTAGTAAGGATGCGTCGAAGATTCTTCGGCTGTCTTTTGCTGTTTATAAATTTTTGTTTATCAAATATCTTGGCCATTGTTTCATCAGTCTTCAAGACGTCGTTTAGATGGTGAACAATCGGGGCGATGTTAGTATTTCTGGGATTATGGGTGGTAACCAGTGGTAATATCTTCGATTTTTTATTGTTGTTTTGAACGGGATTGAGGAGCTTCTTTCTGTCTAATTTCATGGTTTTTTCAATAGCATCGTCAATAATTTTATCCGGATAACTTTGTTTCTTTAGATACTTTTTTAATTCCTGTAATCTCTGTATTTTGACAGAGTCGTCGTTAACGATTGTGCATATTCGTCTAGACAGGTTATACGGTATTGCTCTTTTCGTATGTCGTGGATGACATGAGTTGAAGTGTAAATACTGATGAGTATCCGTAGGTTTGTAGTATACATCCGTCATAATGACTTCGTCTTGTTTGGTCAACAAAATATCTAAAAATGAAATTCTATTCAGGCTTTCGTCCGCTGTAAATTTGATATCTGGATTAAGTTCATTCAATATATTTTTAAAAACTGACAGATTGTTGTCTCCAGAATTCCAAACAATAAAACAGTCGTCCAGGTACCTTTTCCAGTGCTTTGTTATATACATTTCCGTCTCTTCGTTAAATAATCTATTTATTTCCTTATACATTTTCTCTTCCAGGTATCCTAATGTAAGGGTAGCATATGTTGGAGCCATTTTAGTGCCCATGGCGGTTCCTTTAATTTGTTTAAAATGTTTTCCGTTGAATGTAAATGTATTATTAGTCAATACAATTTCTGCAGCTTCTAAAATGAATTCTTTTAAAAACCGATTGTTGATTTTTTCAGGTATCCTATTGATCCAATATTCCATCGCGTTAAGTCCCAGAGAATTTGAAATGTTGCTGTACAAATTAATGACATCAAAAGTAATGAACTTGCTATTCTTATTAATTTTTTCAGGTAAATGACGTAGAAAATCCAAGTCATCTTTCACGTAGCTTTTAACATCAGTACACAATGGTTTAAGTAGAATGTCAAGTAAATTGCTAAGTCTTTGAGTAGGTGCTGAAGGCCCCCCCTACAATAGGTCTGAATGTGATATCATCTGGATGTGGACAACGGATGTATTCAGAACACTGGACTTTGATGGCATCTTTAATTTTTGTTGATTTATGAATCTTTGGGAGACCATAAAAATTGCTTTCTTTATATTCATAATCTGTTAGGTAGTCTTCCTCTTTCTCAGTTAAGCAGGATGTTGTTTTATGTCTTTTTAACAGATTCTTTATTTTCTGCATCGTTTTTTTATCATCATTGGTTGGTATTTCCTGATAATAGTCGACGTTTGACAACATTTTCATGATATGGTCTTTATAAAAACCAGAATCCATAATCACTACTGCGCCACCTTTATCAGCTTCTTTAATCACAATTGATTCGTCGTTTGCTAATGATTCAAGGGCTGTGGTTTCTTCTCTTGATAAGTTGAATTTTGTTTTACAGTTGTTGATGTTACTGTTAAGAGGTAGATTGTTTAGTGTGTCACAAACGGTATTTAAGACGTCGTTTTTACCATTTTTTGGATTAAAAAATGATTTGTTACGTACAATGTTTTCTTCCGACTCTGTGTCACTTTCACTCTCTTTATAAAAATGTTCTGCTACTTTCAATTTTCTTGTGTATTCCTTAATATCTGTCCTTAGTTCTGACATATTCCTCTGGGGTGTTGGGGTAAATTTCAAACCTTTACACAAAAGTCGCACTTCAGCTTCATTTAAAAGTCTGTTAGACAGGTTAATCACTTTAGGTTCGATGTTGTTTGATGGCAGTATAGATTCTAAATCTTGATCTACATATACCGTGGTTGTGTGCGGCGTCGTTCCTGAAATCTGTGATTGTAGCGACGATTGGAAATTAAGTTGTTTGCTCCTTGGTTCGGTTTGCCTCCTCCTAAAAAATAGTTTCTGGCGTTTTTCCCCACATATGTCACATGATTCTTTTTGTAGACAGTGTTTGTATGAACATTGTTATAATTCTGGTATTTTCTCTCGCCTGGTGTTGATTTTCTATACAGCGTGGCGCTGTTGTTATTACGGTTTGATTGTTTGTTTTGGTTTTGGGTAGTTGATCGATTGTATCTTTGGTGTCCTAATCCGTTGTTGTCTTTGCTCTCATTTGTCGCCGCGGTTTGATTGCTGGTAGTTCTTTGTCGGTCATTCATAACGGCGGCTGCGTAGTTTCTCGGTGGGCCATTGTTTATATCCCCTGTCCGTTTTTGAGATGGCGATGTTTTGGCTTTGTTGGTTTGCTGTTTATGCGACATTTTATTCTTTATAGGTTCTTTGCCATAGTTTTTTGCATAATCTAACAACCAAGCTTCTTTGTATCGCCACTTATTAAACGATTTTTGTTCTTCTTTTGTACAATCAGATTCCCACATTTTAAGAAGAATTTCCAGAACTCTACCTGAAGCATTATTTCTTATTTCTTTTTCCATCTGTGCATCGAAATCAATTACTTTTTTCTGACTGTTGTTTGATCTCAGATCAATAAAGAATCTGTTAAAAAGACATAAAACAACATCCTGCTTAACTGAGAAAGAGGAAGACTACCTAACAGATTATGAATATAAAGAAAGCAATTTTTATGGTCTCCCAAAGATTCATAAATCAACAAAAATTAAAGATGCCATCAAAGTAGAGTGTTCTGAATACATCCGTTGTCCACATCCAGATGATATCACATTCAGACCTATTGTAGGGGGGCCTTCAGCACCTACTCAAAGACTTAGCAATTTACTTGACATTCTACTTAAACCATTGTGTACTGATGTTAAAAGCTACGTGAAAGATGACTTGGATTTTCTACGTCATTTACCTGAAAAAATTAATAAGAATAGCAAGTTCATTACTTTTGATGTCATTAATTTGTACAGCAACATTTCAAATTCTCTGGGACTTAACGCGATGGAATATTGGATCAATAGGATACCTGAAAAAATCAACAATCGGTTTTTAAAAGAATTCATTTTAGAAGCTGCAGAAATTGTATTGACTAATAATACATTTACATTCAACGGAAAACATTTTAAACAAATTAAAGGAACCGCCATGGGCACTAAAATGGCTCCAACATATGCTACCCTTACATTAGGATACCTGGAAGAGAAAATGTATAAGGAAATAAATAGATTATTTAACGAAGAGACGGAAATGTATATAACAAAGCACTGGAAAAGGTACCTGGACGACTGTTTTATTGTTTGGAATTCTGGAGACAACAATCTGTCAGTTTTTAAAAATATATTGAATGAACTTAATCCAGATATCAAATTTACAGCGGACGAAAGCCTGAATAGAATTTCATTTTTAGATATTTTGTTGACCAAACAAGACGAAGTCATTATGACGGATGTATACTACAAACCTACGGATACTCATCAGTATTTACACTTCAACTCATGTCATCCACGACATACGAAAAGAGCAATACCGTATAACCTGTCTAGACGAATATGCACAATCGTTAACGACGACTCTGTCAAAATACAGAGATTACAGGAATTAAAAAAGTATCTAAAGAAACAAAGTTATCCGGATAAAATTATTGACGATGCTATTGAAAAAACCATGAAATTAGACAGAAAGAAGCTCCTCAATCCCGTTCAAAACAACAATAAAAAATCGAAGATATTACCACTGGTTACCACCCATAATCCCAGAAATACTAACATCGCCCCGATTGTTCACCATCTAAACGACGTCTTGAAGACTGATGAAACAATGGCCAAGATATTTGATAAACAAAAATTTATAAACAGCAAAAGACAGCCGAAGAATCTTCGACGCATCCTTACTAAATCCAATTTCAAAGAAAAATCGGAGTTTGAAGTCACTAAATGCCAGGATTCGCGATGTGGCACTTGTCCCTATATTAAACAAGGACATCATTTTAATTTTGGTGGGAAACAGTTTATCGTTAACAACAACATGTCGTGTCAAACCAGAAATCTAGTATACGTTATCACGTGCTCAGGTTGCGGGGAACTATATATTGGAGAAACGGGAAGTACCTTACGGGAGAGAATCCGAATTCACAAACAGCACATCAACCAACCGGAATACCGCAAACTAAAAGTTAGTGAACACCTTGACCTGTGCGGAAAAAAATCATTCACTGTTTTTCCGTTCTATAAAATGTACAATTCTAATACTGTTGAAAGGCGTGATAAAGAAAAACATTTTATAAGAACTTTTAAACCTAAATTGAATAGCTTAATGTAACATCTGAGTATTCTAAATGTTTTATTCATGTTTTAACCGTGTTATATAATCTGTTATTATTAGTATTGTGATATCTAAAAATACGGGAAAATATGACGTCATTCAGAGACTTGAAGACGCCGTTAAACTATTATGACGTCATAACAAACGTTACCATGTTAGTATTGTAAAACATCTGAAGAAAATGAAAGCGCTTATGTTTTACTCGATCTTTGTGTTTTCATTTATTTAAGTTTTATATATATATATATATATATATATATATATATATATATATATATATATATATATATATATATATAAAAGCACTAAAAATAACCAACGACACGAACAATAAAGTAAAATATTGTCAAATTTTCGGGACAACCCGTCCCTTCTTCAGGACAACAAAATAAAAACTACATAAGAAAGAAGAATAACATCTACAAAACTAGCACTAAACTAAACTAAATAATATATAAAAACTAGATAATGTTTAAACACCGGATCAAAACGTGGCAGCTACATCTTTATATTTAAGAATTCGAGCCCGAGAAAGAAAAATCCCGTCCGACGCAGCGGACGGTCTGTGAAGAAGTGCTGAAAGATAACGCGAACGAATTAACTTGCTGATTGGGGGTTGCTGTTAATTAAGTTGTACTAGTAAGATAATTCGTAGTGAAAGTTTGTAGGGAAGATTGGCCCTGTAAAAGACCACATAAATAATCATGAATGTAAAAACTAATGGAAGTGAAATAAAGTGAAATATATATATATATATATATATATATATATATATATATATATATATATATATATATATATATATATATATATATAATTATTATTATTATATATATATATATATATATATATATATATATATATATATATATATATATATATATATATATATATATATATAATCAATTTGAAAGCTTCTAAGAGAAGAAATATTCCTTATTTCTTTAATGCCGAATCATTTTAAATAATGCCCTTGTTAATTGTGAACCCTCGCGTCAGAAACAGGTATGTATACCCCCCACATTCGCTTGACTGTGCTCGACTAGGTAATTACTATCAGGCTCGATATATTCGACATAAATGTAAGCGATTGTAAGGGGAAACCTATAGGTTTCTACTTTGGATTCATTAATTAACAATATTCACATTCAGTGTATTCACCCTTATGTTACGCACTTATGCGAATCAATAGTTACTGAATTAAATTTTCGAAAATGTAATTTTTCATGAAAAAATTGCACATTTTTTGGCCTGTTTGACTTGCATACTTCTTATCCATTATAATATCTTTCATAATCAAATAATTTCCGACTGATTTGAGAAAGTATTTCAAGGTGTAATGAGCCACCTTAAAAAGATTTTTTTTCTACAAAGTTCCTGGCACTATATATTTAGTCACGGAAGCAAACTAAATATCAATAAAATATGGCTGTTCCATCTTTGTTTCATATCCCTGACTGAGAGCATATCATGTAAAATGGCTTTACGGCAACAATACACATATATTTCATACACATGGATACAGTATGAATAATTATATAAGCATTGAATGCATTGAATGAGAACGGCCTGACGCACGCGCGACGTCGGCAACGAGCCCGACGTTTTTATTAAAACATGTAACAATACAGAAATACATGCTATATAATAATAAATGTAGTGACAACACAAGATATAATCATTATAAAAGATATAGGGGCCTAACAATAAATCATCCACAATTACACGATAATCTTTACGCAATACAGAAAATTTACGTCATCTAAGTGTTTTATTACAAATAGATAAACGAGATTAGAAGGACGTCGACGCGAAGGCGCACCGACGCACTGAACACAATTAGACATTATTATTAACTATGTTATTTTTGTTGAAATATGTCGCAATACTCACTGGGTTTTCTGCTGTGGACTTTAACGTACAGCTGACCAGAAACAGACGTAACAAGGCAACTCCCATTTTTCGACCCATTGATCAAGAAGCTGAAACAGAGTCAATTACTAGTGCATTGAAAAAATTGTTACGATTGTAATTTTGACTTGACCAACAATTCTGAAAAAGAAGAAAAAGGAAAACATACTTGTTATTTCAAATTAATGATGGTAATCGATGGACGATTGGTCTGAAAAAAAATTAACTTTTCACACGGATTGGAGAGGTTTTCCTTTTACTTTTCCTTTGATACATTGACAAAACAAATTATTCAATTCATTTCATAACATGATAAACATGAATCAATGATAATCAAAAAATGATTCCTTAAATAATAACATTAAACGCCCATTTAAAAAATCTGTGGCCAAATTATACATACCATTAATTCATGTTAGCATAACGGAAAATATAAAATACGTAATGCTTTGAGACACTTTTACATGCGTTGATAGTATTTAAGATATTCCTCTACCTATTGGGGAAATAGAGATACTTTAACAAGACCTTGGAATTTCGGTAAGATGTAATTGTCTTTTTTTTTTTGCATCAAAACAAGTTAAAAATGACGCTAGTATCAAGTGAAGCATACACACATTACTTAGATTACTTAGAAAAATCTTGACCATGACTGAGTGACCAGCAATGAAATAGACAGGCCTACGTCATATTGCTGTATGACAAAACTACCCAAAGTCCAAGTTCTAGTCCTTTCTCACTATCGGCTTTGATAAACTGATGATTATCCCACTCACTACATATAATTTCACTTAATATAAACAATTTATCACTTCATTTATGAGTAAAAGTTGCTGCCAATTTTGTTCCAGGGCCAGGGAATATTAGTCACATTTTTTGGCTCGCTTGATTTAGCATATTCGTGTGTACACTGTTGTAAACATCCAATGTATATATGAAGTGCACTTAAGTGGTGTAGTGTAGGAAAATATAGTACTGTACATGACTGTATAAATATGGCGAAAAAGGATACATGCTTTTTGATGTACTTTAGGTGTACATGTACACTAAACGCTACAACATTGCCCTTGCTTTAAAAAAGGTGTACATGGTGCACACCTTTTTTGAAAATCAAGTGCACTATTGATCATAATGATACCGAAAGTAGACGTTAGTTGAAATTCCGATAGTTTCGAGGGCAGACTCTAAAACCTGGCCTGGCCTGGCCTGGCCCCATTTGCCTGGCCTCACTTTTGACCCCTAATTTGGCCTCTTCAAAAATGTTTGGCCTCAAATTAAAAAAAAACAACAACTCTTTTTCTCATTTTCGTAAATTTACTCTGAATTTTTATTGATTCCCTTTAGAAATTCATTATTAAACATTGTTTTTAAATGTTTAATGAATAATCATATGGAAAAATAAGTGACCGACAACACACAAAAAGATGCCTTTTACATGCATGTACAGCACTGCTCTTAACTATTGTTAAGGAATGGATGATGCCAATACCAAACGATTAACTTTCAAAGTAAGACTAAGAGTCGCCATCCCCCCCCCCCCCACCACACACACACATTTAAAAGTAAAACATCATTTTAAGAGACAAACCTGATTGAAGAATTATAAAAATCTAAAACATTTGTAAACTTCTTCATTGCAGCAAATTTTTATCACTGTTTAATTCACTTTAAAATTGCTAGTTTCCTTACAGTTCCTGTCAACACCAATCAAGCCCAAATTTCCCTCCCAATCAAAAATTCAATATTATCAATTTCTTTTCTTAATCTGCTATGTTCACTGTAAGAAAGCCGAAGACATTAATATAAATTACGGTCATCAAAACATGTCGACCGAGCTGATTGGTAGGAATTTTTCTTTCAAGATTTCTTTCCGTTGTTAGCATATCTGTGGAACTTCAAATAAAAATTGAATGAACGTTAATGAAAACTTGCTATTGGCTATTATATGTCAATTGAATTAAAGAAAATAAAGCTGTTAAAATTGACGATAACAAAGTTTTTGAGAATGATGACCGTAACAAAAATAAATATAAGGATGGCCTTATAAACTTACAAATGAGAGAAATATTGAAAGAAAAATTCCTACCGATAAGCTCGGCCGACGTGTATTAATGACGGTAATATATATTACTGTCTTCAGCTTTCCTACAGTGTACATTGAGGTCAAATTTATTGTGTGCGCTGTCGATTAACTTTATCATCACCTCTTGATTAGAGTAAAGTTGCACGGATGTGCTGTTTGTATATTTTGGAAACAATTTTTCTCTTATTGCGAATTGTCATTTACAGAATTTGAACATAGCAAAACATTTTGTGACCTTAGCATAAACAAATTGGCCTCTATCATTATTTTTTCTCAAATAAGTGTTAATATAAGAAGAGTTACTTTGATATTGTCGGATCGATCCTGAAAGCAGTTTGATTTAAATACCATGAGAAAAAACACAAGGGCAGGGTAATTTCACTTTCTTAAGAACTTTATAGATTTAATCAGAATTGATCAAAACCAATCACTTATGCCTGTGTAATATACATTGTACTATTGTTTCAATTGTTATAGTATTATTTCAATAGAACTATCACTACAGGACACTGAATTATCTATAATGGGATATTCAATACGTAATGAACATAAATCATTTAAAAAAAACAATCAATAAAATCTTCAAATGTGTAAAGAAGGTTTAAACGTTTCGTAGAGGCCATATCTTAGGCCAGATCAGGTTTTAGAGTATGCCAATTTCAAATAGCACTGCGGCTTCGTGTAAAAAGCTGACTCGAGACCCGTCACCTTGGAGATTCAGAGAGTGCATTGGGTGGAACTTGATGTGTCACACACAGCTGCGCCTCAATTATACTTTGGATAACACAATTTAATAAGAAGGTGTTGCCCAAATGCGGAACGGAACGGTCATTTATTTGATTAATGTATTAAATGTGCTAGAAACAATATCCTAAATAAAATAATGAATAAAGTATTTACTTTATTCACTATTTTAAGGAAGAAGTCTTTTCTGGTTTTCAACTTATCAAACGTAAATTTGATAAATTGTACATTAAATCAAGATGAAAAGGAATTAAAATATTTTTTTTACTATCATAAAACTTGGCATAGAAATACATGTAACGTTAGTAATCAATGTTCAGAATCTAACAAGTACTATATTTTTGGCGGAATATTGGCGTAGGAGAATATCACATGTTTTGCAATTCGGAATTGTTGTAGATTAATAAGTCTGTTTAAGCATTTTTAAAACAATAACATTACTGTTGGATTTTTTAACTAATGTGAACTTATGAAATGATACTAACTTGGGTTTCATAATTTGTTTTTAAAATATGATTTGCCTATCAAAATACATTTCTATAATCTTTTCAAAGCACCCAATCTTTACATGGATTTGTGAGAAAAAATCACTTAAATCAATTTGTTTTTTTTCTCTTATTAAATGATCAATATATTAGCTGTTGTTTATATAAAGTCTTCATAATACGTACAAATCAGAAAAATCTTAATATTGCAAGCATAAAAAAATAATCAAAATATTTTCAAAATTAAAGAAAATGAGAGGAAATAAAAGCTAAGCAATATCAATTTAGTATAAATATTTATTTCAATTCTGTAGTATAACCTGATAAACATTTTGATATTCTATCATTTCATTCCATAATAGAATCTTCATATCTTAAACAGATGTCTACATAACTGCAAAGAACAACATTTATTTTTATCATCCTTTAAGTTGAGGGAGTGGCCTTGACCTGACCTAAACGCAGAGACAACTAAGTCAAATTTAATTAAATTGAAAGAATCATTTGGTTATATGATCTGTGTCAATGTGTCGAAATTTTGTGAATTTCTTATTAAGACCACGGAACATTAACTGGCAAGATTGGAAATATACAGCTTTCGTCAGTTTCACTTCTTAAAGTCATAACATTTGAAATGGGCGGGAACAAATTAACACGGACGTCTGAGAAAACATTGGATTAAAACAGTAGTTATAGGAAGTGTATTTTCAATCCACCTCAGCATTTCTAACTTGCATACTAATGTAAAGCGATCGAAAAACATTTTAATTAGTATCAGAAAAGCGATTGAAAAACATTTTATTTCATCAATAAGTATAAAATCAGCAAATGTGAAAAAATACCAATTCGGAGATATCATACGCAGGGCAAAGCAATGTCCGATGACTTCTTATATGAAACATTTTATATATTATATTCTTGGATATAATTTTAATCTTATTAATGGGAACTTTGATTGTTCTTCCCTGTGAATAAACCCCACTTGATATCAGACTTGTGACGACTGATTCTCTGAAGTCATCGGACAATGCCTTGCCTTGCGTATTATCTTTCCCGAATTGAGATCTTCTCATATTTGCTGATTATATACTTATTGGTAAAATATTTTTTTTAAATCACTTTGCTGATACTAATTATAATGTTTTTCGATCGCTTTAATTAACATGTATATATCAAGTTAGAAATGCCACTTGAAGGTGGATTGAAAATACATTTCCTATAACTACGTACATGTACAGTTTCAATCCATTGTTTTATCAGACGTCCGTGTCAATTTGTTCCCGCCCATTTCGAATGTTTGACTGCAACAAATGAAATTGACGTACGCTGTATGTTTCCAATCTTGCCAGTTAATGTTCTGCGGTTTTATAAGAAGTATGTTTGATAACGAGAAGACTCCTTCCTTGAATTTGTATACATGTACTTCAAAAGTAATTTTAACATATCTAAAAAGATTATCAATACATTACATATGTGTTTATTTATTTAGAAAATATGATTTCTTTAAAAAAAAAAAATTAACAGTGCGTTTACATGCATAAACATGCATAAACCATTGAAAGTCCCAATCTATAATAGGACAATCGGAGCAGACTTTTTACTTGGATCAGTTGTATGAATTGCAGGAAAGTTTTAATGTTTACAATGCTTCAGTAAGGCATTCTCAATAGGCAACCAAAATTTGACTGTCATTTGTTGAGTTATTAGCGAGTTACAGAGCTTACAATTCTTCGCTATGTAAACAAAGCTTTTGTTTACATTTTGAATGTTGAAGTGGAAATTCCAGTTTTAGACCTCAAATGAATGTGTTAATCGTTATTAACTGTTTATTTATGCTTAAAATGAATAAGAAGATAGACAAATGAGCTTGAAAAAGATTGTTTACTTGTATATTGAACTTATGTAAACAAAAGCAGGGCACGAGCCTTGTTTACATGACGAAGAATTGTGAGCCCTGTATCTTGCTTAAAACTCATCGACTGGCACCCAAATTTCATTTGATCATTAGATATGCATTCCTAAAGCATTGTAAATAATAAAAACAGAAAAATAAAATGTGACCAAAATCGTGACCATGCCCCTTTAACCAACTGCGATACACTAGGTCAGTAATATCGTAGAAGAAAAATACATGAAAAGTTGTGTAGCTAACTAATTTACTTATTTCATCACAATGTGTGTTAATTTCATTTTTTCCCTTCTGTTTTGTACTCAAACTAAAGCTGTGACTGCAATGCTATAGTTGATATACATTCATAAGAAGGATATCAATAAAACAAAACACAAGATGATAATCATTCGTTAGATATGAACACATGAAATACAAAGTAAATCGTTTCTGTACGTCCAGTCTATACCCTTTCAAAGCGTTAAAATTGACATCCATTTTCCTTTACGTTACGCTTTCCGTTCCGTTTTCTGTTCTGCGCTTTAGCAACATGTACCCCAACCAATAACATACATGCTTATATCTGTTTTGGAGAGGTGCAACTATTCAATACTGGAGGTTACATATAAAACAGTCGTTAATATTTTACCTTAGTTCTTAGATTAATCGATATTGACTGTAAGGCCTCATCTTTCACAATATGTATGAAACGTGTTTAGATGTTTATGAAGAACCATTTGGCGTTTCACTTTTAATAGCTAAATCGTCTGCAGGTAGAAGTAGGATTTCTATGCCTATTGACCTCTCGTGCAAGTTTGTTTCCAGGTGTTCCAGGAATGGAGAAAAAACATAGTTGATAATATTATGTCCCCCTGCAACACTCCAAATTTGTTTTCAAAAGAAAAATCTGTAAGATTCAACCACTGACTCGTAGACAACTTTTCACATCATAAAACATAGCACTGATTACTAGTATGAGTAACATTTTACCTTCTATCAACCCTGTCAAACGCTCTGCGAAATCTACAAATGTATAAAAGAGCTTACAACCATTTGCAATTTTAAAGTCAGCGAAACTTTAAAAAACATATAATGTTGTACTACAACCTTTCTTAAACTCATATTGCACATCAGATATCACACTATTAATTGTCTTCTGACCATCTTAAATAAAATTGTAATCTGTTGTTTAGGATACGTGAGGAAAGCTTCGCCAGACAGCTTCGTAGGGTTACGCCCCTGTAGTTGTGTGGATCCATTTTATCTCCTTTTTTTGAAAATCGGTACAAATATACCCAATTTCCAGTTTAAAGGCCAATTACCACCACTATTAAATGTCGAATTAAATAACATATTCAAAACTTGTTCAAGCTGGGATCTCCATGATAATGTTGTCATAGCCGCTAGATTTTTTTCATTTTTAGGAGATTTGACCGCTTTGATAATCTCTTTGCTGGATATTGGTTCGTCTAGCTCCGGGAGGGCGGCTGCGATAGGGTCCGTTTCTTGGGTGTCCTTCACGGTGACATATGCATCTTTTTCAGTTCGCGAACACAAATCCTGAAAATAGCTGAAGAAATCGCGAGGTGCTACTTTCACTTGATGCACCTTCTTCTTTGGACTCTACATACAAATGTAGTTTGTAGCTTGCACTTTTTCTTCGAATAAGAGATTTGTAGCATTTCTTGGCCGTAAACATTTCGATTCGGTTATTCGTTGACCTAGCTTTCGTTGCTGTATCGGTAAATAGCACTGGCCCATGTTCTTTTAACCATGCAATACATGGTTGAATAACTGTACGATTAAATATTTGAATATATACATGTAAATAAGCAAACCCCTCTTGCGGCCCAATTTAACGTCATTTGATCTTATTGGATTGTATAGTACAAAAAGAATGCATAGGTTATCATAGTTAACTAAGTAGTGCAAGGTGTAATGTGTATGGAAAAAGTGAATTCATCATCAATCAGGGGTGTCGGTTCCATCAAAGTGGTGGTGGGGGGGGGGGGGGGGCTAGAGTTATCAAAAATTTTGACAAAATCCCCACCCACCCACCCCAAGTTCTGACGCCTAGGCCTATATTTGATACTACGCAGCATTGTTAAGGCGTCCCGATGCTAAAATACGGCTGGAAAACGATTATTTGATTCATGACAAAAATAATTTTACCGGGAGTATTTCTTTAAATCTATGTTACATTTATTGACATCGATGTTAAACATTATATTTGGAATGTGTCACAGGGGCAGATGAACAGACGAGGAAGTCACGGATAATTTTTATTGACGAAGCCGTATCCGGGCAACTTTAATTTTCCGGATTGCTAAGTGACTGCTGGCGGCAAAAATGAATAAAACAATCACTATGAATGAAAATGTTTTTATATCTTGTTATTATATACCGTGTATTAATTCATTTTGTTTATAAAGGTAAATTATAAATATTTCAACTAATTAACTTAGTATACTTCAATCATCGCTGACCCCTGACGTCATGGGGTTATCATTCATTCTGAGCAATGGCGAAGATGAGCTGCACAACTTCAATCATTATCCTTGTAAGTGTGAATTTTATATTTATAAACTATGAGATTGCAATCAAAATGACATAAATAAGTGAAAGAGGTAACAGTTAATGTTAATCGATCATTTTAAGTTTGGAAAGTTCTTATATTGCTTGTAATATATCACAATTGTAATGTAGACTGAACTCTGAAGCTTAAGTATGTAATCGCTATTAAAAGGAGAGATTCTTTTAAACGTATGTGGTAGAATATCATGAATGATGATGAACAAAATCATTATGGTATTGTTTGTTGGTATCTGTATTTATATCTTTTGATAAAAGCAAAACAAACAAATAAACAAGGTACTGTGCATATCGATATAAGTAAAGTGGGCGGGGCTCTTTGATTTCAGTAAAAAAAAAAGGGGGGGGTTGTTTCCTGTTTATTGTAAGGCAAATTTCGTTTATATTAAAGAGATTAAGGTTAATGATTCCAATTAAGGGCCCTTGCATGTATACATGTGTATGATTGCTCTAAGGTTACAGTGAATGTCTATCAATGAAAGATACATATACACAAAATATGGATAATATACCAGACACTGCATGCACTGTTATTTATACCCACAACAGTTCGGAAGTTCACATACACACATGTATTATAGATATATTTGCATTCCAAATGTATTCCTCATAAGTGGTATTTGGTTTATTTTGAAACCATACTTGCAGATAATTTGTTGTCATATGCATTTTCACAATGTCAGGTGTCCTGTGTCCAGCAGTAAGCCTGGATCCATGGCGACGTGAAAATGATGTGTTGCAACAATATTATAAAATTCTGATATTGTATATCTTTAGATTGTCTTTACATGATAAAACAACTTGTTATATAAAATTGCTGTTATGCAATAATGCATATTTCTCTCAATCTGTGAAATGAGTTCATCATACAGATGTGTATGTCTGTACATTTCACAGTAGCAATATTGATTAATCATCCTCTGCATTTACATTTGTTAAAATAAACTCTTAGTTAATATTCATAAAGGCACATACTGTTTAAAATTAAAATTTATTTATTGATATTTTCTTTACTTTTATAGGCATACATACTGAGCTTGATTATGTCAAGCTCATGCATGTATACAGGGATGGAGCATAATTACTTTTCTTTTTCAGTGAGTATTTGTGCTGTATAAACATGTATGAGAATAGCTTATAATATCATAATGGCCATAAATAATCCCTTACTTGGGGCAAGAATTAACCATCTTATCTGTTAGCATTTTTGGTAAAAATTAATCAGTGCATGCCATTTTAAATTGTTCTTTTAGTTGTTACACATAGTTGTTTTATTTGTCTAAACAAATTCAATGGTTTTATAATTTTTTACTAAAATTATTAGGATATTCAACCCCAGCTTCCTACAGTTAACCAACAAACACCACAAACCGGAAACCCCCAGATTATGACGAATGGCACATCTGACCAAACAACTGAGGTAAACTACTGGTAGTTGTTAATGATTTAAAAACTTCCTAGCATACCATACATCCAGGTTTCTTTTTGGTTTTTGCTAGGTACAAAATTTGCCAAAATTGGAAAAATGTGCAATTTTTTATTTTCCTCAGTAATTTTTTGCAACTTAAAAAGTTTCTTATAGCTAACAATACCAGTTATAATTTCTACTTATTTATTGAAAAAGTTTAGAATATATCATTGCAAAAATTTCCAGATATACAGTACCTTAAGAGGGATAAATGGTTGTGGCCATTTTAAAACTATTTTAATCTCTTTAAGTAGAGCTCTTTATAAAATACATGTATAGGAAAAAGTCAAATTTTAAAGCTAGAATATTAAATTGATTTTTTTCTTTACTAATAAAAGAAAGAGTTTACATCCAAAGATATCATATCTTAGATTTGAATAAAGGTTTGATAGATAATCTGGTGTTCATTTAGCCTCCTTAATTAATAACTTAATATTTTATGATATTTTTACAATTAATGAAAACAGTTGTAATTTATAAATTCACAAGATTGTTTTAATAGTTTCAGCTGCAAAACGTTGAATTTGAAGAAATGGAATTGAATGTTAAAGAGGTAATTTAACTAAAAATTTCATTTATTACAAGATCATGTATAAAATTATCCAGCAAAAATGATAATGAAGGTGTGATGTGCAAATTTAGTCAAACAGCCTTACTTTCTACACTTAATAGCAGATCATTTAGATTATGATGAATAATTTCAATAGCTACCCTTAATTATACTTACATAAACTGGGTGAGAACAATTAATGCTTTTTAAGAAAATTATTCACTTCATAGAAAGCATAAAATGTTCAAACTTAGTTTATACTAAGTCTTGTATAATTTATGGTAGCTTTGAATTGTTTGATTGAATTAAGTTGCCTGAATATTTATGTTAGGATGAGGCATTACTTTATATGTTCATAGATTCAAAATGTTGGAAGAATTTATGCATAAACATGTACATGTTATTTAACTGCATGATCTGTTTCATTAACATTTTTCATTTTAAACAATATTTTATTATGTAAAAAAATATTACATAATAGGATTGGGCAGCAGGCAATCTGCCTATTTGAGCCCTCTCCTTTAACAGTCAATTTGACAAACATTGATGGTACAATGTAACAATAGAATAAAGTAGAGAAAAACAAAGGAAAAATAAGTGGAATCAAGATGCTTGGTACCGGGTATTATTTATGTACAAAATGAAAAACAGTTGTCCCCATATAGCAGTTCAGCTGTTCGAGTGACACTGTGAATAATGCATTAAAACTTAAATCTTTTGGTAGCTAATATATAATCATGTACAATCTTAAATATAGCAACATTTTTGTTATAAGGCAAACTACTGTCCCCATATAACAATAGGTCCAGAGAGATGGGATATCTAAATGTTAATTACTTATTGACTGTATAAAAACTTGCCTCTGTGCATCATAATGTGGACAGACAAAAAATAGTGATAAGCATTTTCAGATACATAACCACACATATCACAATTAGAATTTTCACACAAAAAATGATTGAATAGGTCAGCATTTAAATTGCTTGCATTATTTCTTATCTGACAATGTATAATATTTGCTTTTCTGTTTCCAAAGTCATAAAGTTTGTTTGGCTTTCTAAAGAATATGTTTTTTATGGCTTTTTTGAATGAAGACTCAGTTGGTAAAATTCTAATGTGAAGAGGTCAATTCATTCCATAATTTTATAGATGAAGGTAGAAAACTGCTCATAGAGGCAGTTGTTTTTATCTGGGGTATAACAAATTCAAAATCATCTTGGTGTCTTAGTGAGTAATTATTTTGCGGTGTACATAGCATAAGTAAATCCTGTAGATATTTGGGGGCAAGACCATGGACCATTTTATAAAATAATGTGAGTTTATGAACCTAGCTTTCTTTTATCTGATAGTAGATCAATACCCAATTCATCATATATAGAGCTGACCTGGATGAGTTACTTCTAAGACCTGATATAATCCTTGCAGCAGTTACTTGAATATCTTCTAGAAGTTTAACTTCTCTATCTGAACAATTATCCCAAACTATATCAGCATATTCTAAAACTGGTCTTATAAATGAAAAATATATTTTTTTAGAGAGCAACTACATAGCTTATATTTAACAAGTTTCAATAGGTTTAACCTTAATACAAGCTTTTTCATGAATAGAATTAATATGTTGTTTCCAACCTCCATCATATTGGAGATTTACACCAAGATGGATGTGACTATCAACTTTTTGTATTAATGGACCATGGACACCAAACTGCACAGGGGGATGAGATATATTTTTTCTACTAAAATCAAGGTTTTTGGTTTTACTGGGATTAAAATCAACTGCCCATATGTCATACCATTTACATATTTTGTCAAGATCAGAAACAAGCCTGTGTGTCATTGTCAACAATAACATATATAGAAGTGTTTCATTAACATGAAGATGCATTGTCAGTCTAAGGCACTTTTCTGGTAAACTCTGCATGGAGTTCAAAGTACATGTACATATAATTGTATACAGTGTTGTTTGTAATTGTCCAATAGAGTTTCATAGACTTACAAGACTTAGCTGCCAGTGAACAGTTATACATTATAGTGTTTGCAAAACATGTGCATCTTAAGTTATATCAAACCATGTGCATATGTCTTCTATTATATAGACTTGCTTCAAATTTTAGGCAGAAAATTTTAATGAGCTCGTGAAAACCTACACAGATGCAGATGTGGAATTTGAACAACAAAACGGATACCTGTCATCATTTGGCCTGCAAAGAAATCCAATCACAGGTGATGGTAATTGTCTGTTCCGCTCAATAAGTTTATCCCTGTATGGTCATCAAGATAATCATCAGGAGCTAAGAAATTTGGCCGTCGAAACACTGAGAGGTAATATGCATGTTTTTCAAAATTATTTTCTAGATGATGCAGGTACAATAGATGAACAAATAAACCGTTTAGGCCAACAATATACATATGCAGGTCAAGAGTCAATTTTAGCACTGTCCATGGCTTTGAACATTAATATCTTGGTCACATTTGGAGGAGATGTACATAATCCTCAAATAACTACCTATGAAAATACTTTTTCACAAGGTCAGCCTCAACAAACCATCCATATTGCATGGAGAAGAGCTGGTGGAGGTCATTATGAGTCTATCACCGAGGTAGATACAAGTAACCAGTTCTCTTCCTTTGTCCCTAGGTTAGATCCAGTGTTGTTACCAGGTCAAGATCATAGCAATACAAAACCAAAAGGTTCACAATTTTCAAAGCCAATCAACATGCATAATTATAAATCACTTAGTTCTCCTCCTTCAATATCTGCACTGCACTCTTATGTTAAATCTGAGGACAGTCCACTAAGTCACAGTCAAGGTTCCAAGATGTGTCATCAGTGCAAGGTCTCCTTTAAAAAAGTAGAGAATTTAAAGAAACATGTCAAAAGGTTTCATTCTGGTCAGGGTCAAGCTCCATCTGTTTGTTCTAAGCGTAAACTTCAAGCCTGTATGATTTCAACATGTTCCATGCAGTTTCAAACAGTAGATCAACTTATAGAACATGCAATAAATGTTCATGATGCTAATATTAAAGTTGAACATATGACATTTGACAATTTAGCTCAGTTTTCAGAATTCCGAAGCAATGAAGAGCTGTCCTCTAACACTAGATTCGTTCGGAGGTCAAGGCCACAGAAAAATAAAAAGGGAAATACGGTCTATACTCTAGTCTGTCACAGGAATGGGCCAGTCACTGCGCACAGGGCAAAAGGAACCAAACCAAAGACTTCTCGTAAAAACAAAAAGGGACACTGTCAAATCAATAGCCTTTGCCCAGCACGTTTTGCAGTATGTGAAACAAGTGATGGAGAGGTGGTGGTTAAGTATATCAAATCCCATACCCATTCCTTGTCATTTGAACAAAGTAAGTATTTACCTATTCCTGACAGTTTAAAATCAGAAATAACCAGTATGCTTGCTCTTAAAATTCCAATAAATAATATTATAGACAAAGTAAGGGAACATTTTAGTGACAGAGAGGGTAGGGATAATTTAGATGACCTTAAGTATTATCATTTGATAGATCGAAAGAAAATTCATAGTTTGAAAACACGACTTGTAGATCCTTCAATTATTCAAGACAGTAATGATGCACTGTCAACTTCTTTAAAGGTGGAAGCTCTACGTCAAGAGTCATTCAACCCAGTCCTCCTATACAAACAACAAGGCATTGAAGATCCTTCCAAAAGACTCGCCAAGGAGGACTTTATTTTAGCCATCATGACCAAACAACAGCTGGACATGTACCAAAAATTTGCAGGCCGGATTTTATGCATGGATTCCACACATAAAACAAATAGTTATTCATTCAAGTTAATTACTCTCATGGTAGCTGATGAGTTTCGTAAAGGTTATCCTGTTGCATTTTGTATTTCTAATAGGGAAGATGAATTAGCAATATCTTTATTTCTGTCATCAGTTAAGGCTCTCTCCCCTGAAACAAAGGTCAAGGTTATAATGACAGATGATGACAATGCAGGGTGGAATGCAGCAAAGTCGGTCTTTGGTTCTGATCTTCAGCAGTTCCTTTGTACCTGGCATATTCAAAGGTCATGGATAAAAAATATCCACAATCATTTTAGGAATGATGCTCAGAAAACAGAAATATACTATTATCTTTGTGCCATGCTGCAAGCAAGATCAGAGAATGATTTCAATAGGTATAAAGAATCATTGATCTCAAAACTTCTTACTATGAATCCTGGGTTCTTAAAATATTTGATGGATAATTACTTTAATCGTCCTGAGAAATGGTCATTGTGTTTTAGGAAAGGAATAGAATATGGCAATGTTAATACCAATATGTTTGTAGAAAGTTTTCATAACCAGCTGAAAACTATATACTTCTCAGGGAAGCGCAATAGGCGCATAGATGTGCTTTTAGACACTTTGTTAAAGATAGAGAATGACCATTTTATCAGACACCTACAACGTGTTTCTTATAACAACCCTTCTGATAGTGATGTGCATATTAAGGATAGGCATGACAGAGGTTTGGATATTGATAATTCCAGGGTTAAGCAAATTACCAGCAGTATCTTTTCATTAGATTCTGAAACAGATAATTATATTATAGAGGCCATGCTGGATGATTGCTCACAGGAACATTGTTATAGCAAATGTAAAAATTTACCATGCATAAATCTTTGCTATCACATGTATCAATGTTCTTGCAGTGATTACCACAATGGTCATATATGTAAACATATTCATAAAATTCATTCTCTTTCCAGTGTTTCAGATACTATTGTAAGAGATTCAGATGAAAATGAAGTGCAACTTTGTCATCCTGAACCAACAGCTGCAAACCCTAAAGAAAAGACATCCAAAATACAACTGCAGCGAATTGATAACCTTCTCGACGAACTTGGTCATCAGGTTAAAAATCCACAAGTCATAAAATATAGATTATCTACAATAATTAAGTCTTTAGAAAGTTTAATTTCAGGTAATAAAGCTTGCATGACCATCCAAGATGAAAATCCCATGAAGCTAAATCCCACCGAAAGAATTGCAGGAAACGCAAATAATATACTGCAACCAAGGTTTCACAAAACTGAAAAGAAAAGGGGGCGGCCGAGGAAAACACCACTGAAGAGACCAACAGAAGAGGATATGAAAAAACTTCTAAGGTTTATGAATATTTTTTTTTAATATACTAATCAATAATAGGGATGAATTTGCTTTGGTTAAATGATCACAGAAGATTCACTTATAAATACTTGAAATATGTGTTAACTATGGAGAAATATATAAGAGAATATATACCCTACATGTATTGTAAAACTTGATCAAAATGTGACTTGTATAAAAATGCAATACTAGAAATTGATTAACAAATGCTAACTTCCATTGAATCTCATTATGTCAGGAATGAAGGGGAGACTCCTACACAGACTGAGGGGGCAGCAGCAGGACCATCTCATGGCTCTGTTGCTCCCTACCCTCCACTCAGGTTGGTTCATCCCCAAGGACAACCACTGCAAGTGTCTCGGAGTGATGAACAAAATGTGTTTTCGTAAGTTACTTCGTTAATTTGATTTGTAACATGTAATTTTTTAAAGTATTATTTGTAATCACTTACAAGCACATTGAAACTACTCCTGTCAAGTGCAATAAATATGTTGAATTTATTGATGTTTTTGTGCTTATGTATGTTTATTGATTTTATTACAAAGTATTGGCCAAGGTGGACTGGGTCAACCATCTTGGATGAGAATACCACCATCTATGTTAGGCAAAAGGATAACTGTTGTCAAAGATGGAAAGCCTCAACAGATCATATTTTCAATTAATGGTACATGATTAATTGTTATACTATGAAATTTTAAAAAATGCAATAGAGAAATCTTGTAGGAAAAGTGCATGTGATACATTTTCATACATATGTTTAAAAACTTGTGCTGAAAAATAATTAAGTGAGAAAAATTATGAAAATATAATTATACTGCTGTTAATGAAATATACAACCATGTAAATGTAATAATATACTAGCTAGTGTGTAGACTTAATAAAAGTTGTATTTAATAGGTGACCAGGGAAATCCAGATCCTGATGGAGAGTGAGGGTAGAGGCAGATATGTGGCTGTGGCATTAAGTCAGTCCTGTAGTAGACTGGCAATGGCAAAAAGGTATTTCCTTAGGCCAGTGTCATCAGCTACATATTCTCTACTTGAACTTGCCGGAGATTTGGGACAGCAAATGCACCTAAATGCAACATCTAGTTTTAAATGGTGGGCTGTGGAGGGTAGAGGCAGGTATGTGGCTTTGACATTAAGTCAGTCCAGTAGCAGGCAAGTAACTTATTCGTTCTGGTTAAGCTATTTCTTACTTTGTTTCAGAAGTTAATATAATTTAACATTCATATTCACATGTTAATTTTAAATTTTTAAAAAGAAATTTTAAGAGAGAGAGATTCTGAGAGAGAGAGATTCTGTGAGAGAGAGAGAGAGAGAGAGAGAGAGAGAGAGAGAGACACACACACACACACACAGACAAGACAGAGAGAGAGACAGAGAGAGCAGAGGGAGAGAAAGGAGTTTGATGGGGTCAAAAGAACATAGAGAGATCTCTGCATGGATTACCATGGTAAAGAAATTAAGGGAATATAAGGTATGTCTTTTGTTTAGGCCCACTTAGATTAATACTAATTAAAGTGAGTTTTTCTGATCAAGAATTGTTGATTTTGTCTGTGCAATGAGTTATTTGTTTTATTGAATTATGTAGTCTCAAAACTACACTGTGTGTGTGTGTAATCACAGATTGAGTTCTGCATTTTATGACTATCTATAGATACACAAACCATTGCAGTTAGGAGACTACATCTTTAAAATTAATACACATGTATTATTAAATGCTTAAGTTTATTTTTATTTATTGATAATATCTGCCTTGCTGTATACTATTACTATCTGCAGTTATTAATTTCTTAAAGTTAAAAAAAGGTTAAATCCTTCTCCATGCCATAAAGGCACATAGGGCCGGGGCTTATCCGCGGTTTTCCATGGTGCTAAGCTGATGATAGTCATTGACTCCCCCTGGATGGGACACCAGTCCATCGCAGACCACATACAAGTAGTAAGCAGTACCCAATTTCAGCTTAGTGGACTGAAACAGTAGATAAAGTGCCTTGTCTGTTTAGTGCACAACACACAACACCAAGTGACCACAGCAAGGTTTGAACCAGCCACCTTTTCAGTTACTGGCCTAACTCCCATTACCATTGAGCTACGTGCTCCACAATGTCTTAAAATCCTTGTATTATTCTCACATTAAGTTAAAACTTCATAACCATTCACTTCCCAGGGGTGTGCAATTACAAAATTTGGCCACTAGCCCAGGGGCTAGTGGGAGTACCAAAGTTACTAGCCCAAGATTCAAAGTTACTAGCCAGACTATTTCGGACATGTCAACATTTCATTTTATAAAAAAAACCTAAATTTTATGTACATAATTTTTTCTCCTGTATGATACTAGTATATAATTATTAATATATAAAATATTTATTATTTGCATGTTTTTTGTGGTAGACTAGTTCAAAAATATTCAACTTCATTGATCTCTCAAATTTTAGTTACAAAATTGGTTTGGGTACTGTTTATATACATGTAATAAAACCCAAACATAACATTGTGAATGTGAACAGACTCTATAAAATCACTGTAACTATATAATCTATGTGTACATGCATTTTATCCTGTTTAATTTCCATGTACAAAATACAACTATGCAATTAATTACGTAATGGTAAATTTTAAATAAAAATAATGGAAAATGCACAAATAATAATTTGCAAAATATGAATATTTTTTTAATTCACCAAGCAGGTCACTTTAAAATGTGTTCATGAGAATAGTTAGTGCAGAAATTTATAATATCTCTGTAATGCATCTCTCTCTCTCTCTCTCTCTCTCTCTCTCTCTCTCTCTCTCTCTCTCTCTGTAAAAAAAATTATATTAAAAAAGCCAATGAATACATATTAAAGGAAAAGGAATCATTTTACAGTGATGTCACTTGAAACAGCTGCACAGGTAACTACGGAAGCCATGTGCAGTGAGGCGTGACTATCTCGTCTAGCCACTGGTCAGGTCAACACACACTGTCGGTAAAACTTCAAAGTGTGAAACTTACAGCAGAGTATTTTTTTCTCAGAAGAATGTAGCACGAGAAAAAAATATGCTTAAGAAATTTTTAATCTATCATGACTTAAAAGGAGCAGATATTATGCCTCTGTGATAACAATGACGATACACTTTTCCTACTAGGACACTGCAAATTAATCGGCATATTTTGCCAACTCTGGTTATGATTTACTAGCCCGACGGGCTACCACAGTTAATCTTTTAGCTAGCCCGACCTCTAAAATTGGTAGCCCCGGGCGTCGGGCGATGGTAATTGCACACCCCTGCTTCCCCATCTGTGTATGTCAAAGCTCTCCACACACTTTTTACAAACAAAATTCATATGGAAAGTAAATATTGTTGCAATGTTTCTGAAGGAAGATTGTATTAGGTGCATGAGCAATGTGGACTACATACATGTAGGTTTATGTTGGTGTTTTTGGTTTTTTGTTTGTCTGTTTGTTTGATTTTTGTAGCATAATTAACTGTTTCCCAACTGAAGAAGCCCGGACAGTTAATTAGATATAAAAATTATGGAATGCTGAACGTGTATTGGTACTTATTTAAAAATTTAGTACTGTTATTTAATAAAAAAAACCAACAAAACTTCAGCATTTTGTAATAGTTTATCCTGCATTACATTTTGTTCAGTTTGACGAAGGGATGCATGTACAATATATGTACAAAATCAAGTACCAGTACTGCAGGATAAACAGTTTAACCACATGATGACCATAACAGCGCACATATCTAATTTTGGATCAATCAATTTAAGAATACAATAAAATATTTATAAAAAATTTAGAGTCTAGATATGGTTATCATGTATTTGGTACAGATACACCTTGTAGTTGAAAACAAACCAAATTGTTTCATCTCCAGCTTAAATTATATGAATAGTTATTTTATTTATGGCTACAGGTGTAATCAGTGCCAATAAAAGGGCAGAAACTTACATGGCAAATAAGATAGATTTTGATGTTTATCTTTCATTTTAAATATGATAATTTTGAAATTGATTTTAAAAACGTAAACTATATACATGTATATTAATAGGTATGATTATAGAAAATACTATCTGTCATGCCATGTAGGTCTTGGGGATTCCTAGTTGACATGAAGGTTAATTTATACCATCATAATATCGCACCCTCATTTGCAAATATTTTTTCTATAAAATTAGGATGGAAAAAACAGATTATTATAAATTGTGAACTTGACTGTCTTTTTTTTTCATGAGATACCCAGACTCATTTAAAAATGTGAGTGATGTATCAGAGCTTGTACCATACTCTCTTCCATAAACAGGTACTACTTATTTGTCTTAATGTGGAAGAGTCAGACATATGGTATTCCTACTAGCTCTGGCTTTTGCTCAATTGGTAGAGTGCTGGACTGGCGTGCCAGAGGACCCGGGTTCAAACCCCAGCAGAGGCAATAAGTGTCTCTGTTACATTAACTAATATATATAATAATTTTTTTCTGGATAATATGTAATTGAGTATTTAAATGATCAGAAATTATTATAATGATAAATCTGAGCATATATAGATTTCTTTATATCATGTTAAATATTTTTACATGTAAAATGCTGTGACAAGGGGAATAACTCTTTCATATTGTACAAATGTAGCATTAAAATATGATGTATATTTTATGCCTGTTAAAATAATTATATTATATGAATTTATTATGTTACTGAATAATATTGATGTACATGTATATTTACAGATTGAATTAAATCACAACAATAAAAGGGAATAAAATATTCAACAACGAATGTGTCCATCATTTACATCTGTTACCCATGCAGATATTGCATTGGCTGTTTATTTTTCGGCAATGATCACCACTTCCTAACCCACATAATTCACCATAGAGAGCATTATAGTTAATTTTTATTTGTGTATATTTGATATCAAATGATACGTGGGTGTAGTTTTCTTTGAAAACCCAGATTATTTTTAATTCAGATAACACACACTCAATTAGCTCTGTTACATGTACAGTATGTAATACTGGAAAAATATATCATGGTAAGGCTAATGGTATAATGAGAGATGTCAAGACCTTTGTAAAAGGTGTACCTGCATATGTGTGAAGTTAAAACTACATGTACCTGTATTATTTATCATAACAATGAAGCACATAGATATACCCATAAATATGAACTTCCTATTGAGTTTCTAAGCATTGCTTAAAGGTGATAACTTAAGTTTGTTTTACATGTATACATTCAGGGCATTTTCTGTTATTCATGTAGCTATTTTACATATACATATGTATTTTGGCTATCTAAAGCAATTCCCTACTAAATTTATTGTAGCACAAAGTGAATAAGCAACAAATGACATTAACTTGATTTATTGATGGATTAGAACAGCCACCTTATTAATGAAAATGTCTTATCTATAGGATACCAAAATAATTATATTGTCATTTATTATAGGGCTCACAACAAACATGAAACAATTGCTTGTGATCAACTAAGTAAGCACTAGTATAATTTACCGTCCCAGGTAATTAAACTAGGCATTATTGTGTAAATTTTTTTTCTTCATGTAAAAAGTTTCTGCATTGTAATAGAGGCATCTTTTCTAATCATTTGGTGGCCTTGAAAAAGGCCGTTTTGACTGGATGGTAGGGTCAACAGCAAAGGTCAGCTAACAGGTAACCTATCTGTACCAATCTGAACAGGAAGGAGGCAGCTGTGCATCACAGGACCAGCCGAAGGGCTGAAAAAATGCTGTGATAGAAACACCTGTTTCCATCATCATTGAGGTGAACTCCATCCCTGTCAAAGTGTTTCTCCTTAAAGAATTTGTGGGAAAAGAAAAAGACTTTCTTCCCCTGCTCGAAAGCACCAAATTCTTTAAGAAGAAATTTATTGACCCGTTTCTTCTTACGGTCATAAGACCGTGAAGAAAGACCCCTGGGTCGCCTTCGACAAAAGATCGAGGCCACAATGATGATGGAATCCGGGTGTTTCTCCCTCAGCACGGTAATCAGCCTCTTCAGCTTCACCAGGACATCAGAGGCGGAGGTCGTGTCGTTGATGTCATTTCCCCCCAGCTGAAGCAAAATAACGTCAGGACTGATCCTCTCTACCAACTGCATGTCAAGGTGGTACACCTGTGGGACAGTTCTGCCTCCAACACCATGCAGATGGACATCAAGGTTGCCATGCCTCATCACTCTGCCGTTCACCCTCATCCAGTCTCTCAGTCGCCTGATAAAGCTGTGCCCAAGAACAAGTGCTCTCATAGTGGCAGCTTCTCTATATGACTACACTGCCCGAGTGTCACGTTTATATAGCCGAAGAGCGGACGTCTGAGAAAGCAGTTATGGCGTTAACACACTAGACAAGGAGTTGCGTCCCTTTCCGATCAGCTGATATGTATTTGTGTTTCTTTGAATATATTTTGCAGAAATAATGAGCAAAGTTTAGTGTTTCCTCTATAAATTAAAGATTGTAAAACATTCTGTACCTATGAAAGTATCACACAATGTACGGAATACTTTAAAAATAGATTATTACATGTATGCAACGCAGAATTATGTTGAAGGGAATCACTTTCATGAGCAAATTATTTTATATTGTGCGTTAATAGTTTGACTTGGAGTAAATATAAATTTCATAAGAGGATTTAACAAGGTTAAAAAATATTTTTATGTATTTGTTGTAAACTGACATCGCATTTATAAAGAGAAATTCGTATAAACTCTTGGCTATGAAACACAAATGTGAAACACGCGGTATCTCTATACATGTATTATTATTTCACCGACACGTAGGCTTAAATGAATCATTTTTAAAAAATTATGTATTAATAATTAAGTGCTAAAATATAAATTTGTAGACTAATATGATGCACGCAGAATATATTTGTTTAACAGACAAAACCATGCTGACCTTCAGCTGATTATAAACATGCAAGCCCTGACCCCAATATCATGAACTACAACATTTATTCTACAAGATTTATTCCTCTGTATGACTAAAGTTATATAAGAAATTGAATTGTGGATTGGGTATGTTTGAATGATTAAAATATATATTATGTTCTCAGTGAATGAACGATAATATATTTTTTTTAAACTTATTGTTTATGTACTACTTTGAATTTAAATTGTTTACATTAGTTTTCGAGCGATTAATAAATCGTAACAATTTCTTTTCTTATACAATAAATCATTTTATTTTTTTCAGTTATATTTATGAATAAATTGGGATTTTTAACTGGTAAATTTATATATATTTATAAGTATAACTAATCCGGAAAAATATAACGTAATCGGAAACGTTTTCCGCGTTACATGTAAATCTCGCGAGATCACAGCTTCTGTTCATCTGCCCCTGTGACACATTCTTATATTTGATGCATTTTTGTGACGTCATATGTACTTCGTAATCACGTGACAGGCAAATCCTAATATTGCAAATGATCTAGTTAAAACGCATCGGCGCAGGTGATTAATGACACTAAATCATACATATTTTTAAGAAAAATCCTTTGTTAAGTCATAAACTTTGAAGTTCTTGCTTGGGGAAGAAATAGATATTTCGTTTATAGAAGATATTGTTGAAACATTCCACAAAATCATCAAAATAATGCACATTTTTACTAATCAAAAGCGATTTACAAAAAATTGGGGTAAATCCGTAGGTTTCCGCAGCACGATTCACATTGGTACTTATATTCTCTACCAATTTTACGTAAAATATTCTAAAATTGTGTTGATCTTTCACCTGCGCTAAGCTGGTTTTACATGCATTAAAATTTCTTCATTCAGTTGTTTACACGTAGCAGGGAGAGTCTCCAAACCACTAGTTTATAAATAGTCTTTTACTTAAAACGAAGCTTTAAAATTGCCGATTATTTGATACTGGTTTTTAATATGAATGATTTCTGTACGTCTAGAATTAACTGCAGCATCTATATAAAGGAAACATGCGGTATTATACTGGTTTGATATAATTCACTTTTAACGTTAAGATACATTCCCTGAGAACTATCGACAGGAAGGCAGATCGTGACGTCAAAGTTAATTATGACGTCATATCGTATGAAGTACAGACAAGTGACTTTCTACATATCGCATCGGGAAGCCTTAAGTACAGGTTCACGTAAGAATCAGGCAATATCGAAATTTTGTGATAAGTGATAAGACGCAAAATAAAACAAAATTTTACCCAGCAAGAAACTGGGATGTTTAGAATGTATATGCCAAATTATTCTGAAATATTCCGTTTCGTTTTTGAATACGGGCCCGATATATTGACAGGGCGCTCAATTTTGACGCCGTGCAAGTCTTAGTAAAATAGCATATATTTTTATCAAATTACTAAAAACAGCAAACCTTACGAGAAAATTTGATTATAAATAGTTACTAAACTCACTCAGCTTAAAGGTCATATGAAACGATATCCTGACCATATTGAGTTATATACGGGAATGAGTTCATAAGTGCCTATTTAATAAGACTGACATTGTTTTTTGGACATTTTATGCAAAATGTGAGCGCCACAGTCGATCAAAATTACTTAATCGGGAAAAGGAACATTGACTTACGCGGCTTACCTCCCTTGCTTATGACGTCAGTAAGACCCAATCGCCTTATAAAGCTATGTTGTGAATACAAATATCCATGTCATTTTGCAGCATTTTAAAAGAAAAAAAATACTATTTTATATAAAAACTTGTATAATTATACAATAATCAACCACGTCAGTATTTTTTTCTCTCAAGAAATGAAATCGTGTGCGTTTTTATTTACATGTAATAGCGTGTACATAATGATATTCAGTTTCGAGACTGCAGGGAGAATAAATGATTTTCTTCATAGATCCACATGCAAGTATAATATAATTTTAATATAAGCATATTTATATGTTTTATTTTGATCTTTTTAATGAAATTGACAAATTCAAAAATAAGTCTGATCGTTTTTTACCATTTGCACGTTCATGCAATTCATTAAGATTTTTTTCTAAACAACTTGTAGGCCTCATTGGCCTCATTCGCTTCACGATTATATTGTTTGTTTCACTTTCAAATTCACAAATATGTTACCATTTAATTATTTTATTTTTAGTCTAAGAGAAATTTCTTCAAATGTTTTGTTTTGGAAATGTGTACTTGAATGTGCGGTGTTTTGATTTTAAAACGTGTATGTGCGGTGTTTACTCACAGATCCCTTTTATCTCACTTTCTTCCGCAATGTTTTCTTTCGGTTTTTTTAATCATTATTGATGCTTGTTCTTGATAAAATCTGTTGATTATCTTCACATTCGTTCACAACTATTTTTATCAAACAACCGATTTTTTTTACCAATACATTTCTAAATCCGTAAATGCCATATTTCCGCGATCTAATTTAATAAAACATTAATACACGTGTACACAAAGTATTTTCTAAACATATTGCTACATGTATATATCAATAAGTCAGAAATTTATATTATTTCGAAATAAAATTTAAGAATAATTTTACGGCATTTTACAGCAGCTCTTAAATACAACCTATGTACACAATGCCTCAAACATTTTCATTGGCCTGCCTAATATACTTTTTTATGTGACAAAATAAATCAAATCAATTTAAATGCTTTAATTCCCTTTAAATGTAGCTCAATCATTATACGTACCGAAGAAGAAAATGATGTTTCTATTTCAAAAGGATAAGGATAATTCATTAATCAGCTGTAAATGTTGGAGCATTTCTTTCGTTAAATTTCCACTCCGGTACGGGATCTTCATCATGATGTTACTTTTGTGAGAAGCTGATATTAGATTTATTCATTAACGACCAATTAAAACTAAGTCATATGTAGGCTACTACGAAATCAAATGATCTCATTTGAAAAGAAAGACACGTTCATATATGCAAAAATTACTAAAATTTAATCGATAAACTACTGTAAAATTACACTAGTTTTAATGCATTGTTTACATCGGTGGGTCTTTGTGACGTCATAAATCCACAAAATCAAGAACGATAAGCGGGCAAGAATTTTTTCAGGTGCTCAGTTTTCACGGTTATTTCTCAGTAATGCAAAGGCAAAAAAATCTTACATCATGTATTTTAACATTTGTTTATACCAAGCTTTATATTCATGAAAGAAAATCATAGTGTTAAAAATCGTTTCATATGACCTTTAATGATTTCCAATTTTAAAAAGTATTGAAAAGTTTGAGTTTCGAGTTTAAATTGCCGTTAAAATTAGCAAATCCGAGTGAAATCTGGTTGTCTTTCTTGGTTGATTTACAATATCGTCGCTAGATGGCGCCTCGTTGCTACGTACGCTAGTGCGCGAAAATGGAAGTTCGAGAAGACTACACGGTTTCGGGACACTACGCAAACAGTTTCACAAGTCTGTATAAAGCCGATCCAGAATAAACAACCCCAGTGACCCTTTGTAATTGTTGCAGAGACATAACAATACATCTGCAAGGTTTAAAACTTAGTGATGGCCGACAAACAACCTGTCAACCCAGCCGCGGACAGCGAAGGAAGTCATACCCCAAAGAATCACATTATATACAGGTATATTATTGCATATCCACGCTATACATGTTGAATGAAATAAGCTTTTTCAAACAGTGATATAAGTTAACTAACAACTGCAGTGAAGTTTTCGTTTTATTTGCATTTTTCACTACATGTATCGGTGATAATACTGGTTTTCCCCGAATCTATTTTTAGAACATCAAAGCGATTGATTTTGGCAATTATCCGGACACTCAAATATAACTGCATACTTTACGAATGTATGCTTTCATCTGTTCATTTACAAGTCTAACTATAAAACGTGCGTTGTTATAACTTATATTCATATCTTGATTTGAATAAATGTACTGCAGTAGCCTTACACTGCCCTTTGTTTTCAGATACATTGAAAAATGATGTATCCCTACATGTATATTAGAAACTAATATATGTTCAAGCCTCAATCAACTATTGAAACAAAACACCAGTCAATCTTGAATGAAAAGTTCCACATTGTAGTTTTTTTTCACAGCTGTTTTCATTGTGGGGTAAAAATAAGGTGGGTTTTTTTCCCTCACTAAACTTGGGGGTATGGAACACCTGTCGGTATTGATGTGGATAAAAGTATATTATAGTCAAAACACTTTCACTCTTTTAGAAATTTCTGTTTAACAATATTTGACCGATAATATAATTTTATAAAATAATTGCAAAGGTTAAATAAATGATTAGGTCATTTCCACCCCATCAATATATACTGGTAATTCGCCTTGTTCCAGTAGAGATCCCCACCCCTAAATGTACGGGTACATGTAAATTCTTTGATACAGCTCATGATAAGACGTGGCGATTACTTTGGTATGCAAATGCCCGGGAGTTATCTCTTACCCCATATTTTTATTTCATTGGTCAATTTACACCCCACCCTTAACAATTATATTTGTTGCTGGTATTTGAAGATCTATTTAATTTATGTAATGGTTTGGCAAGTATCCCCTGTTGTTTCCCTATTCCAAACCATTCAGTGTATCATAAATGGTCATGGGTTTAGATCCCATTGCAGAAGTTCAAATCTTCTTTGATTAATTCATCTAAGATTACATTGATTAATAGTGTCTAATAGGGTTCCACAATTGGCCCTACCTTCAATTTTATTAACATAGACCAATCCACCCAACCATCAACTTTACCTATCTACTGATTCTTTCTTTTCAGACTGGAATAGGAATCAATGTTTTATTTAGGCTTTATTGACATGACTGGTGTATTAATATTTATATGTTGTTTTACATTACATATGAAAAGTAACAATATTTCTAGTTTTTAAATCTACTATTTCAGGACTCAGAACTTTGACAATCATAGACCCTGTCATAACATTAAACTGAACTGATGAGGCAGAATATATCTTACAGAATGTTTCAACAAGCGAAAAGTCGAAGAATGTGTTGACCCAGTGCTTAATCTGATTGCACCAGGGCAATCAGAGAAATTAAAACAATTGATTATGTTAGGACCTAAATCAACTCCAACAGATAAAGAGCTGACAAACTACATGTATATGAGGAAATAACTAACATTGAACTTCACACTCAAATTTTTTCAATGTCAAAAAACTATGTTATTATATATAACAGTAATAAGATGTACATGTATAACTAATTTATGTAGAAGATAAGTGCATATATGTATGTCCCTTTCTCACTGATTGTCCATTATACATGTATAGAAAGAATAAAAAATTTTATTTTCAAGAAATTTTATATCTCATTACTTCAAGAAAAATTATGTGTAATTAGCATTAAGAAAGACAAATTTTGCTGCATGGTTAATAACCAAGGAAGACAGAACAATAACTAATGATTAAGTTAATTGAATTTCTAATATAAAAAAAGAATCTCAGAATGCTATGATATTTATATAATAACTAGTGAAATACTATGTACTTATCATGATATATCATGATTTCATCTTTAATTACTAATATTTGTATTTATGTAATTACCATGATGGTAGCTACATTATTTGGACTACATTAACAGTGTTTTCCCCAGAAAATTTTTGATGCATGGGGGGAAATTTGTCAGAGTAGGTGCACGGTGCAGCGTTAAAGGGCCAACACTGGGGCAAAATCACTTCGGGTAAAAATAATATAACCATCTGATGAAATGTACTGCATGATATGCACTATAATTAATGCATTTTCATGAAATTCATATTTTGTATTTATGTAATTACCATGATGGTAGCTACATTTTTGGACTACATATACATGTACATGTATATAGGAATATTCTAATAGCATAAATTTGTATACACAGCATTTACCCAACTGCTGCACATTCATATAAATGTATGCACTATTTTTATCCCCCCTTCGAAGAAGGTATGGCATATCACTTTGCTGCTGTGCGTCTCTCTCTCTGTCTGTCTGTCTGTTGGTCGGACGGCTAGTCCACCAACAGTTACCATTCATTTTCTTCGCAGGGGTTCCACATTTTGAAATGAAATATGGTATACAGATTTAACTGAATAAGATCTAGGCAAAGTTATTTTTTGGGTATGATTGAGCAATTTTTGACCTTGGAATTAAAAAAAATTCCAATTATTTGCATTTTCTTCTCAGATGTTTCCAAAGGAGGGGGCATAATGGTTTCACAAACATGTCTTGTTTGTGTGCAATTGTTCACTTAGGATTTTCTTTTTAAAAAATTCTAAACTTTTAGCCTTTCCAGGGTCCAAATTGAGGGAAAAAAATCAATATGTAATCTAATGGTTGATGTTTGATATAGCCATCTATAGTATGTGTGATACATTTTGACATGTATGGTGTCATGTACTGTGGTTTCATTAATATTCAAGGGTATCAAGTTTAGTGGATAAAGTGAAAATCATAGTTTCAAGGATTTGTAAATTCGTGGCCAATGACCCCATCAATACAAAATGTTAATAGAAATTGCATTTCAATGAACATTTAATTTCGTGGATCAACTTAAAAACGAAATCCTTGAAAATTGGTATTCAACGAATATTGATGAAACCACAGTATATCGAGTTATTCATGTACAACTTGCTTTAGTTATTATATGTATGACTGGAAGTCAGTTTAATAAAGTACTTGTTATGGTGTCACACGTGTTTTCTACATATGGTTGTTTTTATTAAGTATACTACCATGTAGTATATTTGAATAAATATCTTAAAATGTATATCTATATATATAAAGGGAGTGAAAAATGCTTATATGTTTTGTTAAATTCTGGAATATAAAGCATGCCCTTAATGATTAAACTGTATCCAATGCACATTATATAAACTAATACAGGGTTACAATAATTACGCTTACAATAAATTGATGCTTACTGAGGACCCCCCCCCCCCCTCCATATAGTCTACAAACATATTTTAAATTTATATATCAGATATGAGCCTGTTTTACTGTACATTGTAATAGTATAAAATATATTTATTTTTGATTGGAAAGGCTGGGCTAAGGGTCCACATAAAAAGATAAATTCATTTTAATTGCTTAATATGGTGTACATGGTATTTAACAAATCTGCAGACATCTTTGTTAAAAAAAGAATTGTTATTTTTTTAAAAGTCAACATCCCCAACAACCTCATTTTAAAAATGCGTAAAAATAATATGAATTCCTCAAAAGTACATGTAGATTCAGGTGTTATTGACCATCGAAACAAACAATATTGTATATAAGTTTTTTAATGGTTGTACATATTACTCACTGTAACCATGATATACAGCAGGTCGAACAGTTAATATTGTTCCTTTTCCCTGTTAGTTATCGTAAGACTTGCTAACTTTGGCTACTTCCATTATTTTTTTTATAGACATACTTATATATTGTTTTAAGACTTGTGAGACATCATTAAATATTGTTGAAAACTAAACTTTTGATAACTTTATGAACGTATCTTTTAGAAGTCTGAGAAAATTCGGTATAAATTTGAAACACAATATTTGGTATTCCGATCCCGATCAATAATGATGTAAGAACACATTTTCACAGGTAAAGGGTTAAAACAATAACATTTACACATCAATGAAATCAAAGTCTAATCCTTGTTTTAAAATGAAACTATGAATATGCAATATAATTATAATATTACTCTTAGATACATGTAAAAATGATAAAGATTTTTAAAATTTTGTTAGAAATCCCACATGATTGCTTATATTATGTAAACCGTCTGTTAATTTTTCAAAACTTTTTATTATGTAAAAAAATATTTCAGAATATCCTTTATTCATTTATTTATAATACACAGTCATATATGTTTGCTGTTTTTTTTAAAAAGAGACATGAAAGTGATCGTTTTTCTCTAATTTTAAAGACTGTATGGCTCATTATTGTCGTGGTTGCCATGGAAACCAATGGGATACTACATCTTTAACATTAGAAAAAAGAAGAGGGCATTGTCTTCTCTTCATACCAACATTTTTTAATAAATGAATTGACACTGAATTTCTGAAAATCCTGTCAGATCTTCATACCATAGTGTTTTCATTGTGTTTAAAAACTGTGACAGAGTGGATCTATTTTTAGTAACACAGCTTCACAATTATGCACGATTCACTAAAAATTTTATCATTTTTTGAGAACACTTATATATACTGTTCTCAAAGTAAATTATCATCTCAATATGAAATATATGACTTATCACTGTTTGCCTGATTCTTACGTGAACCTGTACTTAACATGCCCGCGTATACATGCAATCTCCATTTATTTCGTATAGTCAAAGAAATGTATATGTCTCTGGTATAGTTCATAATTACATGTATGTTTGATTCTGGTGTAAACCCTTCACATACATAAAATTATCAAAGCAGACACGTACATAAAGCATCGTTTTTGAAAAGGTAGGGGTCGGTCGGTCAGACTCTTCCAACAAAAAAATCTTGACAAGCACCAAAAAAAAAAAAAATAGAAAAAAAGTGCCAAAATCATAAAATTCCTTATGGGGGAGGGGGGGGGGTACCTGTACCTTTAGTTTCGCTGTTCATTTTCCCCCTATTTTCGATTCATTTTTAACAAATATGTAGTCCCAATTTGAATTAGGTGCAGGTCTGTAGCTTCCAGTCTGAAAAAAAAATCGGATGGAGGGAGCTAGTTAACCTTATTTATACGCAAAGTCTTTGCAGAGACATAAATAACATTTATTTATGTCTCTGGTCTTTGAAAACAAATAGTACCAATAAATTTTTCATGCAATTTACTACTGATATCGTCTATTTACTTGCCTCGGATATCATTTAAACACCATAAGTCAGAGAGGGCAAATCCTTCATAATATACTCTTTTATATGTAAATTTAAGAAAAATGTTTTGCTAATAAAGTCCTTCATATGCAGAATATGTCATATCGGAAAAAATTAAACTACCGTGTGGATTTTTCATTTACCGACATTATTAGAATTCCGATGGCGGAAGCTAGACCTGCAAAAGATGTTTTTGTTTGTGAAAACTGTAATTTTTCTGTTTCGTTTGATTACTTTGGAAGAAAACCTCCATTTGCCAGATCTTATGTGTAAGTTTTATGGGTTTACATCCGAGAAGATAATACATTTAATATGTTTTACGGTGTGACCATTTGGGCGAGCGCTGAAGGAACTTTTTACACATCTCTCATCATTGTAAAATGCACAATGTGGACTTGCCCAAACCTATTCTCTTTTGAGAAGTGGACAGGCATAGCCTACATCCACGTGCACTTCTCTTCGCAAGCCCTCATATTTTGATTCTGGAAAATACTTTATACCAGAGACATAAATAACATGTTATTTATGTCTCTGTTTATACTCATTTTCTTTTTCAATGTAAAGCCTATTCTCATCTATGGAACAGCTATTTTAGTAATTTTTATAATATATCTAAAATAAATATTGCCAATAACTTGGACAAAGAAAGATACATTTTACATTTATGTTTAAATAGTGAAATACATACTATTTTAAAAATTACTGTTGAATTCATTAATGACTGCTTTGAACACAGATGTCAATTAGTCTAAGGAAATGTTAAACTGATCTATATAGATCAGTAAAAATATATTATACTGTACATGCAGTAATTGTAAACATACAATGATGTTCCTGTATATTCATTGGGCCTTTGCCAATTATTGTAATTGTGTTTGTGCCAATAAAATATTTGTATTTGTACAGTCAAAACTGCCGAAGCGGCCACCCCTATTAAGCAGTCACCTGTCGTATGCGGTCATTTTATTTCCTCCCGATGATAAATATATAATTGGCCTCTAAAGAGCGGTCACCTGTCTAACACGGTCAGCGGTCATCGTATTTTGATCCGAAACTGTACAGTCGACATGTATTAGGTGGCCATTTTGGCCGGTCACATGATTTACACCCGGGGATTTTAAACATGACTTCCGAATGTCTGGTAGTAAATGTAAACAATAATTATACACTCGAGGCGAGAGAAACAAAATTAATCAATGTATTTATAATACATAATTGGCAGATCAGATATGAATGGGAATCAAGTGAATTGTTTAAACATGTATTAACAATGTAATTGTTTTATAAACATGAATGAAATAGGTGTCAAAAATGTCCGCGGCGAGGCAAGAGAAAATTATTTGATTTAATAATATGATTTTGAGTTCAGATACGGTGGGTTAAAAACTTGAAAATTGTTGATTTGTATTAAAAGTGTTTGTTTTCTATATATACGGTACTCATGAAAATAGTTAGTGTTATAATTGTAAAAATGTAAGCGACAAGGTTTTACCACGTAATGACTTTTAAATAATTTTAAAAGATATAAAAATTGCATGCACAATGCACTGTTATGTATCTGTACTTATTTGTAAATATAATAGATACTATAAAACATTTAATCAATTATTTTATCTATCATTTTTATGCATTATTGTTTTATTGTGATCAGGGACGTATATACCAACATATAAATATACAGCATATACGTCCCTGTTGTGATAATTGTTTTAATAAGGTATTTGATGCTGGCAAACTCATAAGTCTCTATTCAAAGGTCACCTCCGTTAAGAGGTACGTCACTTTGGGTGCCTCCCGCAGGTGACTGCTTAATACAAGTTTGACTGTATATATATTTAAAAAAAAAATATAAAGAAATAAGGGCATTATACACAGAAAAAGATGGAGTTTACAAATTGTATACAGGTTTATCAAGATTATATCTAGTTCAACAATAATTTTGGGTACGATCGAGCAATTTTACACTGAGTTATGCCACTTGGACATATAAAAATTCCAATAATTGCAGTTTCTGTTCATTTTTTTCGCAGATGTTTTAATTACTTGCAGTTTCAATTCAGTTTCTTCACAGATGTTTCAAAAGGAGGGGGGCTTAAGTGTTTTACAAACATCTCTTGTTTTAATTAACATGCCATTAATCATGTTAATGAGATGAGAATTAGGGCGAATTGCCTCAAGAGCAAACACATTTTAAGGCAAATATTCATTCATCTATATATATATATATATTTTTTGTTTTATTTATTCATGTAGCTATGTATGCAGCCTACTACGGATAAATTGAAATTCAGGGGACCATGCAAATTATTTCAATATATCCGTATTTCAATATAAGTGAAATTGACTGACGTGAAGCCGCCATTTTTGAAAGTTTAATCCAGATGTAAGCATAGAAAACCAAACCCAGAACAAACTATTAATTTGGTCATCATTTATCTATTACAATGAACAGATTACATGGAATATTAGTCCCTAAAAGTTTGATTGAAATTATGTCCATAAGTTTTGATTCATTTATTAGTCCCCTACCGGTTTTCACCGGAGGGGACTATAGCTTTCCTCTGCGTCCGTCAGTCCGTCCGTCCGCTGTCTGTCCGTCTGTCTGTCCCACTTCAGTTTTCCACATTTTTTTTCTTTATGCGTTTGAGGAATAATATGAAATTTGCTTAACAGCTTCAAAATATCAAACTACAGATCAAGTTTACACTTTTGTAGCGTCTGGTTGACATATTTCGAGAAAATTAATTTTTTATATTCCAATTTTTTAATGTTCGGGTTCGATATTCTGCATTAACAGTGCATTGTTTTCACAATTTCCACAAACCGGTAGGGGACGTGTATTCCTTGTGCAATACTCTCAGAATGCTTGTTTTGTTTCATTTATTTTGATACTAAACTAAACCTCATCATAATATCCGATCACATTCTTTTAGGTTTTAGAGAAAAATCACCAGACTCAAACGCTTCAAATACTGATGTACGCTGCTTGTATATCATCGTAAGTGTACCAGCGATAATCTCAAAGTCCTTAGCTATTTCGAATTAAGGCTTTGTCCTTTTATCAATAGCCATAAATAGTTCGAATTTAGTGTCCGAAGATAAGGTTTTTCTTTTCCGTGCGGTTTCCATATAACGTCTAGCCTCAAAACACCCGTATACATAAAACAAAAAATTCAACAGTGAATAAATTTTACTTTTTAAAAAAAATATAAAACACACATGATGAGAACTTATTGATTTAAACCTCTGTATATCAACCGGTCAGTCTGGCATAATTACTGTCACCAACCGTGACGTCAGCCGCCAGGGAGTACTTCATTATAACCGTTATAAAAAAACTAATTTAGTAATTATCAACATTTGGACTGATCAGTGGCTTCAATATAAGCGATTTTTCAAAATAGCCGATTTCATTATATCCGTTTAATCAATGCAAAGAAAATGAGAGGCAAAAACTGGGTATTTGTTTCTATTTCAAAATAAGCAGAATTTCAAAATAAGCGATTTCAATATAAGTGGAGTAAGCTGTATTAGGTATCATGCATGTGCAAGTAATAGTAATAGTAGCTTTATTTCCAATTCTAGACCCAGAGGGCATACAAGATTACAATTATTAGAGAGAAATTTGTAATGGAGAGATTCTTTTAAAAAATAGTTTATACACATACATGAATTAGTAACAGCCAGGCATATGTATATATCGAAAGCACCTGTGTGAAGTCAACAGTGTGCGATAATTTAACAAAAAATTGATTGATAACTGAAAAAAAAAATATTAGTTAGCAAAGAAGAAAAATATTTTCATAAATAGAAAATTTGTACAATCTTGAACCTACTAATTCCTGTGTTATTTAATTAAAGCTATTGTAATTTAGAAGTGCATGCAATTCTTGAAACATTCTAGCTACCGGTACTTTGTACTTTCATTTGTCATATTTATTTTACATGATCATGACATGCACTGTGACTGCATCAGCAATTAATATGTAAACTTAGATAATTAAAGATTGTCTGAAATGTTTTAGTTACATTCATAATCTCTGAGAGACATTCTCTACCCATGTAAAACCATGGTAGAATCATTTATACACATTATCATTGTCACATTTTCAACAATTCCTTAGGCGTTTTAACTCTCTTTTTTCTGATCTTTTTTCCATTGTGATTTGAAAAAAATATATATTTAATTATGTTTACACATGTACCTGGTAAGTAATGAATGAACCAATTCAGTAAGTTGTTGAAAAAAAATGTCTTTATGGAAAGGTAGGAGGAATGGTCATCAAAAATTATTCAGTAAACATGTGTACATGTATGTGGTATGCTACTCTAAATTATCTTTAGTTAACATGAATATTTTCGCCGTTATCCTTTTCTTTAGGTTGATGGAAGATGCCTATGTAATGAAGGACCCTTTCAGTGAGGAGCGGGGTTTTATAACACTGGGATCCAGCTGTATTATCTGCAAAGCCAAAGTCTGTCTGTCACAGGTATGGAAGATATGCTAATTTAAATTTCTTTAGCTCACCTGAGCCAAAGAGTCAAGTGAGCTTTTCTGATCAAAATTAGTCTGATGTCTATCCTTGTCAGTGTCATTGTTGTTATAGTCATAAACTTTTCACATTTTCATCTTCTTCTTCAAGAACTGCTGGGCAGATTTCAGCTAAACCTGGCACAAAGCACCAGTTGGTGTAGGGGGTTCAAGTTTTTTCGAATGGAGGGCCACATTCTCTTTAAAGGGGAGATTATTTAAAATTATTGAAAAGGACATTATATGATATAGGCCTAAAATGGCCCCTAAAATGAACGTCATAATTTTTCTGTAATTTATTTCCCATTAGAAAAAGATAAGAAAAATGTTGATTTTTGAATGATTTTGATTAAATCATGAAAATTGCGTAACTTAATTCTGACGTCACAAACCACCAGTGAGTGTAGACAATTTAAACAAATAGAAAAAAAAATGTAAAATCAACTCATCTAAAATATAACAACAATTTAATGTACATGTATTTGAAACACTTTAAAAATTGTAAATTATGGGGGTCAAATATGACCAATATCATATATTAATAGTTCTTTCCAAAATCTTCTTCTCAAAAAACAAATTGTTGAGAAAAGTTGAAACTTGTGTTGAAGCATATGCATCCTCAGGAAGTGTTAATTTGTTCAAATTATGATTCCTGGGAGTAGGATGGGCCACACAGGGGAATCAAATTTTATATAAGAATATATAGAGAAAATCTTTAGAAACCTTCTTCTCAAAAACCATTTGGCCAGAAAAGCTGAAAGTGGTGTGGAAGCATCCTCTGGTAGTGAAAATTCAAGTTTGCTCAAATCATGGTACCCAAGAGTGAATGGCTGGGCTAGGAATTTATAGAGAAATTCTTTTAATTCTTCTTCACAAAAACCATTTTGCCAGAAAAGCTTAAACTAGTGTTAAAGCATTCTTCCATGTAAAGTAGATTCAAGTTTGCTGAAATCATGATCCCTTCGGGGTAGGGTGGAGCCATAATGAGTGGTGTCAATTTATACATAGGAAGATATAGAGGAAAATCTTTGTAAATATTTTAAAAAAACATTCAGCCAAAAAGCAGTACTCTAACGAAGTTTTATAAACCTTGATTTCCTGGAGAAAATTGGGGCCACAAAATGGGGAGGGTTCAATAGGAATAGAGAAAAATCTTCTCACAAGTATTAAAACAACAAATGTGCTTGGTGATTAGCATGAAAATATATGGATGAAAACTGGCAGGTTTCTTTTTTAACTTTTTGTGCAAGATAAATTGTACTTAGTTGCCAGTATACTTTAATGCTGATTTGATCAGAATTATTACTGTTGTTGCTCAGGTGAGTGATGTGGCCTCTGGGGCTCTTGTTTTAAAAGATTATAAATATGTAACTTACTTCTGGTCTTTACTCTTAACTTTGGTGGTTTCAAATTTTTGTAGCATAATATTTTCCTACATCATGGTAGTTACATGTAATATACCATAGATATTTAAACAAGGTTGTCGTACCTTTTCAAAGACAAATTTAATCAAAGATAGGACCAAGTGATGAATATTTATTCGATAAGATTTTTATTTTCATTAATACTTCATAGTTATGGTAAAAAAGAAACATTCAGACAGAACTGATTAGATAGTGTGAATATTTGCTTGGTACTTGTAAGAATTAACGAAAGATTGACCAGAATTTTTTTTTTCAAAAGTTTAGATCGACAGTAGAAAAAAAATTGATCTACATTGAGAACATTCTTTTTATTTCAAGGTTTGTTTTTTTTTTTTTTTTATAATTAATAGCCATGCATCAATGATGCTTATGTTTTATATTGCATGTATAAGACTCATGTTGGCATAGACTACTGTAACAGTTGAACAGAATATGCATGGTATAATAAAACAAATGGACATAAAATAAAAAGTCAAATTTTTAATAATTCCATGTATTTATCTTCCTTAGAACTGCAGCCTTTTCTACACCAAACGTTTTTGTTTACGATGTGTGAAAAAAAACCTGAAAGAATTTCCCGCAGAGATTAAAGAGGTAAGTAAGGAGAAGGCCATGCACAAGGCAAGCTGCTCACGTCTAAGTGTTGGGATCCTCACTCTATTCACCCAGGCTCAACCCCATTCTTTACGAGTTTCGTTGGAGGTTGGATGGTCATCAAATTAACCATCAGATCTACCTAAAATTTTAAAATATGATTTATTAATTAAGCTATAAACTGTTATTAAGTGAAGATAAAATCCTTATATTTTACCTTTTAGATTTTGGTATTTTCTATTATATTTACATGAATATAAAGAACTCCTTCTATATAGAAGGGATCAATATAATCTAAAAATGGCCATGATCATCGAGCTTGAGTGAGTTGGGCATTAGTTGTTCCCAGTTGCTCGATGAGGGACATTGGTCATGGGTCTCTTGTATTTCGACTGCAATAACATGCGCAGATCTTAAAAGGGGTATTGGGGGTCCAACCCCCCTGCAAAATTCAAATTTCATTAAATTACATTATAAAATAACCAAAAAATGTGCCTTGAACCCTAGCTCCCTTTCTCCTGGCAATCTTAAATAACCGTCGTTACGGTAACCCCCCCCCCCCCTTCCATCTTGAATTTTTTTCTGGATTCGCTTAACGTTAAAATATGGTACGCAAACTCTTTTCATGATTTGATTAGAAAAAAAATATAGGAAGGAGACTGGGATGTCAACAAAGGACTCTTTAGATCTGCCTTAATTAAACTTTTATATATGTTTTTATTACAAAATATTATTTAGTGATTAAATAAAAATCGTAAATTATTTAGCTTTTAAAATGATCGTTTTTCATAAATTTTTATAAAAATCTCTTTGTCTAAAGAAGGAAAATATAGCATCAAAATGGCCACGGCCATCCAACCGGCTTGATCGAAGCTTTGTCCTCTCTGTCTGCCAATTAATGAGTAAGGAGCGATAACTCCAGTAAAGAACTGTTTTCATGAGATTTGAACTTAAGTTGTCTTTCTTGACACTGGGATGCATATTGTTATATATAACAGTTCAATTTCAATGTGCACTAAATGTGATACTTGAAACAAAATGCTGCAGATTGGTGAATACCATGTGCAATTTTTTTTTACTCCAAACCAGTTTTTTCCTTAAGCCTTTATCAACCCCTAGGAAAAAGTTAATTTTGTCTTCAGCATGATAGAAAAATATTCAATATTTACATGTATATGTGTATGTTCTTAAGTTTTTATTTACTGGTATCGCTATTGATCAATTGATAAAGTTTCTACGCTGGTTTGTTCATTGTTTGATCTCTCTTACTGTGTCAATATACATGTTTATATATTATATATACTGTGGTTTTGAATTTCACATGACTTGTATCTTGCTTCAAAAGATTGAAATGTAGTCAAGGGTATTAATTTTCGTGGATAAAGTGAAAATCAGTCTTAAAGATACGTAAATTCGTGGCCAATGACCCTATCAATACAAAATGTTAATGGACACTCAATTTTGAGGATCAACTTAATAACGAAGTCCACGAAAATTGGTATTCAACGAATATTGATGAAACCACAGTAGTCCTTTGGTGTCACTGACTGACTTCTCAGTTTTGACCATTGTCCAGTGCTAAGGATGATATGGTTTGGGTCACATTTGCTTAAGGTTGGAGGATAAAAATAAGTTAAAGTACTCTAACATGAATGAAATTAAATACTATTTTCAAAGAAATTATTTCCACAGGCATAGGTACATGCTATTAAGTTAATTTTGTTCCTGAATATTGTGTTCAAACTTTATATTATGCAAGTACATAGTATTAGATATGATAATCGTTTTATTTTATTTTTAAAAAAATCTAATTTCTTTCACAACATACACAGTGTATTCAAGAAAGTTGTCTTTCTTTGCATATAAATACATACATATATTGCATTTGTTGTAACTACCTTATGCAACTGATAAAATTAAAAATTAAATGGCCCCTCTACCTCTCGCTAAGGCACATGAATCATTGAGTGATGTCAGATATTTTTGACAGACACCTGTCACTTTAATGTCACCCCCCTCTTCCAACCCCAAATGATGAATGGATAGCATGCAGACGTTATGCAAGGCTTTCGCTAGTCCAGTCTGCTCTTGGCACATAGTGATATTTTTGTTCATTTCCCTTTTAGACTTGTAATTGAAGTAAAAAATATTTAGCCTTACTTACCAGTGGTATGAGAGAAAAAAAACACGAGCTGCATTCTCTATTTTTGCATGTTCTGTTGGATATAAATATTAATATTAATAATTATCCTCTAATTGAAAATTGACGTGACCAACAGCACACTTTTAAAAATGACCTTTTTATTTAATTTTGATTTTAGTTTTAATTTCATGGCCTTGAATTTAAATCATTTATAATTAAACAAACTTATTTTGATTTTGAACTTTAAAAACTGCAGACAAAAAGAGCACGATCATTTTAAGCAATTAATAATGTAAAAAAGATTTATTTATTAATTAAAATAATTTGGGATGAGTTGATTGATGAAGGTTAAAAAATGGTAAACACAACAAAGGCTTGATTTTTCATGATCGCAACCCAGCTGCTTGGTGAAACTGATCATGATAGACGAGTTATTCAACTGCAAATCAAGTAAGGAAAGGTTAATTACGTATTGATATCATTGAATAACTTTATTTCTTAGAAATTGCTTGAGATGCGTATAAATCAAAAAATATATATGCACACACGTGTTTTTGAATTTGAATCGTAGAAGACAGAGAAATGATTATGTAACATGCCTACCGCAGTATGGCGGCATCAACAGAGAACTATGTCTATTTTTAGAAGTCGCATTATGTACAAAAAACTGCATGACTCTATTTAGTGTTGACTTCGAGTTGTCGCGTTACGGGTTTGAACCCTAGGCCTCATATTTATTTATTTATAGTAAAATAGTGATGAAAGCATGGAACAAATATTCTTATAATAAACGATGACCAACCATGTTATCACAAACTGTTCTATTTTAACTTAAATCATCATCACCCTCCTCCTCATCCTCATCATTATCCTTTTTTCCTGTCATATATAATGACAATTTAATTCAAGTTTAATATTTCCTTCATGCGAAGATATATACACAAATAAGTGGTTACATGCAATTGGAAGAGGATTACAAAGTTGAAGGATATAGTTTGTCTCAATCCTGTCCCTATATTAAAGGCCTGAACAGATTTCTGAAAAGAATCCAAATACGGAACAAGTTGAAGTTATTTTTGTATTTATGCGCAATAAATCAACATTCTTATTGTGCTTACCATACAAATAATTTTTGCTCTGGAAAATCAGTTAAACCTGTGTTGCCTTAATTTTGTTATTGCTATCATCATGACTTTGCATAGCATTCAAAAGTACATAATGAGGCCGGGGTTTCAAAGAAAACTGTGCTAATTCATTTTAGTTGACGACTTCGAAAATCCAGTTCGGGGAATGGGAGTAAACGCCAAAGACTTTCAAATTCCAGTTTTGGTTGCCCATCTCATTAAGGAGCTTTTAATATAGAAATCGTTGGCACTTCGCACCCACGTTAATAAACCACGAAAACCAAAATTTATTCAGAACACATTAACAATTGCAGTTTTATAACTTGAATTTCAATCAAAGAAGTCGAAAAAGGATTTTTTTTTTTGTGATTAACCTTTAAGAAAACACTAACATCATCCAAAGTGTTCAGAATTTTTTTTATTCTGTTGCGTTTTTTCCCCTCAAGTCGTGCATATCAGAAATGATCGATTAGTTCCTTTGTAACTTAAAGAAGATTCTCAAAACAATTGAATTTGTCTTCTATTGAATCCGGATTGGGGCCAAAAGGTAGGCGTTATAGTATAGGTATACTACTTGGAAGTCAGTTTTGATGAGTTTATTGGAGAACCCTGTCATTAGCATGAATTCTTAAAAAAGGAGGAAATTTTGGAACCTCCAGGTGTTTTGTTTTAATTCAAAAGTTTCAGTTATGTACATGTAATTAGGCAAGAAAAGGATCTTTGCATGCATGAAGTTAAAGTTATTAATTTTCAGCAAATTAATGCAACGTCTTCTAAGGATTTTACATAAAATAATTATACCCCGCCCCCTGCAAAATGCTTTCACTAAGCATGTGTGTGTGTGTGTGTGTGTGTGGTTGCCTCCTAGTTATAGTGCATCTAGCACACAATCCTGATTTGTTGAGTTCCTGTCAGCTTGGCACCCTTGCCTTCTTTAGTGGGCCCAATATTTGTGTTTGGATGAAACTTCAATATTGAATGCCAAAACTAAAAATTATATACTAGTACTGTACCAGTCTGTATCTTTTTGATCAATCTGCAACATTCAATTTCCGAATATTACCTGTCACATATCCATAGAGAAATGACAGTCTTCTACAATAATTTAGTCACTATCTTATCATATCTTTGTACACATTTTCTACTAGAAACGAAAAAAATAGCAAATATCATGAAAAAAGTATATTTATTTGAAGTCGGCGTGTCCATGAAGGCAGTTTTTTGGTGGTCACTCGGTGACCCCCCCCCCCCCCCCCCCCGATTGAACACATGATTCGTGAGCTATTTTACAAGAGAGAGAGAGACAGACAGACAGACAGACAGACAGGAATATATATATATATATATATATATATATATATATATATATATATATATATATATATATATATATATATATATATATATCAGAATCAACCTAGCAGGTTCTTAGTTTGATACTCCATTGATGGTGAAATATTTCTATTTTAAAAGTTGAATAGTTATGTATATTTGTAATCGAAGTATTCTTAGCCCCGTGTTCCCATTACCAGAATTGAATTCTGTAATATACAGGTGTGTTTTAATTCAGTTATCCCTATTCTAAATGAAGTTGATGCTTGTTCCATAACTGTTGAAGATTTCTCTCATTTCAATGCCGCTATCTCTTGAGAGTGGTACTAAAGCCAAAGGATCGAGACGTCATTTTCTTAGACTGGAACAAGAGATAAAGAGACCCTCAATGTTTCACTCAACTATCTGTGTGTTTTGTGCATACAAGATTACTTACAACTAAAGGGCAGGGTTTGTTTAGGTATATACAAGATTCCAAACTTCTCAGCGTCAGGGTGGAGTCCCGTCGATAAATTGATTTAATTTGTTGTGCGCCAACCATATGTTAGATGTATTGCAGAAGTAGTACAAAGTAATTTAGAGACCGTCTAAGGATAACTGTTCAAATTAATATCGTGATATATTTATTAATTGCTACATTAAATGACTAATGCATTACATAGATTATAGTTGGGAACGTTTTGAAGTCATATCTTTTGTAATGTCTAGCAAGAACAAACGCTTTCCATTAGAAAGGTGCAATATTAACAATATTAAGATTTGGCATATAAATCCAGTTGTCTGTTAAACCCGTGTTATAAGTTATTAGCTTTCTCGCATTCAGCACTTTTAAGATTTTAACCAATCAATTTCAAAACAGTCTATCCGACAAGGCGTTCTCTATAGCTTTATTTAAAAAAAAAGTTGCTTTTTCATTTTCACCGTCCAAAATTAGAGGTTGGACTAGCTTTGAAGTGAGATTAAAAGCCCAAAGTTTAATTTGGATTCAAAAAAAGAAAAAAAAAGTACATATACATGATTATCCCCTGTTTTTCATCTGGCCGCCAATTCTTAGCTGCTTTGTCGGTAATCCCTACTCATTATAACCTTATAGCGGTTCTTTGGCGCGGCTTTTCTGAAAAGGTATTGACTCGGGCTTACGGCCAATTTGTATCGCAGATTGAATTCTGATTTCGTCAATCAAAATTAAAATGTTCGACTGAAATCATTTTCGATTTCTTCTATTCATTTGACCATGATTGACACTTGTTTGGCGTCGATCTCATAAAATGTTTTTATTTTGTGAGATAATAGCCTTTGAAATCAGAAATCATCACTAATTAGGGGGTTTCGAGCGCTTAATATTCACCATGTTCTCAAGTTGCTTTTGGAAATAGAATCGCCACAAAGACACTGGCGTGATTATCCAAATTTCTCAAATTCCGTTGATTCTGAATTGTAACCAGTTGCTGCGGGAGTTTTCAAATTGTAAATATTCCGTTAAATGCACAAAGCTGATCAGTCGCTTATATAATTATCAACTAACATTACTCAACGTTTAACTTTTCAGAAAGTCTTTTCAGTGAATAAATTAGGGGAGAATTTGAGATTTTAACTAGGTATTTGCAGAGATTAAGGTTTCCCTGTGGAATGTTTACATCGTGATTTTTTCTTTATCTGATTTATCATTTAGACGGGTGTTCTTTTTTTTTTTATTTTGGTGACACTAGGCCAGCCAAAGCATGATTCAGTCGTACGTATGTAGACTATGGACCTTCATGGAAGTAGAGCCATACAAAACCATTGTATAGAACATTTATCTAAGGATTTCCATATTCCGCATTTGAAGAGAGTCGTTTTTTCCTATGTATATTCTTTTTTCTCTATTAAACAGGAGATGACAAAGAAAAGTACGAAGAGTGACTAAACAACAAAGAGGAAGTAGTCTCGTGGGATAACGCTCGTGAAATTGGTCCCCTAATTTGACGCCACGAGACGTGGCGACTAACATGCAGAACAAACGAAGAAGAGGCAAAGGAATGCACATTTTATGCAATATCATTCACATCTTTAATAATACAGATATCGCAAAAAAGTACAAAAAGATTAAGGTGATTTGCAAAGACCTCGAGAATGTTATCTAGCTTTGTAAGACCTTGATCTACCATTATACAGATGTTGAAAAGTATGGGCAATTATTGGCCTCCAAAAAATCTCGATTCATTTGTTGATAACTGTAAGGGGAAAAAAACTTACTGAAGGGTGTTATCGGTAACCGAATTCGTTTATCGCCGTTTCTGATTGCAGAGCATTTTAACTATCTAGTTTGAGGCAATGCAACGCGGAAAACAGAAAGCCTTTTTCCAACTTTTTTGTGTCTTTGTTGATTTTAGTTGTTTTAGCCGTGTGACGATTCGCAGTGAGAAAATGCATTGTTATTGAGAAAAAAATTCTTAGATAAGATGCATATTTGAAATACTGGGATACGTAATTATGCATACCTTTTTATCATTATGTTGTTTATTGTCATTTCTCTACCTTTATTTCAAATAAACCAATGAAAATATATTTGTATTTAACTGCAAATTTCTTGCGATTGGTTATGATAGTTGCGATTTTATTTACATTTCAGCTATTAAATATGTAATTGAAGCAACATGATGTGCAATATTATGATATAGAAGATTATATGATCGATAAATTTCACTGCAACTTTCATTATAAAAGTATAAAAATGATGAAAGCGTTGATGCTATTATAACTTCAATAAAGAGCCACGGATATTATATTTGTTTGTTTTTTTTAATTTTTTTTTCAGCGCAAAAAATATTTTTCTCAATATTTTTTTTATTTCGAAATTTTTCCAATACCTATTCTAGAGAAAAGAAAACAACAGCGTCGTTACCTGAGTATTGAGATAAGGCAGGGTAGTGGCGATGGTAAATTTTCTTCCTTTTTTTTTTAATTCCCAATCTTCGAACAACTTGACATAAACAAGTGTAAAATGAAAGAGATTGAATGTCCACTCTTGTCGACGAGTGGAACAATTATTATTAATCTGGAGTAAAAATAGCAATAAGCGGGTGCTAGAAAGAGATTCGGGAGAAGACGGACTTTGATCTTGCGGACTCGGGAAGCGGGGGCCACTGTCTTTTATCTCTCTTGAGGAAGATTTGCATGTCGACTTATTACTACTCGTCTTATTAATTTTATTGGAAAAAAAGGAAAAACTTCTTCTGCTAATTCTTAACAAACCCTAAAAACTCTTAGGATATAATTCTATCGGGAGATGTGGAGTGTTGTGTAAAATAAGTTTTTGAAGAAAAAATTATACGTATATTCATTAAAGCTGATAGAATTTTATTTTCATTTGTAAACATTTTTTATTGGTTGAAGTCACTTACATAGTTTCAGGGGAAAAAAACTTAAATATGAAAAAAAACCTATAATTTTTGTATCTTTCTAAGTGAAATAAAAGGAACATAGCTGTCGTTTAAAATAAGAAAAGCAGAATGATCTATTTAAAAAGGAAGGATAAGGGAATCAATAATTTATAAATTAATTTGACTTGAATAGATAGTGTAATTTCAACTAGAAATAGGCGTGACCTGTATAGTCTGGTCTGTACGTTTCAACACTTTAAAATTAAACTTTAGCAAGATTTACTTCGTAGGTAAACCTTCGAAGTTTCAAATGATTGTACAAAAAGCTATATATTGGATATGGGGGGAAAAGACGCGCAGAAATTTGGAGAAGGTGATCTTATATAGTAAACGTATATTATACATTCATTAAATGCAAAAGCTTTCAAGTCAAAGATTTGTGATTCAACAGTATCAGGTATAACAAAAAAAGGCTTATAATACTTTACTACTAAGATCAGATGCTTTACTTCTTTACATCGTAAACATATTTTGTTGTAACTTGAAAAAAATAAATCCTCTTACAAGATTTACATTCCGGAAATGATGGCGTTACCAAGTCCGTGTCAATTTCGTTTCTTTGCAGTAGGAAGGCACACACTTGCAGCCACCCAATCAGTTGATCTCAGATTAAGTTCAATCAAATTTGATTTGAGCAAGGACTATCCAATCAAAATTGATCTTTTATCAATGACATGCCGTACCCGTCTTTAGTAAATCGTTTCCGTAAACTTTATACCTTTAAATTACACTTCTTGCTTTTTTTTTTTAATCTGAGGAGGCCGTAACTCTATCAGCCCTTTGAAAATACGTGTTAGACGATTGTATAAATCAATTTGTAAAAAAAAAAAAAATTGAATGTGAAAAAAATCGATATTTTAAACTTTATGATAGCCAATCAAAACCTAAATGGCTATCAGTCTCGACGTTTCGTTTTCAGTCAAGTTTAAATCTCAATTTGTGATTTTCATAAGAAGTGAAAAGAGTATGTGTTGTATTCATTCGATTAATTTACTCTAAAAGAGCACTTCATTATTTATCAGGGAAATAAAATAAAATTATGCACCATTGTTGCATCAAGTATCATATTGTGTATTATGCAAAGCTTATTTTGAATTCGCATGATTAGTTGTGCTGGAAAATATACAAATGGTCAGTAAAATTCAAAGTACATGTACTAGCTTGATACTGTTTAACCTTTTGTCATAATTAGTAAACATTATGTATATTGTTATAATATAGCGAAAACAAGAAGAAATGTTATATCTATACATGTATATTATTGGAGTGACAATGAGCTAAGTATGGCTTCAAAATCACATGGCTACAATAAGGCATGCATTCGTCTCATTGTAGATTTGGATTTTTCTGGGTGAGAGTAATTAACTGAAACTTATGTTTTTACACCAACCTAGTAAATTCAGAATTAATAATATGACGCACATGTATGAATGCATGTATATAAGTAAAGTTGAAGTAATTTACCTCACACCATTTAAAAAAAGACACATGTACATGTATATATACACTGCCCGTTATTCTATTAGCTATTTAGTTCGTTATGCACAATATTTTCAATATTAATGCTCTCTATATGACTGAAAACTCTTCGCGTAAAGTTGTGCACTTTTACAGTGGAGGTATTTTTCTTTGATATTTTGCCTGGATGTTGTAAGGCGTAAAATTTACATCTTTTCTCCATTTTTTATAATCAAAAGTTTAAAATAGCACTTTGCAACTATGATAAAGTGCATCAAGGTCTGTTGATTAAAAGTACAAGCAGGAGTAAACGTACAATGTAAAACAGGTATTTCCATTCTCCTTTTTTTCTTCTTCTTCAGTCTTAAATTGCTTGATAAATGACCAAAGGGTTAAACGTAACTTTGCATTAGTACCTTCTGAAAGTGTTATGTCGTTTCTCGAAGGCCTTTTTAATGCTCAGACAAAATTGATATATGACTTCGCGTTACGGAAAAGGCTGAGATTTCGCCTTCGACACTTGGCCTTTAGAATGTTGTTCGTTTCCTTGTATATGTCATTTTATTAGGTCATCCTGCAAAGATTGACCCAGATAACTCTTATTGTCTGTAATCCGTAGAATATTTATAAGAATATGTAATTTTTTTCCTTCTTTTTTTAGTAGTCATCACATCCATAATGTAATGCGATTCTTAACTCGTTTGGTGAATTTTGAATGACCCTTTCTTGATAGAATAATGAACTCATAAAAGGGAATGATAGAGATAGAAAGGAAAAAAGTCTTTTGTATTATTTATAAGTTGTAGTGCGAGTTTTCGAATACTGAAGGACAAAAAACCTTGGGTCCGTATAATAAATTATACACAATTAGTAAGCAATATGCAGATAGGGTGATAATTCCATTGTGTATGTCTGTCTCTCCAGAATATGATATGCTAATTGTGATTTGTGTTCAGCAAGAAATAGTTAAGAGCTATCAGAATCGGGCGCTCATTTTTTACCACTAAATTGCTATAATTCCATTTCCATATATGGCTTTCTTTGGGCTATTTCGGCTACTCTGGTTTACCAGCGTGTAGTAGAAGGCCTTTTTTTAACTCTACAAATCGCCAAGTGTCGACTCATACAATATTCTGTTTGTCTGTTACAGGTGACACTTTGCCATCAGGGTTGAGAAATGTTTCCTGTGTGCTGAAAATGTTCCGTTTCGGTCGAAATGTAAAGTATACAGCTAATTATGCAAACGTTCCTGATGCTTAGCACTGCATTAACGGGGGACAAGAGTACGGGTAAAACGGTATATACTTCTTGGTATCAAAAGAAAAAAGTACACCTTGTTTTCCTGTAGCCATAAATCATTGACATACGCTGTTTACCATCGTGTATTGCTTTATATATACTTTGCACGTGTTTTCTTTGAGTACATGTCCTTATTGCACCAACACGTGATCTCAGATGTATCTAGGATATTGTGAGCTCAATATCGGTATAAGGCCAAATAACCCGTCGAAGGGGGAAACGTATTGCCGAGAGACCAAATTATAGCCCCTGGTACAGTTTTTTTTTTTTTTTTGGCCCACCGGCTCTAGAAGGTTCATTGACTTTGAGAATAGACGTTATAAGTATGTCGGAGAACGGCCAGTGACCATAAACCGGTGGTAATTGGTCGTCGTCTAATCGTCCGTCCTTAGATTGATACCGTCTGCCTTATCGCAGGGGAGAGTTGTCGGTTAAAACGAATGGGAAAGTGGAAGAGCTGTTGCGACAAACCGCTCGCAGATCTGGGATTATCGTCCAAAGCTCTCATCCGGTGTCCTCGCCCAGATTTACTTCCGGTTACACGTAATGGCACCGTGTTGATAAACGCAGTTCCACGGGTCCAAGTACAAGGTCAAATACTAGACTGTGGCGAATGCTTGTTTGTGCCCGGCTTTGTACGTACTTCTACACTGCATTTTACTCTACTTTTTCCCACAAATATTAGCACGACGTATGGTACTTATATAAAACAACTTAGACAACACTCTTGCTTACTTGTCTTTTGTGTATGTATATACATGAAAATACGAAACCAACGTCATCATTTTGTAGTTGAACTACAGATCTCGATATATCAATGTTTTTATAAGACCGATTTTAATGAGATACAATGATCAACTGACACCTTCATGCATAGCACATCTGCAAAAGACGAATTCACCCTATAACGTCCCGATACAGCAACCGTGAACTTCCTGATAAGAGTATATATATAACTATGCTCTGAAATCTCAGGGTCTATATTCGGAATTAGTATACAAACTGAAAGGCATGAAGCACTGATTGACTGCTGAAAATTATGATCATCTTTGACACAAAAGCAGATGTTCACCTATATAGTTGAGGGAGTAGATTTCCTGCCCCAGAATCTTTGTCATCAGTGTTTTTGTCGTATGGTTATTCACAGTGAATATAAACGAGAAGATTTTTTTTTTTAAAATGACGAGCTAATTACGGATTCTGTGTTCATTTATCATTTTGATACAATGCAATTTGTATGGAAGGACATTTGAGAACATTTATGTCATTGTTCTAATTAATTCAGCTAATCAGAAAGAGTTAAAACTATGTTCTTTAATTAATAAAAAAAAAGAGGAGAAAATACTTAACGGTTTTGATAATTACTCCCAAGACGTAAAAACAGAAACATCAAAGAACGATTAAATTTCATGGACACTTTTTTGGCAATTTCAAATTGTTTTATAGGATTTAAGAATTTAAAATCTAAAATAAGTATTATAATTTTTTCAGTTGACTGAACGTGATTCCATTCCTATAGCATCTGCGACCTCGAAAAAAAACCCCATAGATTCTCTGCAAAGACCAGCAGTTCAAACTATGATAGTTTAACAGTGTATTGATGAAACATTTATCCTTGTATCTGTGATCAGAGCTCCGAGGAACGGAGTATCAATTCATCTAGCATATCGATAGAGACAGAACAAAATGATTTATATATTATGTAAAGTTTAACAGATAACGTAAAACATATCTAGGTTAATTGACATGCGTTGGAAAATTTAATGTGATAAAATAAGTGTAAAGGCTTGAACACTTAAAGTTTATATATATGCATGTATATATATATAATACAAGATGATTGTGTAAGGACACAAAGGTCGTTACCAATAGCTAGGAGAGAGAGAGAGACAAAGAGAGAGAGAGAGAGAGAGAGAGAGAGAGAGAGAGAGAGAGAGAGAGTCTAGCTATCGGAAACGGGCTTTGTGTCCTTAGACGGTCATCTTGAATTCCATCCACTAAATTTCAAGCTGAGATGTTCCTGGATGTCATTTTAAAAAATCTATATATCTTGCGTTCAATTTTAGCTAAAATTGTTTTAAATCAGAAGTGAAACACTTAATTTGGTCCCTTTTTATTCAAAGCTGGAACCATTTGATGTGAAAACATTTATAAACGAAATTGTGTTATGTGTAAATAATGGAATTACTAGACCTTATAATTCTAACATAAACGCAATAATTTGTATACATGTAGGTGACTATGATGTTTCTAAGAAGTAATTATATAATGTCTTTTTGTCTTTCTAAGACGACCAAAGCTGCCAATTATCCTCATTAATTTCGTAATTCATGGCAACATAATACCAATCGATTTGTCAAGTGACAAAGCATATGATTATCGCGTTGTTGCCACAGGATCGATTTATACTTCTCTATTTCTCTTAAAGGTAGTATATGGGCCACTACTTTGAGATATAAATGAGGATGAAAGTACATCCTTTTCCAAAATGTAAAAAAAAATCGTTTCTCAGATTTTCAAATTCTACAATACTTTACCTTTTTCAAATTCTACAATACATTACCTTAAAATAGAATTATAGAAAATCTTAAAATGGTTAAAAAAAAAGATGTAAAAAACCCACATCAACGGATGACGCAACTTGACCCCTTCACGTTACAGTGATTGTTATTCGTAAGTCGTGTCCACTATCATGTTGTAAGCAAGTCATTTAACTGTTTCCAATCATCTTTATCATGGTAGTAAAAACGTCTACATGGCTCTTATTACACTTTATCTGCAAAACAGAGTTTACTTGTAAGTTCTGTGCATATCATACTTTCTCCTTCTTTATACGAGAAGATGAATACTTCTGTAGAAGAACATTTTTTCGTTGTGTCAAAATTTCGTTGTTTTTAAACTTAAATGAATTTCGAATGCATTTAATTTCGTCATATCGTAATCTCTTAATCATTAATACCTGGGTTAAAAATTCGTCATGGATTTATTTTTGTTCATTTATACTCCTGTCATGTTGTAAATTTTGAATTTACTGCCACCCGGTAAATTCAAAATTTACAACATGACACTCCCAACGAAAATAACGTAATTAAACCCTCAATGAATATTTCTGCTTCTTCAGAAGTTGACAATTTAAAGAAGGTTACTATTTAAAGGTATCACCGAAGAAAGAACCAAAAGAAATTGTGTTTAAAAAAAAGATACATTAAAAATGTAAAATTGTGTGATTTATTATCACGAACACTTTTATACCAATCATCTTTTTTTTTTATCAAAGCCGTCTGGATACCAAGTGGTATATTAAATTAATAAGTTCTTAGATTCATAAGAATCTTATGTTTTAATTCAGCATAGAAAGTAATTAAGCTTGATTGATATTTCGTAATAATTGGTATACATGTCAATTCAGCAGGTGTCGACAACGTCATTTTAAAGAAAAATACAGACGGCTGCTTTGCTTCACTCAAACAATTTGATTATCTTTGGATTCTACCACCAGATGGAGAAATATGAAGAAAATCCCATCTTTTCATTAAGTCCTACTGAATCCGACTCTTGTAAGGAGACAATGGCCTATATCTATATTGCTTATAAGCGATAGTAATTGCACGTTCATTGTAAGTCGATTACGTGAGACCTGCGTATGGTTCCTATACCTTCCAAAGCAGATGGCGGAACGATGCGTTATGACCGTGACATAACTAGAAACCAAAAATGCGTAACATTTTGTTTCATCAAACAATTTGTCATCAAACGTGTTAGTCCTTGATCGTCTGGGCATTGACCCATTTGGATTGTGTCGCTGTGTATTGTGTTCAACAAACAATTTTTCAGCATACCTTGGAGGCTGGATGGTAAACAAGTTAACCATCATAAAAGTTTTAGATATGAAATTTTAGCCATAAAAATTTTTAGTAAGTAAAGATTTAGATTTCATTTAAAATTTAAATATTTTCCCATCTCCTTAAACAAAGCTCTGTAGACGAGGGTAATGTAGTCCTAAATGGCCAGGTCCATCACACCCTTTAGAGATTCTTCTGAGGAAATGAAAACTAGCACTACTTTGCAGTCACGCCGTTGTGGCTCGAACCGCAGCACTCCCTCTTATAAACAAGAGAATCCGTTACAAGGGGAAAAAAAAGTCATGAGAATTTAAAAAGATATTAACTTGCCATTTGGTGATTGTGTTAAAAGTAATAGTTTTTCGTCTTTCTCTTGTACATGAAAACGCAAGTGTGACGCACTTCAAATTAAATCCTTCAGCAATTTTATAAAGACCAAAATGGTTTTATTCATGCGAATGTATTACACTGTAGATACAGTCGCTGGACAAATACGTGCTTATTTGCATGCTGTAACAAGTTTCAGTTTAAAACAAAACAATAAATAGAAACATTTTTTGTGATTATTAGGTTAGTCATACCTTCATATCCTACTAATACCGTATAATAACCAATATATACCCCCCCCCCCCCCCCAAAAAAAAAAATCAAAAATCTAAATCCAAACAAATTAAAACCAATATCACTAATCTACTAAAATCTGGCCGAAATCGTCATTCCATGTCAGTGAACTAACCTTTTTTAGGCATGCTTAGAAACAAGACTTATTTTGGCGGTATGTAAATGGCCGTTTTGCAAGCAGATGTTTAACACAAGTTTACAAAGACACAGGAATAATAATTAAATGTTTATTTATGATAAGAATGTTTGTACCGTTTGCGTTTTTTTTTTTTTTTTACATTTTAAGTTGCGACATTTGAACTGAACGTTAGCTAGGGAACTCTTTCTTCTGAACTTTCCGAACACTTCTTATACGTTAAAGCCCACATTCTTGAAATCGTATTTCAGAGAAATAAATGAAAATGAAATAATTGCGTTACGAAAATGTCAAGGTCATTTTGATTGTCAGCAATTGCGTCAAACTAGATAGGAAACACGACGCCAGTTGAATCTTCTTTTGTGGAAAATCTAGCAAAGAATACCCTTCCAAAGGAAATTTCAGACTTAATGAATACTTCTATATCATTTTTACGGACCTAATATAATATATGATTTCCTGTCTGGAATACTTGCGGAACCCTTTTTAATGGCCAATATACTAAAGTTAATTAAAATCGGGGGTGTATTAGAAACCTACAGATCTTTGCTAATGAAGACCATTTTAAGAATTTTTGAAAGGAATATGGCCAGAACAATCACTTGTCTTTATCATTTAGGTCCGTTCTCTATCAAAGCTTATTTGTGTCAATGCATACATGCTGAATGAATTTCCCTAGTATACAATTATCATTTTGATATATTGGATGCGGATTTGACTTCCACTCCTAAGTTATTTCGGCTGTTATTCTGTTCTGAAACTCTTCCAGACATTTTAGCCCTTAACTGTACACAAGGTTTTGCAATTTGTTAAAGAATTCATTTTTTCAGGTATTTAAAGAACAAAAATCGAATCAATGAATTCAAGCGCACAATATTCTGTCAAGGTTTTCCATAATTATAGACAGAGACAAAAATCTTCTTTTTTTTTTTAAATTATTACAAAAACCGTAAGTTATTCGGTTGATATTAATATCTCTATCCATGGTCGTGCGGTGTAAATTTGAGCAGTAGTTAACATACTTTTCCCCCTAAGAAATGTTCAAGGTAAAAACTGTTTCTTACGTGAATTATTCCCGTCAAAAAACACCAATAATTTCATTATTTTTCGGTTTGATTGTCGCATTATACCTTACCGGGCCCTTGCAATTACTAGACAATTTACGTACTGCTACAGTGTAAGTCAAAACTTTATAGCACTTGATTGGTATGTATGATATATGTATACGAGTTTATCAAGTTCTCGCTTTTAAAAATAAATCCTAAGGGAATGCATGTTCTTTATTTTCGTTTGTCGTTTGGTGTTATTACTGATGCTTTATTTTTTAATTTATGCATTTTTCTGTATGTTATTGCATACTAAGAAAACTTAGTTGAAGTAAAATTATGGTATCAAGTTTTTGAATTTTAAAAAAAAATCAAGTCAATGACCACTTATAGTATTCAGCAATGAAATAAAGATGGGAGGAAATCATGCATTATTTTTACAAAACATTTGCTAATTAAAATTAAAACATGAAATACTAGTAATCGTTTTGGTATACGTACGTATATTCACACTTTAGGGATCTGTATGAGTTTTATATAAATAGCTGATTGCGCATTTCCATCACCTTGGTGTCACTGATTTTCCAGATGGGATGTTGTTTTCCAACATGAGTGTCATTTTTTTTATTAAATTTGACAGTATGTGACCAACTTTTTTCGTTTTCATTTATGACCATCTAATTCAGAACAAGGCCATTGTAATATGAATCACGAATTCCAACACAGGGCGAATTATGACATAGGCCAACATTCATATTAAGGGTATTTTTCAAAGGTGCCATTTTTAGAAAGTAATATCAAAAGCAACATATTAAAGAATAAATCTTTTATGGAAATTTCAAACCACACACATTTGCGAAAAGAAATTTACAGTCAATAAATGTCAACATTAATAAGAAAATTTCGCAAGTGCATATACATGTCAATTTTTATCATGAAATATCAATAGCAAAGCAAGGCTTATATGATGGATTAATGCAATATCTTGTGTTTGACAAAAAACACAGGCTTTACGTATTGCTACAATAAGGCATGCATTTTCTTATTTGTATTTATTCCCAAATTAATAAACTCTATTCAAAGTTCCTTTTTGTCATTTTTCTCGTTCATATATACAAAAATGGTCACACCTGTTCGATGTGTGTTCCAAGCTTATTTCCACGCTTATAAGTCTTTTAATCTTAAGTTAGTGACCCATTCTTTGATAAAAAAAAATTTCCTTGACCTTCAACTAAATATTAGCGAAGAATTTGATAATTTATGAAGACAGTTTTCATTATCATAATTCTGAGATTTAAATATATTATTATATAGTTTGGTATTTTGATCAATTTTTTCGTGAAAGAGTTTCATAAAAGTATATTTACTGTCATTAGAATTTTAGCATTTAAACTCCTTGAAGTTCTTCATCTGTTACAGCCTGCAAAAAGAATCTCTCTAAAACAAAATTGTATTCCATAAATTTCCATATTATGACAACAGCAGTAGTATATGTCATGTTAATTTTTGATATTTGATGTATTTTGTATCAATCTCATTTGCTCGAAATATTAACTTTCTTATATAATATTACATAAAAACCGATAGGAAAAAGATAAAAAAAAATAAATTATGGACGGAATTTAAATACCATTAAGACGTCGACTGTGCTTGATGGGTGGCCCCTAAATTATAAATATATAGATTGATAGAAGAGAACTGAATTAAGTTTTAATGCATAATTATATCCAATATAATATACATGCAATTATTGTAGAATTTATGTAGAAGTTCTAATAAACGATGGGGACTTAAATAGTATCTATACGAATCGTGCAAGATAGGTGGCCTTGCAATATTAAAAAAAAAATGGAACGACCGAAGAAATTTGAAGTTTCAATGCATATTATATACGATATAAATATGATTATAGAGTTTTTGACCCAGTCCTTGTCTGTCGTTTTTTTGGCGCTTTCGCATCATGCGTCCCTCATCATTTAATACTGCAGGTGTGGCAGGCCGCTTTGACCTTTCAGGCCATGTTTTTTCTGTCATACCTGCCAAACCTTCTAGTTGTGATGTGATGTAACGATGACAATTCTGTTACTAAATATATTTTAACCTTGATTGAATAACCAACATAAAAAATACCCTAAAAAACCTGGTGTTCTCATTTTGAGAATGAAGTAATATGATATCCAAATAGTTCGAGGATTTGTTGTTTTTGCTTTTTTAAAGTTTCCTCTGTATATATTATTCATAACAATGTCAAGAGAGCTTCTTTTTAATATGTTACTCTACACAGGGTTATTTTCGTCCTTCTGCACTTGCAAACATTTTTGCCCTGTATTGAATTCGCCCATATACAGCTGTATTTAATGAAAGAGAACAAATATGACACATCAGAATTCGCCCGAGTCTTTAATTCGCCCGCTGACAATGAAGACCAAAGGGGCGAAAATAAAACAGAGGCGAATATTTTCGTGTTAATATTTCTTCCACTTGAGTTGAGTATTTCATTCCTTATATTTGTTCACAAAGTTTTATAGGAGCAGAGACTCTCTATAAAAGATATGCTAAAAACAAAAATGTGCCACTATCCAAGTCACGAGTTTCTGATCCACTCCGCTCTATATAAATCTCTTAGTGAGAAGCAGTGCATATCAGAAACCCTTGACTTACGGAGATGAAATAGGTAGTGCTTATGCACTTACCTGTTTATATACTGCAGCAAACTCAAGGGGAGGGGGGGGGCACATGATTGTAAGTTTATGATTTATGAAACTCAAATTAGGTGAAAATGAGTTTGGTCTGATGAAAGTAAGTGACAAATGTTTCAGTATGTGATATTTTGATGCAATTATCATAACGAAAATACTACAGAAATTGGTCAAAGTGCATTGGCTAGAGACAGATAACGAATAATTGTTGTTTATATTCATAGAGAAGTGGGTAATTAAGTCCAGTGATGAACCTGTCTGCGCCGGGTCAGAAATTATGAATAAAATGCTACGGCTGACCACGGTGCGTCAGAACATTAGTATGGACTTGAGCTCATGTATAAGGTTCGGAAATTTGAGGTACATTGTCCGTGCGTATAAAAAGGAGGTGCGGGGAAAGCAGCTCTCCAGTGGTCATCTGGAAGCTGTCTTTTGCTTCCTCTTTTTGTACAGGTAAGATCATATTAAGATACTTGTGCGTTTTTAATCAAAGTCAACAGAAATGATTTAGGGGGTTCAAGCAAATAATTATAATATTTTATTTTCAGAGTTTCTTGTAATCAATGTTTATTGTTATTTATTATACATTAAATTATATTGAGGAGTTTTAATCAGAATGTCATATTAAATTGTTATATCTAAATAAAATAGTAGTCCTCTGGAAGCTGTCTTTCTGCCTCCTCTTTTTATACAGACTGGAACACAGGCTACTCCCCATGTAGAGGAGGAGACGTTCCGGTAACACCTTGGTTAGGGCACCCGCCAGGTGTGGGCACGTTGGAACAAAGATCTCGAGAATCTAAATAAATTAAATATCATAACACTCCATATAACCCCTAGTGGACTTTTATAGAATAAACTGAAGTCGTTATGATACAATTTTTGCATCATTTAGAAGAAAAGAAAAACTCCCCGCGTGATTCGGTCCTCAAATTAAAGTATTGTCGCTGTCAATGACGTCTATATGTAAATGCATTTACAATGCATATCACAATGCACATTGTCATGTATTAGTGCATTATCTGCATTATGATACTGTATTGGTGGTTATTTTGCATTAAATGACTCTGATTTCCTTCGTTTAATCACTAAAGCGTACAAGATCTGAAGAGATCTGTCAAATTTTGAATTTTTTTTTTTTTGAAAACTTCATTGCATAAAATTTTCAGCTCTGTGAATTGTGAAAAAAGCTCTATGTTGAAATGACAATGAGCTAGAATTTGCAATTAATTCACTGTTCTAACAAAATGTTAGAATCTCAATTGCAACAAGTAAATGTTTTTTAGGAATATACAATCATTTACAGATGTTAGCAGACAGAGTTTCGAATGTACACAAAATAACAATATTTTTTTTTTTTACTAAGCTATAATTGTTAAGTAAACTACAATATAGTTGTTAAGCTATTATTGCTTAGTAATTTGTACAAATGTACACAAAATCACAAGAAGTTGTCTAGTATACTGTTAGTGCAAGTGACTTAGTGGAAAGATGTGGCTCTTCAAGTACCTGTAATCAAGACCTGTTATCGAATATCGATTACACATTAACGATAAGATCATTTCTATAGGCAATTTCATGGGTTTTTTGTGATCTCGGTATTTAATATAGTTGACAGTTTTACTGCGACTTTACAATTCCATTAAATTCAAGTCGTTATGACGGAGCTAAGCCGCCTACCTCAGTATTGAAAACAAAATTTCCTTATTTTTTAATTTTTTTTTAAAGGATGACATTGCCTATTAAGATGTGTGTCAAATCTTAATTGACAAGTTAGGTGTTCTTTTGATTTATTAAGATGAATTTGAATTTGAACTTAGATTAATTGATTTTATTATGATATTACTTTCTGAGAATCTGAGCCAATTAATTAGTTTTGAAATACAAAAAACTGCTTCGCCTGAATCAGTATGACCTCCCAAAGCGCTAGGCATATGCGCAAATTCCTTTGAAAATACCATCTACTTTTGATGTGTTTTTGGTAACTAAACCAATATATTCGCCTTGCAGATGGTTAAATTCATTAAGCAATGATCGTAAATAACTCGAATCTCTTGATAAATGTACTATTTATACAACTAACTATTGCAGATGGTTGTCATTGCATATATTATAAAATATGTGTAATGGAAACAATTTAAGAAATAATGTTTTTGGGTAATATTTCAGTAATATTATATAAAAAAATCATATTTAAGGAAATAATGGTAACTGCACTATTGACCATGCACAGTTTCTATTGTCTTTTATTAATTTTCAATCTAAAGTTGAAAATGATTACATGACAAAAAATTTATTACAGAATATATTTCAAAGAAATGAAAATTTAACTGTTTGAATTACTAAATTTAAATACATATTTCAGAGATGAATAAGTACATTGAAAAACTGTAAGTTTTTCTCCACGACACTATTATCAACCGACTTTTAAATGAAATGAAAACGAATATTTCAGAATTATGAAAGAAAGGTTATCGGATATTTGCATATCAGGATTACTTAACAAATATCTAATTGTAAAATGAAATATCGCCCTAGGCGTTACTTCTAAAATGTTGTCACTTTAAGGTGTATTTTTATCTGTTAAATATGCTTATCTGTATTTCTCGAAAATTCAAAGCTAGCAAAGTTTTCTTCTGTTTCAGTCTGTAAACAACCGCTAACAAGAAAATGCACCGAATTACCGTTAAAAAAAAGAAGATAAGGTGTCATGGTTAAATTCTAGAACCTCTTGAAGTGTCTTTCGATTCCATCAGAGAGCATTGCCGTCAGTCTATGAATAAAGTTTGGGTCAAAAGGCAAATTCACTTCTTCAGTGCGATTAATATTGTTCATGAATTTGAAATTTGGATTCTGATAAAAAAAAACGGTTATTCGCGTGCACTGCAAATATTAAAAAAGGCGGCTAATATTTTGTCACATCTGTAGTCATATACACGATTCTTTCTGGGTTATGTTCTTTGTATAACCTATTAAAGTACCGTGTCTTCATGATAGTGGTATTTTAATTGCATTACTTGAAATGATTAAAGAAAAACATTTTACAAAGTAAACTTTGATTTAGGATTAAGCTAAAGGCAACGGAGTCCAGCAGATTGTTAATCTATCTTCTATGTCATTATTTATATCAAATATTTTTTCCTATAGTGTATATTTGCTCCATTGGTGATTTTACGCTTTTTTTAACTAATATTATTTTTTTACTTATAGCTGTACAATATTTTGCACTCTTTTGACTAATTACCCCCTAAAAAAATGTACCCGTCGGACTCAAAGATATTTTGTCAACAATATGAGCATGAGGCCATGATATTTTATACATGTATTTGAGATCTAGTTGTTCGCAGATCGACTTTCAAGCAACTTTGAAATAAAACTCCTCTTACCCGATTTGGGATAAGGTAAACAAAATTTTTTTTTAAAGGTGGCCTTATACACAATGCACTTACCGTAAAGATACGACAAAGTAGAAATTGTCCCATTATATACAGAAACTCATGAACATAAACTTACAACCTGTTTGTACCTATTATTGCTTTTGATGCCTGGATGACACCCAAAACAGAGGAAACATCTGACAATGTACACTTGCGGATCTTAGTTCTTATTCAAAGCATTTTTAATCATTTTATCACAGATGTGTACCAGGTATCTCTTTTGCATACCTGCGCGATAGTTGTCAGAGAATGGCACGTCATCGTTCATAACTTATTTCATCCATCATCTTAAGTCAAAAAGTCAATTTATAGATATTTTTAAATGGTGCAAACATTTGAAATGCGTTTCAAATCGATCTTTTAGAAATTCATTATAGTTTTTTGACAAAATAGGGATGTCAGTTGTATGTCAATGATATGGATGCAATCTAAAAGACGAGAGGAGAGAAACCAAGAGAAAGAGAATGGGTTAATATTCAGACTGATTGAAGAATATAACTTTGGAATGATCAAATACAACTTTGTACATTTAGTGAAATAATACATGTATAAGAGGGTGCTGGATCGCGCATTGATAATTCGTATTTGTTTAAATTTTCATCTTTATAATTTGACCCCCCAAGAAATTGAAAATGAATTTGAATTAAATGTTGCAAACAACGTTAAAAAATTGTGCGTTATATCAATTTAGTTTTAATCAGTCAATTGAGGTCAATTTTCCATTCATGAAAAAGAAATCAGTGATTGGATACACTAAATGTTTGTTTCTTTAAACAATTAACTTAAAGTTTCAGTCATTCAGGTAATATTACGATTTTTTCATTAATAAAAAGATATCATTCATTGGGTACACAAGAATTCGTGATTTTCTTTTCTTTTTCATTTTTGAACTTCTTTGTCAATGAAAAGTTCAGCAAAAAATACTCCCTCTTTGCAAATTGTTCATGACAGAAATTTCCGATTCATCAATATTCTCATTAAAAGATCAAGTTTTTTTGGTTTTACTTACTCATAATTTGAGAATATATCTATTGCTAACATTGGACTTAGTTTCAAGTTGAGTGACAATGTGTAAATTGAACATGCAAAATCTTGTCATCTTTCTGCACGATGGTACTTTTACATAAATAGGCGCAGTTTTGGGGACAGAGGTTGTGTATTGCAAAAAAAGAAGGCTATAGAATCATCAGGTTTACCGAACAATTGTGTCAATCAAACTAGTCAGTAGTCATGTATTTGATTGCACGAGACATGCCTTTTCACACAAGGACGACAAATTGATGGAATGTCATCAAAACCTTTATGCAAAAACCCCTGGATAAACGTGTAATAAGCTTTTAATAAAATAGAAAAAGAGAGTAGAAAAAAAAAACCGCCAGCAAGTTTGCATAAAAGACCATAATATCATACATACAAACAAAAAGACAGGCAGTCGGGCGCAAGCATGGAAAGATATAAAGAAAGAAAGAAAGAGAAAAAATGCCATAGAGAAGAAGAATTGAGGGAGAATTGAGGGAAAGTGAATGAACAAGGCTCGTCCTATTCGGGGACGACCACAGTCAACCACGAAAAAGCTAATTTTATCCATTAACATGATTTTAAGGTACAGTAATGAATGAAATCTACGACATATCTTTGAACTAACCAAGTACATGTATAGTTATTAGCATAAATGTCAAGATGTGTAAAGGTAAGTGAATGAAAAAGTAAATAAACAACACATCAGTAATTCATACATGTAAGCATTTCCTGGTGTCGTTTAGTGCGCTACGTTGCGATGTCAAAATTTTGTTATTTTTCTTAAATATTGCAAGACAAGTATGTGTGTACTCTATGGAAAGTTATTTTTTCAAACGTATTTATCAGACTTCTTAAATCTATTATAATGCTATAGTGCATTAATCAAGTCTGAAAGCGGGACTTTAAAAATAAGTCCATTAGTGATGGGGGAAAAATTACCCATCTAGTTTGAGAAATAAAAATATTTGTATATTATTTATTACAATATTTCAGCTGAATTAATATGCATCGGTTATATGTACTTCCTCGTGTGATGAAAATTCGTCAAAATTCATTCAAACGTAAATATGTAAAAATCGGATGATAATTAATAATGCATGTGAACTCTTACCAACATAGGTCGTTGCTAGTTGGCATTTTTTTGTAAGTACTTTGTTTACAGAGGAACACTGTTTAACTCTTTAAAATGCAATCCAATTCCAGAAATGGAATCCCTGGTAATAAAGACTCGTTTTTATACGTTGTAGTTTGTAAATGCATTAACAGCAGTCTTATACAAACGTGTTGTGCTTGTTTTCTTGAATCTTAAAATAGATCCTGATTTCGAAATAAAATATAGATAAAACAAACCTGGTACCACCTTGAACCATCTATATTCACAAGAGCATAAACCATCTTTGCAACAAGGATAAAGTTAAATGGAATCGGAATATCAATTGGACGGGAACATGCAAACGATATAAGTTTGCCCAAACCTTGAACGGATTCTTGTCTTCAATAAAAGAAAGCTGTACTAATAAATCAAAAGTTTGACGATTTAATGATCTTCACAGTTCATGTCAAATTTTGACAGATTCGAAGTTTTTTTTTTCTTTTTCTTTAGCCTGCAATTATGTTCGTAGAAAGCAGAGGAGCGAAAGAGGATTGGAGGAAAAGATGTTGACGATTTCGGTGTTCATCGATGAATTAATTTACAAGACGTACGCAATTGGACACAAATTTATATAAACTACTGACATACATTTTTTATCAATCAGTTTAAATGTGATTTTCGTTGAATAGTTTATAGTGTTTTAATTTCCACAAAAAGATTAGTTCAAAGGGTTTTTATTAAAGGTTTTTCTTGTTGAAAATTGTGAGAAGTTTTTCCTCTACGAAAATGAGTGGATTGATTTATGTAATAGCAATATTGAAATGAACTAGCTAGGTTTATGCGTACTTAATATAATTCCGTATTGTTTTTATTCCACTGTGTTTATCATGCTTCATATTTTACTATTCCTTATTAAAGATAAAATACCAATAAACATTACAATCAGTAAAGTTGTAAGTAAGAATAAGGAATCATTATTTGAGTATAATGAGGTGATAATTTTGGTCAGAACGTGATCAAATCAAATAAAGCCCGAAGTGCTTTATGATAAATTTGACCACATTCCGACCAAAATTATCACCTCACAATATTCAAAGAATGATTCCTAATAACGTATATTTATATTATTTCCAATTTCTACCCTTTAAAACAACATTTTAAAACCACTATTTCATCATGTTGCCCATGCTATGTATTGCTACGCGGCGCTGCCAATACCGTTTTTCGGTTATGCTATAAGACACGCCCATTTTGTGTCCCTCATCTTTTATGAAATTATTGGATTATAGGCTTCAATTTGATTCGTAATGTTACCACAAAGACAGTTAAAAATGTAACTATAACCATATCATTACGGCAGATAAAATACCGCTTAATCAGGCAATGGTTCAATCAGATACTTTTATCAAGAAGAACATTACTGTAGTACATATATATATTGTACTTCTGTAGAACAAAATTCATTATACAAGTAGTTCTTTTTAATTGGTTATTACCAAGCGTCATGCAGTTCATATGAATTTAATACATAAGCAAGGAGTATTTATTTTAATAGACCAATCCACACTTTGCAAAAGTTGTTTCCCTTTGCGGGGTTAACCCAAAGGTCAAAAGGGACAAAACTACTTTCTCCGTCTTTTTCTATATGCTATCAAATATTTGGGCGTCCTTTGATAAATATTGCTTTACATTAAATTCCTTCGATGTGTGGGTTGCCCCATCCTGGGGCAATCAAAATACACGTCGGAAACGGATTTTAATGTCAAATGGCAAAGTAACAAACCTCTAAACTGCAAAAGCTACTGTGAGAAACCTATAAGTTTTTCTCCAAACATGGAGGTCAAGGGGCATATCTTTTGTAAAGTATGGAATGGATTATACAGTGTAGATGTATATAAGTATATATTGCATGACCTTCATGTACATAAACGTGATTAAAAACATGTAAAAAAAAAAAAAAAAAAAAAAAAATCCGCAACCACCTAGTTCTCGAACGTTACTGAAGATTGGGGTCAAACTTATTTTTTATAATCAGTTTCTTTCACTTAGTACACTAAAGTACGACAACATTTTATTTAGTCCATTGTGTGGGAAAGAGTTAGTTTGATGGGTACATTTATTGCATAAGGATTACGTGCTGAATATCTATATCAACTTATTCTAATATCATCTTCTGGGGCGAAATTCAAATTTATATAACAGAACTTTGTCTTGCAATGTTAGCAAATAGCATCTGTATGTAACCTTGACGATATCTTTCCTCATAAAATATTTCGAAGACATTACAACCGTATATCTAGTGCATTAGGAGTGCTAAGAGCGTATACATTTTTATTTTTTAATAACTTGGACCTTCCTTTGCAAAAATAAATGGCACAAAAATCTACTTCCAATTTGCAAGAGAATAACATGCACACTATGCTGTTGTGTCTTTTCCAGAAAATGTTTAATGGATTAAAAAACGACTCCTTTGCACTTGCATTCCTTCGATTTTTCGCTTATTTTTTGTAGTAAACTGCACGTGTTTTAAGGGAAGTTTTAAAATATTATAATGCACATATGGAATATGTCATGATTAGGATTAATATTTTATTGAGTTTACCGTGTCTTTGTGAAGTAAAATAGCTCGGAGAGGAATAATAAGACAGTACTATGTGTCGAGTGGACCATTAATGGAAGAATTATTGGATAATTTAAAGTTTCCGATTCCTCTGCAATAAATTACTTGTTAACCGCAAACGTCATTGTCAGAGAGAGAGAGAGAGAGAGAGAGAGAGAGAGAGAGAGAGAGAGAGAGAGAGTGCGTAAGTATTAAATATTTTTAGAAAGTATCGGTGAAAAATAAACAGGTTATGAACACCATTGGACAGCAATGCTTAAAACGGCTTGAGGAGGTTTTAAGACGGCAAAAAACCCATATTCTTTCAATTTAATAAATCATCAACCGACATTTAGGTATTTAGATGCCAGATATATACTGTTTAATGTCATGGTTATTAAACTATAGAAGTCTTTTATCAACACATCATTTTATCTATCATTTAGATATAAGTGCTTTATGTAGTAAATAATAAAAAAAAATAAAATAAAGGGGATATCAATCGCCGTCTAATCGATATACAAAAGTACAACGCTAGAACTCATTACTTGACTATCACACATCTCGGTTTATCCTATTTTATATCGTCCTTGATCTTCATTAACGCGCTCCTTAAGTTTTGTAATGTTGACTTCAGCGACAGTTACCTGTAATTACGTGGATTACTCAATAGGATAACGGTATCGGGCCTAAATCTCACGTTGTTTCTACATGTACGTTCAAAATCAGTTTTGAATTTTCGCAGTGCCATATGGTATTCCATCAGATAGCGTTTTCATGTAGAAGAATTGCAAATAATTGTAAATAATATAATCCTAACCGAAGGTCCTGAACGTACTTGACTGAAAAAAAAGATGATAATAAATGGGAATAAATGATCCGAATATGCATTGACCATTCTCTGCGCAATTTTGATGAAAACTGGTTATACACTGTACACTGAAATATATAACTGGGTTAGGATGCATATATACTTTAAAGCTTCCTGATAGACAAGTATTTTCGATTGTCATAATGGCCAACACATGATTTCAGGTCCACTGATACATGTAATTGTTTTCAGATTCAATAGAATCCGTACAAACAAACTAACAATATTCAACAAATTTTGTGTCATACCCTTGTAATATTGCGCATATTATTATGACCGTTGGAAAGGCGAAAGACATCCCCTTTTACTAAATACTATTTCAAATATGCCAAACTTCATCAGTAAATGCATGCTGCGCATTTTTGAAAAACAGATATATACGGAAGCAAAATGTCGTCTTGCGAATATTCCCCATTAATCAGAAAAATAATGTTGCATCCATTTAGTCGCTGATAAAATTAAACCTTTCCATTATCAAACTATTTTGCATAAATAGGATGAAGAAATAACCATGAAGTTGTATTTATTTTATTGCAGTCTAGGATTGTCTTAGCAGCGGTTTTTGTATGAAGAAAACTTTAAAAAAAACGCACAAAAATAAGCTTCCGTTCTTTTTCCCTTTTGATTGGTCACTTTACGCCTTTTTTGTTTGCGGAATTGATATTTAATAACATAAATTACGTATATATTCTACCAAGAAGTTTCCGCGCACTCTTATCAAAGACCTGTAAAAAAAAAACCCAGTTTATTTAATATGAGTTCTTTTGAATACCTTAATTGACAAAAAATTAGGGACAATGTTGATTGATATATAGATCTTGTAAAGTGAAAATGACAATGTCACAATGACACATGCATTTGGAGAGTTGTAGAATTCCAACAGAATATTGAGCATGTTTATGTCATATCTATATTAATTAGGAACACGCGCATGGAACTATACTCGGGATAAAAGTTGACGGAAATTAATCAGTTAATAAACCCTTATTTTATTATGACGACCGAGCGATATGGTATAATTGTTTATAGCGTTTCCTTCTTCAAACATTTCAACATGTACCCACTTCTAGGTCAGGAGGACAATTAATACGATGTCAATTAAAATGCAGATTTTTATCTGTACTCGATTGTCACGAGCGAGCTACAGAGAAGTACAACGTATTTTTAAAATTGGTGCGTTTGCGTACTTTAATATGATTAAAATTATATCACTTCAACAAGGATCAGACGCGCACCTTACAATTTGCTTTTTAGATCGATTTCCAATATGAACACAAAAAAATGATAAGCAATTTTCTACTTTACATATGAAAGAGCTAATATTCTGAAAATAAACATGAAATGTAGATTTACAACCAATTTTAATTGTAAATTTTGATAAATATGTTTGTACCGAAATATGACCAAAAATTTTTAATAAGTTTGTCTGGAGAGAGAGAGAGAGAGAGAGAGAGAGAGAGAGAGAGAGAGAGAGAGAGAGGAAACGACGTATAAAGTACACATCACACCTGGGGGTATCCGTACCGTTAGAATTCATGGAACGTCTGTACCTCTCGTCAAAGCCGTTAATAAACACAAATGTGGCATGTACGACATATTTTTACTTTCTTAATTTGCATACATGTCAATGGTACCATTGAAAAATGTCTGGTTTGTCTTTAAAAGCGTTGTCCATTGTGAAAAACATACCATGAAGTATCGCAAGATGACACCGAAACCAAAAGTTCCTGTTTTGGTTCTGAGGAAATGATCCCACTGGATCGATATCGGCCGTGATAGGTTTCCGCAATATCTGAATACAAGTGTCGATCATGGTATAAATTATTCCACAAACAGAAATTAATCAGGGATTAAACAAATTATCTGTTATTGCCAATTCATCGCGGTGATTTTTGTTAAATTTCTGGTCATCAAACTTAAAACAATTTGAGGTATTCGTTCGAAGGTTTATGCATACAATAAATTAATTCCCGAACGGATTTCATTGATAGGCAATGAAAGCATTATCTGTGATGGCATACACGTTTAGTTTGTTCGTTTTGCTGTTAAGACGTTCAAAATTTCCTTTGATTGACTTTTATTGGATTTTTATTTCAGACATTTTTGTTTTGATCTTAACCCCGTATGTCCACCTTTTGACACCCGTCTTATTTTTGGGGAGTCTTAAATAATAGACATTGTATATAAACTATTTTCTTTCAAGATAGAAGTTGTATGAATATTGCCCTTTGACAATTAGTACACGGGGCACGTTAGGGTTAGGGTAAGGGTTAAAGACGCTTTATTTAGACGTTATTATAAATGTTGTATTGAAGAGTCAGCACTAATGGTGTACTTTGTCATTTCATTCTATATAACTTGATAGGCTGAAAGAAAGTTAGTACAATTATAATCTTATGAGGTGAGCCGTAAGAAAGTAGGCATTGTTTTGGGGGATTTTTTTAGACTGGGGGTGGTGGGTTGAGAGCTGAATAGTTATCTATATTTACAGTGCAAGAGGTACGTACATGTACAATGAAAAGCCTTATAAGACAAAAGTACTGGTAACTTATAAGAAATAATACTTAATGTCAAGTGCCTGTGTACTCAAAGAGTAGGTCGAACAGTTTAGTAGTTGTATTAAATAAGGTGATATATAACTATATATTTTACATTACCAGTTTTAATAATTGTATGCATTGAGCCATTTTCAAAATAAGTTGTGATCATTTAAAATAAAGAAAGTTTAGTGTATTGTATACTGTTCGTGCACGTCTACTTGACAATTGTACTATTTCATGTTCGTAAGAATTTAGTTTTATTCTTGGAACCTTTGTACTTCACTTGCAGTTTTTTTTAAATTTCTCTCACTTTGTGCCTTTTTCTATAATTTGGCGTCCCTATGCATCTAGTATTTATGACGGTTAATGTGTAGTCGCTGATAAATTTTACATCAATATGAATTTATTTACCTTTCCTTGTAAATTGTAAGTAGTTTTGCTTACTGTCTTTTTGTTTACATGTACAAGTCATTTACATGTACAAGCCATTATAGTAGTCAAAATAACATATTTAAAAACATGCAACTCTTAAAATTGTACTTTGTAATATCCTGGATATGGACTTATTAATATTTCAATTCTTTTTTTTAGTTGTTAGTAAAAATTTGTTACTGTATATTACATTGTCAATGTACTAAACAAGTGTACATGTACCATTTCAAAATTGCTTTTAAATTATATGTAACAACCTTATGCCATAAGATGTATGTCCTTGTGCAAATAAGATCTAGAATGAATACTCACTATATATAGATTTTTGTTTCAGAATCTATAACATTGTATATTATATTTGGTAAAATATTATATTCCTTTTTATTGTAGCTCTAGGCTTCCTGTTCTAATAAGAAAATATTGCCCCTCTATTAAATTCCGAGTTCAGAGTGATTTTAAAATTGTCATAAGAAATGATTCAAATATCACTGTACGACAAAGTATAAATAGATTTAAAGTTTCAAATTCAGTCATAGTCATATCGATTCTTTTAAAAATAAAAACAGCAATCATTTTATCCAGAATGCTGTTACATTGTACGTTGACTTTAGGGTAATTTTAGATGTTAGACATTTCTGATATTTTATGACTGTATATTACACCCCCTCCCCCCAAAAAATTAACAAACAGCTTGTTATAAAATCAGATCATCAGTAAATGCGTTTTTCGTCGACGAAAGCATTTTTCCTACACAGAATAAAATTCATTGTCTTATAAATATTTTGAAATTGTACCCAGTAGAATGATGGCTTTTAAGAATAAAATTTTCTCAGAATCGATATATTACTTGTTCTGTCTTTAGAGGTTTGTAAAAATAATCGTAGATAAAATGCAATACTAACTAATAATTTTAAAGACGTTTCAAGCAATGATATTCTTGAATACTGCATGACCATACTATTTGACTATTTTAGACGTTCACAGTGTGTGTTTCATGAGCCTCGAAATCTTTTTTTTTTTGCGTGGTTAGAAGAACGCTATCAAAATAACAATGGCAAAGAATATGATTTATACAACAAAAATATGAAAGATTGATTGATAGAACACTGAGTGATGCATTGTGGGCGATATGTTCAGAACACGCACCTCCTCAACAACATCTGAATTTACACGTATGATATTCTAATGTTGTCTTCTTTCCTCCGATTGACTAAAATATACAGATAAACAAACCACTTTTAAAATATATTTTTGGATATTAAATGAATGTATTTTAATTAATCAAGTTTTGCAATTAATTCTGCAATGATTCCTGCATGATAATTGAGCTGATTGGTTGTAACATTGTATTTTGAGTTTTGATATATACGTGTCAAAATATCAGGTAATGCACTTTAGCAATTAATAGATTATATTATCATACATCAAAAGTAAAAAAAAAAATATTCAAATGGGAAACCTGTAAATAACATGCGTCGAAGATTTGAGATTCCTTGGAGCAAAGCAGAAAAGCACAAAGTTGAACATTTCCTTCTCATGTCTGCAAAAGAAGGCGGAAAAAGAAACACGTGAGAGAAATCTTCTTGGGAGTCTTCAAACATCCATACCTGAACAAAAAATCATTTCTAGGTCCATATTGTTATTGTAAACATGCATTCGTGCAAAATCGTTAATTTCATTTTAATTTGCCGTTCCCACAATGCCTCACTGCGGGAAGTCCGTAACGTATTGTCGTCTGCCGAACCCAGACAATTTTAAGAGCAGACGGCGCTAACGAGATTTAACGAGATTTGGATGTCCCCTTTTTTCTCATCTTCTATAAATTATCTCGTCTCAATAGGCAATCGATTGGAAATAAAATGAATATTCATTCAAAATACTTTAAAAGGCGCATACGGATTAAAGCGTTTGATTTCAATTGCAAAGCAAGCGATAGAATTGGTTTGTAAAAAAAAACACCTAAATAGTTTATTTAAATATTTCTGTACTGCAAACTGATAACTTTTACTGTCTCGGAGCAAAGTTTAAAAGCGCCAGGGAATTTCGGAAAACGTACAGGCGAGAAACCTTGAGAATTCATTTTTCAATAATGGTACCCTCTAGCCCAACGAATATATTCCATCCCATATGACCATATTGCCCAAGTCTTAGAACAAAACGTAATTAAACCATTTTAACAAAATATATATATATATAAATAGAACAGTACAAAAAGTTCAACTGAGATAAATTCTTTGTCAAAGACTCTATTAAGATCATTTTTTTTACCATTATATGTGTCTTACGTAGCTTTATCATAACCCTGTAGAGAACTTGACAATGTTCATTTTAACTATAACGAAATAAAAAAAAAAAAAATAACCGAAAAGTCTACCAATACACTATTTTTAAAAGTTATTTATACATTTTTTATCCATTTTCACTATTTCCGTTTTAAAAAAGGATTATACTTGATTTGAATATAAAGGATACTAACTTGTTAAATTTTTATATAGTATTTGGACATGCAGATTACAAGTGACTTGGGCACGATTTGAGCTCAATCTTTAAATGTTATTTTTCCATTTTAAATTTGTAGAATGGTTAATATGAGTATTTTTAATGCTATATCAAAATTTGAAAGCCAGATATTGAGTTATTAGCAAGATACAGAGTTTGGAATTTTTCGTTTTGGAAAATAGCTCGAGCCTTGTTATTGTTTACATATGTGTTTTATTGGTATAAGTTTCAATGAAATGTTGCTTTCTTCGATTGATAATATATTTTATAAACACATTAAACAAGTTTGACTTGTCTCTGACGAGTTATTTTGTCAAAGAAATGGTTATTCCATACATTACATTATTTGTAAAAAAAAACCAACAAAAAATCGAGCTTTGTTTACATAACAATGAATTCTTATCTCTGTATCTCTCTTTTAACTTATATTAAAACATTCAAATTTTGGTCAATCATTCAAAATGTGCAAGTAAACCATTTCATATCTTAAAAATAAGAAATAAAATTTTGATCTAAACTCGTGCCCGAGTCCCTTTGAAAAAAAAGTTAATTTATTATAAGATTGAACACAATAGTGTTGAAAAAATACTGTTAGATGTTATAATGTGAAATGGCTGTTCTGATATCAAACTCATATTTTATAAACCTTCTTAAGAAAAGACCGGCTTTGGAAGGGTGTTACATTAATCACAACATAACAAGATCAAATGATTGTGGTCATTGATCGCATGTAATTGAATATTGTATAACAGCAAATGAATCTATGCCATATTGCGTATTAAAGCAGCTTGAGATGATTACATTTATCGTGATCGGGGGTGTCCCCTACGAGGTTTTTATAACTAAAGCAAGTATATTCTAATGTACATTGTAATTGGCCGACAAGATGAAAGACTTAGTTATAATAGTATTACATCAAGCATATGGAGAAGACAATAAACAGTTTATAAAATATTTGGATTGTCAAAGGTCATGGTTATTTCCGCATATCATCATTTATGAGAGAGAATATTTAGCTCATTATAAAAAAAAGTTTGAATGAAGCAAACTGAGAAAAGAATAACATGCGTTATCTGTCTACGTTGCATAATGATATTCTGGGGATTTTTTTATAAAAGAGGGAAAAGTAAAGAAATTCCATATAACAGTCAAATGTTCAAAAGAAGTGATAAAGTGACATGAGAAATGGTTTTGCTGTGAATTGTGGCGACAGTGAAAGAGATGGTGGAGAATACAGTGGCAGTACCAACTGGAATGATATAAACCTCAACACATCAACACGAATTGTTTCAGCCTTAATTACCGCGTAATTTTGGTTTTGACAAGTTAAGTGGTTGTTAAACACACGCTTTTGGTTCCCAAATGAGTCGTCATCATAAAAATTTTATTTTTGGGAGAGAGAGAGAGAGAGAGAGAGAGAGAGAGAGAGAGAGAGAGAGAGAGAAATTTTATAGATAATTGTATTTCAATTTAATTTTTGAATTGCAGAAAAACAAATTCATCGCGTATTTTTTTAAAACTATTTTGTGTTAATTTATTGCTTTTAAACAGAAGATTTTAATTAATTTGCTACGTAAAAAAAATAAAATAATAAACCTTCGTAATTTCATATTAAGAAACTTTAGACTAAATCCTTATGAACTGTTACGTAAGCTATCAAATAAATCTACAATTTTTATAATTTCGTGCAATCTTCAATGGAGTGTTTTACTTCTGCAAAATATATTTTTACGTGATTAATGTTCATATATTTTTAAACTCATCTTAATATTATAATATTTAACCCCATTCGTCCTTGTTCGCATCTTTATATATATATGCAACTGAATGTACTGAAAGCTGATTTTTTACATAGCAAAAAAAAAAGAAATCCTAAAGCATTTCATTTCTTCGAATAGAATGTTTCCATCAAAAGACTTTTAATATTTTGGCCATGAAATATGTTGTATACATCTATTTGTTGCCCCATGAAAAAAATTGAAGTGAGAAAATGACTTTCATTGCCTTTAAACATCCACATTTCAATTTATAAATAGCTGATAACATATGGTTTAAACCAATCGCACAAAATGTTTGAAAATTGAACAAACTTTAGGAGAAACCATGACATTTTATATAAAAGCATTTCCTCTTAATGTTAAAATGTATATATATATATATAAAGGGTTCAAAAATAAACATTAAAAACCTGTGTGAGCAATTCATCAAATAGACAGTTTATCGTCAATCTTCTGCTCGTAAATCAATATTTCTTTATTTGTTGTCAAATTCATGAATAAGAAAAAACCGGTCCTATAGTTGTCCAACATGTAGAAAACTTGTTTCTGAAACAAACTGATTAGTGTTTTTATTCCCCCAAAATAAAAAAAAATATCACAAAACCAATCAAAGAAACCCATTGATCAACCCATGAGTGGGAAGATAGATTTTTTTCTTTCAATGCATTAGTTTTCAGATAATTTAAAACTAAATTGGTATGTGGGTTTTTCTTTTTCCTTTACCTTTACGTGCTTTAAAAATCTTGAAACACGTGCACTGTGTTCTAACAAAAATAAAGGAAAACAGATATGAAGAAGTTTCAAATTGTTTTTGATTTAAGGAAAATTCTACATTGTATATAATTATATCACAATTAATCTCATATAAAAATTATACTATAAGGATGCCATGTAGTATTACATGAACTTTTGTAGTATTGTATGAATTTTTGTAGAATTACATGAATTTTTGTAGCATTACATAAATTTGTGTGGTATTACATGAATTTTAGATGCAAAGATAATAATGATTGTTTATTGAAAATGGACTTAATTAACTCTACCTACACAATTCTAACTTTTTTTCGTTCAAATCCCTCGTCGTCGCTGTGGTTTCAATGAGGAAACCTGAAATAACAAACGAGAAAAAATAATTTCAATTATTCGAATTTGTTATTTTAGTAAGATACAGGCCTATCCTCTAGATCTAATTTCAGGTCGTCTTTGTAAAATAAAACATATATCTTGACCACAATTTGTCTCATTTGACAAAGTGAAACATAGTAACAATAGAACGCCAGAACTTAAGTAAAAATCGCTAAAGCACCTGCATGCCCATCATCTTCATTTTGTCAGATTTAAAAAAAAAAAATTAAAATGGTGTAAGACGTCATAGCTTTTTATTTACTCTTCAGTATTACAGAAAAAAATTGACAGCATCCTTCTTCCATTAAAGATTTATTTTGTGAACTGTCAGAAATGCCAAGATAATCGCCATAGTTGCATGCTTGGTTAAACTTGTGTATGTATTTATTATTTTTTATTTTGCTGAGTAATTATCGGTTAGTTCGATGTCACTATGACATCAGTATTTAGACAATCATTACTATATTGACGACCAAAACAATGAATGATCATTCAATTGTCTGCATCTGCTTCGGAAACTGATAAATGTATCTATATTGCCATGTGCATCACCTTAAAAAAATTGCAGTCCTTTTGTAATTGTATCCAAGTACCTTTCTTGTAAAACAGCTTTTCGGCAGTGTGTTGTTTTCGGTGTTTTTCTCTCCACTTGTGATATTATAAATAGTCCTTTGAAACATTGGTTAGGTTAATATATATGTATTAAAACACTTGATCTTTAACATAATATTATGTATCAAAACCAGAAAAAACCTTAATATCCAGACTGTAAAATATGAGTCTCGGATTGAGATTTGACATGCTGGCTGTTAATGTTATAGCGCCTTTCATATCGGCTAGGGATGGTGTGTATGGCACCAGCACGTTGACTGCTATCACTTAGAGACAATGAAACATCGCAAGCCAAAAAATAAAGTCTATTGACCGCAAGACTGTGTGTCAACATCATTCTCATAAATTTTAAAAAGTTATGATTTCATTTCTTTTCTGGATCTAAATTTATACAAGAGACAACAAATTTGGAAGCCGGATACATAAACCAAGAGGTTCATTTGCATACACATACAACCATTGTCAATTAAATAGATAAACCACAGCTAGGACCAAGGACCCCAAAAAAAATAAAAATTGCAACGACGACGAAAACTGCGATTACCGATTGTTTACCAGATATTTTCCTTTGTGCTAAACAGAAAGATTAATCAACAACTGCATGAGGACGATCGTACAGTCAAGGGCAGCTTTCAATTAAACATTTCACTCGAATTCACTCACAATAAAATAACAAACACATTTGCGGTTTCTTCCTCTTGACTTTTTTTAAAAATAAAATTTAGAAGATGACAAATTTAACCACCGATTATCATCATTTGAATTTTAAGTTTTAGAAAACGTATGAGGTCGCCCTTCATAATACATTTGTTAATTTACTTCATTTCCCGTGTTTATGCAAGCAAACAGTCCTTATATCAAATGACCGCAAACATCGTTTAAACATTAAAAGCTACCACGGGGTTTAGTTTTAGATAACCTCTATTAACTGAATAAGGATTTCAGAGTACTTTTGGGTAGTTAGAGGAATCTACCGTGCATGTTTGTCATAATTTGTAATCAATTGAAAAAAATGTACTTAATACTTAACTAAAATAAAGTATAAAGAAACTAAAGACAATTCACATTTCGATTTACTTCTTGTCTTTGAAGATTTTCCTGGGCCAATTTAACAAGTAGATTTTGGGGAAATTTAAGCTATAATAGATAAACTAAAACTGCACACATTCGAAAACATTCACATTGGACCTATTTAAGGTCGTATGTTCGAAAAACTTTTTTACTACCGAACACCGAAACCAAATGAAGTAATTTGTTTTCCTGGAATGAGTCTTTTTAAATCTGATTTACATAATTATATTTCATATAAACCAAGCATAAAGCCGTTTTGTTCATTTTAAAATATATTCTACATGTACTTTACGAATCAAAATGAAAAAGGCAACACATAAACATTATATTCATAATTTATATAAATCATTCATGTTAAATGAGTATCTCCGGAGACACACAGCACATGCATACATTTCTCTATCTTTACAACAAATATTCACCGTTCGATCTTTCATTCAATAAAGCTATGAAAACGAAAAAAAAAACCATACATATATACATGTATGTATTTGCCATGTTGTGTAAATTTTGATTGTAAATTTTGTATTTACAACCATCCAGTAAATTCAAAATTTACAGCATGATATATTCATCAACTTGTTGGGGGAAAAGTCTTATCAAAAACATAAATTACAATGAATCATAAATATTCTTTCTAGTATTTACTAAACCGTGTGCAAGTTCATAGTATTCATGAATACATTGTAACAAAGTAAATAAAAAAAAAATACAACCCCATGCACACATTAAAAACAAAACACGATTGGTTGAATATATATCAGCACATAATTTCAGTGATTAGCAACCCCTTCCTTTTCTCTTTCTTTAAATAGTTCCCCCGTTTACAAATATTCAGTTCAACTACCTAGGAGGGACAATGGATTCCGATACAGCATAAGTTCAAAGTCCCTCCAGTTTAAAATTTGAATCTAATTTCATTGAAACAACTGCAATCTTAGGACGCTTACAAAACCACTCACTGCCTTTTTGTGTCAAGTACGGTCAATATGGCAAGCAGTAATTTACAATTTTATTAAAATCAACTTCTTCTGCAGTTCAATCACATTTTCCTCAAACCATTGCTTTCAGTTTGACCTTAGTCACTATTGCAGTGACTTATTTCCGTCGATTTCTTCAGTAGGACTCAATGATGCGATACTCATCCATAGATAAAGCAATATACATGTAAATTCATCATAAAGCTTTTCAAGATTTTAGTTTAAACTCTGGATTACAGAGATAAATTAATGGCAATGAAAAATGAGAATGGACAGTATTTTTGCATGTCTTGACATTTTGCCCCCTTATGTGAATTGTACGTATCAATCATAAGAAATTGATAATCAAAATTTGATTTAGGTGCACATAAGTATGTGTGTTGGCACTCCAGAAAATGAAAAGATGATTGACACAAGTAGGTGCTTTGCACATATATAGCACACAAATAAATAGCTCCTCATTGGCTTATCATGCGCATCTGTAAGATAAAATTACATAAATAAATCCCGAATAAAAAAAAATCTCACCACAACATTATCATAGAATCTAATTGATAAAGGGAATAACATTATTGTGACTAATCCTGTCTTTTCATTCATAAAAACGATGAAAAAGAAGATGATCGCTTTTGACACTACATTGTTAGCACTGGCAAGCAAAGAAAGAGAGCAAGGACTCCGCTCAACAACGCCGTATTATGTTGGTTGTGGCGAGATTCGGAGAATGATGGCTCTGCGTATGAAGTACGTAAAACATCCGATGCCTTCATACAAATATGATATGTGTCGTCTTTTTTGGTTAAAATAAAAGATTTCTTGCAGTTTTAAAAACTCGACATTCCTCTCTCTCTCTCTCTCTCTCTCTCTCTCTCTCTCTCTCTCTCTCTCATGATATAATGAGAAAAATCAGCATCAATGACTGCTCCCGTTCCCCACGAAGTCATCTGCATGGCGATTGATACCGCTTAGCACGGAACAGTTACTACTGTCTGACGTCACATGCTGATGTAAGTCCGCAGACGACGATGACGTCTTTTTGTCTACTTTCGGTTTGTAGTCTGTTATCACCACAGTCACGCTACCGACAGTCACAGACATGGTTTCCGCGCTGCTCCTGTCAATCTTGGGAGTCGACCTAGAAAAAAAAATTTTAAAATTAAAAAAAAAATGTGTAAGAATTACAGACATCTCTATACATCTATTTTCGGTGGTTTCAGGAAGCGTTTTGCTGTTTTGACAAGTAGTTGCTGTAGATATATGCAAATGTACACCTTGGCGACTGGAAAATTTATGAAGCCTAATGGAACATTGGGCATATTTGATGATTAACACTTGAATGATGGCCATTTTTGGAGAATTACTGCAAAGGCCCAACAGCGCTGATGGCAAATTATACAGGGCGGAGTTGGCGTCAAATGTTGAGATTTTTACAATGGATTCAACCCTGTCATAATTAACATCTGTAGTAATCAAGTCCTAGTCAGAAAGGTTTTTTTTTTTAGAATTGTGATAAAATCTGCCAAAAATATACTTAATCAATGAAACAAACACATTATCTTATTAGGAATAATCACCAAGGAAAAAAAATTAATCCAAAATATCACCACCTAATTAGCATCATATAAATATGAAAAAAGAAAACCGATGCATAAAAAACACAAAAACTGAAGCAGCCAGACCTTATAACGTGACCACTGTCTGCATTTTAAAAATGCTAGCACAATTACATTCAGAAAAAAATATAACATAAAATAAAACAGAAACGCTCTGTCATTCCTTTGGGGAAAATCTGAAAGGAATAACCTTGACCATGTTGATAACGAATCACATGGAATATTTAATGTAATTAAAGGTACAGAAAAATCATGTCCTCATTGCCTAATATCACATATAGATACGATTTAACTATTTAAAGAAAATAAATATCAAACTTCTAGAACCATTTTAACAGGAGCTTAGACTTTGGGTAGTTGTGTCAAACAGCAATATGACGTAGGCCTGTCTATTTCATTGCTGGCCACTCAGCCATGACTCTTTGAAATCATCAATATTTCTATGGCTTTTGAGCTTACACTGGACAATATGTGCATATTTCACTCGAGATCAGCGACATGTTTGAAATAGTTACGTCCTACCGAAAGTACAAGGTCTTGTTAAAATGGTTCTATTACATATTAATATAAAATCCTCAAAATTTACCTTGCTGATTTTTTGGAATGAGAGAGGTTTTTCTCCTTTTTGATGACCACGTGATTATTTGTCGGGGTAGGGGTTGGGGTGGTGGCGGTTGTGTGGAGATTTTCTACACTTTGTGAGTTTGTATTGCTAACAGATTTCACATCACAGCTGTCGTTCGATGAATCGTTTATATACTCATCCGACTTAAACGAAGTCTTCTCCCTTTTAGGGGGTGGTGGCGGCGGCACATACTGTTGTGCTACCTGTTGGGCGGCAATCTGCGCATTCAACCTTGGTTTTCTACAACGAAGAGAAATAAAAAAAAATGGCATATGTCAAAAGTATATATATAAATATCTTATGGGTTTTTTTTTTAAAATTATTACTTCTCAACTTGCTAAAATTAATGGAAGAAATTAAAAAGCTCAAAACAAACAAGATTTTAGGAAAATACACAGGAAGAAGTATCAAGAAAAGTAATCCATCTTTCAATCGGATGACGAATGAATTCGCTTTTAGGGGAAAAAGAGGAAATGGAAGAAGAAAAAAAGATAATTGTTTTGCGAATTGTTTCCCTTTTACTACAGAGCATTACACAATCTGCATAGGAGAGGAAGGGAACGGCTCATCACTTGGTTCCGCTTTTTTGTAACTGTAAGGCATCACAAGAAGGCGTATATCTCGTCAAGTAGACACATGTCCATTATGAAAAGAGTATAATTAAGGAAACCACTGCTGCAAACGATAACATTAGGTGTCACAAAAAATGCTTTGTACAATTTATGAACGACGGCTTAAACTGTTATATATGGGTTACTGTGTCAAGCGATTGGGGCTATATTGCCCACACCTTAACCATGACGATTAACGGATTTCAACGCCAAGAAAGATCAGCTTACATGTTGATCTAACGATTATCTCACAATTTGCTCTAATCATAAATGCACAACTTTTCTTAACATAAATTCATAAATGAACAAGCATTTTAATCATAAATACACCCTTTACTCATCCCCCCCCCCCCAAACAATTGATCCAATTCTATAATAAAACGTCACAAAGAGAAAAGATACATAGTTTTAAAAACAAGAAACAAAATCTATCTTAAAATATAATGACTTGAACGACCGACTTTCACACCTTTCTCTTTTTACAGAAAAAAAATAATATACAGACTTTCATTGATAACTTTGTGACGTCTAAGTTTGCGTTGACATCTCAATAATTACGGAGTGAACTAAAGCTGCCACCTATATATTTTACTAAATTCTCACTGTCTTGATGTTACCATACATTGTAAACTGTAAACTAAATTCTCACTGTCTTGTGTTATCGTAAACTGTAAACCGCATAGTCTACGATAACGAGGCCATACGACTTGTCGCATTGTTCCCCCGAACAAAAACGGCATAAAGTACCAATATATGCGTTGAATATTGCAAAATCTCTCAACTCTTTGAAGAGGCTCGATGCATAATCAACATCAGGCGCATAAAATCATCTTCAAGCTTATCTAAATTTACTAATTTAAAACTAATAATTACATGTATTACACCTTATTAATGATGAAAATCTCTTGCTTTCTTAAAACTTCTGATTAATACAATACCTGTATCATATTGTTTTTAAAAAAAGTACTAAACTTTTCTATGTAAAGAGATTAAAAAAATACATTAAAATGGCCATGATCATCTTATAGTCTCATTTAAAACTTAAGTATTGACGTGGAAGTACAAGTTTGACTATAAAGGTTTGTAAACGAAAAACTGCTTAGTTTCCCCGCAAAATATTTTACAAATACCTAATTAGTCAAGGCGTTTCCAAAAAAAACCAACACATTATTTGCCCACTCGGCTTCATTACCAGGACTCAAGGATGTTTATCAACGCAAAATATATGATTAATATAAAGAGAAGGAAAAAAATAAAACCATTCTAAAAATATAACTTAATTTCAGTTAAGTGCGTTAATACATGTAAGTGATTGTTTGTGTTTTCAAATTAGGCTATAATTTCTTATTATAAGGCACCGGAAAATTAAATCTTTCAGTAGCATTTTCCATTTCAAGTATGTTAAAAAAACCGAACAAAGTATACCTCGAGCGGCAGATAACCACTTCTATTATTCCGTTTGAATTCGGGATTTGATAATTGTCTCTGTGTAATCGTAACATAGCATTTTACACGATGAATTTTAATGTATAGCGTAAGAAGACAGTATATCTAAAAAGGTGAGGAAACACTATCAACCACAATCTGTATTTAACCTTCAAGGCCGCGACCTTCTTTGGAGAAGACAAAAAGCCTATTCAAGAAAGTAAAAAAAAAATGAAACGGTTTGAAGAGACAACAAATAGCAGCAATGCACATGAGATTAAAGTAAGACAAAAATGAATTATGCGTCAAAATCGGTTTTTATAACATTTAAGAACCCCGAGATCAAAGTTTTCTTTGGCTCTAAAAATAGCAGCAGGTAGGCAGGTAGAGCGAGAGGTCACACAAAACTGAAAGGAAAACAGAAAAGAGACTTTTGTGGAGAAAAATGAGCCGGTGCATGTTATATTGTGCTGCGAGAGTGATTTTTTGTACCAACGTGGAGAGAGAGAGAGAGAGAGAGAGAGAGAGAGAGAGAGAGAGAGAGAGAGAGAGAGAGAGAGAGAGAGAGTTTTCTTTGATATATTTCATTTTATGAATTAAAATATACAAGACTACTGTATATCTTATTTAATAAAATGAAATATATTGGATAGGACACTACGATCACGTGCAGTAGATTGATACAATATCGAAACACACAGAGAAGCACTAGTTCACTCGAAGTCGTGCCAGTACCTATACGTGTATATGTATATGTCAAAAACACAATGCCCACAGCTACAGAGAGAAAACATTTCGTCAATAATGAACAATCGGCTCATCATGACAACCAAGCAGGACAAAAAAAAAAAAAAAAAAACCAACCCATCTCGAACAACAGACACTGATATTTGACAAAGTAAGTTAAATATACATCTTATTAGAGACAGCAAATTGAAAGGTGTGACTGTGTAATATGCTCTACAACTGCTTTACAAAGCGAAATTGGCTTTCTTTCCTTTAAACCTTGTCAAAAAGAAATCTTTAAAAAACAAATCAATATCAGTCGTATAAAATTACGTAACAGATTGATTTACAATAAAATATGAGCAGAGTCTTCAAAGTTGTTATAATATACGAAGTCATTTAAACGCTAACACCATCCAATGTTATCTGTAAAACAGTAACTTTTATTTCGCATGTTGTCTTCAGTTCAATCCCTTCAATCATGACGAAACAGCTTGAGCTTTTATCGTTTCTCCTTAACACATCACTTCCTATCATTTCCTCCTAATTTCGACAACTATCCCAGTGCCATTTCTGATTAGATGCGACCCGATCCCTAATTTCACCCCAAGATACAGTCAACCCAAAAACATGTAACCAACTGAACATGCTTTGGTCTTCTTGTCTTCCCTGCAGTAACAATACAAACATCTTCTCCAGCGATCTGCTCCCCAAACCTCCCCCGACGCTTTTAACCAAACGAAACCCCCAGCAAATGTTCCATATCAAGTCACAGGTTCTTCGATATGACACTTCCTCTGCTTTGAGGTTTTTTAAAATAATTGACCATGCACATAAACAACACTACAATGGAGAGGCTTCCATCAAGCAGCGATTAACAAATTAGCCACTGGCCATGCAGAAAGATGCTGGTAACTGCTAATCAGACCCCCTGTGAGAAATCGGCTAATGCTCCTTCCCTGTGTATCACTATCAGTCTATAAAAGCTACAGTCACTGCAACCATAACTTCGTATCTCTGAATCAGGATTTTGCTTTCATTACACTGTAGATATCTTTCTTTTTATGGCATTTCCATAACACTATCTCTGATCTTTTCATCCTCCTTTCATTCTAGGTTAACGTATCATGCGGAAAATCATATAAAGAGGCTACTTTGTGACGATATTCTAAGATTTATCATACGTGCTTAAAGTATATGAAATTACAACCCCCCCCCCCAAAAAAAGAAGTAATAAATGGAATATTACGGCATCATACGATAAAATTGATCTATTAAGGTACATACATTGATAAGATACAGTTGTCATTACTTCAATACAGCTTGGCATTTAAGAAGGATTAAAAAGGGATTAAGAAGCAGAAAGTAAGTAAAAGAAAGAAACGTCGCAATCCAGATGCTATTATATCTGAAGGACTTCTATAGCATTACACTATCCTCAAACCTTACGCAAAACCTTCATACTTAGCAATATCGTGCCGCTTTTTAGATGCATTTAGTTCTACAGAAGGCTAATCGTACACTAATTCATTATCACTAGACATGTACCGATCACCGGAAATAGTACACTTATTTTGCAGCAAAAAGTTATATCACAAAGCTTCTTATCGAATAATCATTTCAGCAACCAACTCTATGGATTAAGACGGCTCGATAGTCGTAGTCATTATACCATATTGATCTCCTTGGGAAGAAGAGCTCTATATAAAGATATAGGAAAATATTCACATTTCAAAGTTGACCACCCAGCCTCCTTAAAATATCAACATTCAAGACGTGTCGTATCCTAAAAGAAATCTTCCGGTGGTATGGGATTATTTTATTTAATCCCGAGTTTTCTGATTGATTCCTGATCCTCAGGGTTCTTATAATCACAGAATAATGCATTATCTTACATGGCTAAGGTTTCGAAGCCTACCGAAATTGTATCACGTGTCAAAACACTAAGTAACTTAGTCCTAATTTGAAATTTTTGTTGCAGAATAAAATCCCTTAAAATACAACAAATGTTATAGGTCTTCATAGATATATATATATCAATATATTTCAAATATCACCATGAATACAAGTATATTTCATGCCGATCACATCATATATATCAATATTAACAATGAAATTGTGGGTAATGGTTATATTGCATAACACAGAAATCTTTGCAACTACAACAACATGATCTTTCGTAAGGACAGTCGGACCAGAGTATTCGGGATGAAAAAAAACCCACCTTGTGCTATATAAAGGCAAATAGAAGTATCACGCGAGGTCAAACTTGCAAAAGACTTCCACATTTTGTTACATGTGCGGGTTTTACCAAAACAAAGTTCCTTATGCAATATATACAAGTAAACCGATCGCTAAAATGCCTCTATCTAAAGCGGACATCACACATCATAACAAATGTGATGTTAAACTCTGATCAGACTCGTTAATCCGTAAATCGTATTGCTTGCATTACATCTTTCATATTTACATCGTAGTTATATGTACTGTTATAAAAACTCAATAAAAAATACAATACATAAATACAATGGACCTTTTATTTCTTTAAATACAAAATGATAATATACTATACAGGTGATTAGTAATATTATTTTTTCCTCTGGATAGAAATCACACGTTAATGGTGACAGCTTAACACTATCATTTTCAAAATGGCCATCCTGTAAGTTTACTCACAGCAAACACAGCTGCGGCGTCAGAAACTTACATCTTGTAAGAAATTGACCGTCCAAAAATAAATGCGAACAGGAAATGGATGATTCAAACACATCAAATGGCGATTTTTTTTTACGTTTCCTTGAAAAACTTACATCTCTCGTTAGTCAGACCAGAAATAGGAGCGAAAGAGTTAATTTCCAATTTGCCAGAAACCCCTCGGCCTTACACAGATGGAGAGTTCGGAGTCATTGATGCGTAAAAAGTATGAAGGTATCGTTATTACTACTCATCGTGTAAAGGTTTGTATGCTGTGTAATAGAGTTACTCATAAAATAATCAATGAACAATCCATGCTTTCGTCTTTAAATCATACATGTATCAGTTCACTCTAATCAATGTCAGCATTTGTTGCTTTCTTCATGTATGACTAGCAGCTAAAGAAATTTACTGCATCAACGATAAAACTTGAATCACTAGGCCTGATACTTGTTAATGACCGAATTATTTTCTTGTTCTTCATGTATATAGTTTAAAATAAATTCAAATATGCACGTTGTTCCTATCGAAGCTATATGTAAATGCAGATGAAGATTTTTTAAAAGAATGAGTAACTTTCTTTTGAGTCAGCTGGCATGCCCCCACCCGCCTCCGCCCAATCCTCTATATCGATTGTGCCGAAGAAAAATCACAAAGTCACCGAAAAGCCATAATTGGGTCCACTTCAAAACAAAATCTTTGAAGTGTAAAAAAGCTTAAATTTGTTTAATTAACCCGGTGGCAAGAGGGTTTATATCTAATATTTAACGTCAGGTGCCTGTAATTTCCATGTAGAAACAATTGGATTCAGACGGAGCTAAAACGTTGTACCGGGGGGGGGGGGGGGGGGGCAACGTTCATATCATTGTCGATCTATTTATTTCCTGACTAGCATGCTACTTATTCTTACTACTAAATCATTTTTTTAATTTGAGAACACGCAAACACTTCAATCATCAAGTGGCCGTATAATTACCTTGACATTCTATAGAAGAAGTCCACGTAAGAAATGCGCATTCTTGGAGCCAGGTGAGCTTTACAGCTGAAGTGCAGACGAAGACAGATGTAGATTGTTATTAGAGTGGTGCACTTTTAAAACAACATGTGGGAGTGATCAGACAACATTGATTGATATCGCCCATACTTTTATCAATTCAATGGGTTTTTTTTAAACACTTCTTTCAATCTTCATCACAAAATTTCAATCATCTCCTTGACATGTGACGATGGGAGCGTCACTTTTCGAGAGCAAGCTATATCGATAGCTTCATGTTCTACATAATAGATGTATTTATATCTTTTTTTTCAAGACCAGCACATTTAATACCCTTTTACGTGAATAGATATACCAACATGTACAATCATAACAGCATTTCTAAAATCTGATTAGTTGGAATCTGATTTTCATTTGAATAAATATCAAAAGAGAGACAAAAGAGAAAAGGTTACTGAGAAAACTGTTGATCTACATGTAGCTATATATTTCAAAACCAAAATACTACTGGTTACTCAGGTTACGTGCGGTCTGTTGCGGATAAATCAACACGATTCGAAGTAAGATTGGAAATGGCTTGCGTAACTTTGGCGGAAACCTTTCTTACGTAAATTGTTTACATTATTCATTTAATCTTTCGAACCCCCCCTTTTCTGAGAACTGGGTTACACTGTTTGTACTATTAAAACATTAAATCATAAAACTTGTCATCCAAATTAAAGAAAACATTTTCCTCCCTTGTCTGATATCTCCCTCCTTGCGACCGACTTCTGCAGGCCCTGCACTTGAGAGAGGAGACACAATATATCACTTTAAACTTGACCCTCCCCACGAATGACGCAACGCGTTTATAAAACAAAACGTCGAAAAAATTCGACAATGCCAAGAAGACACAAACAGACCCCTATCTTTTCGCGCGTTATCTGACGCTACAAATCTTCTAGCGGCGCAAGGGTCACGCAATATGTGTCAACAAACTAGAGGAGACTAAAGATGATACATGGACAAGACCCATTGTAAGACTCCCGTAAAACAATACACAGAGGCTGGTGATCGGCCATGGGATAATTCTCTTTGATAATCCATCAAAGGCCCCCTTTAATCTCCAGACTGCTGAGTCAGGGGGGACCCGCCCCTTTACAAAACCTGGCCGCATTACGCACTTTCTCTCAATCTCTGCAGAGTGTCTTGCATCTTCAGTCCCTTATTGTCTGACAAAACGTCAGAGAGATACTCATCGCCCGCTTACCCCCCACTCCCAATTGATTAGATCATTGTTTAAACTGAATGGAAACAGATTGAATTCGAATTAAACGATCTCGGGAAAGTTCAATGTCAGTGAAAGGGGGAAGGTTATGGGAAACATAGGTGCACGATGTACGTCAATTCACATCGTTTTTGTTCCCCTTGCATAAAGACCAGTCTAGTTTTCAGACTGTCGTATTCATTTATCTTGATGTGTGAGGGCATGTCGATCTCAGAATCAACAATCAATCAAATCAATTCTAAACAGCGCTCTGCGATTTTACGAAAACATCTGCATGCTTTGAAGGTCATTGGCTTTGAGGAAGAAAGGTGCCCTAAAAACTTTTTTAACAGCATTCATAGTTCATTACTTCTTTATCTTAACCATAAATTTGAGAGCACTAAAACAAAAATCAAACCAGCTTAAAGTACAAATTTAACAGACTGCATCACAATGAGAATGGCCAGGGAACAGAGTCGCTTTAGGCGATAGCGATTGCACATTGAAACTTCTACTGTCTTTTTTAGGCTGTGTCGAATGTCAATGACTTTATTCATCAATCCAGTCAGTTCAATGTCGCAAAAGTGGTTTCTTTTACCACACAGTTGATGCTTACGGTTTCTTAGAAAGTCACGTGAATGGATGTTAGTAGAATAAATAATTCTGACGGGACAACCAATGATGCATGGTTTCGGTTTCAAATCATGCATACCCGATTCACGATAATTCATACCGTGGTTTCATTAATATTCAAGGGTATCAATTTTCGTGGATAAAGTGAAAATCACAGTTTCAAGGATACGTAAATTCGTGGCTAATGACCCTTTTAATACAAAATGTTAATAAAAATTGCATTTCAATGAACATTTAATTTCATGGATCAACTTGACAACGAAATCCACGAAAATTGGTATTCAACGAATATTGGTGAAACCATTGCTGTTGTTAGTCGATATTTTGGTTGCCTTGAAAAAAAAGGGGGGCGGGTGTTTCTTTACACTACAAATCTGACCGAAAGTACAGAAACAGCAATAATCACGTGTCGAGAAATAGTGTACTTTTCAATCCTAATTTTACAATAAAGAATAATATAGTTTTAAAAAAGAAACCGACATCGATCCATTTTACCACGAAATCGTAAGATCCTGCTTTAAATCGAGTAAAAAATACAAGGAAACTACGACATGACTGAAACAATATCATAATTACATGTATAAATAGGTACATTGTACTTCAGAAATTGACATCATATTCATCTTTGCGCTGATTTTCGAAATTAGAGGCATTAGGAGCCAATACAGGGTGAACAATTTGAAACGGTTTTTTTCTATTTAGATAAAAAAAAAACCTCTCTATACCTAAAGACACCATGCAAAAATCTACGCTAATCATACATTTTAATGCAAGTGATGCTGTCATAAAACTAGCCGAATCTACGCTAAATTCTTCTAGACCTTATCAAAATGTTTCAAATAGTTTTCAACAGATAACGACATCCTCAGCATTTACTAAGAATGGTGTGGTTCTCATGCAATGTATACCTTCGAATTCTATTATTATATTTTAACCACAAGTATGATTTATTTTAAGAGGTCTTCTTAATGACGATTTTTTATTTTTACGGAATTCTTTTTCGTGAAACGTTGTTCGTGGCCGAGTATTTCGCCTTAATGTTCCAACTGCAATAAAAAGGAGTGAGAATTCTTCCGTTATCACATCATTTGCCAAACATTTATTTTTGATTGTGTCGGGGCATATTGTTCTACACGCCAGAAAGACAGATCATATATACCGTGCGTCAGCGAATAATAATTTCAGAAGTTTCTTATCCATTATAATTTTAATGCTTAAAAAAACCCCAGTATTTCCGAAGAAAAAAATCTCTGCCTATACAATTCCTGTATCAAAAATATATAAAATGACGAACACGTCATGCCAGTTTTCAAGGATTTTTCAAGGAATGTTAAAAAAAATCTTTGTCTCTGTAGAGGACATCTAAACTCGAGAATTTTTTTTTCGAAAGCTAAGTGATCTATGCCACAACCCATTTTTATTAGAACTTTATCTGGAGTCAGCAGAAAAGGGGCGACAACGTTCTAGATCATCTGTGGACCACATAATGCCTCTTGGGTAATCAAAATCGGCAACCAACGCGACGTGACATCCCAAACCTCCGGTGGGGGTGTCCTATAAATCCCAGAATACATTTCCGTAGAGTCGCAAGTCTTTCATTTTAGGAAAAAGAAAAATCCGGTTTTTATGCATTCCGTATATATGTGAAGGTCAAACCAAACCATTTTCGGTTTTTAGTTCTTCGCATCTTCGCAATTCTTTAAAAGTGAGAAAAAAATTCCCTAACGTTTTGGGAACGGTGCCTTCCGGAAGCTGCCGGATGATGTGGATTAGATTACTATAAAACACCCCCAACAGTGGGTGGACATAACTAAGAAACATTCTGGGCATCGTTCTCAAGGGCAGCTCTGCTCTTTGTCAATGTTAAGATGCACAGTGCATGAATCGACTTCACCATTTTTGCCGGCCTAGATGCTTGCCGAAACGCATTTTCAAATTAGCTCTCAATATTATTTGACTGGGGAAACAAATAAGATTAATGAATGTAAATTTAGGGAGTAAAAGCTAGTATGCTTTTGTTGGGAAGGTCATGATACTTTGGGCACTATAGATAAAGGTAATGTAAATGTGGCTTTAATTGGATTACATGCATGCTGTTGGCATCTACTTGTGCCATTCCACAGTTCTAAAATACCCTATCTATCAGAAAAGGGCACTTCAAAATAGAAACAATCAAGAAAGGTTGTTAAACAATGCTATGCGTTACAAAATGAAATGAATAATAATCTAGAAGCAACAGACCAAACAAAAACTGCAAAATCAGCATTTAAAATCAAATAAAAAGTAAAGTATAAAATAATGTTCACATGTCTGGTTAATATAAAATTAAATATACATGTACCGGTAGTTAAGAAATAGTATATAAATAACAGATATAGAAAGACATCACATTGTTCAGTCTTGACTAACTTTCATCCTTCTTAAAACCAGAAAAAAGTACTGCCAGTTTCATCCTTTTGAAGAATAATTAAAACGCACAAACAAAACCCTGCCGATCATTTAAACAGACAGTTACATAATTCATTAACACTATAATAAGAAAAAATTCATAGACATAGCCCCAAAAAATGCAGAATTAATCAAATACCTACGTACGTAGGACAGTGTCCTGCATCGTCTGATACTTTTTAAATATTCTTAATTTGACCCAAATGTGGGAGTATTTCCTTTTACACTAGTGCACTGAATAGGAAAGTGTTGGAACACCTGTGTTAAGACGGCTCAATGGTTTTAGCCATATAATTTAGACTGTATTGATCTCCTGTCGAAGAAGAGCTCTATTAAAAAAGCATAGGAAAATAACAAAATTTAAAATGTAAAATACATGCATGGATTTAATGAAAAAAAATAAAAAATAGTTTTTAGCTAAACAAATCATCTCATGATTTTGATAACTAGTAAGTAGGTCTGATGGTGAATTTGATGACCATCCAACCTCCTTAAACTTGCATACAGGCGTTGTCTGAACAGTGATAACATGTATATTTAAGAATGCAGTGAACAGAGTGTCAAGAGCAAGATGCATGGACTGGAAAGTCCCTTATGTTCTTTAATTATCAACTCTGTAAGGGTACACTGGCTTCTTCACAAACGGCTTGATACGGTGAAGTGGTATAGTACACCACTCTCCCATTCAATAGGACATTGAAGTCTAAGTTTTGTTGTTGTTGCATTACAATCATTACTTATATAACACTCATATAACTTAGTTCTCGGGTCACATACCCTATGCTAACCTAAAGTATATGGCGTTGATAATATAAATGTCACATGTACACAGCAACTGGTTGTTTTGAAGAGGTCAAGCAGTCTCAAAATCAAAATTCTTGCTGTCAAAGTTTTGTCTTTTCAACATATACAACTTAAATATGCATGCTGTTGAATGTGCCTCAAGAGGGCATGTTTCTACTAAGACATCTGACATGAGAAAGTCTCCATTCTTCACCTACACCACACCTTAAGCTTCTCAATGCTTAATGGTGCTTGGATATCACACCTTAAATATCTAAGCATTTGGAAGTGATACAGTCTGACTTTTATCACACCTTTTGAGGAGTGCTTCATTTACACATGCATGGTTGTTCTAATAATATGACTAAAAACATATTATTAAGCATATAAAACTATTAAATACTAAATGTAGTAACCAATAATCAGCCATGCATGTAATATGGCTACAGTTACATGATGTTAAAATTAGAAAGCTTTTCAAAACCACTGACGAAGCACCGTTTCTGAATGGTTTTCAGGAATAAAAATATGTCCATGCATCCAGAATAATTATTCACTCAGACTTGAAAAAGAGAACTGAATAAATACCAATACACAAGTACATGTACCACAAATTCATTGACGGGGTTTGGAAACTATGTGATTGAAGGTGATCTGGTTTTATGTCATCCCGTCTTAAAATCATTAGAACCCTCACAATTTAGCCATGACATGGGTACATGTAAACATGCAATTTCAAAGGGACTTGTTCTTATGCCTCTAACTTAAATAACACATCATCATAAAATGGCTGATCTTTGATCGAAACTACATTACGTTTATATTAAAAGGATTTAATCAACCTCAAGACGTAACTTTCTCCATGGCCGAGTGGATAATGTGTTGGGCTTGTTATCCGAACATTCCAAGTTCAAATCCCGCAGGGGCTTTTGTTACTTTTTTCTAGAATAAGATATTCATTTTCTATCCCCAAACTGCAAATTTTTCGCTTATTTGACAAATCTACAGTGTACTTATCATATTTTTTTATAATCGACTATTTTACTGATAATTTGAGTGACTTTTTCCAGGTGTGTTATTTAAGTTAAAAACCATGTAAACATTTTTTGCTTATTTGTGTGCGGTCATCCGGAACAACTATCTAACGAAGAAGTGATCCACCTGTGTGCGTTGAAGTGTAACTAATGCCCTGTAAAGAATTACTATGTACACAAGAGGGGTGTCAACCAATTAAACAAAGGAATATACAGGTGTAAGAGGGTGGGAAATCATTATTACATGGTCACAATCCTATCAGATTAACTGAAAATGACATTTTTTCCTATCATATTATCAGGACAAATTGAAAAGGGATATATAAGAAATGGTTCTGTGTTTTGATTATAATATCAGATTAACCAAATTATTAGATTAACCGCTATCAGATTAAGTGGAACCCTTTGTATTACAAAAGATGTTAATGAAAATAAAATACCGGTAATGTCATCATCAGACTCTTTCAAGGACACCACTAGGAAGAGTCAGACATGTGTTAGACACTTACTTCACAAGCTGCAAAATATTATGACAAAATACTATGACCCACTTGTTTTCCGCACAAACAAATAACATTATATAATATTGGATTAATTGAATTAATCAAATTAACAGGTAGACGCTCCTCCATCCTCAGTTTTCATGTTCATAAGCAACAAATAAAGTTCAGAGGAATCAATGACCTTCTGAAAAGTAAAACTAATATATATATATATTAAAAGGCAAGCCATGCAGCCAACAGTAAAGCAGTAAACAGTCTTAAGACTCCGACATTGAAGTTATACTTAATAACACACGATTATAACGAAGAGTGATGCGTCATACACATCCTTTGGTTTTTCACTGTGCAAATACAATTTCGCGAAAAAATTATTTCCCAAATATGGATACATTTTAATCTTAATTGTTGATCACTGATCTCATAGTTTAAACAAATGTCAATGTGACAGCAAGCCGTTCGTTTTTTTTATGTGAACTTACATGTATCTATAATCCATTTTCAATCCTCAATTGATCAACGGTACCAGTTCATGTACCTATCCAGAGAAATAAAGCATTCTATATGCAATATTCTGCGAGAAAATGACCGACATCAACAGCTAATATTTTTTTTTTGATAAATTGTAAGAAATTCAAAATCCAAGTAATATGCACATCTCTGATATATGTACAATTAATCTGCGAAACAAGAACTTCCTCTCTTAAAAACTATAGGAAGAATCATTTGTACAATAGGGGTACCCTAATTATTCTGCGAGAAAATGACTGAGTTCAACAGCTGGTATTTTATACATTAATTATCAAAATTCAAAATCAAAGTAATGTGCACATCCCTGATTATATGTACAATTGATCTGCAAAACATTCACTCCTTATCTTGAAAACAGTATGAGAAATTATCCATTCAATAGGGGTACCCTTTTGGCAGCCCGGCAGGATTTTTCCTTTGAAAAACATGGTTAAAATTGCATCCCATGTTCTTGTTCAGAGAAGAAATATTTCTCTCATAGATGTGTGATTTCTCAAAACTTTTCTGTACCGTAGATAGATTAAACATATACTGTACATCACAGTTTTAATCATTTGAGATATATCAATATTTCTTTATTCTGAAACTAAAGATTCAAAATCAACATCAAGTCATATATGATATTTGTATTTTCCACACAAAAAAAAACACCAAAAAAAGACATTTTCAATTCCTCAATTTTAAAGCAAAACTTTTTTGCTGTAAAAAAAAACTTACTACAGACTTTAAAGTCTTAACTCAAAAACAGGAATTTGGCTTTTTGGTGTCAAAGCCTCATGATCTCGAGGCCACATTTTGCCTTTTCTTTTATTCAAACTCATGACATGCATCCAAACAATTTGAACTTAAGACAGTGGCTTTTTGAAGTCATCTCATATCAATAAAAGTTTTCTTATTGCTTTAGGAATAAAAACCCTCAATGAACAATGGCCCTTGGACCTTAGCATCAGGCCTTGCAGACCTTTGCTCCCCAAGGAGCGAACAGGAATAAGTCAACTCTACTAAGTCATCAAGTCTAGTTCTTCATTCTTAAAGTTTTTCAATGCCTCCTTGAAATTGTTCAATATGAGGGTAAAAATTCTTGATGGGACATAAAACAACCAACGACCAAACACTTAGAACTCATGGAATGAGTAATGTTGCTGCCTATTTTTATCAGTCAAATTTTGGCAAAACTTGAATGAAGCACTTGCAGAGTTTAACCTCACCTAAAATGTTTGCTTCATCATAAAACTGCACAGGTCATGACATAAAGATTTTTATACCTTGTTATGACAAAGCCTTAACCTTATTAATATTAAATAATATGACTTCCATAAAATAAAACCAGCATGAACACAAATCTTTCTTGTTCTAAATACATGTACTTGCAATTTATAACAAGGTTGGATACACACATATACTTTTACACAACAGGTGGGAATGAAAGTTTAGATCTTTTCAAAATTTAGACAATCATCGCATGGTATTCATTGTTCAGTTAAGCACTGTACAATCAAAATGATTGCACATAATTTGAGTTCTTACAAAATTACATTCTCATTCACATTTAAATGCAAACTCCTGATTTTAACTACGGTAATCAGACTTCAGAGATTTCTGCGGATTTGAGATACTTTGTGTCTAAGTTAAAATACAAGGTCTTCAGTGTCTTGGGAGAGTGCAAACTAGAATTCTTCATAGATGGCTTAATGTAAAGGCAATCCATATTTGCAACTCACAGAGGCTCTTAAGTATTTTAGAATGCCAATAAAAAAGATTAACCCATGACTTTGTTTCATGGCAAGATACATCGAATCACTTTTTATATATATATATACAAAAGTTATATACACATAACTCTGCAAGACTCTTCTCTTAAACCTTAGTAAGTAAAATCAGTAAAATTGTTTGTCAATTAAATTCTTCTTAAAAAATCAGAGATTATAAAATTTATGGAAAATGTGTCTCCCAAAAAAAAAAAAAATCGATAAAATAAAAGAGATCTAAATGAAAACAGTGAAAATGATCAAGAATTAAGATGCTAGAGATCCAGAGACAGATTATACAATAAATCAACTATAAATCTAAACCAAAACACAGTGCAAGATTTATAGTCTCTTCTAAAGTCTCGGGATTCATTTGCAATGAAATACCTGGTAGAAGTTCCTTTCCTTACGTCACACATTTCACATTTATATGCTTCGGCGGGGTTCTGGAAAGTGCATACACTGCAGTCCCATGACCCCTCTTCAATGGGCTTCTGTCGTTTTGCCCTGTAAACAGATATTATTTCATGTTAATATGTTATTTACAGAAATATTCTTCTATTTTTTTCACTCATGTATGTCTATAGTGATGATATCTCCTTTCATATACCAAAATTTAAGAACTGCATAAAGCATTAATTTTACCTGCATTACATATTTAGAACACGGTAGGTCTATAATAACAAAGGAGATGGATGGATGGATCGTAAGAATGTGTTTAAAGTGTAAGTTGTTAATGCATAGGTTATGTAGACAGACCAATGTGACATTAACAATGACCATTTCTTACAAACACTCTTAATTAAAAAAATTATACTTAACACCACATCTTCTTGTTCACAAAAATAAGCAAATAAAAGAGATTTGATCCTGCATAAATTCAAAATGAAGAAGGCAAGCAAACTAAATCCATAAAATTTTGCTTGAAATTTGATTTGTTTTCAATTCCTGTGTAATCATATTCAGGGTTGTCTCTAAAAATTGAAGTAGAAGGAAGAAATAAAAAAGTAGAAGGGGGTCTTGCTTATGGCTACACTGTTGAAATACAAAAATAGCCGGTAATTAAGGCATTATGGGGGGGGGGATCTGGATCCTGGATCTTAGAGACAACCCTGATATTGAAGGATAATGTTACTTTTAAGCATCTTTCAACAAAGCCATACATATCCTGATACACACTTATATGCAAAGTAAATATCAACCATAGTTTTGCAACTGAAATTATTATTGTTCATCTTCCAATATACATTTTTGATACTGATATACAGTATACGTGTGTGTGGTATATAGTAAATTTAAGTGCTTATTTTCTGTATGTAAGGTATTGTAAACTTATATACTGTTCAAGTTACCTGCTACATAGTGTAAGAATTGGCAACATATGCTTTCTCATCAATTTTAGTATATTCTACCCTTGCTAAAATCATTATAATTCAATCTTTGGACAGTGTTAAAGTGATTATAAGTATCGAGTTCTGATATGAGATAAATATTTACCAAATATGGTTATGTTTATTAATACCAACCAGGCTATCTCCATGTGCATAAATTATCGAGGAAATTCGGAAAGATATGCATTTCTTTCACTTTTGTATATTTGGACTGTCTATTATAAATTACACGTCATCAAACTTCATAAGAAGCATCTAAATTGCTAAATCCACTTTCATGTGATATCTAGAAGTTTTAAATCGTGCAATCTTTGGCACTGACCCAATGAAATTCTTCAAAACAATAACAAAGAAAAAATGTCAACAAGATGAATGAAATGTAAGGTCTGGAGTCGAATCATGGCGAGATTTGCCGAATGTGATTTGACTGGGAGTAAAGGTGTGTATTCCGTTATTTATCTACCTGCCCGACGATCGTCTCTCGTCCATGGAGGCTTAGATCGCCCTCAGCTCTCCGAGATGTTGGACCGATAAGGCGAAGTATTCAACTTCTTCTGCCTCGACAATATGGCGGAAGCATTACATGTGATTTACGTCAACCAATCAGATTACAGCTTTGATGGACTAACCCCCGGGGAAATTCGGAGTAAGTCAGATAAAGGGGGAGCGGTTTTGAGTTGGTAAATTGACTAATCTACTTAATACTTTTTATTTGTTGAAGAATTGATTTGAACTTTAAGTTCAAATGAAATGGTTAATGTTACACTTATGTAATAGGTGCATGTATATCAATTTTCATTTTTTTTAAAGTTCAAATGAAATGGTTAATGTAACACTTATATAACAGGTGCATGTATATCAATTTTCATTTTTTTAAAATGAAATTTCATTACGACTTCTATTTTCATTGATGAAAAATACTTGTTTTACATAAAAAAGAAAATTTGAAATAATATTTTTTTTTTTTGATAAACGAATGAAACATTACTGCATGTTTCTTGAAACTGATAAGTCGTACATGTATGTGCAGTGGTAAGTTAATTAATGCATATCCTTATATTAGTAGATGATGAACATGTGCATAATTACAATTTCATATATATGTATATGACCACCGACGATTCATGTTTCAAAGCAAAATTTATTTTTTTAATCACGTGTAAATACAATTGTCAGTATTAATTCAGTAATGCACTAAAAAAAATCGGAAGAGGGCTACATTACTGCAGCTAGCCAATCCTGAATTCTTAATAATTAGCTGCATCTTCTCTACTTTTTGATATTAATTTTTAGACTTTCACACGTCGACAAGTTTTAAAAATCACACACAGTGGCAACATTCAAAACATCTCAGTACTCTGTGTGCTCTCTCTCTCTCTCTCTCTCTCTCTCTCTCTCTCTCTCTCTCTCTCTCTGTTCCGCATACTTTGCAGAATTAAACAACCAGGTTTGTTTACCACTGCGCTCGGTTATTACGTGCATGTACATATAGTTGCTTAGGTACGAGTAAAATTACGAAAACACGAAAAAGAAAAAAAAATGTTTCTTCACTGTTAAAGGTCAACTGCATGACTGGGTAGTTTCTGGCCGTGCATAGTTGATGAAAGGCATCAGGACGACTTCATGGTTTGACTTTTCCCTTCAACCCACTTAGAATTTAAAATGAGATATTGGGTAGAATCTCCATTAAACCAGTCCGAAGTGCATTTTTTTTTTGTCCGCGGCATCCCATCCACCCGTTTGAGGAGGAGAAAAAAAAATCCCTGAAAAAGGGTCAAAGTTTATGAATGATATGAGTAGGAAAAAACTTTAGATTTCAGGTGTTGATAAACACTTGATAAATGTGCAAGTCGTGATATCATTGAATATGAGTAGGTTTATTGAATCTTATAAAGTGGCTATACTTGTTAAATCCCTCTTCATTGATACGCACAAGGGCTGCTGCGAAGAACTATAGAGTAATTAAAGGTGTGGAAATGAAGGTAGGTTTTATACAGGGGCCTATGATCACTTTAAAATTTAACAACTGAAATGCAGGTGTAATATGCATGTACAATATAAAAATTTGACAAATGTTCAAATATCTACACGCTGTTTATTAATTATTTGAATGTTGTTTAAATGTGTCACAAACCATAACCACACATGTTTAAAAAATGTGGAGACACACGTGAACCTACACGTGGTTACATGTATCATGTAATGCATAGATTTAACGATAATATTAAGTAGATATACAAGTAGACATCCTCACCCATAACTTTTCATTCACTCTTCAATTAGGCTTCTTAATTTTCATTGCCTGGGAAGATTAGAAAATTCTCAAGACATAAAAAAAAATCATCAATTCAACTATAATTCATCAGATAATTGATGATGTATCAATACCAACTGTGTTGGGACAGTTTAGGTTTGATTAATCGAGAAGAAGTTCATTATATATATAATGAAATGTTCCAACACTGTTCATTTTTGTATGAAATCAGTAGCTTTGGAAATAATTCTTTATAATGTTATTTTGACTGATGTAGAAAATGTTCATAAATACTAGTGAATTGTCTGTATGTACAAATCCGACGCACGTACATGTGCAAAATCGTGCCAGGTATGCGCATGCGTATTGTTACTGAGACCAATCTAAATAAAATTAGATCTTTGATCCGCTCCAAGTAGATCGATCGCTACAGAATAAAATCTTCGATCTGCCCCAACTTTATGTACTGTAGGTATATGACTTAATTTGTGAAACCGGTGCACGCAGAATCCGCCAACTGACCTTTGGTAACCCGGCTTGTTGCTTCATTTGACCGGGGAAGGTTCGCCGGTGTACACCGATCTCGGCGGTTTTTTTTTTTTTTTTTTTTTGGGGGGGGGGGGGGGTATGGTTAAGTGTTGTTAAGAGATAAAAGATGTTGATAATTGAAAATAAATTGGCATATTCATTGACTGTTTGCCGTGATGAAACAAATGATAATTCATAACGTTATAATATTACGTTTATTAATTCATCAATATTACGCCAATTTGCTCATATACGAAGAAGACAGATTGACTGCAGAATGCATAATTAGGCTATCATTCTGGCAGATAAAATTAGTTTGAAATTTGTGGAGAAACTACTTCATAATATGTATTTCTTGTTACTTTTAATAAATGCATGATTGTAACTTTGACTCGTTTCAGTTGTGAGTGTCAATGGCGTTGGAAGCAAATTGAAAGTTGGGGGGGGGGGTGCGCTAGAATTATAAAAAATCTTGATAAGCAAAAAATTCCGAAGCCTATGACTGTTACCATGGTTACATTAACATTGTCATTTGACCAGCTCATTTCATGATCAGCTTAGGCCAAAGTCGGCCCGTAGCTAATCAAAGATATCTTATTTGAATTAACTTAGATTGTGACTTATTTGGAGCATCAATGTTAAATGTGCGAGCAGTTTATACATCAAATAGAATGCTAGAAACTAAATTAAAATCAAACTGTTTTATCGGCTTTCCTCCGAATCGTCAAGTTGCACGAGTATTCATATCTGACAAATGTTTAGATAACACACTTGAATATACATATATATGAATAGTCTAGATTTTATCGTTCTGATACGAAATAGGGAAATCAAAATAAGAAATAAAACGGATGTAGATTTTACACTCTGTCACTTTGTAATTTGACTTTTTTCTCAGTTACATTTTTTACAAAATAAGTTTTAATGAAATCGAAAAAGGTGTGTCGCAACATATTAATCGAAAAACGATTAATTCAATTGAGAAACCATGCAGACACAAATTCAAAGAATGAGACAGAGTAGTTCGTACGTTGTTTTTTTTTCACTGAAAAGTGTTAGCGAAAAGGGGAAATGAAACATTAAATATTGCATTGGTTCATGTTTTAAAATAGGAAGGAAGATACAATGGCATTTCCAATTAATTTCGATTAACTACTCAGATCATCCACAAGTCGTAGGCGTGAGAACGTAAAAACTCTTACATAAATCTTGACCCGATCACGTCATAAAAAATCTATTATCTATCGTTATTTAATTACAGTCGTCGACTTTCCCTTCCAGTCACGTGGGGGTCATGACACGAACCCCGAACCCGATTGATAATTAGGACAGTCCAAGACTAATAAAAAGTCAATTACGTGTAACAGGGGCTCGATGGATTGACATCAGACTACAATAAATATGAGGCTTGATTGTCTGTTCTAATGACCAGTATTTATGTTTAATGATTTATTTATTATTTTTTATGGCAAGGGAGGCGTTGCGTTGCGATATCTCGACGTTGCTTTTTCTCTATCAAATTGTCGCATTTTATCACCGGACGATTACAATTATGCTTCCATAATAATTTTTTATTTACTTTGTCAGAATTTAATGTGTATTGTCATGTTTGTCTGATCAACATGTATAACCACGATCTAGGAAAGACACAATGTTGGTTTACTCTTGAGATTGACTTTGTTTCTGCAGATCAAGTTATTTCCGAGCAGAAAGTATTGAATAATCGGACAACAAATTAAAAACAAATAATCTCAATAAATCCGTTGTACATTACTTTATGTAAATATATTCCCTCCCAAATTCTCCCGTTATTTCTTACACAATGCCTAAAAAGCAACTAGACATCGAAAATATTGAAATTGTTTTTTTTTGTCAGTCATGCACATTTTATGCTGTTTTAAAATCTTGATTTCTACATGATCAATAATTAACAATAGCTGATTTCCTTATACAGAATAGCATGAGTATATAAGACGTCGAGGTACAGGTTGTAATTCGCGCATACTTTAATTTCGTGTGTGTGTGTGTGTGGGGGGGGGGGTAATTTTCGTGGATTGTTGTATTTTTGCTTATCAATTCGTGAAGATGTAATTTCGTGGATGCATGCGTGGGTGAGGGCTACCCACGAATACAACGAAAATTGAGCCTCCACGAATTCTAACGATAATTCCACAGTATATTAAAATAAGTTCACAGAAGACATAATGGTTTCTGTAACCTTTGTCCGAATTGAAGATGCACGTATATATACTGTCTAGATCTGCCATTTGAATAAGTCCTCGGTTGTCTGCGACCTAGAGCTGTTTTCAAGGAGTTAATTTCTTAGGGAAGGCAGATTTTCTTGTCTGACGCTTAAAGGCAGAAAAGAGTTTTCATAAGGTATCACGACTTTTCAGTCGCATACTCTGAAAAGGGGGTGAACATATCGAAGTCTAATGTATATGATTTTTTTTATTTCGGAATCTTTTCCGTAAGGTTGCAAGATTTTTGAAAAACACATAGCAACAATATCTACTTAATTAACTATCAGATCATATAATTGAGTTGGGATCAAAATCTTTGCTTTGTTGGTAATAAAAGTGCAAATCAACCATGTGGAAAATATCAAGTTTTGAAGTACTTCAAACAAATACATACTTTATTTATTTATTTTTGGGAATTAGGTTAAATACTCTAAATTATGATAATACCTATAAGTCCCAAACTAGAATCAGGTCACCATATTACGCGTTTATCAAATATTAATACACCTGTGCCAAATCGGGACCAAACCCGTTAACGTAAATAGTTCCGGAAAAAAATTTAATGTTAAATAAAGAACTCTTTTTTGATAATGGATGAGAAAACCATCTTACGCATGTGATATAACTGTTGGCCTATCGGGTCTCGTTTCCACAAATAGCTTGCCTGCGTAATGAAAGTTGCGAGAGAAAAAATTGCAAACTAAACCGTAAGGGAACTGAATAACTAATGATGGCTAATCGAAGGCAACGGTTAATCTACGACAAGCCACTCCTTACATTGTATAGGAAAAAAAAGAGTTTCATTCACATCTACAAAGAGAATAGGGAAGGATTTTAATCAATGGCGAGAAATCTACACACGGAGAAAGGAGAGAAATGGGATGCTTAATATTGAATGAACGAGTTCACCAAAAGATTCGATAGATTGACTATCGGGCATCTTATATAAGCTAATTGACTACTTGAGTTTAAAGTACCCGGGTGTCGATTTGAAATAAGATGCATGGTTGGTTTCCAAAATGTCTATTCTACCGGTGGCTGAAATATGCGTATGTTTTGTATTTAGATGTTAAGGATGACGTTTACTCAGAATGAAAAAAAAATCCACTGATGATAATGAAAAACCATCTATTGCGTGTTATAGACCTTTGCTTGTATTGTTATTTTTCACTTTCAGAAAAGTAGGTCAATGACCTACTTTTTGAGTTAATGGCCATTGAATATTTATTGAAAAATCAAGAAAAATCCCATAAAATTTTACACTACGATTGAGATTTTCTTAATTATAAAAATATTACAAATAATAAAACACTTTAAAAAATAAGATACAGTTTATGAATGGTAGTGGCACTAAATAAGTACACAGCATTAAGATTTCAGCAACAATTTAAAAAAATAATCCAGTCCGAATTTCCTCTATCAGTTTTCAAATCCCTACCCATTTTTGATCCAATTTTACACAAAATTGAATGATGATAATACAAAAACATGTATGGTATTGAACTACTTATATTGACCTTATTCTGTTGGCATAAAATTTATATGAGGTCAATGATCAAAATTTTGAGATATGGTGTCTTTTATCGTTTTTAAGCATTTTTCAATAATTTTATAATTCGTGCCATAACTTTATTTTAATGAATAAGTGAGGTAAAACCAACGGAAAATATGCAAAATTAAATAGACTTAAATATGAAATCTTAACTTTTAATATTAGACTACTGCCAAAAAACTTTGAGCAGAAAACAAAATTTGCAAAATTTAGTCCGTATTTCCTCTGTTTGGCTAAAAGTCAATTTTTGTTTGAGCCTAATTCTATAATAAAGTAAAATTTTTTAATGTTTTGTCAATAATAATTCATTTCATAAATACTTTTTGTGTTTAGAACAAATTTTACTCATTAGATTGAACTTTAAAGCAACCGGAATTTGAGAACTCAAACCCTGAGTAAACAACACCCTTAAGCAAAATAATCTGTTTTTAAAGGAGTGAAATATTATATGTGAACGAAACGCTTACCTTAACACGATTGAGATTGGTTTTTTTGTTAAGACAATAGAATATTACAATCGATATCAATTGTACAATGAAAAAAATAATACACATTGCAATTACACGTGTTTTGCAACAGTGACCGAGTTAGTACCCATTTTATTATGCATGTACATGTACACTTGGTATCAATTTTTTCAACACCTTTTTGTGCATTTTTTAGTCGTTAAATATTAATCATAAAACGAAAATAAATCGTCATTTCTTTAAATGGGTTCCGAGGAAAGATCACTCTACAGCACCTCTTTAGTAACACCCCCACCCCCACCCCAAATAATTATGGTTCCCTTCCCCTAGCCGACCCAATTTCAAGGTATCGTGTGCTAAATTTCAAATTCACGGATCATGGCTTTTTTTTTTTTTTTTTTTTTTTTTTTTTTTTTTTTTTTTTTTGGTTAACAGAGAAAAGTTCTGGTCATCGGTCGGTGTCAATAATGAATCGCTTGGCATCAATAATGAATAACGGTAGGAAACGGAACCGGCGCGCGATGCATGCGTCGATTCAAGGCCTGGACTGGCGGTTTTCATTGACTGTTGGACTTTGGATCTTTTGATCTGGAGATTTGTGACGGATGTGAGTGCTTCTCACGAGAAATTCCGACAAAGTTAGAAAGAAAAAAACTCATGAATGGTAAAGCGTTACATCACAGTCAAATACTGACGACCAGAGCTGAGTGTCTACGGAATCGAATCGATCTCCCAGATAAGAATAGTTTTAGATCCTAATAACGTAAAAGTGTAAAAAAAAAAAAAAAAAAAAAAGATCCAAAGAAAAAAAACCCTTCAATGAATGGGTGATAAAATGAATGGATAGAAAAAATGAATAAATAAACGTAATATGTAGTTCCGGAATATTTCCTTTATCAGGATTAATGGACTAAATTCCTAAAACAGATACTTTTAAGAGGTGTGAAAAATCCAAAAGGAAATTTGAAATGCAATTCAACGAATTACAGTACCCCAGAGTGCCGAGAGTGAGGCGCTGCTTTTAACTTCCGCTTCCGTTTCGTCTCAAATCGATGACATACAATCGCACGTCAAATAATTTCACTTTAAATAGGAAATACATGTATTGCTTAACTTGAAATTTAAAAAAACAAAACAAATCAAAACTAAGATTTCATCAAAATTATTAAATGTTACATGTAACACATTTTTTAGACTCATTTTAATAAATATTCAAATATATATTGTTTTTCGCTCCATGGGGTATCTTATGAATCTTGTGTAACTATGTTAAGTAATGACTGGTATTTCTCGGAATGAAAAATACATGATTGTATACAGTAATTACGAGAAAATGCCAAGACGAGACTTTCTTGTTTTGAAGGTCTTACAGTCCTTAGACAATCCTTTGTCAATCTCCGATTACTTAATCATGATGAAGCACCTCGATAAACCTATACATTTTTACACATACACATGTGTTGAGGCACGTGCTTTATGTTTTTTTTTTAATTCAAAATATATAAACACTGAATACCGTAACTTTAAAAGGCACCAGACCATGTTGGTGCAGTTTCAACCACCTAGGAAATACACAATCATCGGAAAGAATTTGATTTCACCAATCCAAGGGCACTATTATTTACATTCATGAATAAAGGTCTAGTACTTCCTGTTTAAAAACGTTTTTCTCACGACCCTGAAATTACAGCTCTTGCTGGTGTGTAAGAATTTATTTACCAACACCGGACCATATGCTCAATTTCGGATATCACGTAATTTCAATTTACGGATTCAAAATAAACTTATAATTTCTACGTTCTATGAATGGCTGAAATGTGTGGTGCAATGTTTTCGCCCTGAAAGAAAAAAAAGAATTAGAAAAGCATTAGTCTTAATGAAGGATGAAATTGAAGCATTTCTAACCCTCGCGTATAATTCTTTTTGTATAGATTCACTACAATTCCAAAATCACGTTTCAAAACAATTTCTGAGTCAGGCATCCAATGCCAGCATTCACTCGTAAAGTGTATAGACATGTAATGAATGATGTAATATTTTGATTATTTTGAACACCATGGAAATCTCTCTCTAAAACAGAGTAAAAGTCCCCATAAAAATTTGACATGATCAACAAGGCTGATGCATCGATGATGAATTGGAAAAATTAATGGCAGCACTAATTACCGGCATGTCAGGGTCACGTGGTCTGCCTGCTTGCGCTATTTCGGTAAACCAACGGATATTTTTAGAAAAATTTTCATTATGAAAACGTGAGTAAATAGTTTTGATACACACAACGTGTACATAATAATGTAAAAAATATACGCATTTTGCTCAATTTCTTCAAGGTGACAGTAAGCTATGGTGTGGTTAATTTCATTCTTTGGAGGACCGTAAATATACGTTGTATGTAGTGGTATTGTTTACATCCTTTATGTATTTTTTTTTAAAAGTTTTGATTAAATAAACATGATTTTAATTTGTTTTGGTATGTATATTGCAGTATTTATCATTTTCAACCGAGATTATAATCTGATTGCGCCAGAAATTCGGCCACCAGTAAGTATGCTGCAATGAAATAACACATATTAAATGACCTCATTAATATCAGGAGAGTGCCAAAAAGGCAATTTGATATCATTTGTCTTTAAAATACAATACTGTTCTTTGTAAACTTAATTTAAAATTAAATGGGAGAAAATTCCAACGAGTTTAAAGTCATTGTTAACAAGCAATAATAGTCCAAAAATGATTCAGAATTTATTTGTAATATTATTTTTATCCGTCTAATATATATCTGCCGTTGATTTATTTTACACCTACCACAAAATGAATACTTATTAATATAGACAAAAGAATACAGAGAAATAAGATATAACAAAACAACACTCTTTTCTAAAAAAAAAAAAAAAAAAAAAAAAAAAAACCAAAAAACCCCAAAAACCCAAAAACAACCTCAAGTATTCTTTCAAAAAAATCTTTAATTTCCACGTTTATTTTTTATATTAAGAAAGGAAAACGATAAATGTATGTACAGTTATTACAGAATATTTATATTTATATCCGATATACCCTAAACATAAATGTATGGTTAGACGATTTTTTTTTACTTGGATAAAAAAAAATCCATTATCCCATTATACTCTTTGTTATATAAGCGTTATTACTGTACATATGTTAAAAATCATAAGCGTTAAGTAATGTTACACCCAATTATTAATTAATGAATGGCAATCAGATACAATATTAATCCTATCTTTACAATTAATCGTTATGTCGATGCATTTTTTCTAATTAAGAAATAAAATCACAACCACGTTTTAAGCATTAGTATTAGATATCAATTATTCGCTTTCAATGGCTACATAATGCAAAATATTGCCCAACCCTTGTAAGAGTTTTAATTTGACACGCTCCGATAAATAGACCCAGAAAGAATGGATTCGCATGTTGTGGGTGGGGGTTATATTCGCGAAAAAAATATAAATGTTGAGTACGTTCGTAAATTGTCATGCCAATTAGTATAAGAAGTACAAGAGACTCGATTCTCCTTGCCCCCCCCCCCCCCCCCCCGGCCCTGCTTGATTCGGGACTTTTTGGCCGAGATAAGGAAGTACAGTTATTACAATCGGACTACTCTCGGTCTTTTTTCCAGATATAATAACAGCAATAAAACGGGCGAGATGATCCGAATGGCAGTTGTAAGTGTAAGTAGTCCTGACAGCAGGGTTCCCGGTAGTTCGAAATGACTCCCACTAAAAACGCTTGCTCGTGTAAGTTTCCGGCTGGCACGATAGGCAAGATATTAAAACTTTGTACTTAAACAACACTTGACGAAATTGGTCAATATATAGAAACAAATTGTATGGGGGATATTTAGTACGTGTTTTTGTATATATTTTTACACAGTCTTTCGCTATGAGTCGGCTTACACTAGGAAAGTCCCTATTGCAGTGTATTCGAGCTGACATACTTTGAATTACATTTCAGACCATACATTTTGTTTCACACAAGAATTTGGAGGATGATTGGAACAGGAATTTAAATGAACAATGAAAAATTAAAGTCATTATACTAAGTGCACGTGCGAGGTTGCGCTTGACTTTACATAATACTAGGTGCGCGACATTTAAAATCTTGACCATTCTGATTCACGCTATTCAAATACAATCCTATTCAAATTGTATTAAAAACTATGATATGATTTCATAAAACTTCATTTAAAAAAATCGTAACATTTTAAATAAATCGTACACTTTTGTAAATCTCTTATATTTTTTTTTCTGAATTGTCGTACAAATATGTTTTCTCCTTTAATGTTGTGAATTACATTCACTTAAAAAGAACCCAATGCTTGGAAAGAACAAAATATAACATATGATGCAGGTACATTCAGCTTGATTCTATTTGTTGCTTGTTGTTTGTCATGATCAATATTTTCAGAACTATTACGACAATCCAAAACCAAACAGCTGGAAATAGACGGCTAGTACAGTTGTGGGTGGTTTATTGATATATGTATAGATATATATAAACGGATAGAGAGACAAAAACGCACTTTGTTCCTTTGCTTTATCTGAGAGAGGGGAAAACCCCACTTTTGGACAATGGATGAAACTGAAAAAAGTACGTTGTACATGAATATTTGTGTGTTGAAGTTTTTGAAAAAATTGAACATGAGAGAAAAGAATATGGTATGAGATAGAAAGTTATAGAGAAGGACAAATAAAAACTCATTTTTTCCCTTTAAACGGGGTTAAAATTCTTTTATATATCTATTTAGAATTGCTTTCTGTATATGTATTATCAAGATAAGTGGTATTGACTCCCAATGTAGACTGGTCAATTACATGCAGCGATACTATAGCAGTGTCGAAATTCGCTCGGACACTTCACAATTGATACAGAAAATATGGCTTTGTTTCGTTGTGAATTTTCCTCAACATTAACAGGATTATTTTTGAAGGTGAAATAGTTTCTCAAATGAGCAGAAAACTTCTTCATTATGATCGAAAGCATGATGGATAAGAAGTATATATGTCCAATAGGCGAAAAAATGTGTAGTTTTAGATAAAAAAATGATATTTTCAAAAATTTCATTCAGTAAACATAAACAAAAGGCCTAAGGAAATTCGAACTCATGACCTGCGGATCACAAGTCTGATAGTATAACCACTGAGCTATGACGATAAATATCTGAATCGATTGATACAAACAGTTTAGCAAAACATTTGAATCGCCATCTTGTGACGTAATGTCTTAAAAAGTACAAGTCTCGGTGTAGTGAAGTACCACAATCTGCCCACAAATAGTTGGAAAATCATTGTAAACATCTGTGATCCACGATTCGCAGAAGTATCAGCGATATCTGTACACAATTTAATCCAATAAATCAAAATTCTAATCATTCGTGAGATTTTTTTCTGTCTTTGGTTTTCGATTTTGCTTTTTTCCAGGGATATTTTTATAATTGTTGTTGTTTTCTTCTCTATTCTAATGCGGTTTAATGAAATTGTGGGATTTGCGAAAACGTCGGATTATCATGTCGGGCTCGTCATGATAAACTTGTGAAACAATTATTCAGTAGAAGCTAGGCTATATGAGCATAATGCACGTAACTCAAATTTGGGGTAGTTCAAATCAATTGTCTTGTGATTAACTCATACCATGTACGTGCTGTTTAGACATTTACTGTTATGTGGTGGATTACGTAACATTGAATGACAAAATATTTTAAAAAAAAATTCAATGAAAAAAAGTTTTAATGAATTTTTGAAAATAACTTTATTTTAAGGAGCGATCGAAATTTAATGCACGTGATTTGATCAAGTTATTAGAAGAAGAAAAAATACCCTTGAACGGGGACGTGATATTCCGACCGCATACGATTTTGGGTGTGTCTCGTCGAAACATTCAGAAATCATGTATAGAGAAAACTGTAACATACGGCGGATTTAGCTCTACATCTTTGCTAATGATATTTACCTTGTATTTATCATCGGATAGAAAACTCGTGATCAGAATCTGCATCACGTTAGGACGATGCTTGTAGTTGTTACCTTATACCTGCGCAACCAAACAGCACAGTAAACCGTGGCGGGCACGAGCCGCGTATAGTAATCTTGAACACCATTGTAACTAAATCAACGGGGTTTTCTTTTTCATCACGTAAATCCACCCAGTATTAAAAGGGTGTCTCTGGTCTCATTTGGCCAAAAATATTCATATTAATAAATGGATGGACGATATGCAATGATTATATAAACTCTCTCTCTCTCTCTCTCTCTCTCTCTCTCTCTCTCTCTCTCTCTCTCTCTCTCTCTCTCTCTCTCTCTCTCTCTCTCTCTCTCTCGTTGAACGTCACTTCGAGCCTTCGTGACTTCGTTTATTGTGTTGGGACCACTGATTTATAATAATATAATTATAACTATTTCATATTCTAATGCCTAGATGTTGTAGCATCTGATCCTGGTTTTTTTCGGCCATGTTTCTTTTGAAGATCCTACGTGTTATGCTGTGAATCCTTCAATCTGTTTTTGTGATATGCGTAAACGACACAAAGCCTCGCAATACTATAATGAATAGTTAATAAATATAACAGCCACAAGTCCAGAACACCTGACATACGATGGCATCCAACAGCATTGCAAAGATAGGAGCGACGGTGCACATCTGTTACAAGAAGCAACACGATAATACGCCAAGAAAATCTTTTATAATTAGGTCCTCTGAAATTATAAATATGTCAACGACTCATTGAAAAACCAAGACTGTGGGAGGGAGAGGACCGCCAATACATTGTGTTGGTTGTCTTTTTTTGCCTTGTTCATATCCTGGGGACTGGGTTAGAGGGGGTGGTTGGTGTTGGAAATGTGTTGGATTAATATTATGGAAGACGGTTTCTGTATGACAAATAAAAGACTTCTGGAGCAGATAAGTAAAATAAGCTTAAGGTAACCTAACGACTCTCGGGCTGATATACTACATTAACCTCAGGTTGATACAGGATACAATGTAACAACCTATATATTATATTATTTAGAACTGTAATTATTAGGTAAGTAGTTTAGCCAATTAAAAAAAGAACAGATTTTTATCTCTCAGTGTTGTTAATGACAAAATGACAAAAAACATCATAGTTTTTAGGTCAGTTAGTTAAACGTAAAAAGGGTGCGGCCGACTGGCTTAAAGCACATTAAAATGAAGGAGTCAAATTGATTCCCATTATATAAATAGTGCCTGTTTGGGAGGGTAACAGTTGAAATTGAGACCCCGAGAAAACCATTGTCAACTGACTCGAAGTTTTATCCTCCTAAACAGGCACTATTTGTTTTATTATACTGAATGTCTTAATTTTAAAGGAAATCAAAGTACCAAAGAACTGACGGGAGTTGATTTTATCGATGTTTATTTATTTAAAATCGATGATATGTTATATTGCATGACAAGTACAGGTAGTTTCTAATCTGTATTTGAATTACGCACATTTTTATAATATGAATCTCCCGTCTCGTTCAACCAAACGCTCGGCTATCGCCGTTAATCCCCGACAAGCAAAAGAGACTCTCTGCTTGTCGGAGATTTACGGAGACAGCCGAGCGTCCAGTTGAACGAGACTATATTGAACTCTGGCGTAAGAATACATACGACTACAAAAAATATCTAAATTGTTCGTACCATTTAAAATCTGACTATTTTCAAGGTATTTATAAATATGTTTCCTTGAAAAACAATGCTTTAGCATACATTATTTCGAATTTATCAATTATTCTCAATAACTAATTCTTGTCAGCGGCGATGATTTGTGCTTTGGTCCAAACACTGTTTCACTTTCGGTTTGTCTGAGTAACTGCATAGGAGAACTGATTAAAATCAACTCCCAAAAATGTATCACAATATTTATGCAATTTGATAAAAGCAACTCCTTGCAACAACTGCCCCTCTCTCTCTCTCTCTCTCTCTCTCTCTCTCTCTCTCTCTCTCTCTCTCTCTCTCTCTCTCTCTCTCTCGATGACGCTAAATTCTAAATTGTAATACCTTTCGAATAATACCACTGTATGTGATTGTTTTAATATAGAGACTTTTCATGATTGAAATTTTTTTGAAAGTAGTCAAACAGTATCAATTTACTACATTAATTTATCATACACAGTATGATAAGTATAGTGATCTGTATAATCATACACTGTAGATTCTGCAATTTCCTACAGCGGTTACAAACTTTAAAAGGAGCAGCAAAAGAAGTAAGTATGAACAAAAAATAAATAAACAATAAAAGAAGTAAGTATGAACAGCAAAAGAAGTATGAACAGCAAAAGAAGTATGAACAACAAAAGAAAGTAGTATGAACAACAAAAGAAGTATGAACAACAAAAGAAGTATGAACAACAAAAGAAAGTAGTATGAACAACAAAAGAAGTATGAACAACAAAAGAAAGTAGTATGAACAGCAAAAGAAAGTATGAACAACAAAAGTAGAATGATCAACAAAAGAAATTAGTATGAACAACAAAAGAAGTATGAAAAACAGAAGAAATTAATATGAACAGCAAAAGAAATTAGTATGAACAACAAGAGAAGTATGAACAACAAAAGAAAGTAGTATGAACAGGAAAAGAAATCAGTATGAACAACAAAAAGAATTGGTATGAACATTTTAAACATTTTTTTTAAAAAAAAAACACGATGACAACATATGGTGAACATTTCAATATTTAAGAGCAGTGTGGCTTTTCTGTGAATTCGAGTACTTTAAAATGTATCTTCATGCTCACTTCTTTCTTAAATGTACAGTCATTATAGTATATTTTACACATTTCCTACACAGAAGCCAATAAATCAATACATTTTCAAGAAACCATTAATACTTTGAGTTTAATGTTTTGATTCTTTTTAAAATTTTAAATTTTGAGTTTAATTTTGTTTGAAAAGAGAAATATAAAAACATCTCAAGTTTATTATCTTTCCGCTGTGCAAATTAATTTGGTTTAGGTAACCGGAACGTTTTGCAATGACTTGCTGACTTCTTTTGCATTTTTGGAGTTCTTCCGCTATAAACATACACTAACTTGTTAAAAAAAACCCCGTTTTTTGCTGGAATATCAGACAATCTAAATATATTTATTCATTAATAATGCATAGATATGTTAGATATCAATATGTTACATATACCCGCCCACAACAAACTAAACGACTACCTAAGGCAATGATCCTATGTAAATTTAACCTTAAGGTAGATCGAAAGGTTCGAATGCTTTCTGTGATCATAAATCGTACCTATATACGTGTATCTACCTATGAATATTATCAACAGTTGATGAAATTGATAGATTAAAAATCTTAACCATTTGATGTTATGACTCTGGAACGTTTACTAAGTAAGTCAATTTAAAGTACATATTATACTTAAACATTCTTTTTATTCTGCCGAATGTCGTTACCAAATTGCATTCTACACTCAGATTTCTTATATATATATTTTAACTTCTGGGGGGAAAAATACACGTCATTTGAATTAAAGTAAGATATGCGTGACGGTATGATTTTGAAAAATACCATATGAAGCGGTTATGCTTAGACAATATAATTATATAACTTATAGAAAACGTTTTCTATGCTTTTGTCCTTATAAAGATGATAAAATTAGTAACACCTCTTACTTGTCTTTCAAAACGCCACCTGTTCGTTATTTCTGTCAGAATTATTTGTGTTTCTAAGTTAATTTGACAGATTTATTAAAATTATCATCTATTCTTGGTAGTTTAAAAACATGCCACCATCATCTACTTTAAGATTTATACAGAAGTTGGCAGAAATTCGAGCAAGGAAATGGAATCCTCTTATCTCCTACAAACAATAAATGATTCTTTATTTTATATTAAATTCGTTTTTGGATATTGATAAATTTCAGACGGCCACTCGGTAAGACACAATTAGCTTTGTGTGGGTCAAGGTTCCACCCACCTAGCTCATCACACATAAACCAACACTGAGAAAAACGTATCAATCTTTGGTCAAGCAAGCATAAAACGGAAAAAGATAAAATTTGTGTTTTTTTTCAAGATGATACAGGTATGGTTTTAAATAATCGAAAACAAGTGCTTTTTTTTTAAATTAAGGCCTCTACATTTATTAATAACTAATGGCATCATCCCCATGTGGAAGTTACATGTATCAAGTAAGTAAAACACACAAAAACCATCCAATTAGAATTGGAGGATCATTTACAAATTCAAATCTGATTGTTTCTTAACGCACCTTCCAAGCCAAAGAGTAAAGTCAACGGCTTTACCAACTAGGGTATATTTTGAGCAAGACAAATTACTTTTGAAACAACAAATGCCAAATTCTAGACAAAGTTTGTTGATTTTGGATGTATGGTCACTGATTCAAGTCTCATCGGTGTCACTGAGAAAATTCAAGTTATCTATCATTAACTTTTCCCGTATTTGAATTTCAAAATTTTTAAATTAACATTTATTGTCGATTTCAGTTTTTCGCTTTAGGCATTTCGACCAACATTCATAAACAACGAAAGGCCATTTCATACATAATATCATTTTACGCAGTGATGGCTGTAATTGCTTGTGTATTTTAATAATTTGTACAGGTTTTATAATAGCATAAAATCGGTTTGAATGTCAAGGTGAAAAGTCTTTATAAGACATTGCACCCTCGTCTAAAAATAAATTTGCCAAGTACTACATCATAGCCGAAAAAACGCCATCGATAAATCGACTCCGAACCTTGTTAAACTAATTAATTAGTTTAATATATTATAAATTCCAGGGGATAATGTATTTTTCCGCAGTTGTTTACTATTCCAAGATACATAATGGTTGAGTAATAGTAACCCTAAACTTCACAAGACACAAAATCAATGGAATCTTATGGAAGTATAAATGATGGTACAAGATGGTGGATGAAAATATTCGAACAGTTAAAGGTATGTCGTATCTTCTAATTAAAAAACCCAGAAATTGAAAAGTTCTTACATAAGATTATATTTGAGGTTTATATTTTAAGAGAAGAAAGGCCTTTGTCTTAACATCTGTTATGCATATACAACTAAACAAAATAATGTAAAGGTTAAGGACGATGGGTGGTTTTGAATGAAGTCACGTTTGGTTATAATGGAAACAAAACGTGAATTGAAACCTTCTTGAAGGTGTTCAGTCTTAAAGTTATTGATTATATGTCTATGGTTTTTAGAAATGTAAGGCTCCTTTCTTATAATAATGCGACAGTTACTGTCGATAATAAAACTAAAGCTGTTAACATATAAATTGTAATTGCAGTGATAGAAAAATTACAATATCTTATTTATCAGATACTAGTATGTAATAATGAATTTGATTGGTTTTGATTTATCAGATGTAATATAAAGACGCACTTGAATGGTTTTGCAGTCTTATGGATCTACAATGTACATGTAGTCAGTTGCTATGGTAAGTTATCGATTTTACAGTTTATGGTTTTATGGTATGATTGCAAATTCGTATATTGAAGGTCTATATGCATTGACTGAAATGTAATTATTGTTAACGTAAAGTAATATATATTTTAAATGCTGATCATTCGTAATCATTTGTAATTTGTAAAACTTTTACAAGAAGGAACGTTTTTAAAAAGTTATATCAGAAGATAATTTTCAAAATTTATGATTTAATAAAAAAGATTTAAAGACTAATTTTTAACCGAATAAAGTACCGGTAATAGAGTTCCATTAATAACCTTTATGATAACACATGAAAACTCTACTGCCTTTGTCCATGAAAAACAGAAAATAATGCAAGAAGGAAAACCAACGCCCATCTAAGACTGAACACAATGCAGACGAAACTGACAAGTTTATAGAAGACTTATCATGAAACCATCGAGTTATATCTTCTGCATACGTCATAAATACGTCATCTGCGACAGATTTGTGACAGATAGTTGACACTGCGGAAAGTTTTTTAATTGCCAACCTCTTCATAAATTTTATTAAGTTAAAAGCCGAGTCGTTAAGGAATCAAAAAAGTTTCTTTTTTATAAATGCGCCTATTTGTATCATGGATACTTCAGAAAAAAATATATATCGAATAGTTTTATATATAAAAACGACAAATAAAAATGTTTAATAGCATTAAATATTTGTCGCATGATTCACTTGTTGAATTCAACACCAGATCGCACGTAGAATATACAGTACATGTGTACATGGGGACTTATATCATGCCCCACCCCGCCACACTCTGTTAAATATTCTCTTTCTCTCAGACAACATGATGTCTATGTTAGCATATCATTCCCATTATTTTAAGTGCTTCTTCCTGTTTTTGCAATAATTCAATAATGGAGACTTGTATGTAAGGAAGTTAGTAGCTATTTCTCGCTGTAACATAATTTATTTCCATAAAGTTTGATATGAATTTGATGCAAAATGCAGAGGTCAAGGACAATGCATCGAGACTACGTCATTTCCGGAAGGGCCACTCAACACACATCGATTGCTGTAATAAACAACAACGAATGAGGAAAATTTATTGTCTTACATGGTGACGTATATTCAAAACCATTTTTCATTTACAGAAATAAAACTGAGGGACCGGGCTTTCTCCGAGCTCTTAACTAACGACAGAGGAATGTTTGACAGCTGTGCAATTTTGGGATAAGAAACATCATGTGATGTCCTGATTTAGACCCCTTTACTCTCCATCCTCATAAATTTCATTCATAAGTTAAGCGTAATTTTAAAATGACGAGTTAGCCCAAGGTGTCATTAATCACATAGACGACTGTGTTATAACTTACTTCCGGCAGACTCGTATGTTACTGTAAGGCTGAAGAATTACAGCATTGTTTAAAATGACACTGAACATAACTTTCTTCTAATGCCCACCACTAAAAATATATTTATATATAAAGACTTTCAATCGTAACGAGGGATTCAATGAAATTGTCAATATCTGTAGACTGCAGGCACAGAGCAACAAACAAATGGGATGATAAGACAATGACATCCTCCACCACCACCAAACAAAATGGTAATCGAAGTTTTGCGACAGAAAATTGCTACTACCAACACTATCAAGAGAAGTTTTGAAATAATTCCATTTAAGGAAAAGATGTACACTCGATTAAAAGACATGTAAGGAAATTACTTATAGCTTGGGGGCAATTTTATTCATGTAAGCCGATCATGTAAGCCAGTCAGGAAAGGCAAACTTTCATTTTGATGCTTAAGTTCAGTAGGGCAAGGAACTCGAAAGACGGCTGAGGCATAGCTATCATATCACCACAGCTTATCCTGGTAAAGAGCAGGATTTGAGGGTTATAAACGTCAGAAGTTAACTTTGTTGTTTGTAATGACACAATAGATTAGAACTAATGATGTTTCAAAAGATTCAAAAACTGTCTTTGATTCCTCATTGCTAGTGTTGCAAATCAATTTAGCAACCAGAATTACATGATTGGTGTATATTAATGAGACATGACGGAAATATTCCAAGTTTGAATACGTTTCTTTTCTTACATAATAGTTGACATGTAATGCATATTTACAAATAAGAGCATCAACTTTCTTTCCTTTTCTGTATAGGTTGTGTGCACTCTGTAGAACTTACCAGAAAAGTAAGGATTCCGAAGACACGTTCACGTATTATCTGATTTATACACAGGAGACAAAGACTGGTGCATGACATATATTTTGCTAAACGTCAAAGGTCAGAGCTCACCTGCTTTTGCCGATGAGTCAAATAGATATAATTGCATTAACATTAACTAATGTTTACGAAAATGCCATCTACTTTTTAGCCATGAAATGCCATTAGACGATGAAAGGAATTGAAATTAAAGTATAATTATCATTTTAAACTAATTGGGAATTTGATTAACGAGATTTTGGCTTTTTATTCTCTTTGCAAGTAGGTAACCTAGTTGCAAAATTATTGAACATTGAACACGACTTAAATTAATTGTTAAATAAAATTAAGGATTTAAAAAAATTATATTATTTAAGAGAAAGTGTCAAGAATTATACGACCCATTGAAGGTGTTTAATTTACTCAATACACCTAATACAGCCTAACAAACGAAGCATTGACAATTAGACTACCAAATAACTTGTTATGCAAGTATTTACGTCTATTGCCTGCTGCGTTAAGGACGATTAAATCCTGGAATATATATATCATTAATATGCTAAATTCCGTGAACGATTGTGCAGTGGAGAAGAATTAACGTTGGACCCGGCTGATACAGTGTGAGTATGTCAAAGTAAGACACTCCCTGTCACTGCAGACGTGTCTATGTTCCGGCGTGTACCACCATACTTTGTCACTGTACGTGTATTTCTCTGTTATTTTTTTGAGGGACTTTTGCAAAGAATCTCTTTCATTCAGTCAACTGGATGGACATTTACTATCTGAATGAGCAGGATGTTAAGATTGCTGGCTAAAGCTGGCTAAATGAAGGAGATGGAAGAAACTGGGTGGAAGAGGGAATTTAATTGGCTGAATGAACTGCATGGAAGATGGCTGTCAGGATGAACTCAATGAAAGATGGCTGATCCAATGAACCAGAGGGAGGATTAGTTGTTGAATGAACTGCATTGAAGATGGCTGCTGGAATGAAACAGGATTTGCCATTCAGTCACTTTTCCATATACCTTCCAGTCCTCATTCTGTTGTATGAATTTTATACAATCCATGATGTACGATATGTCCATTAACTTTTAAGTGTAGAAATCCAAAATTCACCCATTTTCAAAGAATATTTTCCATCAAATATTAAGTTCCACAAGATTAGACTCTGAATTGAAACATTAAGTACAAGTACATAATAAGTTTAATGCCAGTTTTCTCGCTGTGGCAATAGTTCTTAAAACAGTGAAGGTCAACCCTTCCTATCAATGCATAAATATAACAAGGGGGAGGCAAACAACTCAAAAAACATAACGCTTAAATCAGAAGTTATATTTCCTCCATGAATATTTATCCACAATTTGAAATTATGAATAATATGAAGGTCAAACCTATTTTGTCACAGCCACATACTTTTTTGGTCAAAATATTGAATACATTTGTATCACATGGTCAATCATCTTAGCGGTAATCTTTTTGTGCCGACAGTGATAGTAAATTTTATTTATCACAGTTATATAAAACCCTGGGATGCTGTCAACAGTGGGAATGGTTGATACAGTCTTTGCATCTTTACCATAAGTTGCAATCTGTAATCGTCGTCTCAAACACTGGTACCTGGTTTATGATTGATTAAACTTGGGAACGTGTTGCATTTTAATATAATCACAAAGTGAAAAAAATCTTTCTGTTAAATAAGTTTTGTTTTAAATGAGTTTCTTCTACAAAATCTTGTAGAGTTAATTCTTAGATAGTTATAAAAGGTATAAAAGGTGCTTTGAATATACCACTAAATATTCAAATTTAACACTAAACCAGTTGTTAAGAGACAATAATCTTAAATATGCAAGTTTATGTAAAGTATATATCAGGTTTTGATTTATGTAATCTACTTTTATTTTGTAGATTAGATTACTCTAGCATAGAAGATGAAGGAAAAACATGAATGGAAAGGAGGTATCTATCTTAAAGTTTACCAATGCATGTTCACAATGTCACTCATCTTAATAAGCTTACATGGTATCCAAAATTGTCCAGTTTGTCTAAATTTATATTATACAATTATCATTACAACGACAGACCACCGTGTAGTATTCCCCTCTTTAGCATAACTTGATCTATGATTCAAATTGAAAACGATTGGGTCATTTACCGATATAATTTGATGTCTGAAGGCTGAAATAAATCAACAAGAAAGACGTTTTATTATTGATTATTCGAAAAATGATTATCATCTGGTTTGGTTAAGGTTATCCCATACGTAAGCGAATGTACAACACATGACACAGCTATCTTAATAGTATTGTCCTAATAAAGGTCTTACCTTTGAAACTCGCAGCATTTTTAATGTCAGAATTTCGTAAAGCTGATATTTCTTTAACGTCGTTGATACATGCATACAACGTTGTGATTCATATCTTAGATACACATTTTAAAAGTGTATTTAATTACTATGTATGTGACAACAACTTTAATAGTAGGAAATACTTATCTTTACATACGAAACAGCCAGAGTGCCATGTATGATGTCATTCTTTACCATGAAGCATTGCAAACTTAAATACATGGCTATGAAGAATAATATCTACAAAAGAAATAAACATTTTAAGATTACACCTAAGGTACATAAAATTTAAATAAAAAGCCATGTGTTCTCCAATAATCTCCTCCGTCTGTTACTTCCAAAATTTATTATATAGAGGTTCGTTTTCCATTGAATTGAAAAGAAAACCTTTCATAAAAAGATATATTTGGTATAAAGATTTCTCATAAATTAATTCTGTCGCCAATGATATTGGAAACTGATAATTTAAATGCAAAAGCTAGCTGTAGAGTGCTTAAAACCTTTAAAAAATATTTTTTAAAATAGTAAAAAAAAATATTGCCCATAATGTCTTTTAATGCCAGGAAATGACCAAAACAACTACTCAAAACTTACTCTTAAATTAAATCCCATCCTTGTTTGTCTTTGTGTCTGACGTTTCTTCTTTGACAATTCCTGCTTCATGATGATTTGAAGTGCGAGGGACTGCCTATATGCATGCCCGGAACATTTTTCGCATTCATATAATTATATCTAATTTCAATTGATATGCTGACAATCATTACTAAGTATTGGATTTTATTTGTGACGAAAAGGTTAAAAACAAAATTGACTGATGTGATATTAGTATTCAATTAGAAACAGATAGATAGTATAATAAATACATATGCAAGGTGTAAAAAAGGACACGAACTTTAAAAGTCTCTTTCTGTGGTAGTTTCATTTTACTAAATATTAGACTATTGTTTCAACTGAAAAAGAAAATTTAAACATTGAAGAAAAAGTTATCATATTCCTCCATCAAAATATGCATTGTTATATTCATCATCATAGATTTCTTCTGAAATAATTACAAACAATACCAATTTATGTATAAGAATACCCTGCCACTAATCGTGAAACTTTTTCTTTGAGTAACTATACTATTAATAGAATTTACTGAATGATATCAATGTTATATCAAAATAAAAGGACTTTATCATAAGCACATATTTACGTGTATAATTCACATTCAAGAACAAAGACACCTTTTAAGTTGTCCTTGATGTAAAAATGAAAAAAAAAAAAATTAATTTTTCATACTACATGTATTTGCTCTAGATTTGGATTTAAAACATTGTAATACAGCAGGGTAAAACGTCAGAGTTTAATTGATACATTTTATAACATCTTCGTTTCAATCCATTTTTTTAAAACTACAATAATGCTATAATTGTTTATCTTAAGTGCTGTTGACGATACAATACAAATTAATATTTATTTCATAAAAGTAGCTACGATGAATAAAGACTGAATAGCCAGTCTTTATTTTCTGTATATCAGTATGTATTGAACGGAAACATCTCATAAAACAAGCAAAAATATTTGAATAATTATGCATTTCAAACTTTGTCGAGAAGATTTCCCCTTTTCTATTTCCGTCTTCACGTCGGCATATTATTTGAATTTAGAAAGAGGCATTTGAAGGCTAACCGATTTTATTTTCCATCAGACAGTTGTTATACAAATAATTAACATGAATCGAAACATAAATAGCAATAGAAATCGGTTTTCTCTTTTAACCTATTCTTTAACATTTATTATGAGTCATGTCTAATCTTCTGTGTACTTTGCAAAGTTTCCACACAAATCAGAGAAGACTTGTGTGCTAAAAATGAAATACATTTTTTAACTTCTTTTTTTCCTTTCGAATAGAATTTAAAAATTCTTGGCAATATACTTCTCGAGAAATAGTTTCTCTCAGAGAGAGAGAGAGAGAGAGAGAGAGAGAGAGAGAGAGAGAGAGAGAGAGAGAGAGAGAATGATTAGATATAATCAATTACTTTCATAAACCCTACTTTCCTGCTGAAAAAGCTATAGAATTGTGTTTAATTTTTAAATATATACGAAATTTGAAGAAAAAAAAACCTTCTGTATTTGGTCTGGGTTTCTTTAGTTACAGAGAGGTGTCTGGAGTGGTTTTATCGAGTAGGGAGAAACCTGTGCAGGTATTGAATGCACCTCTCAATGAAAATGAAATTCTTTAATACCGCTGAGCTGTGAAAAGGAACAAAGGTTTTCCGATTTTTGTATTCAAAAGCTCACTTAAGGATCAGAGAAAACTAGCAGATATTGGCTATCAAACCATGAGACTTAATAGTGCCGGCGGCAAATATACATCACTGCAATTAAGATTATAATATAATATGAGGTTAAGGGTACGCCTATCTGGAACTTTCATTATAGTGCCACTATTGAGAAAAGACTCCGCCGAAATGAATGCCATTCAAACCTCAACAATTGACAGAAATTGAAATCTTGTTCTTTTCTTGAATTCTTCTTTCATGCGTTCAGTGAAGGAAGAATAAATACCTGACAAGATAAATAAAGTAAAAGTTGTTAATCTTTACACTGCATTTTTTGTAACATAAAAAAAGAATGGGAAATCAATTAACGTTAGTGATATTAAAGTTCTGACTATAGAAATTTGAATTTAGTTGAGGAAGGTAAAAAGTCTAGCCTTAGCGACAATTTAGTTTCTTTGTTTGTCCTATTTCATTTTTGTCTGCATGCAGAAAAGTTGTAGCACTCCTCTCCTTTGGTAGACTTTCACTGAAGCAAGCAGGTGGTTTTGATATTAAATAACACATGATGGTCAAACAATCAGTAACAAGATCACCTGTCTTGCCGCTGCTCGTTCTGTTATCTTTTCTTTAAATAGTAAAGCTTTACACATTTTTTATGTGGACTTATTTTTAAAAAAAAAATAAAGGATGGTACTATGTGCGTCAAAATCTATCTTGACTGAATTATATATGTTTGACATACAATGTTTATTAAATTTAAATTGTGAAAATTTATGAGGTTTTCGCCTACTCACTGGTATATGGGCCCAGAAATTTTCAACAGTTTAAGGTAAAATATTAAATAAATGTAAGTTTATATAATATAATTAATCGAAATGATCTATTTGTGAAAATCCAATATCACTGGGTTTTTTTTAAAGATATGATAATTGCAAATTTGTTGTTTATTTATCTAGTTTTAGGTTAAGTGTAAAGCTATGAGTAAGTGTACAGTAAATTAGGAGATGTGTGCTTCCGTGTGTTTCTTATCTGCAGGAGGTCTGACTAAAAGTTTACGCGATTGTGGACAGGAGACAATATAATTAATATCTTTAATAACTAATAAAACAAGCAGCGTCGTATAATGGACAACAGGTAGTCATCATTGAGCGTAACTTACAACAGGTAACACTCTCTTTGATGTACATCTAATATATCTCCGTATACAAGGCGAACCTAGAAAGAGCTGTCAACGAATTAGAACTGTTTTCCATCCAAAAGGGTTATTATTTTCCGTTTTTTTTGAATCAGGAACATTTCCCAATCATAACATTAAGGTGATTTTTGTGTGTCTATCTCTACCTGTTCATGTGAAAATCGCGCTTTCACCTTTCAATGACTATCATTTTACTACAGTCTGGGAACTTCGCTAGCACTGTCTCGGAGTCATTTTTGCATTTCTCATCTTAAGCGAAAACACCGACACCATTTCACATGATTAATTATAACATAATATTTAATGGTGGTATATTTATAGGGAAGAACTAAAAAGGTTTCAGTATTATTCTTTTTCATAATTAGAAGTTTTGATTGCAATTGGGATCATTAAGCAGCCTTATAAAAATTCATTCATAATTTTATCTCTTAATTACAAATTTATGACACCCATTTTAGACATTCAACTGCGTATATGTAATTATTCAAATACCCTAAAATGAAGGTAGAATTCATCTTTTTTTAAAACTGTCTTCTTTGAAATGAACAGAATAGGTGGTAGACAATAAATTATTTGCTTGAATTATTTTTTTAAATCAACACTAATTGCCTTTTTTCCAAGAAGTAAGGTTGTGGATATAATTATGAATTATTCTATACATGATATTCAAGTTGTTTGTATGTTTAATATTCAGATGTAAAGATTAAAATTAAAATACTTTGTTTGTGTTGGAAAGTCGTCCATACCCTTTAAGATGTTATCCAAAATTAATTTTTGCAAAAATGATTAATTTAAGAATTAAGACTTTGTAGGCTTTTTATACGTATATATAATCAAATGAATTGTGTTGTGGTTTATTTTTTTTTGTTTGATTCCAAAGAATACTGATTTGTGTGTTTGTGTGTGTGTGTGTGTGTGTGTGTGTGTGTGTGTGTGTGTTTATATATATATATATATATATATATATATATATATATATATATATATATATATATATATATATATATATATATATATATATATATATATATATATTGTTAATAATGATTTGAAATTATAGAACTGGCAGGGCATATTCTACTTTATTATTCAGTAACAAGTGAAAATAAAAAGAATATAGATAAATTATATGTAATGTCAATGAAACGAAAGGTTCCATAGCATAAAAGCTAGGTCTTTATACTTGTATTTCCGAAATACTTGATATTTGATGTAAGTATATGTGTATGTATAGTGGGGGGCATCATAAGTACAAAGGGCAATTAAGGCATGCTATATTTCCTGCATAATTTTTAAATATTTCCTTTAATTAAATACAAAAGAGAGAACACATCGAGAATATCATAAAATTGCCCTGAATTGCCACACATTTTGTGATAAGTGCCTGTAATGGATAAGATAAAATAAGTGAAAATAATTTCAAACCAATCAAAGTCTAACCATCATTGGCCAGGTGTTGAACTTGACAGCTTTAATGTGATTTTTGTTTGATCTTTAAGTTATTTAGTGGGATAATTTAAATAAGTTTTGACATCAAATCACCGTGTATGAAACATATAGTACAATATTTCAGTTAAAAATAATTTTAGTTGAATAAATGAAATTGATTGGTTGAAAACGCACACTTCCCATTGAAAAAATATTTTAGGTGCATTTCTTCATACCTTAGAGCATGCATATGCAATTACTATTATAATGAAATAATATTTTCCAAAAAGAAAATGCATTTTAAGCATTTATAAAAAGGAAGTGAAAGGAACTATTTAGAAGTATTTACCAATGAAAGTTTTTGTTTATCTTTCCGCTTATTTTGCAGTGAGATACTGTCACAACCAACACTTTTGTATTGGATAACCGGAATGTAGGCATCCGGAAAACTCTGACAGTAATGAAATAGCTGTTTTAAGTAATCACGACGTTTTCATCCCATTATTGCATATTACTGATTACCCAAAGTAATTGATAGTGATTTGGCCACGAAACCTATATTATATTTTTGGTTGTTACTAACATCGTTTGGTAAGGTGCTTCAAATTGGTAATTAAAGTGTCCATAATTAGAAGGCTTCATACCTTGTTATGCCATTTTGATATCACTTTGCATGTTGGTCATCAGATGTGGAAACCGTCTTGCTAAGACATTATTATCAGCTTGCTTAGTAAGTTTTAACGAGTAAGGTGATTTAAATACATGTAACCTACCTAGCTTAAAACATAATATACGTTTTACACTCTCTGTATTAAGTGGCAAAAAACAGACACAAATTAATATGGAGAATTTGTTAATGTTAAAAGTTGCATTCAGTGATTCTTTTGTTACTTATTTGAAAATAATTTTCAGATTTTTATTCCAAAACTATGCTCTTTATACCCTTTGCAAAATCATAAACCCTTGTAGTTTTAGCTAGTCAGTCAACCTAACTTGTTGATACGTATAGTTTGGTTCCAATTGTAGATCTAAAAAAAACGGAAAAATAATATATTAAGCAAAACGTAATGCTGTAAAACAACGGTGTAAACTTCAGAAGAATCTTTGCTTGACGTGAATTTCACCTACATACGCTGAAGGACTACTCGTTTGAATTTAAAAGGAAAAAAATCATATGAAAATCATGCAAAATGATTTTGATACTTATTGTATATGTTATAATTTTCAAACACCAACATTAGTAGAACCAAAAATAAAATCCTCATGAAGAACAACTGAAGTAAAAATTTAACTTTAAGATTCATGTTAAAAAAGGAATTCAATTTTTAAATTTTCATGTTATATTATAGTGATATGCACGTGAGTATGCTAAAATTCTCTCATGACGTAGTGCATGAAAATGATTTGTGGAAATTACAGTTGTGATTTAAACTTTCGTGTTGAATGTTCTCTGAATAATGCTATCAAAACATTAAAAAACACCCTGTAGCTATTCCCGTGTCGTTGATTAAAAAATGCATGATCGTGAATATTGACGCCATAGATGCAATTTTTAAGCAGAAGAAAACTGCAGTTTATGGTGATTACACAGATTTAAAAAGACAGAAAAAATAAACATTACTTTGAAAAATGGGAGAAAGTGCACTTATACATATACGTTTCTTTTTCGATGCATTGTCAAAAGTAAAATATTGTCCCCATTGTTTGGTGATAGCGATCTACTTATTTCACCCGTCTGGCAGGTGTCTTGCCGACGCAAGTTAAAACCCCAAAACATATCATAAGGACACATCTTTGAAATAGAATTAAAATAGAATAGACATGTTGTAATTTTTTTCGTCAGTGTGCAACTTTGTATGAATGTTAACAAGCCATTTATATCCTTAAGCAGTTTGAAAATGCACAGTTGTAAATGATATCGTTTTCTAATCCGCGTGCTACGGTAATTTAATTTAATGCATTTCAAAACACGTGAACTGCGACCAAATGAGAAACAATATTTAATTCGGATCAAGACATTAATGTGTTTTATCAATCGTTCAAATATTTTGAGACGGGAACCACTTGACTTCTCGAATAAAGTTAAAATTTGATGATTTGTCATTCTAAGAAAAATAAAATCAGATATCTTAACAGCATAGATGTTTCTGCCGTTCTTAAGATGTTTTCTAATCAATGTTGTCTGAATCGGCTTATTTGAAGATTTTTGTGGTGAACAACGGTTTTTGAATCATTTTGCTTTTACCTTGAATCATGTTATGCAATCTCTACATTTTTCCTGTGCATTTTCACCTGTTTGTTGACATCTTTAACTTGATAACGTACAAACCAGCTGATGTAAATGAAAACAATACACAGTAAAACTGGAACAATCCTTTAAACTAGCGTCTGAATGGAAAACATAATGATCAAAAGAAAACGAAAGATACAATTCATAAATAAACAACAAGTTTTGAATTCAATTCATAAAACTTCAGATTCAGAAAAAAATTGATGAGAAGAAGGCACCACGTGAGCACAATCATGGGCTTTATGTTATCATTATTATCAATGTACTTTTGTGTATTTTTTTTTACAGTACATTTGATGCGTCAAGTCACCTTCATTGTTATAATAATAAGTGTTATCAAACTCTTTCTGAAACATAAGTAGGCAAATATATATCTATATTTTTCTATCGTTCTTATTTGGACAGGTTGCCTTGTCAAAAACCATGATAAGCAAACCCATTAAAAACCGACAGCTTCATATTTTAAAAACACAGGCCTGATAGGTAATTAATATAGTTATTGGATATTTATGAAGAATCTGTCTGTTAAAATCCTTTTGGAGACGTATCTTTCTTGGCACCAGTCCTTGAAAAGTCCCACTGTTTAGAATGTCTTAAATTCCATCGTGTGAAAACACCCATAAAAGAATCACAAAAAAGTAATATTTCTCAGATCTATGAATATTCCAAACTTGATCAAAGACACTGGCTCAGTTCTTCCTCTTCACTTTGAACGATCTTTCCATATTAACAGACTTTTCTTTACCAAACTATAATTTGTCTGGAGGGGTCTACGGAAATATGTTTTAAAAAGTTATTAGCTCAGTAATTAATTGGCATTTAATTGAGCCGACCTTAAAGGACAACTCAATAACTGACACTTGTTAAGAAATGCAGTAATAAACCTTTGTCTGACATGCAGTAGTGAATGCATTGGAACAGCGTAATTAATTAGCTAGACGACAAAAGTTCATTTTATAATATTATCTTTTGTTTTTACTCTACAGTTTTTTTTAACATGCTTATTATACCGACGTGCATAGACTTTTCGCTGAATGCAAATGTATATTAGCGTTTAACGGAATTGCATTATTTCTCGTTGGTGAAAAAAATTCTCCCCCAAAATTTGCACATTTATCTTCAGACTTGAGAATGACATTATCAGATCAATCAGAAAGTTATTTTTCAGAGATATCATCTTAAGTACATCCATGTCTCCTAATTTCTTATAACCATTTTCGTCATAAATGTCTCCTAAACATTCGTGTTTGTGTAAAATTAAAGCCCCCTTCTTTAAAACTTCAATGGGAAAGCAAAAAAGTCAAGGTTTCAAATATTTCACTTTTCTTGTGTGTCTGAAATTACACCGATAATTGGTCAAAGACCTGCTAATTCTTTGGAGCGATATCGTAACAAGTTTTCTCGTATTCTTTTCCCCCGTCAGTCCAGATGGTTAAACCTCGGTCCCTATACGAGCTCAGACTGTTTTCCCTTTTCTCTTATTTAACGTATTAGATGTAATTAGAAGAACGGGAGTCAGTCAAAAGCAAGTATATGGACCAGAGGTTGTGTTTGTACAAAGTCTCTTTCAGACAGATATAGAGTTTGATTAGAATTTCACAAGGTTTCAACTTCGTATCTCTTTTGGATATCTAGAGGTTTCCAGTCATTTATCAAAGATCTTTAAATGATTGGAATCAGGAGATTTTGCAGAGAGAGAAACAATTGAAAGTTTAAAGCCAATTGTGTTCTTATGGGAAAGCAGAAACATACAAAAAAGTAAAACTTGAAGACAATTAAAAGAATGTGTAGTGAGCAAGAATTCATTACACGCTTTTCTGGATCTCAATATGGGCGATCTCCACCTTTACCAATTAAATGAAATTGTAATACAATGTGTCTAAGGTCTATTGTTAGAATTATTCATCCTAATGACAGTTTTGTCAACAAAAAACAATTAAAGTTCTCACTTTTTACAACCTCTTACAGCATTTATCTCCAAAGCATACCGGTGTGTTGAGTCGGGTATCGAGAAATGCTTCCCATGTTTGAAATACCTTAACCACGAAAAAGGATTGATCTCGCTAGATCGTATCGTTATTTTGGAATGCAGACACATTGAAATTCTTTCGGACAAAACATAAATAAAATAAATTCCAATAAATCGCACTTCGATTGAAAAAAGAGAATCATGAAAATCGATGTGAACAACTTTTTCTGTGTGCAGTACCTTTTTATAAAAGGACATCTTTTAATTTGGTTTGATAAAAACAACCCCTTTAACCTGAACGATAAAACGGACACACCTTTTCTACCTTTAGTTCTTTAACAACAGTCTTGTTTAAGAAAATCCTTATCGTTGCTTTTAATTAATATTGATTGGTAACATTTGCCTGCGAAGGAAATTCAAAGACTCGAAGAACCTGTCCAGGGTTTATGCCCTTTTCGCCAGACGAATTTTTCTCATGAGGAAAGACATAACAAGAAATTCGGGTCCAAATTCTGTCCGACTATTATACAGCTTGAGACGAACTTTGGTCAAACAATGCCCCGGATTGCGGTTCGTTTGAAAAGTTACCGTAAGGTTGCCTATGAATTAATAAACAATAGTGAATAGTTGACTTTGGAAACAGAGTAAACAAATAACATAATATATCCCACTCTGTCGCTTTTATAACATGCATTTTTGTGTTTATTTTTGTATATAATGACTTAGTAAAAGATTAAATAACTAAAAAGAAAGGTTGATTTTGTTTCATTTAAAAAAAACTTGTCTGATAGTATGCAGTGATGTAAACTTTTAGAATATTTTTTTGCGATTTGGGACGCAATAAACTAGTAAATATGTTAGAGAAATTTTTACATAATTTTTTATTGGTGTTTAAAATGATTTCTGTCGAATGTAAAGCGATTTGTAATACAGAATTAGCTGTGTATATCATGATAACTTATTTTATTTTGTATTCATATTTACACAGAACAATTAAACTGTCGCTCTTTTGAAATCTCTGAATTTTTAAACATTTTTAAAGGAAAATTGTCTGATTGCCAAAACCATTTTTATTTCTCATAGGTTTCATTGTTCGGTTTGCCTTTAAAATTGGCTATATTCAGAATGCAATCCGTTAGTGTTTTAGTCTAAAACACAATTTTGCACTTTAAGAATAATATGTATTTAGGTAAAAATATATATGATGTACATTTTAACTAAAAGAGTTTTTAAGATATAAACATTTTTTTTACGTAATCGAAATTAATCTTCCATAGATAAATATCACCCCCCCCGTTAAGAGTTAAATAAGAATTTTAAAAATCTTTGCAAATTGCGAAAGGTTACTTGGTAAAATACATCTAAAGCATAAACTTACTTTAGATATGATGATGTTATCATAATGTTATTGTTAAATCTTAGCTAAATATTTTACATACGAATGTTGCCGTTCTTCCAGGTGATTGTTTAACTCGACTTTTTTTATTCACTTAATGAAAAAAAAAATGCAAGTAACGATGAAGTGATAGTAAATATGTGTATTATTTATAGACATTATTAACGAGAAATAGTGTAATGTTACGCTGCAAAACGTAAACTATCATACGTGTAAGCTTGTATTCAAAGCAAAATGTCAAACAGTTTTAAAGGGGAACATATTTTTAATATAAATTGGGCTACATGTGTGAAAGTTGGTCATTAATATTTATAAAAATGCTCAACATAAATATGTTCAAAAGCGTCTTGAACGTAAACAAAACACGATTCTTTTTTTTTAAATTAATGCAGTGAAGTTTAACCATTCGAAAAAAAAATTTTCTTCTTCTGCTTCGTCTTTTTTTTTTTTTGGTTTAATTGTTTATTTTTTTTTTAAGCCTTATGTTTGATATTTTGTGCAAAAGTTTCAGTTTTGTATTTTGTCTTTATAACTTTCAAGATTTTTTTTTATAGTTTATATTCCTTTTTATGAACTTTCATCTGGTTTTAATTTTACATCTTTTTCTTCTTTTCTCATTTTGTTACCATTTTCGTTTTGTTTCCAATAATTTCCCATGTACTAGACATTTCTTCTTGAAATTGTCTATTCAGTGTAAAGTTCTGTCTATTTCTATACAGCATGTTCAAATGCAACATAAAGACTTGTTGAATATTTTCAATATTTTATTTATAACAAATTGTAACAACCGCAACGGGTTGATAAGCACCTTGGATTTTACATATTTCAAATTGGACGTTCAAATAAATTATCAATAACTTAAAAAATAAATAAATGATATTTTTACAAATGCTATATATATGTGGAGACAAATGGTGGAAAACATGACAAAGGATCTAGGATCATGTTTGAAAATGTGGCATGACATAAAAATTTACACAACAAATCTGGCACCATCACTATTCAATGGTCAGATTGTGAAATACAAAAATAAAGACTTTGTTGATGCAAAGTATTCAAATGTGTCTGCAATGGCATCACAAAAAATGTATCAACATTTTAACTGGCAAAAATTGACATATCTATAATAATCAATTATCATCATTGTTACACGAACTACACGTTCACATTAGGGACAATAATTGCTTTGAGTTCTGTAACGTTCGTGAGACAATAGAAAAAAAATACTTCAGAGATTCCTTCATTGAACTCTCTATCATTGTGGAGATTCAAAAAACTACACCATCTATCTGCTCTCAATCCTTGTAGTAAACTGTCTGCTTCTAAGACCTTATTTGCACATTTACCCGTAAAACATCGAAATTTGGGATTATGCTTAAATGCCTACTCTCTCAAACGCATGCAAACAAAACATGAAGGTGAAAATAAAATTGTCAGTTGAAGAAAATGAATGATTCAAATGAGATCCTCTTTTTTTTCATTCTCGCTGAAAACTTTCATACAAAATTATTTGGGACCTGCAATACGAAAATACATAAGTACAACTGTAAGTTTAACTGGCAAATAAATATGTCACAACCTTAATACACACTATCTTCGTCTATTCATTCACTGATTCTTTCTTCCACTCACTCACCTTGTCGCTTACATTTCATTCATCCCTTCTCTCATACACAAATTGGTCAATAAATAATTTAAACACAACCACTGAACTAAGGAAACAATTGTCCATTAAACGAATATTAATTTCTTGTGGCCCTCTCGCATTCTGTATCGAATTTGAACATCATTGGTTGGTGGTAAAATTTCATGTCCATGATAGTTGATATCACATTCCGTTTTCTCTCCTTCGCAAAGCTCAAAGTCAAATGCGTTCACCAAGGAGAGCATAAACCATTTTGCCTGGCAGAGGGCGTATTTTTTGCCGGGACATAGAGAACCAAATGCCAAGATTGGGTTCTTCAAAACTTTCCCATTCTTGTAGAACGTGGCATCAACGAACCTGTCATATTTGTATTCCTGTAAGAGACAAAAAGAGAGATTTATTAGATATGCATTACTCATGTTCCGACCATTCTCATTTGCATGAATCAAGATTTTTTTTATTGTAAGTGTATTTTAATGACAAGAAGAGTTAATATCACACTTACATCAGGGTTTTCAAAGATTTCTGGGTCCTTGTGGATTGCTGGTGGGTACATGGCAACTTTGTCTCCCTTTCTCAGACTGTATTTTCGGCCCTCCTCCGTCTCAAATTCGGTATCTTCAGCAACAGATCTGACCATGAAAACTCCTCCAGAGACTCTTAGAGTTTCTTTAGTGATGCTGTCTGTAATGTAAAATAATAAACATCGTAAGTAACAGTTCCCTGAACAAATCTTTTCAGTTCAATTTTTGATTCCAAAAAATACAGAATATGTCTAGCAATATTAAACTCATGACGATTGCTTACCAAGAATAGGAAGGCGATCCACATCTTCCAAGGATAGTTCTATTTCTCCGTTTTCGTTTTCAGAGTCCTCTCTTTTCTCTACGATTTCTTGTACTTCAGCCCTGAGAGCTTCCAATGCTTCCGGGTGCTCCATCAATTTGTAGATAGCCCAGAAAGCCATCCTGAAGGTGTTGTAGTTGACGTGGAGGTACACCAGATTGTGGCCGATGATGTCCTGCTCAGTTTGTCCATTCTCCAACATGAAGTTCATGGAAAATCGGATGTATTCGGACAGATCTTCTCTCTTCAGTAAGTCTTGTGAGCAGGGCTGAGCGCAGAGAAACTTCAAGGATTTCAGAGCCTCGGGGAACATGTTCACGGGCATTCCCAGCCAGAGGTAGTTGAAGTATTTGTGGAAAGCGTCGAAGTGCTTGAAAACTGTATTGGGCTCAAATGTCGTTCCCTGTTCCGTTTTTCCAAAAATTGTGAAAAATAAAGCTGAGAAAAGGGTTTTAGCATTGAATGATCTAAGTCCATCAGTATGCCAGTCACTCTTTACGGGATCCATTTCGGTTCTTGCGTTGACGTCGACGTAAGCTTCGTTGAGGTATGTGGCATATTGATGCATCCCTTTGTTGAGGTAAGGCCCCTTCACGGTCTTGCCGGCTTCTTTGATCATTTTGCGGGCATCTGTGAGAGCGAAGCTGAAAACATTGTGGTTAACCTGTCGCTGGATTGCATCGAAATCAAAATTCTTTTCCCTGACCATTCTGTCGTATGCGTGGGGGTCCATAAGAACTGTCAAATGCTGATGAAAAAGTCGAATTGTAAAAATGTCCCCTAACTTTTTCTGTGTGTTGTGGAGGAATTGCACGGCGTTTTTATGAAACTGTTCGCCATTTCCCCATATAAAATGACCTTTTGGAATAGGGGGCTCGGAATCCTTCCTGTAATACAAAGAGAAAGAAATATGAATTAGTCATCATTTATTTCAGTTTTACAACACAGAAAATTTATGCAGAAGATGTTTAGCCATGCTGTTGTAATGCCACTGATTAAAATACTCAACGTCAGCTATCTGTTTCGGGCTTGATTTATCTCTTATAAAAAGCGAAAACTGGTCTTTGTTGAAATGACAGCATTTTGAAATCATAAATCTTTGATAAATTATGAAGGACCTAGCCAATGACACGATATGAATATCCAGCAAAATGTCTTCCTGTCTGGTACTCAAAAGCAATTAAACACGTGGTATTCATCTAATCTAAGTATGTTAACAGTTAAAAAGATTTTAAAGTTACAATTCCAATTGCAAGACATAAGAAAAAGACCCTTACCGTATTCTGAATAGAAATTTGAAATAAGCTGCTATTAGGACCACAACGAGGGCTCCAATATAAACGCTAACTGGAATCATTTTTTTGGATTCTTTTTCCTTGTTGAACTGTTTCAAAGTTCTTGTAAAGTAAATATCCTTTTTAAAATAAAAACTCTGAAAGTTTTGCTGTTGATTTCCTTGTGTTGTCCTTTTATGTTATGCAGAGGTACTGTTGTTTACAACTTGCAGTACAACCTGTAGTATCACAACCTTCTCGGTAAACGTCAATTCGTTAAATACCTGAAACACAACAAAAAATCAACATTAGTATTAAAATCATATCATTGCTTTATCACATGGTTACAAGAACTCTATATTTAAACTTTAGGCAATGCCTGTGCTGAACGATTAATTAATCTTGCAATTGATCCTTTAAACTATGCACAAATCGTTTTACAGGATTATATATCGATAAGGCTTAGACATGTGGACTTTTGTATTGCCCTAAGAATAGACGCGAATTGCATATTTTCAAATATTACTCATAGCCCCTAAATATCGAAACTGTGCTATTGAAAATTCTCGATTCTTGTTTAATAGTATTTTCCAAAGTCAACCCCGGAAATAAAATTTTGAGCCAGTCGAAGCACGCGGAACTGTTGACACAATGAACCCTGTCGCTATCTCACGCATACAAGACAGGATGAATGAAAAAAATAATCAGCTGATTTGAAATAACCCTCGAGAGGGAAGAAATCGGAAGAGCACAGTTCCGCACAAAATGAAAGTAACACGACTTAACACGTGTTGTCAAGCGCCGTAAAAAGCCGGTCTACGACCGAGCTACCGTTATACTCCCAAACGAATAATTTAAAGTCCATTTTGATATCGGATAGACACTCAAAACTATAAAATAAAGTCCACATGTTCTAAAAAGACTGTAAGTTTTGTTATTTTTTTCTCTAGAGAGGTGAAACTTACTGTCTCAAAAGCCAAGTATGAGACTTCCCAATCGCGTGTTTCATTTTATATTTTTTCACGAAGTATAAGCTCCTCCCATTGGTGGGCGGTTCTTATCTAGCTCTCTCCGATCCACAAGGGTTGTCACTTTATTGTTGTAGCTACTCTAGTGTGTATTTCATGTATATGTGTATTCGCAGTGGGGTCTCTATCTCCGCAAGGATATTGCTTTGTGTATCAATCTGAGCTATCAACATTTTTTTTCTTTGGTAAGGATTCGAAGGCAATGAAATCACTGCATTTGTTAAGATTTTGATTTAAATTTGATTTGTATTTTTTTTTTTTTTACCTTTTTTATAAAATGTAAATTTGGAGAATTTTTTTTTTAAATGTTTAAACGCCAGAAAATATTTTTCGTTTGATATTTTAACTGTACGAATATCAAAACCCGGCAATATTTATTATATAAATATAAATAATTACTAGATGCTTGAGCTATTTATTTGAAACTTCTTCAAAACGATTTGTTTCGGATTCAATTTATTTTTTGTGAAATTAAAAGTCGCGAGAAATTATCAAAAGTATCTTTCGTAATTTTTTCAGATTGCAGAACATCTGTTCATTTTTTGCATCTAATCAATATGGAATGCTTTTCTGTGTTTAAATATTTTTTAAGCGTGTTTGGTACGTTTTTAACGTAGAATTTATGTAGGAATATGTCTTTAGAAATTAGAGGCGATAATAGCTCTACCTGATTGATTTGTTGTAATAAAATTCCTCTAAACACTTTGTCGTCCAAATTTGCACTGGGCTTTAATCGATTATAGTATACAAGATACAAGATGTTTAATATATACATACCCTGTGTTGAAAACTCCCTATTGATTTATTTATATTTGTACATCATGTTTATAAATAAAAATATATTGCGAAAAGTAAACTTTTTTTCTATAATGCAAGAGCGAGTGAAAATATTCAAGGACGTACAAATTTTCATTCGCTACGAGCGCTTAATGAGTTTGTCAATAGAGGGAAACTGATTTAATTCGGAAGTTCTTTATTTCCACAATAACGAGGCGAAGATAGGGAATTTACGAAGAAGGCGATGCTGTATATTCTGATGTTTGTTTGCAAGGGTTTTTTTTTTTAATTAATCCCCTGTCTTCAAATTTCTTACTTCCAAAATGGCACTTGCAAAACTGGGGGTTTGCGACATGAAGAAATCAGAAATAACCAAACAAATCTGATGCCTCAGATTTATTTCTGAATTGATCTTGGCTCCTAATGATTGTTCGTACAATATCGTTGTTCCGGGGATATATCACCTGCATATCGATGTACTTTTATCAGTAGGAGTCTCGAGGAGAAGTGTATAACTTTCACTCTTTCTCTCCCTCATTCTTCCCTCCCGCAAAGCCTCACGGTGTGAATTTTACCCTCCAGACAACCCCCCAGGAGCGAGAACAAGGAAAACTCTATTGGGGTCAAGCACATGTAGACGTTTAAGCCTGTCCCATTTTTACCTGTGTATTTTTGTTTTTACCTGTGTTTATATATGTATGTATATATTACATCAAACATTGGCATTAATCGTGATCGTTTATTTGAACCACGTGTTATTCCCTCGTGTATATGTGTGTATTAGTATTTTTTTTTTAATTTATAAAACAATTTGAAACACATCAGAAGAAAGCGTCAATAGAACTTGAGGCTGTATCAACAACAATTTCATTCATAAACACAGTACACACAATTTCCGCATTTCAGTTTCCCATTCATTCATTCACTCACTCACTGTGTTTTTTCCGCAATTACTTTTCCCCCAATGAAATCACGCAGAGTTTTATTTGCGGGGGTTCATATCTCAAGGCTTTTTTTTCATCATTTTTTTTTATCTGTGCCTCGCTGATTCAGGAGGGAAAATAAAAACAAATCACACCAATAAACCGTTAGTATTACTAATACACCACCCCCGCCTTTATAGTGTAATCCTACCCTTCCCCTCTCTCACAGTGACCCCCACAGCAATCAAGCACAACACAAGGGTTTCTTGTTAAATCCTCCCTCCCTATATTGTTTTCTTTTCTGCGATAAACGAGCTATATCGACGATTAGCGATGTAGGCAACTTATCTACAGAATCTTTTTATTGTGTATGAGTGTAATTTCTTTAATTCTTTCTTTCACTCTATCGTTTGGTCGTAGTAGCAGTTAAAAGATTTTTTTTTTTAGTCATCGATTAAATGCACGTAATAGCACAATGTAACAGATTGTCCGAGAGCCGCGGCGTGGAAGTCTCTTTGATGATTTCAACCCCACGGAACGGTGGAACGATGGTGTGCGCTGGCAATGACGTCATGTGTACCCAATGTGGTCACACAGCGGTCTGCGACTAGAGTACAGATGCCGCTTCTTATTTTTTTTTTAATCCAAAATCACGGTGCACTTAAAATTTATTAGACAGATGGGAAGAATATATTTGAAGGATGAGTAGCTATCCATTTTTTGGGGGGGTTTATAAAATTGAAATTGTGTACTAAGGAAATATCATTGATTCATATAATAAATTTTCAATTCACAAAAATTTACAACAATAGTCATAATTGTCGAACGAACACCGTTAAATTTACTAGCATTCTCTTTTATTAAGAATTTTGATTTTACATTAGATATATATACTTTGTAGATAAACTCTTCTTTGATCTGAGGTTTAAAAAATACATGTACTAAAAAAATGGCAGGACAGCCACGTATAGTCTAATGTTTAATGAAAAGACAAAATTGAATATGAACATTTGTTTTCACTCTCAAAATATTTTTTTTCAACCAACTTTAAAAATGAACTTGAAAAAAAGGTTTTTTTCCCCTTAATTTATCAACACATGTTGAGTATTGAGGTATTATCATTTAATTCATTTTCATTCCATTAATCACTTATTTGAAAGTAAACATTTATTGTATAGCTGCAATGATTCTTTCTTTGCAATGTAGATATTTCGGACAGGAGACACAGAAATATATATATATATATATATATATATATATATATATATATATATATATATATATATATATATATATATATATATATATATATATATACTTGATTATTTGTATATACATAGTAAATACTTGACCGTTTTAGAAAACCGGAAAAACAAATAAAATGACAACATGCCAACTCTCGATCTCATTCTGATAATTTCAGTTTCATGGTTCTTAGATCGAGGAAAAGATTAATTGCAAATCAATTAAAAGCAAAATTTAACAAGCTAGTTAAATTTCCTGTCCAACACAACAAGTTTCAATACATGTCTAAAATTAGTCGCCTGATATCTGACATTAATTGGACGGTGGCCAATTAATGGAATTCATTTAGTCATGAAGTTCTGCTTCAAGTTAATACATTCAAAAATACTGATTGGCTCGGAGTAAATATATTTTGTCGTATCACTATGTTTATGTATAGTTCTATTCGTTCAAGGCCGCTCCGCTGTGACTCAAAACCATACACAGACTCTCGGAAATACTTACTGATCTACGGAAAATACCGATCTATGACGAAGATTAATGATCGCGTGCGAATGTTATTATAAGAGACGTTGCTCGGAAATTGACGACTCCGTGAGAGGTCGAAAGGAAGTGTATCATTGTATACATCATCATATTGATTACTAACGTAAGATACCACGAGATGCAGCCACGAACAAAGGGAGAGCACTGCTAGTTTTAATCAATTCAATTAATGCTGATAATTTCAAACTTTTCATGAGTTATTTGAAAAATTTGCACTTCAAACGATTTCTAACGTCAGAAGCTTGATTCTAACTCCAGTGAATTCCAACTTGTAAAAAAAAAAAATGTGCTAAACTCGTGTCTTGAGCCTAACTGTCTGTAAATTTGTTTCAATTTTCTCGTTAAAGTTAAAATTAGCTCAAATTTGGGCGTGAAAATTTACTTTCATAACCATTCTTTGGAATTTCTTTGTTTATATTGTGTAATTTATCATACTATTTGCGAAAAAATTCGATGTTAAAAGAAAACCTTTCATAAATACCAGTGGAAGAAAAAAAAACCATAGGCATAAAAGACTTTTGAATGTATAATTACATATTACTCTAAATGCATCGCTCTTGATTGAAATGAATGCAAAAAAATAAAGGCATATTGAGAATGAAAAAATGAAAATGAATATTGAATCTTTGACACCAGCTTGCAAATTAGACAGATATGAAATGAAATATGTCTTTGTGAGAACAAATTCAATTACAACACACCTTATATTGTCTTTAATTCGTTATGTACACAATCAAAGTCTTATTTTGGTCACATCAAGAATTCAAATTCAAGGAGGGAATCTGTTAATATTTACCATGTAACCTTGACATTGCTTAAGGTGCAATTCCTTTCTTGTGTTCTTTAAAATGTTGAGAAAATTGCATTGAAGAGATATTAATAGGATTTTTTTCTCGTTGAAATTAGAAATATTAATAGCGATTTTGAATATACTTTGCAAAGGAAAAAAATAAACTTTTGTTAATGGATACTCAACTTGTTTTCAATTTATATTGTTTCATTTGTAGAATTTACAATAAATATTTCTCTATAAAGATAAACTCTATAAAGATAAAGATAAAATGATATGACAATATACAGCTGTAACAGAAAGAATACACAATTATTCAAAATAGGTTGATGATTACTTAGGGTTATATATCTTTATTACACTTATAAATGATCATAAATTAAATTATTATTTTTAACAGCAAAAATCAAAATAATAATGTTACAGTAATCTTAACATTTAAACGTTTCACGACATTGAATGTGTTAAAAATTCTTTTGCATTAAATTTTTCTTAAAAACAAATTGACGCTCATTTAAAAAAATGATAATAAAAAAAAAGATTAATTAATAAATAATATTTTTTTTAAAAAATCGCTGATTTTATTTCCATCATCACAGGTCACCATGATTCCTTAACTCCTGCATACAGTAAGAATGGTCTAAAAAATTACGAAATGCCGCCAAATGGTATTATCTCCCCTGGAGAAGAGCAATGCGACCTGGGTATGAACAATCGCTCTGACGTCATTTAACAAGACAACGTTTATCAAGCAATTGACTTCTCGGAAATGCCAAGATGGAGAAGTAGTCTGCATAGCGTAACCGTTTTGATCACCTTGCAAGGTAACAGAAAACTCAAGTATTTAATTGACGCCGAAGCGTCATACATTGGCTAACATTTAGACAGTGCTTTAACCATTGATTAGGAATACCATATCGGTCAGCTAACCAGACAAAATAAAACTTAACCTGGCCAAAGTTTGACCCATTTCCTAGGGCCAAGTTTCTTTCTTTGCTAATTCACTTTATTTCACTCGCCAGTTATTTACTAGCCTACATTGTTTCTCGAAACGCCGACCAAAAAATGATAGTGTACAACAAAGAATAAGGAGAAAATTTCAATTGCAATGGCAAAAGTACACAAGACAGAGAGAGGCGGTAATAGTTTAATTCTTTTTTTTTTTACTTTTCGTTAACTAACTCCATACGAAAAAAAAACGTACATAACATTATTATACTATAACATATATATTGGTACATTGATCTTGCTTAATTGATTTTTTTTTACCATATGAAGACATTACGACATTAGAAACCATGCTTGATCATTGATCGTTCAAAGAAGAAAAAAGGCGTGCATGGTAGGAACGGAAAACGTGAAAATACACAAACACACTTTATAAATCATGTGAAAGGTTTCATCAATAAAACCACAGACATGTATTGAAGAGAAATATATACAGAGACGCTGGTCCCATGATTCATTCTCGAATTCTGTCAAAGTGGTTTGCGGTCATAAAGAAACAATGTAATTATTTTTTTCAAAACTATAAACACATTATTTTTTTTTTCATATGCCATATGATAGTATGTCATTTTTTAAGGTTTGAGACTATTTGATGTGTGTAAAATTAGCTAATTGTGTAAGGAGCCATTCATCAAAATCAACTTGGTTTTAAAAACCAGTTTACTCTTTAAAAAACTCAATGTGTATATTGAATCTTTTAACCGATTCATTCATGAAAATGGAACAATTCTTTTGCGCATTAAATATGAGACTAATTAAATGCCAGGCTGTAAACATTAATAATGGTTTTTTTTTTTTTTATTAATTATACTTGTAACACATCTTACATTCCAACATCGCATGCATTGACAGCTGCTTACCTTTATTTACACGTTATTTGTTAGTTTATTTGTTTGCTTTTTAAAAATTAACTTAAATTTTTCAAGTTTTCTGTCAATCAGTGTCGCTCTTTCGCAGTAAGTGGATAGGCCACTTACGCAAAGAGCTACATGACGCGTACAACAAATTCCGATCTGATTGTAAACAACGATCTCGAGTGATTCGTTTCCCTCCGACCAATGACGGACAATACCGATCTTATCCGTAAACATCCGAAGTCATCGGATGACGTGTTGTTGTTGAAATCGATATGGTAATGACGGCGAAATCTTGATCTAAGTAACAAAGTAACATCAATCGGCATTCTCTCACAACCACTCGAGTAAAACCGTAGAATGATGGGCTAATCGTAATGTCTTTATATGGTAATTGTCGGCTGGTTGTAATTCATTTGACGTCTGCTGGTCTTCCCCTTTGACCTTGAGCAGTAGAGTGTGATATCTATGTCGTATTTCTATTTTTGCAATTCATTGAGAAACAGTTAAAGTTTTGCAAACGCTTTTGCATGCAATAAGTTGTAAATTGTTCGTTTTCAGGTAACGCTGGAAACTCATGTATAATGTTTTCTTCTTTAACAGAAATTACTTCTTCTGCATTTTGTTGTATCATTGCTGTGTGACACGTTAAAGTTAACGAATTTATTCTTTTATTTATCTAGTTAAGTTTATGAAAATCATGATTATCCAAATGTACATCGAAATATGATACGGAAAAAGGTCAACTGATTAAAATTTAAGCGTTTGGATTGGCAAATATTTAAACACTCGCTACACCAGCATTACATTTAGAAATTTCCCGTTTGAGAATCTGTGATATATTTCAACCAAATAATATTCATTTTGAGAAAGACAAAAGCGCTTCATGATTTTACTATTAAATAACCTCCAAAATTCATATGCATAATTTTAGAAAAAAAATCTAAAATGCTTGCTTGTTAAAATCAAGACATGATTCCAGATTACATATTTATGCTTATTTCCACCTACTTAACAAAGGAAAAGAATCCGCAACAGTGCAATTGTGTGCATTTTAATTATAACCCCTGCTAGTAGGCAATTATTGGGGCTAATAAATCTCATTATTCAAAATTTTGAAAGTGACGTAGAAAAACGTCAGTGTAGGCAATCTGTAGACTAGACAGCTCGGGCACCCTCCCCGGTCTACGTCATTACTTTAGGGGTAGGGCTTCATTTTTTCCCTAAACTATTCTGCTAATTGTCACAGTCAGTAGGGGGAGGCACTCGCATTTCACATTTACAATTCCATCGACTTTTTTCAACGAAGTTTTGAATGAAAGTGATTTTCTTTTTTCTCACGGTATGCTCAATCGAGAAAAAAAAACACCAAACAACCAAAAAACTTCACGAACTCCATTCAGAGACCCCCTGTTAGCAATTGTGCATACACTAATTTTCTAGATGAGACTGATATTGTTCGTTTCCTCCTATTTTTTTGAGGTCATAATAAGAGAATAACAAAGGTTGGCTTCACGGTACCGAACTGCCGGGTCCCCTTGTAGTATAACTCATAAAGTCATGGATGTAAAAGTTCCATTGCCGATTGCATGCAGAATTAGCGTGGGTGCAGAGAACAAGGAGGAAAAGAAAAGACACCTTTGTTCTTTTACAAAGGCTGCTATATTTGTGTTGATTTCATTCTGTTTATGAGGAGTATCAGATCCTAGTTCAAAAGTTTATCTGAATTTAATCAATATTTATATGCATAGAAATTCATGCAAAGAAAAAACCCATCACGTGTATTGACGCATAAATGCAACACATAAATGCAATATTGTTATGAAAAACAAAACCAATATCCAAGGTTAAAAATGCAGCTTGCAAGAGTATATGAAATGCAAAAATGTTTCAATTGAAGTTCGAGGTTTTTTTTTTGTCTATATGTCTGCATTTCAAAATAGATTTTATGGTACGAAATTAAAACTACGCATACACCTGCATGCATTTATTTGCCATAAATACATGTATATTACACAAGTCCCCTTTTTTTGGTATTCATTTTTTCCTTCTATACGGTTTATTAATTGGAATCTTGTAAAAAAATTAATTAACAATACTTTTTGCAACATTAGCATCTGATGAACGTATTTAGAAACCAATGGTGTAGGTGTAAGAGCCGTCCATTGTGAATAAAATGCCATGTCAGCAAAGAAACAAATTTATGATCTTGAATTCTCTTTTTAGACTGTCTGCGACTGTTCAACCTTGCATTCCATTCAAACAAGGATGCATCAATCATATCAGAGTGATAAACCCTATTCAAACATTACAGGTAATCTTTTTAGGGCCTTTAAACCTGTTACCGGAAATCACCCTACTCCCTGTGCATAGTTTGCATGATCACGTGATCCCATGTCACATTTTTTTTTTGGCGGGAGAAGGAAGTCTCGCGAAATCCCATGTTGTTTAAATCTTTCGTGTTGTAATATATTCTGGCTAAAGTACGGACTTTGACGTCACAAGAAATGGAAACAAACACGGTGGGGCAACCAACCCGAGTTTGAGGAGCAATTCAATTCATTTTAATAGCCACCCCATATGCCAAGATAAAACGCCTCAAATATGCTAATTGTTCGACACGGTGTTAACACTCTCCCGATCTAATCAATGCAATTGCTGGATTCCTAAGAAGCCGTGGAATCTGAAGGACCCGGCAAACTTTGGAATACTTCAAATTTTACGTACTGGAAGTTTAATATTTTATATAATAATTACTGAAAGATTACAACTCCCGGCTGCTGACGTCAAGTCTACGATTTCCCGCCGATCGCTGGCGTAACTAGCCCGAGTTTGCATTGATTTTAAGGTGATTGTTTCGCCACAGTATCCCCCGGCGAAGGGTACGTGATACAAACAGGAGTTCCGGAATTGCCGTTTCTTCTCGTTTCTGGCAAATTAAGACCAATCAGAGATTTTTGTGCTTTTCATATTCCAAGACTCGTTGGGGGTCCCTCAAATTTCCTATATATTGTAGAGCAATGTTACGTGCGTGGATGTTGTGCATCCCAACTTCTAGGAGTAAAAGTCAATATCGGTGAAACAAAAATTATAACATACAGAAAAAACCCAAAGTAAACGGATATTAGAAATTCCCACGTTACTGTTACAAATGATGGTCTTAATTGCAAACGGGGTTAATTTTTACAGATAATTGTTCCGGACGCGCATAGAATACCGGATATTTAGTCGATTTACTACCTTTGAACAACCACCTTATACCATTTTCTTTGGACCGCTTGGAAAGTCCCCCCTCGTAGAGTTAAAGTGTCAGTGTCGGCAAAGCATACTTAAAGGATATTTTTAACTTCCCATTTACAAAATGAATTCTATCTATGCATGCGCCTCTGCATTTCTGCGGAATTCAATATGTGAAAATGTCATAGCCCTGACTCCTGCAGGGGACCAGACGCCTGGACAGCCGTGACGGAATTGGAAATTCCCCCACACCGCGTGCCAAGTTTAGTTTTGTGGTCTGCTTTTTATTTATTTTACAAGAAAAGATTTAGGAAAAAAAACACGATTTGTCAGCTTTAACACAAATCTAGACCAAATTTGAACGGAAAGTAAATAAAAAATTTAGCTTACCTTTACTTGGATAAAAATACTTTTGCCTTTTGAATGATGCGATTAAAAAAAACCACCACACACTTTTTTCTTGTTTGAAATTATTCCATTCTACACAAGATTTTTCCTAATTAAAACATCAACACCAACAACGGCAGTAAAAAAAATGCAAGCAAATAAACAAACAACTAACCCCAACAATAAGAATTAGTAATCAAGAGACATAAGTTGTTACAGATTGTCTCTCTGGGCATATGCCATGAAGGAGTCATTGCAGCAGAATCTAGTTCACCTTCACAGAGACAATTCGGGAGGCCAGACACGAGGAAAATGTCAACGATTACATGCGCCGAATTGTTTCGTGTAGCCTTGCTACATGCTATGCGACGCTACGCTACATATACGGTACATGTAATCATATATACATGTACATGAGAGCAAGTATGAACAAAAAAGAACGTAAAGCTGTCTTTATTTTTTTTTCACTATTAAATACAATGTAGTATGTGTACACTGGTACGATATGAATGTAATATTTTTTATTCATTAAATCCTTGTTATGTAAGAGTCAAAGTGACGTTTCATGGAAAAAGGTTATAGGAAAATAGTATGTTATCATTTTAACATGCATTATCTCTTTTTACGTACATTTCCGATTTGAATATTTAAAAATACATTATATTATTACAAATAAAGATATGAAATAGTTGCACATACAAGGCAAGTATGTTGTTTAATAATTGATCAGAATTAAATTTAAGGATAATAAAGGTAATCAAAAGACCCAGAAACGATACCGAAACTACGAGTAGAATGTCATATTGAAAGTTTTATATTGACTGCGAGGGTGTAAATTCAAAATAAACAATATAAGAAATGTACCAATTTGTTAATTGTAAATTGAAAATACATATTCTGAGACATTGAGAATTTCTAATCTAATAAAGGAAAACAAAATGAAATATTATATGTTTCTGTTTACTCACCTGCATTGTTGCATGTACGTAACTAAATATAAGGTCATCCATGTAACAAACAAAGCGATTATCTAGCTCCAGGACCCTGTACTTTTAGTTTACTTTAATGTAAGTGAGAGTTTCAATTGTTATTTTTCTGAAATTTATCTTTTCTCTGATTTTACGGTCCATTTGAATTTTTTTTTGTAATGGCACATGTTAACAAGCGTGAAGTGGTTGACGAAGAGTACTAATTTGCATCTAATTATCTTGTTAATTAGTACTTTATTGCATTGTTTATTGAAAATAAAAATAGAGATGCTCAAAATGTTTTGATTTTTATAGAATTATAGAACGATAAAGTCGCTTTTGAACAACAGAGAGAGAGAGAGAGAGAGAGAGAGAGAGAGAGAGAGAGAGAAACCACCAACTCGATTACACGGATCAAGTCAGATACCTGCGTAAATGACTTCTCGTTTACTACTTAAATCAGACATTTAAATCTCCCCATTATTTAATGCGTCTTTTGTACATAGGTAGTATTTAAAAAATAGATTTTTTTCTTTTATAAGATTTACTACTCATAACCGTAAATGTACACACTTCATTTCCGTTTAAACATTCATGTAATTAGAAAGCAAACAGAAAAAAAGGAGAGTATAATATCAATGGAAACCCAAATTAACATGGTTGACAAAATATTCTGATAAATCGGAAGCATGTGGGTTGATTTCAGTTTGTGTAATCCCGATTTCTTCTGAAACACCTTTTCGCGACCTGGCCTTGTGATTAAACATAATGATGGCGCTCTTTTTTTGTTGTGGTCATTAAAGCTTCATCTGATATACATAACTTAATTCATCTTGAGGTGGTAATGACGTTTTTCCTTGGTTGGAGCCCAAACATCAAATCGGACAGAATCGGACTAGGTCTCAATATGATAAACACTTCAGCCATTGAGCTCGGAGCTAAAATAAATAAACTTTCACTTCCTAATGCGGTGTCATTCATATTTGTACCCATTTTTATCCACTATCAAATAAGATTTATTGTTGAAATCACTGTCTAGATGTCAATATTTTGGTTTATCACCTTTCATTAGTTTTGAGATCTTGAAAGGCCGATCTTGAGAGCTAATTTAAAGATGTACTTTAATTGTTGACACAGACGAGGCGAGTGAATGAAAATCCCCGAAATACCTAGAAATGCCCTGTAATACACAGAAATAGTCTATAGGTGTCTTTTCCCATCAGAAATCAGAAGACGGATGGATCACTTATCAATGTAACCCACGTAAAGATTTATTCCAAACAATGTTAATATACACTTACAAACATCTTTTGGACAACCATTCGATAGGTGTAAATATAAAGTTTCCGACAACTACCGACGTTTCTCGCTAACTCGCGAACAAGCCTTATTCCGGATCTCAAATAGATCATACGGCTAGCTTTTCTTGATCAATTGTTACCTGATACTTCATATACAACCTTATCTTAAGATTTTTTTTTTTTTTACCTGAGATAGTCGACCCATCTTTAAAACCAAGTAGATACCGGAAGCTGACTACCGATATGGATAGGTCAAACCGGAAATGTTTTCATATTTGCGTATTCTTATTCGGAAATGGAGGTGTATTCAGTAGAGAAAAGGGTCAAAAGATTATCAGACACCACTATTGTAGCGTTACTCTCTCTCTCTCTCTCTCTCTCTCTCTCTCTCTCTCTCTCTCTCTCTCTCTCTCTTTCAAACCTGAGGTCTGTGTAAAAGTTTTGCACAAAGAATTCCTGGCATTCCACGCGGTGCCGGAGTAGCATAGATAGCAAGGATGACTGCGATCTGTCTCCCCCTGTCATGTTACTGAGCAATAACGACACCTCTTGTCGCAAAACGTTTAGCTGACGCCAGAAATGTGAAATATTACATGAAATCTACAGTATCAAGACGATGCATCTGGAAACGAATATACATAAAATATACATTTACAAGAGCGTTTCGATTATTTGTGAAATTAAATTGGTTCGTATTAGCACGCTAAAGAACGTCATGTTCATTCATATAAGAAAAGGAATCCCAATAGTACAAACAATATGGTTTGTATCGCTCTTCCTTGTAACTTATGATACGACAGGAATAAAATTAATTTTAAAAAATAACTTGCAATAAAAATAAATCGAACCTAAAAAGGTGTTTAAATGGTGAAAGACTCGGGATATGACTAACACAATTTCGAAACAAAAGATTCTTACCGCACAATAAGCACGTGAGATTTTCTCTTTCTTTTTTTTATAAAAATAATGAAATAATCTTGAGGGGTAAGAATTTAGAACGTTTGTTCATTTCTTCTTCCGCTTTTGTTGGGAACCGTATGTTTATTTGTTTGTGTTTGATCTGTTGTCAATTTCTGTCTATAAATGAGGCAAGTTCAAAGGTATTATATTTCTTTATTTTAAAGTTGACACTGATGAAAAATAGATCAAAGTTAAAAAAAATGTGTTTATATTGCTTGACAACAATAGCAAACCTTGTTGAATTATAATATCATTTTTCACTTTTTTTATAAGCATTTTTAAAATTCTTCTTTAGAATGTATACGTGCCTTTATCAATGAAAACAAAAAGGATTTCGATGAACATTAGGCTTAAAGTCGACTACAGTTCGCATTCATCAATTAGAAGAATTGTAATTAGAATCGATTTGAAGAAGTTTAGTGGGAGTATATGGGCAACAAAAGATCGAACTGTATAGAAAGAAAAAAGGCCGGTGTTTTTTTTCCCTTGAAACTCTATCGGAATCTATCCCTCCCCCGAAAAATAAACATGATATGCAGCTAGTCATTGTCAATATATTGTTTTTACGTTTATCGAGTAAAAGGCAATAGATGCTCGATTTCATTCATTAAATATTTATGAACATTGTTTCAAGTATGAATTGTTATTTGTTTGAGTTCGAGGACATATGCGGCCCACTGCATATTCCTCCATTGATCAACCTTATCAATCGAAATACCAAAGTTACATGTATAAAGGCATGGCGTCCTTTTTCTCAACTGCACCTGTAAATTTTCCCCGGAAGTGAATTGTTTCTTAACCCTTAAACTGTAAATCCCATCCCTACAGTCGCAATATAAAAGGGGGTTTCCTGGAAGATTTGAAACTGTGGGGGTCATTCGGCTTCTACGCCACACCACTCAGAAATACTTCCCAAACCTCCGCCTTCTTCCACTTTTCCATCCAACGTTGCTGGGAAACAATCGTTAAAAGTTCGATTCTCTGATAGTTAATCCGCGCGTCAACGTTACAGCTTCTTCATTGACAAGTTTCAGGAAATGATTGAACAAGAGCAGATTAACAGTTTAACGTCAATTTGAGATTGCTGCTCCTTTGATGGTTTAGAGGAACGACGTACAACCTAACCATGTAATTGATCGAAAGATAATAGCCATGTTGACTTTTTTGGCGTTTTTTCTCATCGGTCTTTTCCATTCATTCATAAAATTGTGGGGCATCTTATTTTCCCCTTCACAACGTGCTAAAAACGAGGTCGATCGGATTCTTTAGGAGTAACTGAAGCTAATTTGGGAGTTCCGTTTTCCATTTTTGCAATATTTGCTTATTAATCAATATTTAATTAAGATCCTTCAACCGTTTATTTAAAAAAAATATAGTCTGACCAATCACTATTCTTTACATGAAATCGACACATAATGATGACGTCAAACGTTTTGTTAAAAATCAAATATTCTAAAATACGATACGCGCACGTATGGATGTCCGGAGTGGAGAATGCTTTGATAATAATACCAAAGCGGTGCATCGAGATGAGGTATATCGATCACCTACTTATACTTATAAAACTAAAATAGAATAGATTGATTCTACATAATTGTACCATTTAGTGCGACAGTTTGACTTCATTCTTCTGAAAATTTGCTCATCTATTTAACATGGTCATTTTGAAACAATTTGAAAGCATTATTTATTTAGATATTCACCAAATGCATTCTCAGAGCATGTTCAATTAGTCATTTAGAAACCGGTTGAGTCAGAGAACTTTGCCCAACCTGAGCATTACGGTTGGTATGTGTAGTTTTGAACATGTGTTTCATTATCATTCTATTAATCGAACCCCAAAGGTATGCCCATCAAACCGATCGAGGCCAAAAATCAGAACAGTGTGTATTTTAGTGTATGAAGAAACAAAGGCTTTAAAATTCTTATTTTCTCGGTAATAAATAAAAATATACTTGACAGGAATATTAAACCAAATGCTAACTCATTTCATGGTGGTTTACAGGAAATTTATATATAACAAATTGAAACTATTGTTCATCATAACTATGAACGCCCCCGCCCCCACCCTCACTTTCGGAGTTTTCAATCTACAGCTATACATTGTACGTGTATCTTGGTATTGAATTATATATTGATAACCACTTAATGATATTCACGATGGCTCATTTTTCGAGGAATATTTGTTGATCAAGAAGATACTACAATGTATCATCGTATTACAGCATTGAGTTGATACGGTCTTTAAAGAACTCTTTTGTCTAACGACACATGCTATTACTATCATTAAGACGGAGGGGGGGGGGGGTACGGACAGATATCTACTACCGTGACTCCCCTGCCAATTAGTCCTATGAAAAATTTAATTGTTCTGTTCAAAGTTATTATCGAAATAGTAAAAATTAACAGTACAAAACGTCAAGCCTTGAGAAATTATACCATTTCTTAGGCTTACTTCAGAGCCTTTTAAAAAACTTCATAAGTGCGACCGAGTTTTAAAGACAAGACCGTGTAACGCAATGTCAAACGGCATTGGCAAGGACATGCATTTTCGATGTCATATCCAAAATGCACATAATGTGAACATGTCTATGGGGCAAAAGATGCTATACAGGATATCAAAAGCACCATTTTTGGTTTTGGAACCAAAGGCACTTTTACTGAATGTGCAGCTTCGCAAGGTGCATTGTTCATATAATACAAACTCCTAATTTATAGCTAAGAAGGTGTATCTGACCAAGATATGTCTTGACTATCACAAAATGTAGGTTAGTTACCAAAGATAGTACGTAAGTGGATTTTTCACAGATAGGTCACCGTGTTAAAACTACCGTTCTTTGGCGAAGGAAGTTTCGTCCCACCTTGACATAATTGTTCGAGTTGAAACTACAGCTAAAAGCATTGTAATTTTCATAATTCACGATGTTGATAATTTTTAATATGCATGTAAAGGTAAATGTACAAGAGCTCAGAAACGTTCACCTAACCCTGAATTATGATGTAGCCAAAATAAAAAAAAAACCAACCGTCATTTAAACACAAAACAACACCCGAATAGGATGTTAAAATTTCACAGGAGATCATTCTTAACATTTCAGACAATTCTATCTATTATTAATCTAATAGGTGAAAGTTTGACATCGTTTGAATACAGAGCAAACCAATAGCATATTTAAGGAGTTAACTTTTCATAGGTGATAGCAATTGCAAACGACCTTCGCAATGAGGAAGCGAGCGATTGACACCTTTATTATCATGTATACACAATTACATGGGACTCTTTGATCAATCCATGAAGTCATATCCTTATAGAAAGCAGATATCTTTATAGTGTCGATTTCCAAGTATAAATTATGACGAGGGAAAACACAAAAACCTCACGAATGACTACTCTGGGTGCAAGACGCTATAGAGGAAGTAAAGTGGCGTGGGTATTTTAACCTTGACTCAGAAAAAGGTTTTAGTCAGTGCTGAATTGAACAAAGCATACACTAAAAAAAAACAACAACAACAATTAACAGTTTAAAAATAAAAAGAAATATCTACACATCAAATCAATATATCTTTAAAAGTTGACTAATTGCATAAGTGGACGCATTTGTCGGTCTGTTAAACCTATTTTATGGGTAGGTGACTTGTCGCTGAAGAATGCGTGGAACGATCCGATGAAACCCATTGATTGTATTTATTGGTAGCAACTGAGGAGAAATTTTTGAGGTGACTTCATTTTGTGCAGGAGGTTGACTCAAAGATCTCCCCTAAATCATATGTCTACAATGATTCGCTGTTTCGTCGAATTTTTATCCAGTAAGAGGTGAAATCAGCGAGGTTTTGTAGGAATTCAGAGTAAACTGAAGAGGTAGTGTACCGATCATGTCGGAAGCCACAAATCATATGAAGTATTTTTGTGACGAAAAGTTTAAGAACGCGTGGCTCATACATTGTATGTGATGCAAGGCACAACTTTCCCTTCACTTTGCGACTCATTACGATTGTCGTAAAAAATAGACCAATTCGAACAACAATTTGCAAAAAGTACACTTTTTAATACGTCTTTATTAAAACATGTAATTGAAATGATTGATTTAAGGAGTAAAGATTCATTCTTTGAGTATCATGAGATGATCAAATAACGGAGGGGGAGGGGGGGCAAATCCAATGAACCCCGAAGAGCTTTTTGATAGATTTGATCACTCCCGACCGCATTTGATCACCTTATAATATTCAAAGAATTATTCATTATTACTTATATTTATATAATACTCAGCAGTCGTACGATTAAGTGCCAAAAATTCATCGCCGAAATGTATTAGACTATACATTACAAAATCGATTTGAAATGTTATAACAGACAGAGGAAATGTAAATATTAATAAAAAAAAAAATCTAAGCATTGCTATTTAGATGCATTGATGCCAAAATGATTATAAATTCTAGTTTTGATTGGATCTTTTTTGTAAAAAAAAACAAACAAAAACCTTACAAGCAGATTGATTAACTACTAATACTTCAAATAAGAAAAAATGCAAGATGAAAGAAAAGAAAAACACGTGTTTAATATGTATAAAGTTGAAAAAAAAATAAGGATAGTTTTTGGTAGTTCAAATATGCCAATCTTTTATTTGAGGTTAAGGCCTTTAATATAAAAAAGTATGATATGTTTATGATTTTAGGACATGAATTGATAGAATTGAAAATAAGATAATTTTCCTAATTGATTTTGGCAAATCTTTGTTACTTTTTAATCGTTTTCTCACCGGCATCAAAGCGACATTTAAATTTTTGAAATACCCCGAGGTATCAACATGCAAACATAATATGCGGTTTCGAAAAGTTAATGAGATAGACATTTTTCTTTGCAAAATTGATAACTCTTATTTGTCAGCAATATTTGAACAAGCAGAATGGCCTCCCAACACGCTTGCAAATTCCCCGATTCAAAAGACAGGGCGCATAATCCGATAAGCTATAGAGAGTGCTTGAATAGAGAATCTTGTTCACAGCATGCTGTCCTTATATTAGGTATGAATTATTAACAATATTAAGAACCTGATCACAAGTTTCAAGTAAGGAATCGGTAATTACATTCGACAGACTTGAACTAGCAATCTAATTTACGCAGCCGCGAATCTAAAAGGGCCCACCTACCCGAAGCCACGGTTCAGCATTATAGCTAACAAAACTAGAGCAAAGCTCGTTGCAAAGCAACGAGTGGGTCTTCCGTTAATGTCGGAAGTAAAGCTGGAAGTTCCTGTAAGAAGCAGAGCTCTTAAACCAATAACAAGAGTACCTTAAGTAAAAATATAAAAAAAATCGAATTATTCCTGGTACGACTTAACAAAAACAGAATAATTTTACGAACGACTTAACAAAAACCTTTCCGATTTCAAGAACGACTTAACAAAAAAAATCCGAAAGTGTTACAGTACGACTTAACAATTAAATTTTAGGTACAAGTTAATTTAACCAAGAACTTGATACTAATTTCTTAAGCAAAAACGCGGAATCAAAATTTCCGGAAAAATCATTTTTTGAACTCGTATATCTCTGTAATGCATCGTCCGATTTTAAAACGGCTTTCAGTGTTAGATTCAGCTTAATAAGCTCTATAAAACACATATTCATTTTTGATTTGATCAGAAAATTTATTTTTTCGAAAAATCTGATTCCCTTCCGGTTTCGACCGGAAGTGACAGATTTTCATTTCCAGCCTTATTACAGAGGTAAATCGATTAAATCATAACCATTTAAAATTTCAAGCCTCTATCTTAAAGCGTTTTTGAGAAACGCCGCGGACAAAATGACTTTTTGAAAATTTTAAAAATGACGTAACGTAAAAACGGAAGTGACGTTTTCAAAGAAACTTCACAAACTTAGAGGTATTATAATTGCACACAACCTCTGAAAATTTCATCAAAATCGGTTGTAAACTGTTTGAGTTATAAAGCCGAAAAGGAGTCAGAAAAAAAAATAAAAAGAATAATAATAATAATAGAAAGAAACAATAGAATAACAAGAGGGTCTTCCGTTGGAAACGGAAGACCCTAATAAATGGCTAATAATTTCCATCGTAAAATTGTAATTATATCTTTCTTTCAAATTCCTTCTAGCGAGATTTTTGGCCCTTCAAAACTCTGATGTATGGGATGGAGCTTGTTAGCAAACTTGTGGTCCGCTTACCAAGCCGTATACAGGGTGTTGGAAAAAAGAATCATTATGAATAGAAGTACAAATATGAAAAGCTGTAATTTCAGGTATCATGTTTCATTGAATCCGTCATCAAACTTGATCGAGCTATTCAGAAACTTTTTTGAAGCATAAAGCATTGAAATAGTGATCAGTTGCAGATCGCCATTATCACGACACTTGTTTTTATAAGATATAAATAGAAATATGTCTTAGAATGTAATATATTGCAAAACGAATCTGTAAAATAATGTTAAACGACGAATTTAAAAAAAATTTAATTATTAAAAGTAAACGTAGCTACATGTTATCATTTTGATAAGCCATTTTGTGTGCGTAATCTAGTTTTCTAGCTTTAACATGTATAAATTATATGATTTTTTCACATACATAACTAGTGTGGCATTTTGACGCTATTGACATTTCGTTCTAACTGTCATTTTAAAAATTATCGCTTGCTTATGAGTTAATGTTTTTTTTTTTTTTTTTAAGCAAACGTTGGCTTTTTACTACATAATTTGAAATTTTGTTAAGTCATCTCACCATTTCTTCTTGTGCATAGTCTATGTATCTAACACAATTCGTCAAAAGATGCAAGATTTTACTCTTAACTTATCTCGGTTTTAGGGACAAAAAGAATTAACGCTTGAATCGCATAATCTTCTCCACTTTTTCTTTTTTTTTATACGTATATTCCTTTATCATCATCGTCTTTCTTTTCTTCTTCGTTTTCTCTTTTTTTTTCCTTTGTTTTTCATCACTGTTTCAAAACAGCAGGTAAGACTGTGTGCATCTGAATCACTTTTATGCAATTGAAACATCAAAAGAAAAATGCCTTTGACAAACTTTTTTCAGACAGGTGTTTTGTCCAGCATTAAAGAAGGGTGTGCTGATAACACGCGTTTAAAAACACGCGCAGGAGAGGATTTTGACTTCCCATGCATATTTCATAAAAAGCGTAATTCAAACGATGTTTTAGTGACCACACGTTGTCATAAATACTAAAATGTCTAATAAAAATTTCAATTGAAGTGTCAGAAAAACGAACAAGGAGAGAGAGAACAAAAATTATCTAAAGCTCTTTTGATCAACATTAGATAAGGTACGGGTGTCTGAAAACAACCGGAGACCGCATGAACACGTGGTCGCGGTTTTGTGTGAAACTCCAACGTAATAAGCTTTCATCATGATCAAATAATCCTGTCCCATAGAAGAGGGATGATTAACGCGTTTATATTTAGATTTTGGTCATACCAAAAAAGAGATCTTAAAAAGCTATAAATTTAACTTTAATTTTTATAGTTTTTAAGATTAATTTTTTTCCTCTTAAAAACCACGAAAGCGTCTCATATCACAAACTAGTCTCGTAGTCCTGTAATTTATAAGGTTGTTTGAAATATAAGATGATTTTGGTTTAGTGGTGTACGCCAAAATAATGCATGGAGAAAAAAGAATTAATACATTAGCCATTGTTTACTTAATATATGAAAATTCCAATGGTTTTAGCTAGAAATAAAGGTGGGGAAATTTCAGAAATTCAAAAATCCATTCCATTTTGAATTTGGCACAGTATGATGTATATGATTCTTTGTAAAAAAAAAAAAATCTAGGTATATATATATTGTCAACAATATGATGATATACTCTGCTGACAAATATCACTATTTAAAAGGCTCTGCGAAAATGCAGAACGTTTCGTGCCTTAAAAAAGTAAAATATTTAATTTTGAGGAATGCAAAAATAAAGTGGCAAAACGGACAACTTACAAAGTTTTCGGGACACCCGGATTTTGACCTACAGTATCACGAGGGTCCCTAAACAAAACACCCGCCTGGAGTTGACCCCGATAATTCATAATCCTGTCAACAGCATCCTATATACAACACATCTTCCATCTTCTCCCCCAAAGCAACTCGTTTTTATTTATGTCCGAATGATTCGATTACAAAAAAAGTATCAGCTACTTCATGAAAACACCCAGAGTCTTAAATCAGAATTGATAGAGATCTGTGACAAAAACTCAGTCCATATGTGGACATTAAAGCGATACTCAAAGGGGCGAAAGGCGGCCCGACTGGCTGTTTTTGGACATTAGTCTGAATGGATTTAAATCGGGTCCAGACGATGGAATTAGCCATTAGTATAAATCTCCAAAATGAGGGTATTGTCCAGCTCCGTGGGGTCAGCAGATTCGGTGAGGAGACAAAGAGTATCAACATGTTTGCGAAGGTGGTCGCACTAAATGTTTCAATAAAATCCCAACTGTGTAGTGTATAGTATATACATTAATGACTAATTTTTTTAAGGTTTCAATTATAGATACATGTATATGATCGTTTATATATTTTGTCTCTTTATTTTTTCCACTCCATTCATTCATCATCACCACAATCATCATCATCATCACAATCATCATCATCATTATCATCATCAGGGTTTCCTCTCCCTCTTCTTTAAAATACAAAGACCTGGTTGCTTTTTTCATTATTTTCCCATAAAATTTTGACGTTCAAATTTTATTAATTATTAAATCTTTTAGTTTGTAATGGCTACGGCTGATTAAAACTCGCTATAAATTAAATCCGTCTCAACTTAAGTCACCTGTAATCTGCGTTGAAGAGCCAACTTCTTACTACCAATCTTTGATCAAGTTACAAGAGACATTCGAAATTGTTCGAATAGCAGCAAGGTGTCAAACCCCTTACATCTACTCGGCAGTAAAAATCTCGTCAAGAGCTCGATCCAATGAAAGCGATTGTAAGCATCATAACCCGCGACGAGAGCCGGGCTCGTATATCCAATTACTTTGCTTGTTTTTCTTTAATCTCGGTTATGAACATACATGGTGGGCATCGAAGTAGGGGACCCCTACCTGCATACCACTTATGATTTATGTCCCTTTTGTAGTGTCTGCATTCCCCATTGTTTGAAAAACTGGAGTTGAAGAGCAGGCGATCACGCGACCATGTGGTTGAAGGAGAGAGAGAGAGAGAGAGAGAGAGAGAGAGAGAGAGAGAGAGAGAGAGAGAGAGAGAGAGAGATTCATACATTTTATCAATTACACGAATATCCACATATGTATATGAATTATAATGTATCTTACAGACTTGAAAACATTTTATGATTAGCTCATCACTTATACATGTAGGATACGAACTGACAGCCATCAATTAACTACTAGATCTTTACGGTAAGAGCCTTCATAGGTTGCTTGAAATTGTCTTCAAACCTTTTTATAGTTTTACTGTAAACATATTTTATAATATGCAATGAAATATATTTTAAAAACTTTTCCATTGGTCCTTCAGTTGATTCCTTTAGTTAAAGTATAGACTCGAGTTGGTTGTAATGAGGGAACGTTTGTGGTAGCGACAGGGGAGAAAGTTAATGTAATTATGTAACACATAACGATACATAATTACAATACATGTAATAATCATTAATCAAGCAGTCTTTCAGGTAAGAATTTGTAATCTCTTTCTCAACTCAGTCAGTATTGATGCGATACATATATCACTTCTTCATGCTTAGCCTTATATAAGCATATGATAAACCTCGATATTAGGACATTACAAGTACTTTGAAATCTTTTTTTTATATAAAGACGTGAATGGGGGGGTTGATCCAAAGGTAATGCCACATTATGTAGTATATTTTACAATAGATGTGTATTAAAAAAAAAACCCATCCAAAATGTGTTCGTGAATCTTCAAAACTGAGTTTTCATCTATCGCAAATGTGATACTGTATGTCTAATAACAGTTAAAAAATCAGGTTGGAATGAATTAGTAAACAAACAAAACGAAACAAATTGCAGTACATGTACACAAGCATGTACATGTACATTGTTTACATGTACGTGTAGGAAGAATATCATTTAAATGAATCTATGAACTAAAGGCTCAACATCGGTCAAAAAAGAATTCGTAACAACTCCTTTCTGCGGTGTTGTAAATAAATTTGGAAGACATGCACATGTATAAGACTTAAGATATACAAATGCATCTGTTTCTTCCATTAGATCGCGGTGATCGTTATTAGCTAAGTGTTTCTCATTTTATCCTAAAGACATGGGAATTTGCATGCTTAATACGATATATTACACTTATAATTATGTGTGTGTAACATACGGTTAGTCTCCTATTTCTTACAATACAAGGTATGGAAAAGGAACTGATAATAACTTCTTACAAGATTTAATAGCATCCACTTAATTGTATTTTCTTGCAACAAGCAGAGACATTCTGTAATTGGTCACATGTGAAGCCGCGTAAAAAGTGTATTTATATAATATATATATATATGCTTTTAACATCACGGGAAACTGTGAACAATGCAATCTTAAACAATTTGTATCACTTGCTTAGAACCTTTCTCGGCACGACGCTTAGATAATGCATTTTACCTCTTGCACAGTGTCACTTGTAATAATAAATAGACCTCCATAATAGTTAATCTGGGCACGTGCGGTTTAACAACTATGAGCGATCGACACTTATCAAAATAAGAGAGCCGCCAATAATAGAATTTAAGTTATATTTGATTTTTCACAGCTGAAGCTGATATGAACAGTATAACATTCGGAAACCTGATAGGAGAATTGGCAAAGAGTTCCAAAAATGCAATACAGCACGCTGTTGCGTGAACACTACTTTGTAACACACCATCGTGCTAACCCAATGTCACACGACGCATCCAGTAGTTATAACGCAACATCTAACCATATTTTATTTTTGAGAAAACTAAGACGCAGTTGCGCTTACACAATTCAAACAAATGCATGTCATGTTGTCACTCATGCATAGAAACACAACATAGAACAGAGACATGCCTTGCACAAATTAAGACACGGTATCATTGCGTTGCCGCTATGACGCGCCGTCATTCAACGCGCCAACTGAATTTGTGTCATGTTTGTTTTGTGACGTTGCGTTGAATAAAATTGTCTTTGCATATTGTTGCGCGACCGTGAGAAAAAAAAAATGACGCAAATATCAGTATTAAACATATTGAAAATATAGTAAAAAAATAAAAATTTTGCACATGCTTACTGATAAAAATGGTTCCTAAATGCAATCAGAATTTGTAAAAGATCCAAAATGGCAAGTCGAAAAACAGTTGACCCTAAAAAGGACATTTTAATTCCACAAGGCTTTGAACCTCGGTATACAAAACCAATAAAATCTATGAATGGACAAATGCGATTTCCGAAGAGAAAAAAATATTCTTGAAAGATTGCTATTTTTACTGTAGGAAGAAAGCGACAAAAAGAGACCGCCTAATAACCCGAGAGGAAGGCAGGAATGTCCGTAATCTTACCCAGAAGTCATCGATACAATGGTACAGTAACATAACTTAAAACAAGATTAAAGTCACCTTTGAGAAGATTTGCGTCTTATGGCATATATGGGAAAGTTAACATTTCCTTTATTGTCTAAAGGTTAGGTTAAAGGTTTGCATAGCCAGTGATTCCCTAATTCTTCATGGCTGCGATTTCTAAAATTCCTTCGAGATGCCTAGCGGGCATGTTATTATGTATACCTGTAATGATCATTAATTTCATTAAATACAGATCATTCTCATTCAACATGTTAATTCTCTTAAGAATTTCGACCAATTATAGGAATGGTCAACTCTGCATTTTTTTTTTTACAAAATCAAAGTACCGATAGTACTTCATGGCATATATATCCACACCTTTTCCCCAAGAAACCTTATCACTATATTTAGTACGATATAATGTAAATGATTTACTAATGATTTGGTATCAACAAATAATTGTCTTACCTTTACATTTTTTTCAATACGAATTAATTACCTATGTTTCACTATGCAACAAGGTCAACCAGGCGTAAAAAATACACTGTTTGTCCCTCCCAATAACTATCCAATAAGAGCTTTTGGAGCCCTATTAGATATGTTACCTAATAAAGTACAACCAGTTTATTATTTGCATTCATATCCTTTTGATCTTCTTTCTGTCTTCTGTTCGTTATTAAAAAAACATCAAATTTAAAATGCATCATAGAGCTCGATCGAATCCTACATTCTGTTTAACAGCTGTTTCCAGAATTAAACATAACGTGTTGATGACAGAGATGGAATTTGCCTAACTTAGGCTGTGGGAATGTAACCCATCCAGGTAAAGAACAAACTGTTAACGCCGCTATGCGGAAATGATTTCAGATCCCTGAAATGTCCATTCTTGTCCGCGGACAGTCGTAATGGCCGCTTTACCAGGCACGGGGTCTTATTTCTGCATAGACACGCGAAAACGACAACCAAAACCCATGTAAGTAAAACTTTAATGGCTATAAAATTATGTATGTATTATCTAAAATTGAACATTTATTTATAATCTTTCAGACAGCGAAAATGTTCAGCGATGACAAAATTGATGTGTTTTTATCGATAACCTCAGCCATTTGTTTTTCCAGGAACCGTGTGATTAAAATGCCTGGAATTACGAATCCCGTTATTTTTAAATCAGTCAACGACTTTTATGAGAAATTTCAAAAGACCTGATTCTTTCACTGCCATGATATACTGCCTTCTAAATTACCTGTTACACTAATTAATGCCTTCATTTTCTAATTCTTTTAACCCTCATCATAATCAACACTAATGATTGTCTACATTTTTTCCCCCTTTCAAATGGAGCTTATGTTGCGAACGCAAGCTAGACCTTTATGGCAAAGTATCGATATTTAATTCATCATTGTAATCCATCGTAATACATATGCATAAGAATGTACTACATGCAGTTATTTGCTTGACTAGTTTTTATATTTATTACACGTTTAAGTATACACTTTAAGTGTTTTGGAAGGTATAGTTTTCTACATGTAACGGCTTCTTATCAACCCCCATACCGCCCTACCCCCCCGCCCCTTTGGATGAGTTAAGGTAACGAACCCGCCCTCCCCCCCCCCCGCCCCTTTGAATGACTTTAGGTAACGAACGTTTTAAACGAAACTTTTATTCCCATGCTTTCATAACAATCGAGTTTTTGTTTTGTTAAACTACTGAATATTATTAAAATTGTGTTTTGTCTAATATTCCGCATTTTCTATTTAAATCGTATATTGTATATTGGGGCACTGAATACAAAAGATCAGCTTTAAATCTAGTAACTTACTGTCATTTGTTGACTTACAGTGACTTTTTGTTTGTTTGTTTAGTATTACTTAACAAAGAGTGGACTTCTTTAACTTGCGAGTGGAATGGACCGAAAGCTTGTGTCTTGCAACGATGACTTAATCTATCCCCACCCTTTCAAATCCCAGTTTCAAATGCTAAAACACCTTTTTCATCTTTGAAAAAAATATTAATGATGCTGACATTTTGCCATATCATTTATTATGAATTCTTAAAATATTAAGATACGTATAGACTTCATTGCCAGAGAAAACTAGATTTAATCAAAGTACTGAAGAACTGACGGGAGTTGATTTTGTCGATGTTTATTTATTTTAAAATCAATGATATGTTATTTTGTATGACAAGTACATTTAGTTTCTAATTTGTATTTGAATTACGCACATTTTATTATAGGAATTTTTGAACTTTTTTTTGACAAGAATGTCGAGAAACCCCCATATGAATCATGTTAAATAATATTTAAAGATAAAATTAATTCAATCAAACTATGTATCAGTAATAGAAATATTTCTCGAAAATTGTATGGATCCAAGCAATATTGAACTCTAGTCTCGTTCAACCAAACTCTCGGCTGACACCGTAAATCTCCGACAAGCAAGAGAGACTCTCTGCTTGTCAGAGATTTACGGAGACAGCCGAGCGTCGAGTTGAACAAGACTGTATTTAACTCTGGCGTAGGAATATATACGACTACAAAAAATATCTAAATTGTTCGTACCATTTAAAATCTGACTATTTTCAAGGTATTTATAAATACGTTTCCTTGAAAAACAATGCTTTAGCATCGAATTTATCAATTATTTTCAAGAACTAAGTCTTAACAGCAGCGATGATTTGTGCTGAGGTTCAAACACTGTTTCACTTTCGGTTTGTCCGAGTAACTGCATAGAAGAGTTGATTAAAATCAACTCCCAAAAATAGGATGTTCGTTTTTGTCATATTTGATACTTTGGTCAAAAACTAAGTAGAGAAATTAAGTAGAGAAATATCCCAACATTTAATCTTTGAAATTTCAAACATACATGTATTCCTATTTCTCTATAGAAAGCTCTTCGTATAAAGGAGGTAAATATAGCCTAAAAATAGTCATGACCATTCAACCCTTATAAGTGTTGCAAGACATCAATGCATTCAGTTTTAATACATTGATGAATGATTCCAATGTTTATTCAAGTGAAATTAATAAATGCACATCCATTATAACCCTTGCATTGAAGCAAGAATGAAGCCTTAAACTATTGTGTCCGGTTGCCTTACAATTTCTTTTTCTATTCATTATTATAGTATTTTTTCATATTCATATTAAAAACATGTCAGTCATAATGAAATTTATATAATTTACTGCGAGGTAAATAATCTCCCTTTCGAAATTTGCCGACCGTATCTCTATTATTAGTGGACAAAAAAAAAGCCTCTCGCGCTTAATAACAGAAACATGACGGTACATCAAATGAAATGACTAAAGTTTTATTTTATTTTATATATTTTTGATTACGTTTCCCCATTTACAGAAAACCTCAATCTTAGAAAAGAGCGTTAAAAATAACAACCAGGTGATTTTATGTAAATTCTTCAATGGCAAAAAAATTCTATATAAAGACTCAATATTGCATGATATGGAGAGAAGGTGCAAAAACTAAAATCGAAACTCGCTGATTGCAAACGGCTATTTAAATGTGTATAACACGTCGGGCATTTGAAATATGTGGAAACAACGTTGCCAAAATATGTTCGATGAGATCATGGTTTAGCCGATGTCTGTCGGGTCATTATAAATGAAAGTTAATTTCTCACGATAAAAGTGGAATTTTTCCTTCGTATTCAGAGAGTGATCAATACACAATAAGATTAAATGAACGAAAACAGTTAATCTCCCGGTAAGGATAAGCTTATAAAGTTAGTTAATCCGATCGCTACTTTTAAAACCCTTCTTTTCTTTTCTTTTTCTTTCTTTCTCGTTTCGATGTGAAATGGACATCTGTAGTTCACATGTATTTAAAAGCAATGGTTAACCGCTTCCAAAATTGTTATTTATTCGTTCCCACACGAGAAGAAAATTAAAAGATTACCAACAATTCCTGGGGTTTTATCTTTTGACGTTCGTTTCAAACCCTCGCAAAAAATAAAATCCCCTAAATCGGAAATTGAAAAAGAAAAACGGTGAATCATTATCACCTTTGTTTATCGTGACCAAATCGTGCTCTAATTTAAATCTCTAATGATACTAAGGAGTTTTCGATTGGTCACTGGGGTTTTCTGGTGATGCGTTGTCTTACATGTAGTCTCTTTTTTTTACTACGTAGATCGAATTATGAGATTTATTTATGATTATAATCTCATTTCCAATGGATGCCTCATGGTCGAGAACCCTCTATAAGCTTGACCGTTAGATACCGGCCAGGAAGGCAGGTGGAAAACGTTTGTAATCTGGTGGCAAACAAGCACAGGTGTTAGTATGGGATCTATCCCTAACAACGATAAGTCCGGAGGTTTTCCTTTTAAACTTGTGATGCAAACCGAATTTGTACGTTCAATTTAGGATACAAATCTTCTAAAACTAATTTCAAGCAAGGGAATGCGAAATTTAGCAAAAATGTACGGCATTGCAATGAGATTAATTTACTAACTGATAACAAATTAAAGTATCATTCATTTTTTTTTCTCCCACGCAATGAACCAGTTTATGGTATATGAGCTTTATTACAGTATTTCAAACCATTGACCATTAAAATCACGTAGTTTTTCAGCAGAACAAATACACAAACTTTCGCAAGTGATAGAAAAACCACATGAATTACCTACATGTACATCTAAATAAATGTAGATATTGTGCAAAGTTTTGTATACTTGTAATCAGCTTTTTATGAAAAAAAAAATAATGAGTTTGCGAGACTGATGGTATTTAACTATTGTGAATAAATTTCAAAAACATGCGTTCCTTAACTTTTTTAATATATACATTGCGTTTATGCGATTACTGGTTAACTTATCTATATATATATACATATGTACAGTTAGCATTTCTAACAATTATGGTAAATTTAGTGAAACTGAAATAAATTACAATAAAGGACCCTTTGTTGTTTGTATATGCTTTAATTTTTTTAAGAGGCAGGCCATGATCAAAATCGACTCTTTTTTTTTTTTTACAAACCTCAGCATACCTATATGTAGAACAACGAGAAAAAAAAAATAGAAAAAAATGATCTGTTTCGTAACCTTTTCTTTACAAACACTATATTTATCTAGACGAGTAATTAGCTTTCGGTGAACTTAAAATCGTCAACTCACGGCGCTACTCTCTTTTAAGAGAAAATAACGTTTTTCAGATCCCTTGGATTTGCGTAATCTTGTGCAATATAGTTGGATGGAATTATTTTCGCTGATTCGACGTGTCATCACATTGTAAGCGGTTTTATTGGCGAAGATCAGAGATGATAGTAAAGAAAGGTCAATCATTTCTTCTTACGGACTGAAGCAAAAGACTCCGGACTTCGCGCAAATAATCGATACACAATTATTAAGCTATCTTAAAAGTGAAAGTCATATAAATAAAGTAATTGGGATTGACACTTGGATTATCAAAACCTGCGGTATATTACATATATCTATAAACACCATAAAATACGCTCAAACTAAAATTACCGATGTAATTACAGGCAAAATACAGAAAACATACTAGTTTTATGTCTACGTCACAAGTAGGTGTTTAGAGACAATGCTACTATCGACAGCTCTCTCTCTCTCTCTCTCTCTCTCTCTCTCTCTCTGTGTGCAAAACTCTCTTAAGTAATTAATTAAAACATTACAAATGAATTGCCATTTGTAACACCATCTTTGCTTTTTAAGAAATCATTTCTTTCACACCTTTACCGACAGCGGGGACCGAACTTTATGAACTTAATATGTTGTTAACTTACCAAAACTTTTCAAGTTTTCTCGAGACAACATTGTTCGAATGAAAAAGCGGTAGGAATGGCGAGACGTGAACAGTTTCTTTTTTTCTGTAAAATAATGTTGTATTTAAAAATCTTTCTATTGGTATAACAAAGACAATATTTTAAAAGAAAATCCGAGGTTGTTATTTCAAATTGACACGATATTGTTCCAAACACGAAGCAATTTCTTGTATCAACAGTGATGCAGCAAACTAACAGATCGTACATCGACAAAACGATTAACATCAATTAAATTCACTCGTTCATAAAATGTTTCAATCAAAAGGGATATTCTGTATGTATTGGTGAAGATATTAGCACAGAATGACTATTACATTGTGTCATTAATCTTATAAATATTTGATTTTGGTCTTAAAAGGAATGTGTAGGAAATTACGTTAAATGTAAACGGTTAATTTAAAAACATTTAACAGCCTGTGACCGCGGAATTTATTGGGCAAATCGACTGAAGTGATTTCTTTATTAAAATGCCCGGCCATGATCTGGATAGATACTTTCAATGTTTGTTCATACATTGCTTGGCAGTGTCGCACTTTTCGGTATAGCCTAACAAGGCATTACTAAACGAAATTAATACAAATATGTATTAGCGATTAAAAGTTAAGAAAGATTAGAGTGTCGACTCTATGAGCAATTCAGTGTCATGCATATTCATGGGTATTGCTGGAATGAGAGCAATGTCAAATATGTGGGTATTACTAAACTTTCGCTAAAGTTCACCCGAAATAAAGAGTTGTGTAAGGGTTGAAACATACAGGTAAAGCTCAGGTGTAGAAAATTAACGGTGACCACAGACTAATCGGTTATTTCAGGAGGAATTCGGGTTAAGACTCGGGGAGTCCAATTGTTTTAACTTGAAAAAAAAAATCTGGTATTCTGCATCTGTTAAGCAAAATATGCAACATAAAAAAAGTTTCTCCGATGAATGAATTTTTAAATTAAATTGAATGTTGACTCCACTAAAACACCTGCACACAGAAACGTCATGATGGGGGATAGGAGGAAATGACTGTACAGTTTATTGTAGTCAGAAATTTTACTTATTATTTCTTTATTACCAAGATTTATATGATTATATAAGTTTGAGTTACAAACTTGAAGACGCTGTTTGGTAAGGTGAAAACCTGCATGATATATGAACGGTGGTCTTTTTTTTTGTTTTTATTTTTATCTTTTGTTTTTGGATAAACAACAGATTACATGTAGCAAACATCTCAGGTCTAGATGATAAATCATCTTGCAGATGTAAGGTAGAATCCAGGGGAAACAAAAGAATTATGATTGGCAGATCTAGAGTGGTATACGACAACTGTGATAAGCAACGATGACATATGCCTAAACAATGTCTGTTTCGTCATGATATTTCTAACAAATATTTGTTGGAAACGTCATCGTTTTTCATACTTTTCTTAAACATGTCTGTTTCGTCATGATGTTGCAACAAATATTTGTTGGAAACGTCATCGTTTTTCGCATTTTCCTTGAAGAATGACGTCCAATGATTGTTTTAGGGGGAATATTTTCTCTATTTTCTTTACTTTTATTCTTACACAGCAATAGGCAATGATTTGGTTTCTTGCTACTAAAGAAATTTTGCTTTTAGTTTGAGCTGTTCAGACATGATTTTCACTTCTAAAAGACCTCTTATAATTATAAATAAATGCTGAGATGATTAATATAACTTAAAATCAACGATTTCTAAACTTGACTATAACAAAATTGTTATTATAATACTTAAATTTCAGCTTAAATATCTTCGATTTAAAATTATTAACTATCTAATGAAACTTAATTATAACAATTCTTTGCGATATTTTAGTTGAATACCTGGATATTAATTGTCATTACTCTAATCTATAATTCTCTGAGGAATTTTAAAAGTTAACGCATGAACAACCGATAGTCCCCTAGTACTTAAAAATGCGTGTTTTTTATACAGTAGTTAATACATACCTACAATGTAGGTCACCAGTAATCAGAAACTACTACTAGGTCAACTGGTCAATCAAAGATTGTTAAATGAATATCGAAAGATCTGTTTGAAAACGTCGCTTTAAATCTCATCATGTATAGTCTGTCTATCTGAGGGTATACCTGTACGTGCTTTGCGAAACGCATTCTCTGTTATTCGCGAAGATACTTAATAATAAGAGCTCAAAAGGACATATCAAGACTATCAAATATTTATTTGGGTTTTAAGATTATCACAGCTGTGTTACTGAGGGTTTTAACGCGACACTTCGTTGGAAAGACAATGGCTCTAATCGAGGCAGCCGGGGTGTGGTTTTGATACGAACAGTGTATCATATTTATATTGCTAACACAATCGCCAAGCAACCGAATTCCATAACGAGGCATCCTCCTTAAAGGATTCTTCTTTCATTGCATCTCGTCGCCAGAATTTTTTTTTTATTTATATAGTATTTTACTGCTTGTTGAAAATAAAGCTTTAGTATGCTTAATGACATCCGATGTTTAACTTGTATTTGCTTTTACAGCTTCGTTGCTTCCGTATTTTGTAAAAAGAAAACAAAAACAGAGAGAAGGTGATACATCATCATTGCATCATTATATACTTGTATATAAAACTGCAGGTAGTAAAATCTCCACCCGAATAAAAAATTCGACACACGTACACGTTTTGGAGACATTCTTATGACGAAACTACGAGTGACAGATTATCGCACATAATGGTTGGGGTATCGCAAAGTAGTCTCACGCCCTCTGCTGGGTTGTCTATTTCTCACGTTCTGGAGTCGCTCCGCCCGATGTACGTAGGTTGTCCACCTCTTGAGTTATCAACTGCATTCAATTTCAATTAACTTTATAGGTGACAACACATTGCAACAGAAAAAGGATAAAAACTATCTCGTAAGATATTTTATACTTGTGTTTAACAAACACGCTTATATTCGAGAAAGCCTACGTTTTAAAAGATATTTTTTCCTTCACTGAAAGCTGTTTATTCTTTTAAATTTTGACCTGAAGTATTGCTTTCATATAATCTGTATATGCTGCGCTTTTCTAATTGGTTCAAAGGTCGAAGAAAAAATGTTCTTGCAAATCGACAAGATTTTTACATCTTGTAAAATACAAAAATAATTTTTATTATCTTTTATTTAAAGAAATGTTTAAAATGATATGTCAAGTAATAAAGTGATACCAATCTATTTCAATTCTTTGATGATTAGCCGAACATCATTTAGGTATTTCATTTCCAAATCCATTTTCCCCTAAACAAATATTCCTATTCACTTTGATGACTTGCTGTTTTTCTTCGTGTGAGTTTCTGTAGTTCAACACATGTCAATTTCTACTATCGAAATTACATTCTGTTGTCTTGGAGTGTGAAATTCATTTCGAATCACAACCTGGTTAGAGAAGAGAGAGAGAGAGAGAGAGAGAGAGAGAGAGAGAGAGAGAGAGAGAGAGAGAGAGAGAGAGAGAGAGAGAGAGAGAGAGAGAGA